>JAWNMV010000236.1:3445000-4657480 GCA_035043635.1 Drosophila rellima | reverse complement strand
TTTTCATTCTAAAATTTGATTTTGGGCAGATCGTTCCTATGGCGGCTATATTATATAGTGGTCCGATTTCAACCAAATTTGATCAAAATGTATAAGACCATCCCAAATGCATATCCTGCTAGTTTGGTCGAGATATTTCAGACAACAAAAAAGTTGTTCATACTAAAACATGATTTTGGACTGTTCGTTCCTATGGAAGCTATATGATATAGGGGTCCGATCCAAATTTTAAAACAAACTTGATCTGCGCCCGCTATCCAGGAACCTACATACCAAGTTTGAAGTCCCTAGCATTTATAGTTTCTGAGATCCTTTGACTCAAACAGACGGACGGACAGACAGACGGACATGGCTCAATCGACTCGGCTATTGATACTGATCAAGAATATATATACTTTATAGGGTCGGTGATGCTTCCTTCTGCCTGTTACATACATTGCACAAAACCATTATACCCTTTTTGACCATTTTCAATGGGCACAGGGTATAAAAAAAAGTAAAAAAAATATTTATTTCTATACATTAAATTATATTTATTTATAAACTTAAGTAGTTCAACTAAGTGTCTGCTTCGGCAATTGTTTGAAGTATTTTCAAACGCATGACCCTGCGCCTTTTGGGGTCCTCGATCTGCTCCATTTCAGCTTTAATCAGCTCCCCAAATGCGTCTACATCTGGTTGGTATTTGTACCTGCGTTTGTTGATAGTAGTTGCCCTCGTATCATTGGCGGTCCTTAAAATGTCAACAGATTCCTCGACAATTCTACTGGATCTAGAGCTGGATGTTTCGAAAAGTAACTCTTCTTTCATTGGATCCATCGAGTCCGAGTTCGTTGAGACGCATTGAAACTGTGGAATAGTTTGTCCCTTGCCTTCTATTGTCAGTATAGGCTGGAGAAAGGACATTACGTCAAAATATGGAAAATTTGGCTTCTTCGCAGACCCATTCTGGTGGACTTTCGCTGTCAAACTTGTCTTTAATGCAGACTGCAATAAATTTAAATTTCTAAAATTATCTACATACATATGAGTTGCAATTTTATTGTATTAAATTTATTACTCACTCGATACGTGTTGCGCAAGCTATTCCACTTGTCCACAACGTCCCTTTTGCTGACACCTAGCAACTCTGAAATATTGTTCCAGCTAGCATCCTTTGCATACCGATTTTTATAGTCGGCGTCAGCCACATTCCAGAGGCATTCCGCATCTTCGACAGCTTCAATAAGTTGGAGGATAGCTTGGGTACTCCACTGAATTGTGATGCGGCGAGCACGGTTTTGTTTTGACATAATTGTGTTTTATATTGACAACTTTACTTATTTATTTAAAAAAAGCGCGGAAATTCTTTGAATTTATTTTTTTTGTGAGCCTTGTGACGTTTTGTGGCAAGTTTTGATCACATTAAAGTGCTACAATTTTGTGACAAAATTTTTTTTGTGGCAATGCATTAGGGCTGGGTTGCTCAAGTGAACAAAAAATAGTTGTTCACTGTAGTTGTTTGCTCTCTCTTGTTATTTTTTGCTCAGTCGTTCATTCTTGTTCAGCTGTTCTATTTTGCTTAGTTGTTCCTATTTTCCGTTCTTACCAATCCTTGCGTTTATTTTCTTTGAAAATACTCAATTCTTGGATTGACGTAAAGTTGAATTTTAAAAATCAGAATGTCGTTAATCAGCAATGTGAGTGAACAACTGAGCAATCTGACTCATGTGAACATGTTCACATTGTTCTGTGTTGCTGAAATAGGACACACTGTGTCGCAACGTGAACAAGTCACTACTGTAGCTGCTACTGATAAAGTCGCCTATCGCTAATCGTTATCGATTTCTTAGTCGCATGGCCCGGCAAGTGGCCTGTTGTTATTGTTATTAATTATTCTTAAACTAAGCTAAGAACGGGAAGCGCTACCATCAATTGCTTCTGAAGCCAAAATTTGCCAACGCATTTAATATAACCCAAGGGTTTAAATTCGCTTTCCGAAAATAACGCAATAAGAAATCAGAGGAGACTCAGTAGGCGCCGAATATAAATAGAGAAATAAAAATAATAAGTCAAGGCACCGATTATAATTCAGACAGTGCAGTGTTTCGACCAGCTGAAAACTGAGCTAAATTGCAAAATTGGGTTTCAAATAAAAATGATTAAAACTGTGAAAAATAATCGAATTCCTACAAATCCTGCTAAGATGAAACATAACAAAAAACCTAAACCGAAGAAAGACTTGACATTGCCATTGAAAAACGGTAAAAATAATACAAAGGGGACCAAGCGTAAGGTGAAACCTGCTCAAGTTAATGCTACTCATAATAATAAAAGAGTTAAACTTAATATTGAGACTAAGTCACAAGCAATAAATGTTGTTAATGGGAATGGCAATAGATCCAAGTTACCAAATCCATCTGAACTTGTTGATCAGGCTAAAGAAAGCGATACCTCGAAAGATTTCAGCGAACTGTCGTATAATTCCGGTAAGAATTTGTACAAAAGAATTTTATTTTATTAATAATACATTATTAATAATGTTGTTTATTTACTAGATAGCGGAAATAATTGGGATTCTGTCTCGGAATATTCATTGGACAGTGACGAAGAATTTTTTAGGAAACCACAAGCAATTACATGTGATGCGTCCGAAAATAGTCCACTTCAGTTGTTTTTGGATACAGATAGAGAGACCGAACATGATGAGCTGCCTTGGCTTACGAATATGGAGAGTATTGATGCCACTGTCACCAAAGTGATGGTGTTTGAAGGAATGCTGCCTGAAATACAACCAGAAAAAATTGCTGAACGGAATGAATTTAAACAAAATATTGAGGACATTGTAGAGTTTCAAGATAATGCGACAGCCACGGCAGCAATTGAGGATCCGCTCGAAACTCCTCATACGCCAACAATTGATGAGGAGCCATTGCCGGAGTTGAACATTTTCGAGAACAGCCTGAAAAGCAACACTGTGCTCGCTGTGCTTAAGCAAGATATGGAATGGTATGGCACGGTTGTGGTCACATTGCTCTGCGGAAGGATCACAATTAATGGGTACAAGGCACGCAAGTTGGAGCCACTGGCCGTCTATTCACCCAAGGGCTTTAATTGGGTTGTCATTTCACCAAAGGCAAACAAGAAGCCGCCTAATGTCGATTTCATCTGGGACCATCTTGAGCCGATCTTCTCGCGTGCACAGGTGGAGAACATTATGAGCAACTATGATAAACAGCGGGATGCAATTGTTTTGCTGAAAAGAAACAGCGGAGCTCAGAAAATGCTCAGCACATTTTCGAAGCATATGGCGGAGAATGTCTTTCCGCTGGTAAATGCCACCAATCGAGCGAACTATTCCAGCGAGTACCTGCTTAGTTGCCTCGTCCAAAGTGCCGACAAAGCCAGAGGCTTGCAGGTGCCCACAGTATGGACAAAACTACCTGTGAAACAAGACAGCCGGCTTATGGTGACCGGCGGGAAGGGTGTAGGCAAGTCGACTCTAATGAGATACATGCTGAATCGCCACCTCGAGCAGTTCCCTCGTGTGCTGCTGATAGATCTGGACATAGGACAGCCGGAACTTTTTGTGCCACAAACTGTTTCATGCACCGTCGTCGACGCCCCATTGCTGGGACCGGGACTCTTCCTGAACAAGCAGCCAGATATCGCTTTTGTGGTGGGACACGTCAATGTCGTCATGTGTGCGGAACAATACGCCAGAGCGGTGAAAAAATTGCTGGCTTATTGCTGGGATAGTGCGAGCCTTAAGGGCATTCCTTGGCTAATCAACACGATGGGCTACAATAAGGGATTCGGCACGGAGCTGATAGCGCTGATAGTAGATTGTGTTGAGCCCACGGATCTGGTACAAATATACAGTACCAAGGCAATCAACAATTTTGATGAGCCGCTGGACAGGCAATCCCTGTCCAATGTGGCTCCGATGATCTATGTGACTGACGAGTTCAAATTGAGAGATGCGTTACCGAAGTATGCCCTGCATCATCTCATGAGTGCGGTGCCGCAATTGGACCGCAGCATTAAATCTTGGACGATGAGTGCCAGGGATGTGCGTTACTCCAATCTTTTGGCACGCCTCAGTACGACACTGCACGGAAACGCTAAAAGCATTACCGACTCTCGACCCGTACAGGTCGCCCTAGACGCGCTGCAAATTCTTCATCTTACGTCGAATGAGTATACACGCGAGGAGCTCATTGCCGGCATGGAAGCTAACATGGTCTACCTATGCAAACGCTCGTCAGCCGATCAACCAGTGGAGTGTGTTGGTATTGGTAAGTAGTATTTCGGTCTCCACATATTCCAGATGATATCGTTATGGTCCTTTCCAGGTGTAGTGCGTGCCATTGACTATAGGACGGATAAGGTTTACCTGGTGCCGGCTATGCCATTCGATCGTCTTACAAAAGTGAACTGCCTGGTCATTGGCGGGGGTATGTGCCTTCCTCAGGGCTTCTTTAAGGAGCAGGGTGCATACGTGGCCAACAGAGTGCCTTTCGTTTTTGTTATTGACGACACTAAGTCGTCGAAAAGCGTGCAGCAGATCTACCACCGAGCTCCCGGATTTCTGGGCAATCCAGCAATCAAAAATGTTTAACAGTTGTACAAATATATTTAACTATATAATCAAACGGTTTTACTGAATAGCCTAATGGGAGAGATCATGTCGGCCCTTCAGAATACGTCGCATAAGCACTCGTCGTCCCTCCGGCGTGGACATGCGCGTCTCCCAGCCATGCACATTGATTCTCTTCACTTCGCGCGGCTTTGGGAAGTGACACCGCACTTTGGGCTTTAGCACGGCACGGTCGAAGGCATGCTTTTGACGCACAAATATGGTTTGTGCCGTGTTCAGCGCGGACACACAAGCTCTGCAAAAAGGTACATCATAAGCGTTTTACACATAAACTTGATTAAATATCAGTTTTTTACCTTTGCAACAAACCTTGCAGCATGATGTTAAGTAATTGTAAATAAAGAGCAGTGTGGCCATACCACAAGTAGGCTGCACGCTCAAAGTAATTAATAGTGTTGGGGAATGTCGCAGACAATTTTATTAATAAATAATTTTTATAAAATTTAAATAATTAATTAAATAGAAGAAATACTAAAGACAAAAATTAAGAATTTTCTAAAACTATAAAGTTTATTTTGAAATTCACTTGCCACCTTGTTTTTTATTTCTGCAAACTGTCGTCGCTGCCACCTTTTTTTCTTCCAAACTTCGGCCAGGGTGGCAGCCTTGTTTTGTACTTACAGATAGAGTTGGGATTTTTAGTTCAATTTGCTGAGTAAGCTCAATCGTTAAATTTTCAGTCGTGAACTAAATCAGTCATTTTGTTCAGTTATTCAGTTGGTTATGATTTGAACGATGAAGTTTCTAGTTGGTCATGAACGATGTGAATAAGCTTTAACTGTTTCTTATTAGTAGAATGTGAAATGTATTTTAATGATGAATTGAAATGAATTTTTGTTTAAAGAAAACTAACCAACTGCGAAATGAACGATAGTTCAAGTTTGACTGAATAAGTTCAATCGTTCATTTTAATGACCCGCTCATTTGAACTTTTTTTAGACCGAAACGACACAACTCTAGCAAGTGCTGCAGGTCCATCAAAAACAACTCAGTTGCTTGCTCGCGGTCACATCGCCATCCAAGTGCCGTCGTTTGCTCCAAAATTGTAAAAAGCGTTGGAGCCGTATGTTTTGTATGTTGTTATACTAGAAAAAGTGAAAAGCAAACTCGAAAGTCATGTAAGACTTTAATGCGAATTAAATAATTAACGTGCGGCAGATTCAAGTAATAAAGGCGTACTTAAATGGAGCTATAAAGGTGCAAGTGAAAAACCTCCATACACATAGATATATATGTGTGTGTGTGCACGTACATAAGTGCAGTTGCCGTGTATAAGTAATTTCTGTGCATGTAGTCGCGGTGTTGGAAACAGAATTTTTGGCAGCAGAATCCTCATCATCGCCAGACCAGCAGCAGAAGGCAAAATTGAAGTGCATTTTATACATGCCTGTGCGCAAAACACAAACTTAAATAGAATCCCGAGCAGTGCGGCAGCAGTCAGAGGTGAGTGTGTGTTGTCTGTGTGTATGTGTGTGTGTGTCGCATGTTATTTTTACTCCAACTATGCCACCATTTTCCACTGCACATGCATCTGTGCATTCATGTAGTACACGCTTATAGGCCTAATAAGTGATATTAAAAAAAAAAACAAAAACACGCATCATTCGAATAGCAAATAATAAAAAAACAACAACAAAAAATCGATTTTCCTGAACTTGCAATTTTCCACGCATCACTGACTTCGTGGAGCAGTCAGCAGGCACCAAGCACTAGGCATCGCCATTGCCAGCGGCGTCACTGGGGAGCCGGCGATGCCAACGCCGACAGTGCTGTCGACGTCCATATGCGGCATATGCGGAACACCGTCTGACTGGCGGCGCAGCGAATGCGGGGCAACATCATAAAGTATACATAAATTGAATTTCGAAACACGGAAGCGACGAGAGAGATGAGACTCCAACAAAACGCCCCAACAAGCTGACTTGTTGTTGTTATTCTTCTTGCTGCTGTTGCATTAGTGTGTGTGTGTGTGTGTGAGCGTGTGTGCTGAACTGTTTGTGTGTGTATTTGAGTTAGTTCTCTCGACAGTCAGAAGAGCACAACTTAATGCCAAAAAAATGTGAAAATGAATTGTATAAAAACTCGACCAGTTTTCATTTAACAGATTTTTGCAATCACCCGGGTAATGTGGTGATGGGGGATGGCGGCCTGTCACAGCATGAGCAGCCCTTTTTGCCCCCCTCCATCTCATTCCTCTTTCTTAGTTACTCATTCACTTACTCTTCATTTATCTGTCCGTCCGTTTGTCTTCCTATGGTGTGTGTTTTGATGACGGCACTCAGCCAGCGTTGGCGTCGACGCCAGCTGCGGCTACGGTATCGACAGCGACTGCGACGCACCCGCACTGATTTAAGCCGTGTGTTTGAGTGTGAGAGTGTTGTTCGTTTACTTGCACCAATACACGCACAACAGCATTAGCAATTCTGTTCAGCTGTTGTTGTTTTTTTTTTTGGCACTCACTGACGAGCGGATGCTGCTGCTGCGTGCCCAAAATGGGGGATGTCCCTTGTCATTCGCAGTGTTGCCCTTTCCCTCTCCCGAAATGTCTGGTGTCCCTTATTTGCCTTGCTTCCGCTAAGCACCCTTATATGCGTATATGCGTGTGTGTCTGTGTGTGTGTGTGAGGTAACAAAATTACTTTTACGACCATTTAGCATAGGTTGTGTTTTACTTTCTTTCCTTCTTTCTTTCACTCATCGTTTCATTTTATTTGATGCGTTTTTAATCAGACTGCGTCAATTTGTCGCTCGCTAATGACGAGGACGTCACTTGTCTTCTTGGCTGCTGGACGTCTAGTTGACTGGTTGCCCTGGATTTTCCTGGTTTCCCCGCACTCTACCCGGTTTCCACTCAGTCGCACGCACATTCCATTTTCATTTCAATTTCCAAGTCCAATTCCATTTTCATTTCCAGTTCCATCACCAGCTGCGTTTTACATAATTATAATTTTAATTCGGTTTTTGGTTGAATTTCTTTCTTTTGGCCCGTCTGTCTTTTGCCACTTGCACCAATGCCAAAACAGAAATTCTCCGTTTCTCTTCACTGACTTCCTCTCTGTCATTTTAGCCAATCAAAGGGAAGAGAAAAGCAGGCAACTTCAAGTGCCTGTGGTTTTTGATACTTTTACTGCGACTGGGGCAGATTGAAGAGTTCTCTGCTTTTGAGAGAGTTGCACGAAATTCTCTCTCTCTCTCTCTCTCTCTCTCTCTCTCTGTCTCTCTTAATATGACAATATAGTTCTTTTTGTTAGGGTATTTAAGCTTCGTTATGTCTTTGCTCAACTTCACTTTTACGTGGCTGTTTCTGTTCTTGTTTGCTTCTTCTTCCATGGACAGTTGGAGTACAAAAATACATATGAATCTATTCGTATATCATGATCGCAGCTGTTGTTGTCCGACCCGGCAAACGCATTGCCCGAGTCAGCACCAACAACAACAATGACAATACAAACAACAACAATAACAACAAGATCAACAACGACAACAACTCTCGACTTTATCAACGCCTCCAAATGGTTGTTGCTCTTGCGTTATTTTTGCTGTGCGTTGTGAGTTGTTTGTTTATTTTTGTAAGCCTGTTTTTGGTTAAAATAAATACCATTTTTATGAAAAGTTAAAGACGACAGCAACAACAACAGCAACAACATCAGCAATAATAGGTATAATTGTCATACATTATGCATGCAAGCGATCTGCTTGTCGACTGTCGATTGTCAACGTTGCAACTGGCAACTTGCAACTTGCAACTGGCAACTTGCAACTGGCACGCTCCACACTCCAGTTGGCCAAATGGCGGCCCTGTCAACACACACGCATTCACTCACACATACACATACAACAGAGAGTCAACGCAGTTTTTGCTGCGTCTCGTGGCCCCACGCAAAAAATATTTTGTTGTGACTTGGCTAAATATCGCTACGCATGTATCGTATATCGCTAACATATTGCAGGGAGCATTGGCCCCGACCATTCCTGGGGCAACAATTGCCCAATGTGCGGCAAGATGTTGGCGACACGCTGCCAATTTTGATTATTAATCAACCTAAAGCACATTAATCAAACTCACCAAAGAAAAGATAAACGGAAAAAGATACATTTTTATATGTATATGTTTATATTTTTCTTATTTTTGTTTAATTCAGTTTTCTATGCTTGGTGCTTTTGTTGTTGTCGATCGATTTCCGCCGCCTTTTGTTTGTCTTAATTTGAAATCAAATTGGATTGCAAGTAAAGTAGGCGTGACACGCAAGTTGCAGCTGATGCCAAAAAACAACAACAGAATAATAACGCTGTCATAGTCCAATTACTGTCAATTATACCCTATCAACATTTTCGTATATATGGGTCGTATGCATCATCTGCCGAGCTGCTGGTTGCAAGTATTTTGTTGTTGTTGTTGTTGTCTTTTTTTTTTTGGTGTTGCATGCCATATTTGACCTCGGTGCGTGACTCGATGCTGGTTACGTGCCGTTTGGTTAACACCTTTTTTGGCCAATAGCGATTCACAGATGCAGTTGCAGATGCAAATGCTGATGTTGTTGATGAGCTTGCCAAATAAATGTGCATTCAGCTGAGTTGCAGTCAGTTGCCAACTCTTGCAGTCGGCGGCATTCCGGCTCATTGCCCAACATTTCTTGAGCAATCGCCGGAAATTGGGTTACTCACATCATCAGCTAGCCGTATTCATGTTTGGGCTTTTGTTGTTCTTATCTCTTATGCATATCTTATAACTCTTATCATAACTGCCGCTCTATCTATGTCATTCTTTCTCTCTCTTTTTTTGTGGGCAGGCATAAATATAAATACCATAGTGTTAGATAATAGTTTAAAACCGTTTTTAATGCCCATCACATGTGTTTGACCCAAATAATATAAGGGCAACTGTTTTTCGCTTTAAGCAGATTTTATTGTAAAATATTTTGATTTCAATGAATCGGATTTGTTAAAAATCTGATGATTTAAATGCTTTAAATATTCGTTTGTACCACATATATTTATTAATTTTAACTATTTCAAGCTGAAGCATTCGGAAAATTAAAACAAGTTTGATGAACTTAGCTTATAGCTGCCTTAAGAACTAAGAAATTTTATGGTATCTCTGTTTAACTTATTTTTAAGTGCATATAAATTGTAATGGTTAGCCATCTATCTTTAACTATTCAGAACGATTTTGTATATAGTGATAAGGGTATTAGATCATCGTCAACTCGAAGGAAACAAAATCATGCTCTTGTTTTTATAGATACAGGTCAAATGAATCGATCATTTTACCTTTTAACTGATCAGCTTTCGTAGTGACCTCTTTTGATAAGAATCTTGTGTTGAACTAATATATCATATGCATGTTCAAAGTTCGTTTCTCTTGTTTCTGTTTCACTACTTATGTTAAAGTCTCCATTCTTAATTCTCTCAAATTGTGTCAGCTCAGCGACTGCTCCTTAAATTCCAACAAGCTTTTTTATGCTTTAAAATTCCAAAATAATGATCATATTGGGCGGCAATTTTTTTTATATTGTTTTTACATGCCATTAAAAAATTGGTTGGGAAATTGAAAAATCTGACACGCCTTTTTACGAAAACTTGGCTAAATTCAACTTAGAACGCAACTGAACTGAACTGGGGTCTATTTTTGGTAAATGTGGCCTGCTTTCATTATGTTTCTGTACTTATGGACAGTTCAATGCATCCCCCAACAATTCGAGTTGTGCACGGGTTCCAGTTCATTGACGATGTAATACACAAATTACGCATAGAAAAATAAGGAAAGGAGGAGGGAGATTGGGGAAAAAGAGAGCGACTATTTTGGTTGACAAGATTGTGGGTCAACACATACGCTGTCGTAGAGAATGAAAAACGTGTGTATATCATAAAAAAAATAAATAAATTTATAACAATTTCATTCAATCAGGAAACAGCGTAAACAAAATGCAAGCAACAAACAATCCATTAAAAAATCTTTGGAGACGCGCCCATTGCATGGCATCGAATTAATTAAAGCAGCCAATGGAGCGAGAGGGATAGCAGTCAGTGACAGACAGAGATAGAGTGAGAGAAGAGAGCAATGGAGTGAAAGCTGTACACCAAGATTGAAAGAAATTGTTTTTATTATTTCTGGGAAAACAGCACAACATGAAATACTTATAACAAGTAAAAAATAAACTAAAGAATAACAGATTCGAGCATTAAATAACAAAACAGTGTAACAAAAAGGAGAATAAATAGGATATTGAGACCGATAGTTTTAAAATAAAGAGCAGTGAGATACAAAGATGATGAGATAGAGAGAGATAGAATACATTTAGAATGTAAAGATCTTAATTGATTAGCTTTCCAAACTGTTAAGTCTGTGCAATTCAACTAACTTTGCCTACCCACTAGTCGCGTATACACTGTGCCCACGCATTTAAAGGGTATAATGAACATAAGTCAAAATGCTGCGTAAGCCGTGGCGAGAGAGAGAGACCCAAAAGTGAACTTCAATGCGGTGTCAATAAGTAGGCGCAGTTTCAGTGTGGACAACGAAGTGTGAGTGTGTTGTGTGTTAAATCTCATGTATTCATTTTGAAATGTGTGTGTGTGCGGTCATAATGAAAATAAATTTGTTTATGCGCTGACTTTGTTGGCTTGTTAAAGAACGAAGTTCTTTGTTGCCGTTGAAAGTTGCCTCTAAGAAACAAGACTTTTGTGTCACGTAGCAGCAGAGTTAAGCACATATACATACATATTCATATGTAGAACTTTAGGTTTATATATGTATTATGAATGAAAGATCACCTTTGCCGCCCACTTGTGAGTCGTCGCTTTAAATGCAACGCTAATTGGCTGCACTTTGGCCCATTCGGTTGCATGTGGAGCGGGTTGCAAGATAATGAAATGCCCGCAGCAGGCAGCAACCGGCAAACAGCAAGCAACAAGCACCAAGCAGCGTGCAACATCCTCCGAGTGCCACTCAACTCTAAATGCATGGCTAATCACATTATAGATAGCGATATGTCTTTGTGCGGCACTTGAATAGCGCCTGCGGCTTCATAGAGAGCGTGGGTGAAAAGCCACAACAACAACAACCACAATAACTACAACATCAACAACAACTTCATCATTATCATCATCATCATTAGCTTTATGGATTGGCGCCTTTTGTTCTGACCGTATATGAGTATGTACAACTCTCGTACCTTTATTAGTTTGCTTTTGTTTGTTCAATTTATGAACTTAACTCTCGACTCCATTGAACTCTGGCTGCAGCTTCATTTCTGTGTTGCATACCACACACATACACACACGCATACGATACAATGGAAAAACTTGTTCTCAGTTGATTATACCCTGTATACATTTAATGAGTGTATATTAAAGTTAAGCTAATAGAAGTAACAGCTGAACTTATATTTTAATTTTATATTTATTTTTTTACTTTTCTAAATTGAAAAATAAAAACATAATATTCTATAATTTTTATGATTTAAAAAGCAAAATAAAAAAAATAAGAAACGCCGTAAAATATTTGTTTCTCATTATTTCCTTTCCTCTTTCTTTCTTGAATAACTCACATCGGCACTTACCCAGAATACCGAAATTCGAGGATCTAGATATTTGCTCGTAGATTTCGTTCTTTTCTTTTACGTTTGGGCGGATTATGACTTTGTTAAAACTCTAACTTATACTTGTTCTGCTTAGGAAATCCAGAAATTTACGTACCAAGTTTCGTGGCTCTAGTTCTTCTAATCACTGCAAACTATGTAGGTTCAGATGGGCAGATGAACACCATAAAGATTTATTTTTATTTTATATTTGCATTTAATTTCTTTTTATTTCAGAAAAAAACTTATTTTCTATGGTTTATTATGGTGCCAAGGGTAGTTCTTAGTCTGGCATACTCAACCCAACTCATGTTTGTTTGATTTGTATTGTTTTCAGTTTGTGTCTTTGTGTACGTCTGTGTTTTGTCTCTGCCTGCTTTGCATTTGGCGCAATGCTAATTCATTTACATGCACACACAAAAACAGCTACAACAACACCCACACCAACTGTGGGTGTGTGTGTGTGTGTGTGGCTCATTCTCATTCATGCCAAAACTGCTGCCAACTTGACTGATAGCCCCGGCATGCTTGGTTGCATTTTAAGTTCATCTATTTGTGGCATATTGCCTGTGCCCAGTTTTCAGTTCTCAGTTGCCAGTTGTTCTTCCACTTCCAGTCTTTGCCTTCTGCCTACCTGCTCCACTACCCCTCCCTTCTCTCTCTCTTTCTTTCCCTGCTCATTTGCTATGCCAGACAGCAGGCGGAAAGTGCTGTTCAATTAATATTGTTGCCCACTTTGAAAATAAACAAATTGCAGCAAAGTGCGAGTTCATTCTCAAATTGAAAGCGAGCGAGGAAATGTTAAAGAATTTAACATTTCTTAAAGCTAACATTGTTATAACAGCAGCATATTATGTTTATGTTATACTCGGACAGCCAGCTGTGCCTTAATTTCATCTCCGATATTTTTCCATCTTGTTACATGTTGCATTCATCATTAATTACGTGGCCCCCGGATCGAAGCTCTAACTCTGTACCCTCCCTATGTTGGCATATTTAATGCCTCAATTAAGTCGTTTTCCAATTTTATTTTTTTTATTAGTTTTCCACGCATTCTAAGTCATTTTTCAGACCAAACCCATTTCAAAAGCATTGCTCGCTGAGGGGAAAGGATGGAGAGAATGACACACACATGTTGGCAAGCTTGTGGCCTCATTCATATCGTATTCACAACTAGCGAGTGAGTGCTGACTGATTGTTTCCCCGAAGTTCGAAGTCGGGAAATGGCATTTGTCGTTTCTATAAATAACCACAGTCTTTGATAAGCCTAGTCTATAAGGAATGCAGGCGGCTTTCCAGAGATTAAGCAAATCATCATCGCTGAAGTAACGCGCTTGATTTATCAATGGAATAGCCTTTGAACAACTTTCTGACGTTGAAATCTTATCAACAATATGAAACCTATTTATGCGTAAATGATAAAATCAAGAATTCAAACCAATATTTACTGGTAATTCTTGCAAGTTAGTTAATATGCGGGGCTTTTTAGCCTGTTTTGACCACATAGCTAATGTTTTTTTCTACGTTTTTGTAAATAATTTTTCATTAAAAAAACTACTTTCATTGTTTCTACAATTGCCAATTTTAGATTATATATTTTGGATTAACTTTCATATTTAAGGCTCTGTACAAAATCGAATTGAAAACGTAATCAAATAATTCTCCGTATCTAACTGTCTATCCCTATCCAATATAAATTTTAGTATTTGTCTATTAGCTTGACTTTGAGTTTTCCAAATATATGTTTCACAACTTTCCATTTTCCCCACTCATATCTCCAATGATGATCACAGTCATTGATCAGGCGCTAATTTCAACTGGGGTCCAAAAAAACAAGAAAAACAGAAAATAGAAAACAGTTGTTTATGTTAATTACGTATACGTATAGGAGTTACTTATGCGCTTTGTGAATGGCCAACAAATTGTATAGGGTGCTGGGTCTTTGACCCAAATAGGCTTGTGGCAGACATACAGATGTACATACGTATG
The DNA here is from genome assembly GCA_035043635.1 of Drosophila rellima. NCBI lineage: Eukaryota > Metazoa > Arthropoda > Insecta > Diptera > Drosophilidae > Drosophila > Drosophila rellima. Next base: position 4,643,273 of record JAWNMV010000236.1, on the reverse strand, counting down.
TACATATATCTCTCGTGTAATGATAATTAAGTGCTTAATTAACATGAGCATAACTTTTAGTTGTACTTAATCAACGAGGCGAGACCTTTAATGCTTATATAACTGACATATGTATTCATAATTCTCATAAATAATTCGTTTGCTTTTCTTGCAGATGACGTAAACGACACCGTCAACAACGGCAGCAACAACAATAAGAGAAGATAACAACAACAACGGCGACTGTACAAACGAGTCCAAAGAGCTCTCACTTTTTAGCTGCTCCCCCGACAAAAACCCCGCCCCATTGGAATTGTGTATCAGCCCAAAACGAATCCGAAAACGAAACTGAAACTGAACTCGAAACTGAAATTGTATTCTATCTATAGAGATATAGTATTGCTTGTGAGATAGAAGAAATATGGGGTCGACGAGCTTATCAGTAAAGTGCAATCGATGCGCGATGTTGCCAATTTTATTATTGCTCGCTTTGCTGTTAACGGCAAACGCGGAGCGGGATTTCAATGTGAATGACTCGCAGGTAAGCGGAACGAAGGGAAAGAGTTCGAGTTGCAGTTTCAGTTGCAGCTGCAACAGTAGCAGCAACTGTGGCATGCAACAGAGCAGAGCAACGAGCAACAGCCGCCTGTCATTTGTCTGTTAATTTTGATTGATGATGCCTGACACATTTCACTTGAAATGCCGACCACTGCCCTATGGAGCTGCAGCCCAGCTGCCGATCCGTTTGTGTGGCCATTTTAAACTTTTGAACTCTTTTTGCGGCTTCTTTTGTAGGTGCCCGTCATCGAGCCCAAAGATGCGCCCGCCTATATGCAGGATCCATATGTGACGGAGCTAATGCGCTGCCAGCACACACAGTCTGAGATTGTGCTGTCGCTGCTGCTCAAGAAGCATGATTGGAGCGATCTCAGTGTTGCCAAGCGCACGCATGTCCAGGCAAAGCTCTCCAAGTTCTTTGCCATACCCAGGGTAAGTCATATTTATCTCATTCTATTACCACACCCTAATCACATTCTTAACATCTCTTGCTTCTTACAGGAATTTATATCTCTGGACTCCGTCTCAAAGCGGGAGTTGGCCAGCATGCATAAGTTGGCCATGCGCAAGGGCGGCAAGGGACAGAAGCATGTGGAGAGCTTGAATCGTCGCTTGGGACGGGCCAGTTTTATGGTAGTTATATTAATCAATCACCTATTCATGTATTTGTGGCTAACAATACTCTTCTCTTTATTATTCTGGCAGATCGGCTGTGGTCCGAACTACTTTAGCATGGGTGAACCGATAGCCAAGCAAATAGCTCATCAAATCAAGGATGGCACCATCGGCGCCCTAACGGAGGAGAACTTTGGATTGTGGTTTATATGGCGCAAGGAATTGAAGACAAGGTAGCGACGGAATTACGTATGGGATGAATAAATGAATTACACGTTTTGTACGATTGCAACGATTCAAAATAAGAAGTAGCGAAGCATTCAATTTGTTATATTTTAAATACTTTTAACTGACTCCAAAAACATCAATCATTTGTAAAGAACAAATTAGGGATGCGAATGTAATTATTAGATTTAAATGTTGTGAATGCTTTGATCAAGTTATATAATTGATATGTATTTGTTATATCAAGTGTGCTTGAATATAATAAGCCAGTGAATAAGCATTATCGAGTGAAGTCAGTGATCCTATATTTAAATCATTCGTTCTGTGTGTGAATCAAATAACATGAGCTTTCAAATTTAATTTCAAGAGTATTCATAAATATATTAATGCCTATTGTGTCCTTGCATTGTAGATCACAAAGAAAGCGCCGCCAGTCCGAGGGAAGCGGAACCGATGAAGATGACTACGACTATGGAGAAGATGACGAAGAGCAGTCAGTGTACGTATTAAATATACAGTTGGTCAAGTATTCCATAAGAAAGTTTTCAGAAATAATAACTTGTATATTTCGGTTTACTTACAGTGATCCAGTGACTGAGGTACCAACGACCCATGCACATCGACATCATCATGGCGTGGTGAGTTTGGTTTCAAAATCCCATTTTGGGTGTTTCTCTTCTGTTTTATTTTTTTGGTGTTTCCGATTACCTGAGGTTTTAACTGTTGGTTAAACACGCCCACATAAGCTAAAAACATATTTGTGTTATAAAATTGAAGTGAATAATATACTTTATACACATAATTAAGAGACACTTAAATTTAAGTAAACAGTATTATTATTATTTTCGGAAGATCCATAATTATGTTTGTTGATGCACTCTGTTGATAACTGCAAAATGTACACGCTATCCACAGATCACAATCCACACGATCCACACAGCAAATACTTACAAACATGTACCATACATTTATATGCAATAGACAAGTATAGTTGAGACTTTGATGAAACGGTTCTTTAACATGTGTATTTGTAATTCATCATATGGTGTTCTCGTCTTTTCTTCTCTTTTTGCCATTTACATGCTCTCTTTTTCAATTTCTCTCTCTCTCTCTCTCTGTCTGTCTTTTGCTGTACTCATTTACTACTACTTACGGTTATTAACATTTCCAAAATGAATGTAAATAATACATAAAACTAACTAACAACAACAACAACACAACAAACTGTAAAAAAAAACAGTCGGAACAATCGGAAACTGCGGGCATCAGTTCCTCTTCATCCTCCTTCTCATCCGCCTCGCCGGTTAACAAACTGGACGAGGAAATTGAGGCAAGCGTCTCCCAGTTGGAGTCAGTTATTAGCAAGACCATTGAGAATACCAAGAACATTAAGGATCTGCCCGTGTTGGGCAACGTCGATGAGGATGTTGACGATGTCGAGGATGTGGATCTGCAGCAGCTGGGCGTTCCCGCTGCTCCTGATATTGTGGCTGACAATGAGCTGGAAATGCAAACAAATGTTGAGAAGCAGCAACAGCAGCTGGAGCTGGAGATAACCACAACGGCAGCACCTGGCAGTAGCAGCAGCTCCATGGTTACGGTAAACGCTGTTTCCATAGACGAAGATGCTGCCAACAACAAGAACAACAACAACAAGAACAACAACAACAAGAACAACAACAACAACAACCAGGTTGACACTGCGCCCGCCGTTGATGTTGATGTAGCTGAGCACGCGGCAACGAGCACCTCACAAACTACCACTAACCACAACAATAGCAAAAACAACAACAATACACCCGTTACACCCGTGTCAGCGTCCGCCCATCCCAATGCCCATTCAGAGTTTGAGTCATCCTTATCCTCCTTCTTTCCCTCCATCTCATCCTCATCCACATCAATTGCATCCACCATCGAAACTGTCGAAATGTTGACTCCGCCCACCTCCACCTCGACATCCTCATCTGCATCCGCATCTTCATCCTCAACCACAGCCAATGGCTCCATGAGCAGCTCAAGCACAGCAAGTGCCATAGACACAGATATGGTTAATACTCTAACAACGACAGCAACAACTTTAGTACCATCATCATCATCATCATCATCATTGTCGGCAACAACAGCAACAACGTCATCTTCATCATCATCATTGTCAGCGTCATTACCAACAATTGCAACTATGCCAATAACAACAGCAACAACAACAACTACAACTACATCTACAGCAACACAATCACAAACGCCAAAGGTAATGTTGCTTTTGTGTGTGCTCCTGAGTGTGCGAGTGTGTGTGTGTGTATCTCTTTATGTGTTTCGTTTTGCGACAATTGTAACTGTTGTTTAGTCTTTTATATGTATCTGTGTGTGTGATTGTCCGAGTGTGTGTGTGTATCTCGTCCTGTGCCGCCGTCTAGAATCCATTTACAGATCCCCATTTTCATTCAGCAAACATATGTATACATATGTGTGTGTGTTTGTGTATATATACTCCGTATACTTGTGTTTGTGTTGTAAACATTGTTGTTTAATCGTTGTACAACATTCACAAAGGACCTAACCTCAAAGTTGTTAACTAACCTCAAATAATATTGGTACAAAATGTAAAATTAACTATTTAAATTGTTAGTTGTATAATCACCGATTGAGTATTCTTTATACACATATGTGTCACACTCGATAGGAAATAGTTCATATATAAAATATATTATTCAGTTATATTGAAAATTAATTACACTGTTTATAAGACTAGCCTTAAACTTAGTTCTGTGATTATGTATAGTTACTTATAGTATAGTTTATCTTATTATTTATGTACAGTTTGTATATTCACTGGTAATGGTTTAAGGGTCTTACTTTGGAGTCTCTTTGGGTCTTTATGGTCCCAATACTTTGCACTATAGACATACACTCAGTATCTAGAATCTAGATTCTATATGATAATGCGATTTAATGATATTTTCAATGAAATACGTATGAAGTGTGGTGAAGATCTTTCATTATTGTAGAAGAAAAAAAGTCGCAAAAGCTTTCGAATATCTTTAATTCAGGAGATAACCTTTTTTGTCCATTTTCTTCTACTGATATTATCTTAAGGAAATAATTCCTTTCACTCAATTTAGTAAGAGTTTAATCCACAATACATATTATCTCCCAAGGAATTTTATTATCTCATGATATCCAACTCTAGAAAGTTTTGTAGCTTGTTTTGATCTTATTCAATTCCGACATCAACCTTACCCATTTTGTTATGACCTTCTGCCCGATTTATTTAACTGACAATTGCTGAATCCAATTGAAAACTGCAGCCGAATGAAAGGGAGCTCGAGCAGAGCACCTGGCTGGCCACGGATGTGGCTGAAGCTGAGATGGCAGCCACACTGCGTCCAACGCTGGCCGAGATCGATAGCGAGATCGAGGCTGAATCTGAGTCTGAGTCTACGACGTCAACGCCTTCGCACAGCACGCTCTCAATTAGTCCTAAGGTGAAGTACTAAAGTACTTTTGCAAACACTTTGTATGCATACAGAATAAGTAGATTTAAAATATATAATTTAATAAGCTGCACCAATCCGATTCCGAAACCAAATTCCCAATTCCCAAGACCGAGACCAAGTCAAGTGTACCGTATGCTGCCAACTAGTTAAGCCAATTAAGGGATTTCAAGAGCGTTTACAGCGAATGCACTTAATCCTCCCATTGAAGTGGGATGCCAATCAGTGCTGATTATCAGCGCATTCTCTCCCGCATGTCCTTGTACTCGTATTCGAACTCGTATTGCATGAATATACATATCTATCTTTATACATATAAGTATCTGTGTATCTATGTAGCTTTGTATCTCTATCTGTGTGGCACCCCTAATAATCTCTGCCTGCCTCTCTTAGCTGTATAAATTGTACACTATTCAAGCATGACACTAAAATAAACTAAATGAAAACGCGATGCTGCTTCAATTAGCCAGTTCATATGTCATTTAATGAGTTCTCCGTAATTCTCAGGCTGGCGAAACCGTTGATGCTCTGGAATCAGCCGGCAATGACAGTAGCAGCGTCCCCATCCTGTCCAGCAATGAGGTTCGTTTAGCTTTTTTCCCCAGCAACACTCAACAAGCTAATTAAATTGATTGCAAACTTTTGTGTTTCCTGCTTTTTTTTCTTTATGCTTCTATTTGCAGCTGGCCACGTCCACAACTACAACGACGGCGTCAGTGACTGTGACGACGACCAGACAACCGCAGATTGAGTTGAGCAGCACCACAACGGAGATGTCAACGGATTATGTGGAGCCGCGGCAGGAGAACAGCGTGCCCATCATTAAGATGCGTCTGCAGAAGCTGGCGGTGACTTCGGGCAAAGCTTTCAGCTTTGTGGTGCCCATGGAAACCTTCTATGATGCCGAGGATCAAACGAATCTGCGCCTGGAGCTTACCGACAAGGATGGACATGAGCTGAAATCCACATCTTGGCTGCAATTCAATTCCGACAAACGGGAACTCTATGGACTGTAAGATATTAATTCAAAATTACAAAATCCAACCATAACCGGTATCAATTTAAGTAATCGATATCGATTAACAAAACAAGCATATAAATACATATGTATATATTTAAAAAGAAGTGCTTTAACTTCAAAAAAGAAAATCAGTTTAATATTTATATTAATTTTCAAGAGCCAAATTAAATGATAACACCTTATTATCATATCATAGTATTTATTCTTCGATAAATATCGATTAATTATATAACAATATATTATATTATTCCTTATTCACATGATCGAATTTATTGTTTGACTGTTTAATTTTTCGAAATGAGAACTTTAAAGAATTAATCTTGACTAATTAGACATTTAAATAGTTAAAGTTTATAAAAAATTCGATATTATGAATGTCGGTAATTAAAAGATTTTGATTAGGCTTCGTTTATCAATTCAAACCGGTTTGAGTCCCTGTTCAAAAGATATCTAACGATTCCTTTTTTTTGCAGGCCACTCGATGATGCCGTCTCCCGTTGGCAGTATCGCCTCTCGGCCACGGACTCGGGCAATGCCACTGTCACGGAGACCGTGGAGATTAGTGTCCAGCAGCATCGTGCGGTGCGCACAATAAACCATGAGATCAACATTTCGGTTCGGATCAATGAGAAGCTCGGCCACAACATCGACTGGCAGCTGAAACTGATTAGAGCCGTTGCCCATACGCTGGAGGATGGCAGTAGCTCGGCGTTGGTTGTGCGCGAGATTCGTCAGACGCTGCAGGAGCCACAGAGTGCCACGTTTGTGTACTTCAATGAGACGCTGCCCACCAGCGAGTGTCCCGAGGCGGAGCTGAAGGATGTGGTGCGACGTTTGAATGCCGAGCGTTTGAGTGATCTGGTACATCCGCTGCTGAGCATCAAGTCCATAACGGGTCAGCTGATTGGCGCCTGCCAGAAGACCGAGCTGACCAAGATAAAGCCAACAACGCAAATGGCCAAGAACTTGCCACCGATGCCGCGCAATCAGGTGGATCGTGTGAATGCCTCTGTGGGCCAACTGCTCGTCTTCAAGGTGCCCAGTGATACCTTCTATGATCCGAACGACAACGAGTTGACGCTCTCGCTAAAGACCAAGGAGCACCAGGATATAAGTCCACGCAACTGGATGCAGTTTGATTCGAAAAATCAAGAATTCTATGGCATTCCCAAGAGCACCGATATTGGCACCGAGGAGTATCTATTAATCGCCGAGGACAGTGGCGGTCTCAGTGCCAACGATGCCCTCGTCGTGGTTGTCAGCCATATGCCCAAACGGGATTATGCCTTACTCTTCAAGGCCTATCTGGCCATTCGCTCCGACAACTTCAATGCCGAGATGCAGCGCAAGTTTGCGGAGCGGATTGCCCAGTTGAATGGCGATGCCAACACAAATCAGATCTTCGTGCGCTCCATAACACCGCATCACGATGTCGATGGCACAATTGTCAACTTTTACAATGCATCGCTCTTCAAGATGCACAATCGTTGTCCCCACAAGGAGATGGCCGCCATACGGAGTGTCTATTTGAACGGCGATCTAACGCCAAGTTTCAGTCTGAAGAAAGCACTCGGACCTGAGCTTAATCTGACCAACTTTACAGTTCTGAACCAAGGGCATTGTCAATGTAAGTACACGTCTAAGTAAATTTTGTGTAATCATTAAAATCACAATTAAAACTAGTAGATAAGGTTACAGTCGAGAGAGTCCGACCCTTTACTAATTGTACTTATTAAATTAGTGAACATTAACTAAGCTTTGTGCTTCTTGTTCTTTTAAATCGACTCTGTTGTTGAAATTGATCAAAATTACAATTATTCTTTTTGAGGTTTTTTTACAAACAGTGGATACCCTGGTACTTTTCAGGTACAGGGTCTAAATTAGTAGTAGATCATTTAAATATAAAATGTAATCACTATTCGCAGTTTTGCCTATTAGTTTGACGAATTGAGCATTATAAGTCTGATGTTTCTTTCTCGTTTTAGATTCGGAGATCAGCGACATTAGTCAGCTGGATAATATGCCGCCCCGCCTCAAGGAGCCGAGCCTGAAGCCGACCTTCCCTGACGAGTATCTGGCCACGTTTGTACTGCCTGCCGTCATTATTGTTGTCATGATATTGTTAGCCTCGATAGTAGCCTGCTGCTTGCATCGACGTCGTCACAAGAGCGGCAAAATGGAGCTGGGTATGTCATGAAATCATTTATTTCCATATGGTAGAGCTCTAATGTAATTCTTAAACCATTTGCAGGCGATGAGGAAGAGCGTAAATCGTTCCGCACCAAGGGCATTCCTGTTATCTTCCAGGATGAGTTCGAGGAGAAGCCCGAAATTGGCAACAAGAGTCCAGTCATATTAAAGGATGAGAAGCCGCCGTTGTTGCCGCCCAGCTACAACACTTCCAACATGAATGGTGACAATGATGTTGACGAATATGTGCCGCCGCCAGCTGTGGTGCTGGGTGGACGCGAGGTGCGAGGGAAATCACCTGCCACGCCCTCTTATCGCAAGCCACCGCCATATGTATCGCCATAAATGTGTTAATACCAACAATAAGAACAATAACAGGCAGCAACAACAACAATAATCATTACTACAACTAATCAACTTTAAACAAAATGAAAAATAAGGTTTTTTCAAACTAAAACTTGCAACTTTGTGCATCAAAAGTAATTAACTCGAGATTTGAATTTGTTTTGAGTTATAAATCGACAGACCCGCCCACAACATGAATATTTATGAAATGGTATTATCTAAATGGACGCAACTGTAAAACAATCAATTAACGATTTCAATATGCGACTTGGCAAACACTTAAGCTAAAAACTAAAACTAAACATTTAAACACAACAACACACTATGCTGCATATTATTTATCTAGTATGTACCTTAACTTAACTTAACTTACATGATGTATACACACACATACACATACACAGTCACAGTCACACAATTTAGCCAGCTAAAGTGCTTGAAAAACACACACACACACCAAACAATTTGTAGATTAGCATTTAAAATGATGTATGTTAAAATGCGGCCTGCCGCTGTTTGCAATGCCCTTTGCCAAGGTGAAAATTGTATTTAATTTAAGTTTATATTGAAATTGTGTTCGTTAAGCAGCTAATATGACATTCAGCTTGAGCTGAATCAAGTTGTAATCGTTTAAATCATCGGGCCAGTCGCCGTCCGTTTGCCATAACTATCAATTGTTTAACTGGCCGCTGCCGTAGGAAAAAAATCAATTTGTACCACTTTCTAGCCAATCGCTTGGGCTAGAAGTTGTTGGGCATTATAAGTATATTATGCAGTAGATAGTCTAGTATTATATCATATCAACAACTTTTATTTATTGGCTATGCTGTTAGGTTTTTATTAGCACTTCCCTTGGGCAGGGGGCATTACGCTTCTGTTTTGAGTTTTGCACTTAGGTTTTAAGCAAAAAGATCAATGTGTTTTTTGTAATGCCTTGTTTTTAATTTTTTTTTTAAATAACGCTATACTCAATACAGCTGCCAATTTGAATAGTGAGTACAATCACAGTTCTATCAACAAAAACAAATCAAAATAATAGTACATACGTATTCAAATATTCCTACAGTTGCCCCTGAAAGTGCTTCCTCCATACCACCAAAATCATATCCAGAAATCAAACAATCAAATATCCTCACCTACATACACACACACACATACACAAACACACACTAAGTATATCAAATCATTACTTAAAGTAGCCCTTAGTTTTAAATTGATTTTACAAGGACCCCTATAAATTATTAGATTATATACACGTATTTATATGCTTAAACTTAAACCTTGAATGAAAAAAGATCGACCCTTTTGAATTACTCGTACTAAAACGGCATATTTACCGTGAGTGAGTATGTCCATTGATTTTTTACATACGGACGAGATCCGTAATCTATGTAAGTTAGAGCAATATTTTCTCTGAATTATTAATAATACTTAATAAAAAGATACGATACAGAAAATGTTAAGAGAATGCGACCGCAATGCGGCGTAATGCCTATTAAATTAAGCATATTGCGTATGTTCACGTATGTCTACTAAATTTGAGTAATTTGTAAAAGCTCATTAAGCGTAAAAACTTATTATATACACTGAATTTTGTAACAACAAACAAAGCAACAATAACGGTATCAATTTATTTTGAATAAAAAATGCCAAAGATAAAAATTTCTATTTATTATTTAAAGTTAAATATCAAATCGCAAACCGATAATTTGCTACGTTAATGCGCAGCCAACTTAACAAGCAGACGCAGCTTGAGGCACAGCCAACTTAACAAGCGTTAGATTTTTTTAAGCCAGAATTACTTATATCTTCTGTTCAAAACTTAATGCTTGATGTGAATAACTACACTCTTACTTTGTTTTAATTTCTCCCACACACACACACACACAAATGCCCAGCCCGTAAGTACACAAAACTAATATTAAATTGCACACAAAAATAGTTTTGAATTTAACCAAATTGTAGACTAGAGAACCGAACTAATTAATACAAATAAATAGAAGAACAACAAAATAAATACAATAATTGTGCATAGAAATTGTAAGCGCTGTAACGTGTGTGTGAACAACAAATAGAGCATCAGTTGATGACTAACAAATTTGTATATTTGCAACAAATTATTTGGCTAAATGAAATGATCCAAATAATTCAAATAATTGTGGAAGAATGAACGTCGAAATAATAGTTTGAAAATAAAAAGTAAACAAATAAATTGATTGCAATTTGTGTCTGCAATATTGAATTGCAATGAAAAGGCAACCTAGACACACTCATGCATAACATATAAACAAACAAGCATACATATTATATATAAATAATAATAACAAGAATTACTAATAAACATTTATATATATATTTTGATATAAATAATGAAGCGTTTTGATTTTATAATTGATTTTCAGAAAGAGGTTCCAACGCACTAATTTGGCTAATGAATGAATATTCATTTTATTAAAATGCCAACCCAGAGGCTGGAAACATTGAAATTTTTGTGATACGAGTATCAAATCAAAAGCTTTTCACATAATGAAGTAATATAACATTTTGTTAGCTCTCTCGTTCTCGCTCTGTCTCCGTATCACCTGCCTAATAAAGCCAAAAGTCTCCCCTCCTGCAAATCCCAGAGTCCTCTGCTGTGTCTTGTGTCCTGGCTTCTGACTCCGGAGTGTATGCCATTGATTCGGTTGCTCGGACAACCAATATGCGTTGGTTGTTGTTGGATGCTTACGTGTACCCATTTAATACACACACACATACACACACACACACTTGCCTGGCTTCGCTGAAGCCAACAGCAACAAGAACAATAATAACAATAGCAACAGCAACAACAACAGTTGCCTTGCCTGTCACTCAATTCCACTTGATGAGGGAGGAGAAGGTGGGCGGCAGCTGCCACTTCGTGCTATTATTGTTGTTGTTATTATTATTATGTAATGCAGTCATTTAATTGGTAACAAATTGTATTGTTTGGCTTTGGCATTTGTACGCTTTTATGACTTTTCCAGGAAACCCAACAGAAGTAGCTTACAACAAAAACAACAAAACCTTAACATACACAGATACATCCATAGATATATTTATATATAAATATATACAGATACATATATGTTTTTAGTACATTGTTAGCTTTAGTGCAGCACCCAAAAGCGATTTACCAAACTCTGCTTGGGTTCTGGCCAGCAAATGATCCAAGGCAAAACTTTCTATGGCCAATTGTTATTGTTGCTGTTGTTGATATTGCTGTTGCAATTGCAAAAGTCTTTTACTGCGACTGCAATTAGAAAGTCGGCAACTATTTAGAGTCAACTCTATCAAAGGAGAACAACAGGACATCCAATTATGTAAATACTCCAAATTATTTAGCAAATTGTCTGGACAAATGTTAACAATTTGCTTGAATTGTTGTACTTTTACAGTAGTGCCGAGAGAAGCGTTCAGAGTAGTACTTGAAGAAGCAAGGACTAGAGTCCATAACTTTGTCAAGATTGAATCTATTTTCAGTCAGGAAGACATTCTAATAGTAGATTGATCTCTAAATTTATTTGTTAACAAGGGGGCTCAGTCTCCCGCTCGCTTCGCTCGCCTACACCCTGCTCGCTTCGCTCGCGAGTAGGTTCAGCTACAGTCGAGTGTGTTCGACTATTTATAGTACTTACATGGTATTCATTTAATTTGAATGGATTCGTCAAATCTTGATAGATTTTCAAAATGGATGTTTTTTTGACCATTTTATTAAACAAATATTTATTTGGTATCAGCGCCGATAGGCACTCCGAAGGTTTGCTGATGCGGCATTAGACTTTCGACTAATTGTTCGTCATACATCTAAATATATTATCTAGTGAACCGAAAGATTGAAACCCAATTCCAAATTCCCAATCTGTGAGTTTGGTTGAGTTATCTCAAAAAACAACAACAAATTTCTAACTAAATCTTCATTTTCGACTGATCGTTCTTATGGCAGCTATATGATATAGTGGCCCGATCAAAATTTAAAAACAAACTTGATCTGCGCCCGGTATCCAGGAACCTACATACTAGGTTTTAAATCTCTAGCTCGGACATGGTTCAATCGACTCTGCTGTTGATACTGAGCAAGAATATATATACTTTATAGGGTCGGAGATGATTCCTTCTGCCTGTTACATACATTTCACAAAACCATTATACCCTTTTTGACCATTTTCAATGGGCGCAGGGTATAAAAACTATATGCAATTATTTGAAAGATATTTGAATATTCGATGACCCGTTTTTCGCTTATCCTGTATCGTTAATTCTAGAGCTCTTTCTGCCGACTTTATGAAATTAAAGAAAATTTAAACATTTTCACAGCTTGAAAGGGATGTGAAGATAAATTGATTTGTTTAATACCAAGGTATCTGGGCCAAAACATCGTGGCTATAATGTAAAGAGATGAAACGTAATAAGTGTGTAAGTAAGTAGTTGCAGTTGTTTTTGCGAGTTGGAAAGGAGTCGAGTAATGGCTTTGAAAGAAGACCAAAGACCGTGCACATATTTGGCTTTTATCATTGAGCAACAGCTGGCGTCAGTCAGTGTCCTTTTACTTGTCCTCGCGTTGTCATAACACTAATTATCGCAATGCTGGCCGCATTATGCCCTCCTCTTTGGCGTTTTAAGTTACCAAACAAATTGTTGTTGTTGGCTAACGTATAATTAACTTGTGGTCTTACAAAACATGATGTCGGCCAGTAGCGACTTCACATGGCCAGATAAATACCTTGGAGTCCAGGGGCTCTTATTTTCTGAATATTTATCTCAGGATGCATAAGTGCCAAAAATTTGTTTCATAATTTAGTCAGAGGGCGTGCTGAGATAACAAATGAAAATCTCTGCACAATTGAGTCCAGTCTCCTGTCTCATCCTGCGCCTCCTGTTGTGTTGGTAACACACACACACACATGAATCTCACCTTACACCTATCGCAAATACGTTTTCAGCTTTTGTGCTTTGTGAAAATATTTACAGCACAAAAAACGGGCCAATTTTCGTTGGGAGCCATTGTTTTTGCCAAGTGACCAACAGACGGGAAAGTGGCAGTGACAGTGGCAGGAGGGAGGGGCACTTGCCACGCCTATTTCAATTGTTTGCACTGTCACAACAGTAAAAGTCCTCTCTCCTTTTGTTGCTGTAATCAATTCCGAATGCTCCCCATTCGTATACGCATCCGGGATGCCCTTCATTCAACCAATATCTGCATTGCCAGAATAACAGTTCCTGTGACTCTGCCGCATCGAAGGACCAAACTTCGGAAAGAGTAAGTAACTTTTTTTGTTGACCATTATTTTTGTATTTGTCTTTTTTTTGTACTCTGTTTTTGAATGTATCGTTCATGGTCAAACGTTGAACACGCCCATTGGAATTGCTGTGTACCTTTAAGGCCTTCATTTGGTTCAATGAAGTCGCCAAATTGTTAATACTCTTTAAATATATTAACTATCAACTTCGAACTGTCAAAATATTTGTTTCGAAATTTAATTGAAAATTAATTAAAAATTATTAAAAAACAATTACATCTTTGATATCTTAGAGAAACCGACATATTGTTTGGTTCATTATCTCTAGATATTTGTGAAGCATCAAAATATCTTCTTTAAGCTAACATTTATTTTAAAATCTAGTTCCCCTTTTATTAGATTTATAGTATGTAGATTCTCCAAATATATGAAATATCTCCTGTTTCAAAAAGTTTAGGACTTTCAATTATCCCAGTAATCTACTTTAAAATCTAGTAGAAAGAAAATTTGGAGTAACTCGAACTAATTTTAATTAGTTTTCGCCATCGGCTTCAATCAACTTTCAAGACGTGTGCATAACATCAATTTAAATCCTATCTCCAAAATGTATTTTTAAGATTGCTCTCAGAACTATGCTATTAAAACTTTTCTAAATCGGTAAAATGAACTCGCTAAGGTCAGAGAACAACTTAATTATTTTAATTTAGAGATTAATTAAATCCATGCCATTGAGATTAATTCAATAATGTGGCAAATTCAGATTGTCCGAGCTCGAACTCCGTTGGCCAGCATCAGCAATTGGATTCAAAAGGATTCTAGGGGATTCGGGGATTATCACGTTAGACTCATTAAAGTGTATCTCAATGGCAGCTATCGTATCGCATAGATATGCAGATGATGCTCGGATCCGGATTGGAAGTTTCATTTGAGGCACGTTCGTCGTGCTCTTTGCACTCTGCTCTGCAGTGGCAAAGGTAAACAGTGCATGGATATTGGGCGGGAGGCAGGAGGCAGACGGGATGGATGCCAGGACCTCCAGCAGAGGTGTGATTATGTGGGGGCAAATTGAGATTAATAACAAAAACCAAACCTGCAACGTGACAAATGCCAAGCTGCAGACGGAGGGATAAACACAGAGAAATATAGCGAGAAAGAAAGGGAGAAAAAGAGAGAGAGAGAGAAAAAATAGAAAGGACAGAAGGAGCAGGAGTTGAAACTGAAATCGGTTTGGCGTTATTAGATTGAAATAAAATATTCGAATTGCTTCGGTAAGGACTAAATGCAAAAGCCAATGATTTGTAAGCATGGACACGGACATGGACACAGAACGGGACATGGATTTGGACAAGGAGCTGGACAAGGACTTGAAGCAGGACACATACACATATTTAGATACATATGTATATTTAAGTTTCCATTCAATTGAGCAAGGAGGCGAAATCGTTCAAATTGAGAAGGAGACGGCACAAATCAATTATATGCCCGGGGATGGGGCCAGGACCATAACAGGACCCAGAGAACCGCAGAGATGCAGCAGCAAGTGGAGGACAAAGCAGAAGCAAAAGCAAAAGCAGAAGAAAAACGAAAGGGAAATGGGAACAATAGACAACATTGGCAACCTGCTGAGCGTTGAGCTAATGCCGCAGCTCAGACAAACAAAACTTCACTTCACTTCACTTTAACCCCCCGTACCCTTTTCTGCCCCCCCTCTGGCCGTATCTTGCAACACACGCTATGTGCCACAAAACGACGCACAATTTCGCTTTGTAGTCAATTGAAAGAAATGTTGCGTTTTTGTTTGGGAACAGGCAGAAGGGAGAAGGGAGAGAGCATGATGGGGATTAAGATTGGCTACTACTGCCGGCAACACACTCTATTATTGAATGAATGAATAAGTGGTGAATGTAGAGAGATGGGGGGTTGGGGGTGGGTGTTGGGTGAGCTTTAGGTAAATTGCTTTTATTGCATACGCGTTTCGTGTCGCCATTTGAATTGCACTTAATTTCAATCAGTCGCCCGCTGTTAAAGCCACTTCAGCTAATTGTTTGGCTTTTGAGACAAGCGACTCGTCGCTGCCAACATTGGCAACTGTTGCAGGATCAGGCTAATTTGTAATACTCCCAGCTCCTGCTCCCTCTTGCTGCTCCAGCTCAGCACTAGCTGCTAGGTAACATCAAGCGATCCCATCCAAGAGTGCCAGCAACATCTTCAGTCAGCCTGCTACGACTTAACTTGGCTTTAAAATCAACTCAAGTATGCTTCGACTTGACGTGACTGTAAGTCTCTATTCCTTCATCTCCTTCTCGAATCCCTCACCCTCCCTCACCACCATCTCTCTCTCTTCTCCCACTCGCAATCTGTTCCTCAAGCAGTGCTGCCAACTATTCAGGATCTAATAAAGCCGAAAATAAAGTTAGGCGAGCGAAGCGAGCAGGTCGATGCCCCCTTGTTTATTATACCGAAGCCCAAAAGCCGAAATTATACCAACCGAAATAACCGTTGAGATTTTAAAGAAAAAAGCTGGAAATAAGTTCAAAAGTAATTTTTTACCCAAATTTTAACACCTGGAGCAGATTTAAAAAAGAAAATTTAAGTTTTAAAATTTTTGAAAAATGTAAAAATCGCAAAATTTTCGAAAATTAATTTTTGTCTCAGAATCAATAAATTTAAATGCAAGGTTAAAGAAGGCTTAATTTTTTTAAGCCTCATGGAAATCGGATCAGTTTTAATAAAGTTGTGCTTGTTTTAAATTCGAAATTTCTTACACTTACGATAACATTTCTCAGTATCAGCATTCAGGTTACCTTTTTTTGGTAAATTGGTAAATAGGTATAGTAAGAATTGAAGAACAATTTAAAGTTAGTACAGTATTTTGGGATTAAAATAAAGACATTTTAACTTATCAATGTAGCTAAGTTCTTACAAAGCTTTTGGCATTCGTGTAACTCGAAAACTGGCAAGAAAATAGTCGAGTTGGCAGCACTGCTCTCAAGTTGCTTCCAAAAATTAATTGTAGTGGAGTTATGCGTGTTTTGCCAGAGCACTTTATAATTTCAGTGGGCGTGTATCATTAGCTGCAGCTAAGCCAAAAGCTGTAAGCCAAGAGCTCGCTCCTCCTGCCGTTCCTGCTGCCAATCCGCGCCAGCTAATGGAACTTGCTTGTTGCTTCTGCCACATAGTTGTTGCGTTTCGCGTTTACCATTTAATGCTCTAAAAAAAGTTTCGTGTACTTTAAGCCGCGATGAGCGGAAGGAGCGAAGGGTGTTAAGAGGGGTAGTAAAGAGAGGGAGTGAGGAGAGGGGAGCAGAGCTGAGCGGAAAGAGAGGAAGCGTGTGGCCTGGCTACGCATCAATAATGCGTTTTATGAAAACGTAAAACAATTCCAAGAGCCGGCAACTTCAACAGATTGCTCGACTGGCAGATACCCAGCATATTTTTGGAAGCAACAGGTAGAATTGCTGTTGACATGGCCTCGTTCTAGGTAATGTGGTCGATTAACTGTAATTAAATATTATTGGAAAAGCATCTTATTTTCCAACAGGCGTTAGAAAAGTGCACTAAAGTGATTCTGAGAACGCAGTCAGAAAGCTTTCCGACAGGCGTCAGAAATTAGTGCGAAAGTGATTCTGAGAACACAATCTACAGATTTAAATTTCATGGTTCTTTCATTGCCGTACAAATGAAACTGCAAATAGTATTGGGAATAACACTCAATAATAATATTGTGTTTGTAGTTAGATGTTGAAGGAGCAAACTAATCAAAAGCTTAGGCTAGATTCTTTAAAAGTTAGCCAGATGTTTTTAAATAATTTTATTGTCTTCAAAATTCAAAGAAAAATTAAAACAGTTGAGTATCGAAAATTATTTTGAGTTCTGTGGCTTTTGAAACTTTTCCGCGACCGAACTTTCTTCAATATTGTGTAAGTTTGCAGTCTTGATTTCTATATCATTAAATCAACATATGGCCCCCTAAAGGATTCGCTGTTTCTCCAGTGTTTGCTGCAGAAATGAGACGGGTCAGAAATCAGCTCTATTGCTCTCTTTCCGTCTCTGTCTGTCTCTTTCAGTGGCTTGGCTTCTATCATCTATGGCTGGCTAAAGGGCATACAAACTGTGTGAGGCTGTTGTTGCCTCCCGGCGGCGACTCTTGGCTGCTATTTCAAAGGCCAACAGCATTCCCATATGGCAAACGTGCCGCGTCTCATGACCTCATTTTCAAAATCGAAAAATCAGCGAGCGCAAAAGCCCAAAGGACACACGATAAAACTTAGATTTAGATAAGGAGAAACAAAGAGGGAGAGAAAAGAGTAGAGAGAGAGAGAGAGAGAGAGATTGAACTGCTGTTGCTGCTGGATTGTGAATCCAATTGAAGTGGCAACAATAACTAAATTAAAACTAAAGCCGCATGCCACTTGCTTCAGCTGTCTGACACCGCAGCAGTTGCAGGATGGGTGTCAAGGGGCGAGGGGCGAAGGGGGCAAGTGGGCAAGTGGGGGCAAGTGCCTCCTCACGCTGTACACGCGCTTTGAATACGTTTAAGCAAATGCTGCCCCTGCCCGACGTCGATGTTGTCCTCAGACTGTTCGCCTAAATTAAAATGAAGCATTGCGGAATGATTTTTACCGCCTTCACTCCAAAGGAAAATTGTGAATAGAGCATAGTGTGCTGAGTAGGGGAATGTGGTTAGCAGGGGGTGAAGGGGAGTAGGAGGGCGGGGTGGTTGGGATTGAGTTAACGCATCCACACGCACAGCTGGCTGCTAAGCAGACTGGCGCCAAAAATTGTGGCTGACTTCACAGATTTTTCATGACGATGACAAGATGACGGCTTAGCTGTATGGTCTATAAGGATATAGCCATGGCTCCGTCTTTGTCTCCCTCTCTCTCTCTGTCTCCGTTTCCGTCTACGGCTTTGACTCTGGTCCTGGCCATGCCCAGCAGCCTTTTGCTGACTCCCAATGACTTTCACAGTGACTTCATGACTCTATCTCCCTCCCTTTCTCTCTCTCCCTCTCTCTATCTATCTCTCTCTCTCTCTCTCTCTCTCTCTTGCTCTCGCTGTTCAACTGGCTCTTGTTAATGCCGCCCAGTTGAGCGCTGCAGGGCGAACTCAGTCTGAGTCTTCCAGCCAGAGCTGGAGACGGAGACGCATCGGGAAGCGTCGTCTACATGTGGTGTGTGCGTGTGTGTGTGTGTAGGTGACATGTCCATGACACGACAACAGCCCGCCCGCAACGAGGCGCCAGCTCATCAACTAAACCCACCCCCGCCCTCTACCGCTTGCCCCCTCTTCCTGCCCTCTACACTCTACCCCCTGTCCTCTAAAGCCCCTCCCCTCTCCTCGTGACCCCTGCTATGGTAACACGCTTGTTGCTCTAGCTGATCCTTGGGGAGATACTTCGTTGAGAAAATGCTTGGCAAGTGTCATTCGGGGGTTGCTTGTTGCTCCTTTGCGTTGCTTTTGTTGCTCTTAAATATACCCGATACTCGTCGATTACAAGGGTATATTTTAAATTTCCACACAGACTTAAGGAAGCTCTATGGATATTAAACAATTTTTATGCATCGGTTAGGGTAACGCTTGCCGGTTGCGGATTCGAAATACCGCCAAGATTTCGGTAACAAAACAAATTATCTATAAATGAGAAATGTTGACTCTTTGCACTTTCAACAAGCACAACTTGATTAAAACTCATCCGATTTCCATGAGGAATGTCTTTTTTTTTCTTAATATTAACCGTACTTTAACTTTGCATTTAAATTTTATGATTCTGAGACAAAAATTATATATAAAAAATTTTAAAATCTTAAATTTGTTCTTTTAATCGACTCCAGGTGATAAAATAAGGGCAAAAAAGTACTTTTGACATAATTTCCACCTATTTTCATTAAAATCTCAACGGCTATTTCGGTTGGAACAATTTCGGTTTTTGGGTTTCGGTATAATAAAAAAAAGCTTTGTTTCAGCTACGATTTCATTTACGGTTACCAATTTCAATCGGTCAAGGATTACATTTATGGATACGGTTTTAATCCCTGATACTATAAATGAAGTAACGGGTATTTGATAGTCGGGACGTCGAGTACAGGGTGCTTACTTAAACTTGTCGCTGTACTAAAAAATAGATATACCACCAACAACAACATCAGTCACAACAACAACAATTCGCTCCATATGGACTGACTCCCAACCCAGATCCAAATCCACAGCTGAGAGTCGCGACCCTGCTCACAGCTCTAAGGGATGGATGAGGAAGGGGGTGGAAAAAGTGGGGGATGGGGGATTTTGAACAAACGTTTCGCTGTTGGATGCCCGCTGTTGCTCGTTTTCATAATCGGGCGGTAATTGTACACCAATTTGACTTATGAATATAAATTAACTGTGAAACGTGCGACAGTAAAAAAACACACACATAAACACACACACACACACACAGACACGTATGTGGGGGTGCGTGACTCACAACACAGCAGGAAGCAAAGGATAGAATAGGAAAGGAAAGGAGAGGAAAGAAAAGGACAGTGAGGGACACTAGTATTTTATCAAGATCGTTTCACAATATGGTTGACAATCGAGATTATTGTGGGTCCTTTGTCGCATACTCGTTTGTCCATTCATTTGTATTCGTTTGTAATACTTAAAAATAACAGTAGAATTTTTAGGCTGGTCAATGCTCAAATTGAATGTGTATGTAAATTAGAGAAAAGCCAAGCAAGTGAAATATCAAATCAAAAAAAAAGTAATCGAGTTAAAGTACTTGAAAATCGTTTCCCAGAAAATCGAGCTGTCGATTTTTCGATGTATTTCTACATAACTAATATATATGTTGATAAACGTAATTATTTGTTGTATTGCATAATTACTCACATTCCATTTTATATAATTTTTTTATATCGTGTTTCTCCTTTGATTCAATACAACATATTTTTTTCGTTTCATGTACTCATAGTTAAATTAATTGTAGAGTATTGTTTAAGGATAACAAAAGAAATGGAATGTCTTTTTATCTATTCAAATGTCTTTCTGTCTGCCAAACTCTTATATATGTGCTTGTAATGGAACTCAATCATTGACGGGATTTAATTCACAGCTTGTTTTATAATTCGATTTTGTCTTTACTGTCATGTCACAAGACTGATAGCAGATCATTCATACAGCCATGTGAGTGAATATTTGTGTGAGTATGTGTAATTGCTTTAAACTGTCCGAATAGCTATTAAAAGCCAATGGACAACGTCATCAGCTAGCCACATCCTGTGTGCCAAGTGGTGAGTCCGAACGAGAGAAACCCAAAATGGATAACTGGCAAAATAAGATGGCCAAGAAGAGAGGTGCAGGATATTGGGGAGATGGGATGCAGGACACTAGTGAAGGACAAGCGAGCAAACCAAGTGATTTGCATGTGTAATTCGATTTGCGGTCTCAGAACTTGACGAGCTTAACACTCGAACGAGAAGCGAGGAGCGAGGAAGAAGGAACTAGGAAGAAGGAAGCAGGAAGTAGGTACCAGGCCACATCAAGCAGCATCAGCTGCAACAACTCCCTCTACATATATATGTGAGTGTGTGTGTGTGTGTGTGACAGTTAGACAAATGCCGGCGGCGACGCGACTGCTGCCTGAGCACGAAACTTCAAATAAATCAAGAAAGCCAATTTATATTTGGTATATGGCCCATTAAATGAAATCTTATGAAGTTCGGATGACAATTACATAAATAATTATAAGAAAAGGGTGTTGCGTCTAGCATAGCAAAGTGTGTGTTGCTGTGTGTAACCTAAGAATTGAGCTTAGGTTGGGTTTCCCCCTCATTCTTAACATAGACTCAATTCACAGTGCGCTGGAGGGGGGAACGAGGCGACTCATGTGCTTGTATTATTTATGTGTGTCGCACGCACACATAGAGAAAGAGAGAGAGAGAGAGAGAGAGAGAGGGGGGGGTTAGGGAGAGAGACAGGCCACAAAAACCCAGGAAGGATATACAATTGCACTTAAAGCACACTCTCCATATGTTGCCACAAAGCGCCTTTGCTGACTGCCGCATCCGCATCCGCATCCACATCCACATCCCGCACATCCGCATCCACATCCGCATCCGGTCATGAATGTGTAACTGTAACTCAATCCATGTAAACAGAGGGAGGGGGGGGGGCAGGATACGGTTACGCCCACTGTGTCGCTGCTTGTATTAGTTGCCATTGCCGTCGTCGTCGTCGTCGTCGTTGCCGTTGTCGTTGTCGTTGCAGCATTTCAAGTGCGTTTCATTTACAATTTCCTTCGGTTTTATGCGACTTTTGCGCAGCGACACAATGCCAGACATAGATGGGCCTGGGTTTGCGTTTGGGAGTGGGATTGGGGCACGTTGAAAGGTTGAAGTTGCATGTTGCTGTGGCTTTTATGTCATTGTTATATGCTTATTGTGTCTTTCGTTGCTGCTTCCATTGCCGTTAAAACTGTTTGTTGCAATCGAATCACAGCGGCCGTTAAAGATGCAAATGGCAGCCAAGAAGCCAAAAAGCTAAGAAGCCATTCAGCAAGTCCCAAAAGCATTGCCAATATATACGCGGCGTATACGTAATGTCTATGTATTATATGCAGATATACATACATATATATGTATCTGTAATAATAGTGTATACTACATACATACGTATACAGTTATTATACGAGCACGCTGCATATTGTTGCATATGAAAGCAGCGCGCTGGAAATTTATCAGCAGCTGTTGCCAGCTGGACGTGAAAATGTGTAAATGTGAAAATGTGTGAATGTGTGAATATGTGCTTAATGCTAAACGCCAGCCAAAGAGCCAAATAACCAAACAAGCATACAGCCATTTCAGCCAGCTAAAAGTAGGCCAAACACACAACAACAACAACATCAACAACAACAATACGACAACAACACAGCCACAACAACTGAAATATACGCGCACTTCACGCTCCCAACACAATTGTTTGTCCAACCAAGCGACTGTCTGACTGCGCCTCATTCTGTCTCTCCGTCTGTCTCTCCGTCCGTCCGTCTGTCTGTCTCTCCGTCTGTGCTGGCAACCCCAAACCGAGTCGAGCTGAGCCAGAAGTTTATCCAGCCACCAGATGAGCGAGACAATTCAATTTTTCATGTGAGGCGACACCTCGCGTGCCACTTTGCCACTTGCCACTTTGCCACTTGCCACATATTCGCGAAAGAGCAGCGAGCTTACAACGAAAATTTAAGAGCTTTACTGCATTTAAATGAAACATGTACTTATTGCAAATGTACAACTAAATAAGACGGAGCATAAAAGTCTAGACAAAGTTTTAATTTTTGGGATTTTAGGAAAACAATTTATGCAATATTAAAATATATCTTTAATATTTTAATGCATACTCAAAATATTGTGAAAATGTAATTAAGAAGGTCCATTTGTTTATTTTTAAATGCTATTGTCAGCTAAATCTATTTAGATAACAGCTGCATGCATTTTTGATAAAACGAATATATATTTTGGGCTGACTCTGCAGGCTCTACGCTTTGATTAAAATTAGTGGTACCCAAAAAATAAATTATTCCAACCGAAATAACCGTTGAGATTTTAAAGAAAAAAGGTGGAAATTAGCTCAAAACTACTTTTTCACCCTAATTTTATCACCTGGAGTCGATTTAAAGAATAAATTTAAGTTTTAAAAATTTTGAAAATTTTTTAAAAATGTAAAGGGGTTACTATATAAAAATCGACAAATTTTTGAAAAAAATTGTTGTCTTAAAATCATCAAATTTAAATGCAAAGTTAAAGAACTGTTAATATTATGAAAAATAAGATATACCTCATGGAAATCGGATGACCTATAATAAAGTTGTGCTTGTTGAAAGTGCAAAGAGTCAACATTTCTCATATATAGATAATTTACAATAATTGACACTCACAAACTTGTTTATTGTTTGAGCTATCTAAACCAATTTAACTAAGCATGCATCTGAGATTGTCATATTTGTATTGACCAAAATTTGTTCAGATCGGACTACTATATCATATAGCTGCCATAGGAATGATCTGTCGAAAATCAAGTCTTGTGACATTTATTTTATATATTGATCTCAATAAAATGATCCTAATTTTTTAAACTTCTTAGTATTTATTTTTAAATTTACGTATCTTTAATATTTTTTAAAATTGTTCTGTAAACCGAAATCATAACGGTATTTCGAAACCGAAATATACAAAATAAAAACCGCTAACCGTTACGTAACCGATATATAAAAATTTTGCTCAACCGTTAACCGAAACCCTAAAGACAAACATAACCAAAACCGTAACTGAATGGTTACGAATTGCCATCTAATTTTTGTTATTAATTTATCTGATTTTGTTACAATATTGACTGATATCTGTAATCTCTGACTACAACTTTTAGTTAAGTCCTTGACTATGCTCAGACTACAGCTAGTAAATAAACAGTTTCCCCGAAGTTGTGTTGGGAACAAACTCAAAGTCACTTTAGCTACCATTTTCTATAGCTTTCACAACTTCTTCGACAAGTTTATCAAAAAAAAAAGAAAGAGAAAAATTCAGAAATCGGTAAGTTCTCCTTTCGTTTATTTGCTAAGAGCTTAAAATCAATTAAGAACTTTGTTAATTCCCACTAATCGTTTCTCAATTAGCAAAGAATGAGAGAATTTCCATATGCGCTGAAAAGTATGCTATGAAATTTTGTAACTTTTCTATTGGTTTTCGGTCTGCTCTGCCAGCTGTTTGACTTAGTTGGTTAGTTGTGTGGCATTAGGTGGCGATTATATGTCAACTATTTGCCATTTTACGTTGCACAATTGCCGAAAGTTAAGAGCCATATGTGTGTGTGTGTGAATGTGTTGGTGAAGCGAATGAGAAGTTCGACTGTAAGTTTCAGCTGAAAGGCAGTCAGCAACAAGTTTGCCAAGACACACACCACAATCACGTACTCGTATATCAGTCACACACACACACACACAGACACACACACATGCATACATATTTGAAAAGTTACGCAGACACTCGTGCAGGCGCAAACAATTGACTTTTGAGCATCGTCCGTCGTCTGCCCCAACTTCTGCTGTTGCGACAACGACAACGACAAAGACAACGATGTCAATGTGGCCGGCGCCAGTCCTTGTTGTTGTCATTGTTGTTGTCGTTGTTGTTGTCGGTGTTGTTGTCGTTGTTGTAGTTGGCTGGCTGCCTTAGCCACAGCTAAGTAAAAGCAAAAACATATGAGACATACTTGTTACTTTTTGCTTGTTTGCTTCCTATGCCAATAAATGCCAACGCATATGGACGCAGCTTCCACCTCAGTTTCAGCCTCCTTCTCAGCCTCAACTTCAGCTTCAGCTTCAGCCTCAGCTACAACCGAGTGCTGTTTGCTTTAAATGCCTGCAGTTGTTGCTGTTGCTGTTGCCGTTCCTGTTGCTATTGCCGTGTGTTTCTTTAATGCCAGCTCGGTAAAAATTAAGCATAATAATAAGTAGACGACGAGCAATGGCAACGGCAACGGCAACAGCGACGCCGACAACGACGGCGACCAAAACTCCCAACAGCAAACAGTTTGAAAAAAGAAAATAAAACATAAGAAATAAAAATAAAAAGCAAACCGAAGCTAAGCGCCGCCAGCTGTCCATATGGATGTTGTTGTTGCTCGAGTTGTTGTTGCTGCTAATGTGTGGCCGCCACACACACTCGTGCCTGCTCTTTCGCACCCACAAGTATGGGCGTACATGCGCCCGTGCTCTCTCTTTCGCTCTCGCTCTCTCTGTTGCACGCACACACATTGTTGCCCTGGGCCAGACGGGGCTGTTGCTGCTGTGGCTGCTGTTGTTGCTGCTGCTGCTGCTGCTGCTTGTTGCTTCACTTGTTGGCAGCCGGCGATGGCGCCGGCGCACTTAATGCCTGAGTGTCGCTTGTAACGCAATAACAACAGTTGAATGCAATCCACATAACGTATACGCAGCGTATGCGTCTGACTACAGGTGGGTGGTTGTTGTCGAGCACTCAGTGCGATACCAACTGCCTAGTTGATCGTGCACTTCCTGCAAGCAACTCAAAAAAACAAGAAGAAATAATAATCAAATAAAAGAAAGTTAAATAATAAAAATACACTGCAAGAGAACGAAGTCGAAGTCGAGGTTGTGCGGGCATATGGCGAGCATAGATGTCAACTGGTTGCCGTTTGTGGATTCCATTTCGGAAGTGAGCGCAACGTCGCTGCTTCAACAGGCGACACCGACAACAGCAACAGCAACAGCAACGACAACAGCAACGACAACAGCAACGACAACGTTTTTCATCCCTTTTGCGAACTGTTGCTGCTACACCGCGCCCAAGTTACCATAGATACTCGCCACCCCCGCAGCCCACCCCCATTGCCAATGTTGCCCACGTTCGAGGGTTGACGACGACGCCAGCAGAGGCAGCGGCCGCGGCGCCGCGTCGCTGCCGCCGTGTGCCAGCGCAGCATGCGCTGCTAGACTTGCTGCCCGATAAATTATCAGGCTTCATAACAGTCACAGTCTGACTGGCAACGGTTGTGGTACTCTTGCCAGCAACTCACACACACACTCGCACACACACACATACATTCAGACACTCTCTTCCTGTTGTTGTTAACAAATTTTGTAAGTGAAAGTAACGCAAGTTGATCAACAATATTAATAACGGCAACAAAAGTGCAAATACCAAAAATATAAACAAAGTAAAGATAAACCAGATAAAAAGCGACAACAAATAAAATGTTGCCTAAAAAGCGGCGCGAAGTGAGAAGAGGGCCAAAAGCGAGCGCCACCATATGGCTGAGTAAGTAGATAATGCGCACATTATTAACTTTTGCTCTTATCGTATTAAATATTGAATATGAAATAATAATAAAGAATGATATACGACATGAAAGTGGGCAGGGTATGGAAAAGTTGAGTTGGTTGGAGGGAGAGCGAGTCTAACATATGGCAGCTAATTTATGACACTGTCACCACATACTCATAGCCAAGCGACAGACGTGAAAGTTCGAAAAGGGCTAGAACGTGTTCCTGGCAGCCAAACAAATCAAACTGGCAAATTGAATTGCCACAAAGCGACTTACCGACCTACCGACTTGCCGACCAACCAGCGTCCAGTGAAAGCAATTTGCCTGTGTCCCATTCTCGACTCCTTGTCTCCTTGTCTCCTTGTCTTCCTTGTCTTCCTTGTCTGCTCTTGCTATCTTTATCTCAATTTCTTCTATGCTGGCCAGTGTCTGTGTCTGTGGCCGTGTTCCGCCTTTGGCCTTTGCCTTTGGGTCTGCGCTGCGTGATTGATCATTGTGATATATAACTCAGGCAGCGAGCGGTGCTAACACCTAAACGTCAACTTTAATTAATGTCCCTTGGCCGGAAGGCGTGTGTTTGTCTGTTGGCCGTAAACTGGCTGACTGACATGGGTATTGGCCAAATTTAATTTCGTTTAAATTACAAGCCAGCCAGCGAGACAGACTCCTTTATGGTTGACTCGGACTAATAAGCAATAAACTGAAAATTGAAATTTAACACCTGTTGATAACACACGACGACAGCAACAACAACGAGCAACTTATAACGACGGCAGCAACAACTATAAGCCAGCCTCATTAATTGCACTAAACAAACGAAGCCAAAAGCGCTCTGTAAACGGAAAACGGGAAACGACAATGGCAACAGCAACACTAGCAGCAGCAGCAGCAACACCACCAACACCAGCAACTTAGCTGGTGCTACGGGTGCAGCAGCTGCCAACTGCCAACTGCCAACTGCCAACAACCAACAGGCAACAGGCAACTTCGATGGCGGGTGCTAAATTTATGGCCAAGCTCATATGCAGCCTGGAGCCAGCACAAGGCCAGTTCTCTTTATGTGTGTGCATGTGTGTGTGTGTGTGGTTAGGTGTGTATATGAGTCTCTGTGTGGGTTTGCAACTCCAGACAGTTGCCTGCATATCAGAATTTTATGCGTTTGGCAATGCCAGCAATAAAAGAAATTTGTTGGCCTGAACGCGTCGTATAACTATATTGACTTAGATCTGAATCCAATAGAGCGACAGAGTCAGATAGTTGGCTAGTTGCTGCTGCCAGAGAGAGATGGCGAACTCAACTTTTTTATGGCAACAGCAAACGTTGCTAATGGACATAAATTTAAGTTAGCCAACCAGCTAAATAAATGAAAGAGCAAAAATGGTAGTGAAAATATGATAAGAAAAAACAAATAAAAACGATAAACTGTGACAGCAAAGCGCGAAACAGAGACAGAATAATAGATAGAGGGAGAGAGATACAGTCAGAGAGAGTAGGTAAGAAATGATACAGTTATAGCATTATTTAGAAAACCAAGTGAATACTTTGAGTGATCCACGATTACAGCCAATTCTGAAAAAGTAGGTTTTATGTATTAATTAATTAATTCTTAATTAATTAAGGCAAAGCTATATAGACCTCCAAAAGTTTTTTGTTTGGTTTGTAGACCCCTATTTCTATTAAATACAATAAATCTTTTAGTTTTCTCAATACTTTTCTATTATCCCGATTTGGAAGAATGGAAGAATTAAAATGGTGGTTTAATTATGATTATTTATTAATTTTATTTGATGATGGTTGCAGCAAAATCTGATATTAAGGTAAATATTGTATTCCGAACCAATGTTTTTTTATTTAAAAAGCGCTCGAGATCCTGAAGGGCTTTAAGGATTCGTTTCATAAGCCTTGATTTAAAGTTACTGACTTACTATAATTTGTTATCGGAATAAAGGGAAAGAAATGAAACTCATCCTAATAAATATTTAACACAATTTCAACGATCAACGATCACTGCATTTTACTGCCAGAAATGCTTTTTTTATGCTTTTCTTTTTGCAGCTTTTTAGTTAATTAACTGAAACTCAAACTCATTAGTCCAAAGGCTAAGAAATTAACAGAAAATGAAAAGAAGCACAAAGTTAAGTCTCAGACACAAATGCAGACAAAGTCACAAACTTCCTGTAGCTCCTGCTTTCTTTCTCTGTCTTTCATTCACTGTCTTTCTCTTTCTTTTGTCGCTTCTCCTAATGCTGCTTGCTTTCAGTTTGTCGAGTTTTCATTTGCAATTTGTCTAGCTGAACAAATGGATTAACACCGCAGTAACTGTTATTTAACACAAAATCGGCTTAGTTAAAGACTTAACACATACACACACACCCAAACACACACACATAAACACCCAAACACACACACACACACACTTGCTTTCAGCAGTTGTAATTAAAAACTAATGCCAGCTATTCATTTACCCTGAATGTTGTCAGCCAAACTTCCAGCATGTAAGTAAACAGTCAAGTCCAACACACACACACACAAACACACACTCACACACACACACACACTCACACTCACTTATGCTGTGCTAAGTAAGTATAAGTTATGGTTATGTATATGGTTATATAATGCACATCAAAATCATATTTTACTAGTTACTTTCCAATCAATCGTTAAAATGCGCAAAGCTGTGAAAACATCAAAATTGTTTCAATTTTTGCTGCAAAATCAAATACATCGATGAGGAGAGCGCTCCATGTGACCATTAAATGCCCTTAAGTGCCAATTAATGTTTGACTTGTTCACACACACACACATACACACACACGCACGGACATAACAGCACACTAGGAGGGTTTGAGGGTTGGCATTGATATTAAAGCTGGACATGGACGGGGGCAAGGAGAGAATTGAGACTTGGGGGAAAGGTTACAGCTGCGAGACGCACAAATCTTATGACAAAGGCATAAAGTATTTTCAATAGATATATATATATATTTAGTAGTATATATATATATATTTATATAGATATTGTTATGTAAGAAAAGTACTTATCGTAACTTTTGTGCGACTTTTTAAACATCAATTATATTCAGTTATTGGAGCGTATTAATGCGACTACGTTAAATACCCACAGCCACTGTCATACACACACACACACACACATTTATATATGTATATATATAGCTAGTGCCTTTATGCCACACCTGATCCAAATGATGCGCATTAACTATTAGCACAGCAGAGCTGATGTAAGCTTATTTAATATGGCTTTTACGAGTCGGTGGCATGCGACATGTGGCAAGCGGCTGTGTTGCATATGAATTGTGCATGTTTTGGCCATTTATGATTTGGCCATTGAATAATCAGTATAGTATTGTGCAGCTTTTGGTTTTATTTAATTAGACTCTCGCCTTGACTTTGGCAGCACGTTGCGGTGGCGTATACGCAATTTGCATTTTTGTTGTTTGCTTCAACTGCAGCTGCAACTCTTGTGCATAATTAATAAACGACCCCTTAACAACAACAACAACAATAACAATTGCTCAAACTGAAAGCTTTCCCTGATTGAGCGCTATTCTGTGCAAATGACCCAGTCAAACATGACCCCTAAAAAAAGATGGAGAAAAGAGAAATACTTGGAAAAAAATAGAAGAGTAACTGAACTCCGAGAGATGCTAAAGGAAGCGACAGAAGTGTCTGCAATTCTGCATTGCTGGCACTTTGAATGAATGCGTTTTAATTAACTTGATATGCAGCGCACAGTGCGCACAGAGTACAGAATACAGAGGGCACAGAAAAGGATAAAAGGGTTGAATACGCTGCCAAACTATCCAGGGGGTTGAGAGCAAAGACTTTCCGCACTTAAAGCTGCTTAAAGACAAGGTCAGACAGGTGAAAAGTGGCCAAAAACCTGAGTGCTTTTCCCCAGTTACATTCTTTATTTTGTTTTGTTAAGAAATGTGACCTTTCAAAAATGTGTAGCATACTTTTCCGGGCACATTTCAGTATTAAATATTTCAAGTCTTTTCGGCTTAGACACATTTTTTAATTATTATTTGAATAAAGCTATAAAGTTGCTAGATCTTAAATATGTGTTACTAAAATAGTTAATTTGTCTATAAAATAAATATTGGATCTCTGATTGATCTGCTGATAATTTTGAAATAGTCATATGAAATTCCGCAATTATTATTTTTTATATTTTGGGTTATTCAAAGTAAATGCAAAAATGACTCTAAAATAAATGATTAAGAAAAATATAGAAATTTTGTAGATATGCAAAAAGATTTTACTAATTTTCTGTGAAATATTTCTGCAAGTCTTCATGCTTATTAGGTATGCAAATGTTTGCTTTGTGTCTGTAACTTTGCACTATGCGACAGGGCAAATATTTTAACAAATGATTTAAAAAATGCGTAGCATTCGCCACTCAGATATAACGAGTGGTCTGCCTGGGCAGGATTAACTAAAAAGGGGAAACAGATACAGAGACATGGACATAGACTGAGTCGGAGAATGTTTCTGAGATAAAGAGAGAGAGAGAGAGGAAAGTAGACCCTAAAACATGGACATATCGAAACCGAATCCAACGAACCAGAACTTCAAATACTTACGAGAAACCCAAAATCAAAAGTTGCCTTTCTTTTTACATTTTACAATTTTGCATACTTTGTTTACTTTCGACAAGATTCTTTTTGATTATTTTTATTATTATTGGGCCGCTGTTTTTGTTGCCCATATTTCGTGCATAAATCAAGTTGGAATAAATTCATGTGTCACATTAGCGAATGGATATATGCGCTGGCAGTCGCGTCCTTATTTGAATATCATTATTTGGCAATAACAAAATAGCGACAATAAAAACGGAACAATCCAATGAACATATGTGTGTGCATTTGCATGTGTGCGTTTTTGTTATTTGGTCAAGAATTGATTCGGCGAATAACATTTTTCCATTTGCCATTTGATATTTGCTATTTGATTGCACTCTTTCGATTTGTTGCATAAATCCAATATTTGCGGTATTTGCGGCCACGAGTGCAGCTTAATTGAACTTGGCAAATGATTTTTCAATTAGCGCCAAACGTAATGAAAATATTTTTACTCTTTGGCAATACTTTCATCTCTCTCAGAGTTCTTGCTATAAAATTTCCTCTGTCTCACACTTTGTGTCTCATTGTCTCATTTCTCGCAGAGAGGCATAACAAAATAGTTGGCAAGAAAGTTGACGTACGTGGCCAATGGATTGTTGTTCCAGCCATTTCAAGTTGGCCAAGAGTTGAGGCCAACTTGGCCACAGGACGACGGAAACGCATGCGGATGCGGATGCGGATGAGTATGAGAATGAGAATGAGAATGAGTATGAGAATGCGACAGTACTCGATGTCTGCCAATGTCTGTCAATGTTGGCACAAATTGTTTGTCACGCAGTGCAAATACTTCGTGATGTTGCTCTGCTATGCGGCATTATGCGCGATTTATTTTCGAACCAATAACCTCGGGGCCAGCAACGGCAGATACAGATACAAATACAGCAGCAGCAACAGCTACCACAGATACAGATACAGTAGCAACCATGGCACGAAGATGAGACATGGCAACAGCATGTGGCAAGGCAAAGACAAGGCAAAGAAAAGCAAGAAAAATAAGAAGAGGCAAACAACAATGCCGGAGGCAACAGGCAAAACTGAAATACACACGACATCAAATAAAAAAAAAAATAAAAATAAAATACAAATAAATAGATATAAGAAAACAATTTAATATTGGCAAACAGCAAAAGCAACAGACAGACAAACAGACAAATTTCTAATTAATGCCAATGTCTCATGTGGAAAAAAATAAGCGAATGCTTTTGCACTTTTACCTGCTAATTAGCTTGAAATGTTGCTCAACTTTCAGCAAACCAGAATCCAGAATCCATAAGTTTTAATGCAGTTTTATGCTCACTCTCGCTCTCTTTTGCTCTCTCACTCTCTGTCTCTCTTTCTCACACAGTCTCTGACTATGTCTACGCAGTAATTGAGTTTTATATACATTTTGCATTTTGCTTCTCACACACATTCAACTTGTTGGCAGAAAGTTGTTTGATTGGCTTTTGCCCAGCCACCAAATTGCAAAATAATTGCGAGCTAGGAAACAGGAGAGGCGGGAAGGAGCTGAAGAGGGGGCGGTAAGGTGCAGTTGCTGATTGCGAAACAACTTAATTTTATAGAAAGTGACATTACGGACGGTTGTCAGCTAGCCTTGCCCCATTATACGCTGCCAGTTGTTGTTGCCAGTTGCTGTTGCTGCTGTTCATTACATTTTGCAACTGCAACAACAGCAGCAACAACAACTGACGACAGCAAGTTTGTGTAATGTAATTAATTAATTATAGTGAAACAACGCAGCGGCCACATACCAAAGAACACACACACATAGACACCACACACACACACACACACAAACACACAAATAGGAGACAAGCGTCATGCAAACCAGCAGCAGCAACAACACTGCGCCGCGACCCTTGGACATCAACACCAGCAACAACAAGAATAACAACAACAACAACAGGATGTTCCGGGTTGCGTATTGTGCGCATTTTATGAGCTTGAAATGTTGCCCACGACTCCACCTGACGCCTTCGGCTGTCCTTTCGCATCTCTTTCCCTTTCCTTCCTTTCGAAAACGTTGTTGTTGTTGTGGCTGTGTTCGTGTTTGGCCTGTAACTTAATTACAAATTATAGTGCAATTAATTTTGCGGCTTGGGCATTATTAGGCATATCAGGCGAAACACAAAACCGCCAACTAAGGCAAGGCACAAACTAAAGCAGGCAGTTAAATAGCTAACCAATTGCTAGACCGGACCAAAGTCAGCGCAGGATAAAACCTCCTCCTCGAATGCCTCGGGTAAGTTGATAAAAATTGAAAAAAACAGAAAATAGAAAAACAGAAAACAGACAGCTCGTAAAGCAAAGTGGCCACAAAGTGACCACAGCCCGTGGCAGGGGAATGTGGAATGTGGCATGTGGCAAGTGGCATGTGAATCCCGAACGAGATCAAGTTGCAAGTGAATTCTGTTTATGAACGCGATATGCAATCTGATACGGCCACGTGTATGCTCGTAGCTATAACGTGTTTTAATCGAATGTTATTGCTTGAGAATACACGTAGTTAACAAGATTCGCTCAACAAACCAAAAGAAGACAACAGAAACGAGCACAGTTCAATAAAATTAATCTAAATTATAAGCAAAGTTAATAACCAGCGGAAAGTTGAAAACCATCGATTATTCACATTTGATTGAGCTGCTAAAAGTCATCAATAAGCATTCGACTTGGAGCTAACAATTTGTTACACAACTTGTGTATTAAGATTGATTACAGCGAAAGGACAACGTTTCTTAAAGGACCAAATGATATGTTCGCCTGCTCTGAACTCTAATTATTCTAAGAAGCAGAAATATCAAAGAGATGGAATGTAAGAGGCGTCTCGTTACACTATTTGACACATCAAAGGGACTTTTCCAAAAGAAATACTATGCGAGCACTCCCAAAGGATCTTATTATTTAGTAGGTAAATGTGTAGCTCAAATAAATGTGTACAAGCTTTGTACACAATTGAATTTATGTGTCAAAATTGACTTTAATAGAAAGTATCACAGGATTTGCAGTCATAAACAGACACATACGAGTAATCTTCACACATCCATCTCTGTGTGTGTGCCTGTGTGTGTGTGTGCGTATGCCTGCGGCTTTGTTTTGAACAAAAGACCTAATTAAGATTAATTTGAACATATGTCCATAGCACCCACACACAGACAGACGGCCATATATATAATTAGCTGGCGCCGCCTAAAAGTATGCAGCATTTTGTTTGACTTGTGATTAACAGCCGCATTTAAAGGCCGGATGACAGCAGCGGCGGATGTGGGGTAACGTTGTATAACAAGCCTTTTAATGACAACAACACACACACACACACACACACACACTCACACACATACACAGAGAGGGAGGGAGTGAGGGAGCGCTTGAGGCAGGGGGAGAGTGGCAGCAAGAATGTGGGCGTATGATTTGCATTAATGATATGCAAATGATTTGTTTATTTTTTATGTTGCGACAACATTCGCATCTTTTATTGAAAAGTTTCTCATGCCGAAACAAATGAGCAAATAATAAGCAAATAAGTTGATGAATAGATGCTGCACACATACATACATATATTGATAAGGTTCTGCCTTTCTTGTTGTTTTTTTTCTTTTTTTTGTTGAATACGCAATGTTAAGATGTTAATCAAAGGTACAGCTTGCTCATTTTCAGCCCGTGTCGAGTACTCGTCGCCGTCTCCTTTTTCTTCTTTTATTGTATGACTGTCAGGTCTGTCTTGCCAGCATCTCCAACTCCAGCTCCACCTCCATTCCGAGAATACCACATCACATCACACCACAAAGCACGCACATCTGACGTCTGAAATCGCACACGACGCGGTTGTTTATTATTGTAAGACGCTTGGCTTGGCTTTTCTTGGCTCACATCAACGAACTGGAAGGAATGCGCATTGACAGCGCCAGTTGCTTCAGTTGCTCAAGTTTTTCCCGGAGCAGGGACACGACACAAGGCAACAAGGCAACAAGACTAGAAGGCAATCTCAAGCTCAAGCTCCAGACATTTGCATTGTTTTATTTACATACTTGGGCATAAACTTTCGGCGGCAACTCCCAACATATCGATGATAATGATGATGATGATGATGCCAATGCCGATTGGATGAGGATAAGAATGAGACATTGGCATGCATAAAATCTATCAGCAGCTAAAGCTAAACATTGACTTTAGCATTTAAGACTGACATAAGACACAGAGAGAGGGTCTGGTGTTATCATAATCATTATTATTATTATTACTTTGGGTTCGTCTCTGCCAAATATGCAGATCAAGTTCAGCTTTTAGCATTTCATCGCGCATAATTTGTTTATCTTTAATTTCAATTAAACTCACAACAGGATTTTTCGATTATTCGCATTTGTTCTTTTTCCGCTGAACGATATTTCCATACTTTTTCGAACTCTCAATTTCTCTGCAACACTATCGATTGGTATTCTAGAATTTTTAGACAAACTTTTCCTGAGAAAAAATGTGTTGAAATCGGAATAACAACAATTTTATATTGCGCAGTTGGTCAACACGGTTTCAATTTGAGGCTGGTTTAAGGATCCAATTTCTTACATTTGCAATAATTGAGGAAATTCTATATACGATTGTATATATATAGGCAACGCATATATGTATATATTTGTATATTTATTATGGTAAGTATTTTAATACATATTATAAATTTTGCATTTTCACATCAAGAGTTTGTGAAAATAGTTTAGATAACTTGTGTTAATTGCTTAATTGAAAGTCTCAGCAATGTTGTGTGGCTCACACACACATACACTTACACATACCCACACACACACATAAAATTAAAAATGAAATATAATACAAATAAGTAGAAAGTTATAATGAAGTTGTGTGTGGATTCATCAACGGTTTTCCGCATGTCTGAAGCAATCGAAACGCATTTATTATTTGGTTAATAAACCAACTAAGAGAACAAGATTAAACATTTTAACATTTCACAGTTACAAACAATATTTAATATATTTTCCAATTGATTTATTTGGAGGGAATAAAATGCAATCTGAAAATATTTTGGTCAAACGAAAGGGATATCAATTTCAATTGAATTATTGCGCATTAAAGCAAATATCAAATAACAATATAATAACTTATAAAAAAAGTATGTGTTTTTGTTTTGCCGTTGGCTTTTCAAATAAACAATATATTTAATTGCTAATATGAAGCGAACCAGAAAAGTAAATGAAAATTACTTTCAGATTCTCCTCAAAAATATGTATTCATTTTTTTGAAAAGCGACTAGCTTTAAATGTAAATAACTGTATGTTGCATGCTTATGTGGCAAATGATACAAAATACAAATACATTTGTTGTTGACTTTGCAGCTAATTAAAAGTCGCTTCGCTTTGCGGCGCGTTGTTGCCATGGTTAAATCCCAAAAAATATATATAACATTAAATTGTAGTTAAAAATCACTAAGTAACACAGTTTAGCATGCAACCAAATATGAAATGTTGTCTAGCCACACACACAACCACACAGCCACACACACACACCCAGTCACGCACACTCAACCACAGATTCACACTCACTCACTCACTCACACACACTCACTCAGTTTAGCAGACAGCATGCATGATCTAGACATAAGTACACCAGACAAATTATCTAAAAATTTACTAGCTGTTTTTATGCTTGCTTAACATCTTGTATTTTGGGAGATAGCCCATACATTCCCCGCAACCCTCCCCCACTCATCCTCCAACTTGCAACTGGCCATCTGGTTGGGTTGAGGAAAGCGGAGGGTGAGAGGGGAATTGTGTGTATGTCTTTCTTATTCAGTTGTTTGCTGCTGCGGCTTCTGCTGCTCTTGTCACTTGGTTTGATGTATGTGGTGGAGTTTTCATTAGCTCCCCTCGCACGTCCTGTTGCTTCGCATCCATGTGGTTTGCAGCGGCGTCGACATCTTCGTAATTTGCTGTTGACGTGAAGCTGTCGCCTTCTATAAAATCAACTGTTTGCCTGCCATCCATCATTGTGCTTGTGCTTGTGTTGGGCATGGACATTGCCTCAATCTCAAACCCAGTCCCAGACCCAGACCCGGACCCGGACCCAGCATCACGCCCAGTCTCCTGCTCAGCTTTATCGTCTGCTCTGGATTGTTTTGACGTCGAGGCTGTAGATGTTTCTCTGCCTGTTATTATTGTTGTTGTTGCTGGATTCTCCCCTTGCTGGTCAGTGAGATTGCTCTGGACAAGCTGGACTGAACTGCTTTGCTTTTCACCTGATGACGGCATCGTCTCTTGCGCCTTTTGCGTGCCTTGAGCTGGCAAATTATTCGCTAATTGCTTTGCCAATGGCAGACCAAGTGACTCAGTTGCTGTTGTTGTAGTAGTTTTAGCTGTTGTTGTTGTTGTTGTAATTCTTGCCGCTGTCGTATCCGGCATATTTATAATATCCGCCGTAGCGGAATTTAGATTTTTCAACATCTTATCCACGCCTGCCTGCCCTAGATCCTGACCCAGCTCAATCCCCACCTTCAGCTGCTTGTCTTCAGTTGCTTCCGCTGCCACCTCATCCTTATTCTCATGCCCATCCTGTGTCGTTGCCATCTCCTGCTCAGTTGCTCCTGCATCATTGATGCTGTTTATCGTTGCTGTTGCTGTTGTTGTTGTTGTCGTTGCTGGTGCTTCGCATCGTCCTTGTCCATGATTTGATTCGACGTCTAAAATATGCAAAGAATGGCAAAGTTAGCAATGAAATAAAGTGAAAATAAAACAGGAAATGACAGGCGCGTAACAATCTACAAAACATTCGCTCGTTCTCAAATACTTTTTCGCAAAGCGAATTGAGAAATAATTTCATATTATTGTTAACATACAAAAAGCAACAAAAAGGAAGAAAAAAAATATATAAATAAATACAAAGAAGGAAAATATATTGCGGCTGGCTTGGGAAAGGGGCTGAAAGGGCAGGAGAAGGAAGAGGAAGAGGGAGGGAGGCTTGCTGCCCAGAGGCAGTGAGTAACTGTGGAATGGGCTGCACATATTTATATTTTATATCGTTAATATTGACTGTTTTCATGTTCGAGTGCGTCGACTCTTTGACATTTATTACCACTGATTTTTTGCACATTTTCGTCTTTACAGTCGAACCTCTCATTCACGAACCTCAAGTATGAAAGAGGAATTTAAATATTTATCAAATTAAAGCATACAATCTGCAGATTAAAGCAGTACAGATTAAAGCAGTCAATGTTCTCTGCAGAGTGCTGTTACTTAACAGCAACAATATTTAGGTACAAAATCAATTAAAAACAAAGCTAACATATCTGTAAATGAATTTACATTATGTTAATCGATATTTAAATTAACTAACAGTTGTATATTGAAATCAGCTAATTTTTAAGCAACTTTCAAATATCTCTGAGAAATATATAAGTATATTATAGCATGTTCGTTATAAGCAAACTTGACTGTCGATTATTTGGTTTTCTCTTTTCTTTTGGGTTTGCCCATTTTCCCATTTGTTGACTGCGTTCTCGAGTGCAGCTTAAACGAATATTTAAATTTATCTTTCGGTCGATTACACACGTGTGGCAAGTGGCAAGTGGCAAGTGAGGCCAATACGGTGCATCCCCATAACAACGTCACAGTTATTTGTGGCATTTTCGGGTAACCATTTTTGAGCATGGCTTAAGAGTTAAAGCCCCCAATTAAGCGCAACGAACTGAAAGCAAATGATACAATTCAAATGGTCTATAATATCAAGTTACCTTCAATGGTGGTTGATGGTGTTGCAGTTGTTGTTAGTGTTGCTGCTGCTGTGGCTGCTGCTGCGGCAGCTGTTGCTGCTGCCGTTGCTGCCGCCGTTGCCGCTGCTGCCGCGGCCGTCGCTGCTGCCGTTGCTGCTGCTGCCGCGGCGGCAGCGCGCGTCTGTAGGCCGGGTATATCGGCCATATTGATGCGCTGGACACGCACATGCATCATTTGGCCGGGTCCATGACCCTGGCCCAAAAAGACGCGTCGCACGGTCGTGAATTGCTGACGATGCTGCAACCAGCGACCCACCAATGGCAATCGTCTCAAATTGCCAAATGCAATGGCCACGGCCGCCGTTGCATTGTTTCCCGGCTGCGCAGCGGCATGCAACTGTGGCTCGCCTCCAGCTCCAGCTCCTGCTCCTGTTCCCACTCCTGCTCCTGCTCCAGTTCCACCTGGTGCTGCTGCCTGTCCCTGACGCTGTGCAGCCAACTGACGAAAGAGTCGCGTTACAATGAGACGCGCACGTTGCATGGCCGCTTGTTGACCAACTGCACCTGCTCCAGCTCCAGCTCCTGCCTCAGCATTCGCTCCAGCTCCTGCTCCAGCTGCAGCGCCGGCGGCAGCTGCTCCAGCCGCCGCATTTGCTTGATTTCGCGTAATGAAGAAGACATGACGCTGGGCCATAATGGCAGGCAGCTCATAACGATGAAAGAAGAATACCATTGAATGCTGTGAATACGGCGAGAAAGAGAGAAGGATAGCTTGAGTGAATGAGAGAGTTGTACACTTATAAAAAAGAATGTCGAAGGATTCCTCTGTCAAAAATATGATGCTATCAATAGTAAGATTTTTGTTGATGGTAATTGCAGGACCATTTTTTGTTATTTGCCGTCTTGATTTCAAAAATAAAATATTAAAGCCGAATATATGTTTGATTTTATAAAGCTGAATTTTCCAGCAGTGTAGCTGGTTGAGTTATGCAATGGACACGTGAGCTTGCCTCCGTACTGTCTACACGTGAGTCAAGCCCACACAGAGAGAGAGAAAGGCAAATAGACAGATAGACAGACGGACGAACGGACGGATGGAGAGACAGTCGGAGAATAATGCGCTGGGTAATTTGTCATGCAGTTGACAGGCGGAAAGTGGCGTCAGTTGCGCAACAACGTCAACGACAACGAACAACCGACAACGGACAACCGACAACCACAATGCATCCATAGTTACCTGTATGAATAAATAGGAGGAGAGCAGCGCCAGGGTACGATACTGTCCACTGAAGCGATAGTGATACGCATAGAACGCAAAATGATATAGGTAGAAGAATCTGTAAGCAAACAAAAGTGTGTATTATCAAAATGTATTACGTAAAACTAACAATAACTTGTAACAACTAGAGCAAAAACAACGCGGGGAGTCGACGATGCCAAACCCTTGTCAAGAAATACACAATTTTTACAAGTCGTATGTCTCTGGATATGATGGCCATTCAATAGATTTCTATTAAATATTGCTAAAATAAAAAGCAACAAATTATTGTTTTCTATTTTTATTATTGTTCTTCGTATTTTTATTTCATGTTCGGCACCCTCCTCTCCTGCTGTCCGCTCACTCTTCGCTCTTGCTGTGCAAATGCCAACTAAGCTGTAAAGAAATGGGTCAGACAGTCAGACAGCAGGATGGGGGACGTGGGACATCTACGAGTATGACATAAGTAACGCCTTCGACTGACAACAGGCACAACAATAACACTCATAACAATTGCCAACAAAGCTGATGGCCTCTTAGATACCCTCGAGAAGGAACGAAAGCGATAAGTCTCCTCACACTAATTGCTTGTCGCTTCGGTTTGCATATTCGAAAGAGAGAAGAAACTAGAAGATTTTGTAGTTATTAAAGCGTCCAACTTCGAGCTTTCATAGCTTTGCCAAAACTGAACAGATTTTCCAGCGTGATGCCATTTTGATCATGATTTGGCATCTCAATTCATTCTGCATCTAAATATTATTCATTTTGTGAAATGCATTTTTGAAGCAAAGGGTTCCTCCTTGTGTTTTTCAAAAATGCAGAATTGTAGATCTCAAGTTATATCTTGCAGTCAGCTTCCTATATCATAATTTGTATAAAACAAGCGAAATGTCATTTTAATCATTGTTAAGCATCTAAATTGATTATACATTAAAATATGGATAATTTCGACAAAATCAATTATTTTCAACAGAATGTGATTGTGAGTTTTAGAAAAACCCAAGGGGCAGTTGCTTCTCTCAACGCTTCTCGCTTCAACTGATATCATAGGCAATTAGGAAGGATCTATTGAATTTGCCGCATGGACAACTCATTATCTCACAAAATACTGAGTATGAGAACAAAAACAACACGTGACAAC
Source organism: Drosophila rellima (assembly GCA_035043635.1). Classification (NCBI taxonomy): domain Eukaryota; kingdom Metazoa; phylum Arthropoda; class Insecta; order Diptera; family Drosophilidae; genus Drosophila; species Drosophila rellima. The sequence goes on along the minus strand of JAWNMV010000236.1, from coordinate 4,602,022 downwards.
AATGGCGAGGACACTCAAGAGGATTTAATAATATAAATAATTGCTGGCGCTGTTAGTTGAATTGTTGTGCGAGCCAAAGACAACAAATAATAAACACAATGAGCGACACGAGGCGTCGGCGTCAGCGTCGACGTCGGCGATTCTGATGGCGACTGTGGCCTTATTGATAAGCAGATGGTGTAGCAAGAAGCAGAGGCAGAACTCGTAGGAACAGGCAGGAACTGGACAATGAACATAACCATAGCCAGGAACTGAGACAGAGGAAGAGAGGGAGAGAGAGTGGGGGACAGAGTCATCAAAGAGTGTCCAACGGAATTCAACTTTAATTTATTTTTCCAACGCCCCTGGACGTTGTTGTGTGTGGATGTGGGTGTGGGACTCAATGGATATGGGCATGGCCATGATTGAGTTATGTTATTGAATTTAATTTGAGTTGATTGTGCACACACACACACACACACACACACACACACACACACACAGACACGCACAGACACTACGCACAAGAACATGAAAACGAACATCACAATCGACAGCGACAAATGAAGACACACGACACTTATTTGGTTGGTAAGCCTTTCCAGCGGTGGCAAGTGGTGGCAAGAGGCAGCATTATGGACACATCGTGGCACAACGCTTTGCAGCAATTTCCGCGCTCCTTCCTCCCTTGCCATCCCTTCTCCCTTCCCTCCGCCACTTGAACGGAGACAGTGAAAGCAAACGACACGTAGACAACACTTATCGCTTGTTCGTTTCCGTTTCATTCGTTTTCCTAATGTAGCGTAGCGTTGACAAGCGCCAAGCGGGCGGAACAACCTCGTGCCTTCTCCTTCTGTTACTCCGCCTACATCTCCATCTCCATTCGCATCTCCAGCTCCATCACCATCGAACCATCGTCGTAGCCGGCGGCGTGTCGCAACGGATGTGCTCCAAGGAAGTGCTATTGGCATTCATATCCTTCGACCGAACGGAAATGAGGCCAAATGATGTTGCATCAACGGCAGACAAAGCGACGAAGTGAGGCACAAGGCAAGAGGCAACAGCAGTTGGCTACGAAATACTGTCAACACAACTGTTGCATGTGTGGATGGGAAGCAGTGTTGCCAATTTTGGCGATTTGGCCACTAACATTTTGGGTGGAAACATCAATGTCGAATGATTTCATTTAACAATTTAAAACAAATATCAACTGGGTAAAGTTCCGGACTAACGCATCTCATTAAACTAGTTTATATTAATTTGGTTTTTTGGTCTGATTACGTTTATTGCTGCACCTTTCTCAATTCCAGCAACGAATTTTGGGCCAATCTTAAGTATATTTCATTTTATGAATTTAATTTAAGCCATGAAATAAATATTGCTTTTGAAGCATCAACAACTTCAGCTTACAGGAACACGATAATGCTTTCAAAGCAAAAACTTAAATCAACTCAAAATGCTAACGATTGATGTATTAAGTCGCTTTCCACGTCTCATAATAATGAAATCAGCTTAATAATATATTTTAGTTAAACAACTTAAATATCGTTATGCTAGCTATAGAAAAAAGATTAAATTTGAACAAAATATTTTTCGTAATAATAATCTAGTGGTTTTTAGTAGTTTTTCTGAACATGTTGGTGGTTTTTTTTAAACATTTAAACAAGAGCAACACTGGTGAGAAGTTGGGGCTTGTGGACGCTGCTATCGGCAACGTTGCATGGTTAAATAAGCAGCCCCAATCCAAACAACCAACACGCAGACAGCTTTGCTTGAAGGTGCGCCTCAGCAGGTGAGTAAGGCAGCAACACCGATAGGGTAAGGTAAAGGGAGAGGGATAGGTGACGTTGTGTGTGTGTGGCGCGTTGATCCGATCAGCGTCACAAGTGTTTATTTGTTGCGGGTAAACAGAAGAAAAACGAAGACGAAGACGAAGATGTAGTTGCAGATGAAGATGAAGATGAAGAAGAATGTGCAGCTGTTGCAAGGGATACGAATAATGGCTAAAGTGCCCAATGAGCTAGCAAACACTTGAGCACACCCTACAACACCTACGCACATGAACACAGTCACAGCATTAGCATATTGGTTAAACCGATTGAACGGAATATACATACATATGCATGTGTGTGTGTTTACAAATATAACGATGCTGGGACAAAGTGCATCTTACATTAATCCAAGCAATTTAGCTAAAGTGCAGCGATAAATGCTATCACCTGTTGCCGTACATCTTCATTTCCGAATACATATCACAATTTCTTCAAATAAAGTAGCTCCAGCATAGACAGCACCAAATTGTGTTGCCTACTTTTTTGCTGGAAAACGTTATGTTAATGCTGCATTTGTCGTTGGCAGTTGCAAGCAGTGATCTGTTAATTAACAGCTGCATAGAGATGTTAATGTTGCAGTAATATTCACGACTGTGCAGAATCTTTTGGGATAGTCAAATTAACAAAAATTGTACTTTTTTCTTAATAAAAATGTGGTACAAAATTTCTTTAGTTTCATATAACAACTGCTTTGTTTGCAATTTGCAGTTGCGAGCAGTGCAATGCTTATTCAGATTTAAATAATAGAAGTTTAAATATGTTGCTTTCACTTCTGCTTATAATTGATCATATTGAATAATTAATAGTTTGTAAATATATCACATGATATCAATATGCTATTCAAATTGATAGACATTCTATGAAGCACAATCAGAATATCAATTAATTCACATTGTCATATCACAAAACAAACCCAAATTCAGACAATTGTTGTAGAACGTGACAAATGTTAACTATTTTTATGAATCTCTGATTCACTTAATTGAAATATAACAAAACTGAAGTACTGTGCCATGCAATTCTCTATGGGTGAGTGTGTATGTGTGCGAGTGTGGGTATTCATTGATAAATGCGTGTAAACGACCCAATTTCAAGCATAAATTGAAGCGGCTGAAGCAGTTTCTGTTGCATAGAAGGGCACGTTGCGCATACGCCACGTTAACAAACAAATAACGAAATAAACAAACAAACAACAAGCGGGCAACAGCAAAAGCAAAAATAAGAAAACAAAATACAACAACAAGAGTAGCAAGGAGAACAACAAGAGAAAAAAAAACAGAACGCAAACAAAGAGCCAAGCAGCCACTATATGCGTATAACAATGAAGCGATTTTGCCTCGTTATGAACACTCATCAACTGCACCTTTGAACAACAAGAGTGTACACACACACACGCACACACACACGGCAGCCCGTTGAGAAGGGCCAAAAGATATGCCACCCAAGAGGACAGGCCACTTCAGGCATTGGCATTTGGATTGGGTTCGAGGCGTTGGCTCGCGGACAAAAGTTATGGCAGCAAAACAAACTTGACGCAATTATACTTTGCGTAACATGATCTCAATCAACACGAAAAACAGCAAACAGCAAAACAGGGACAAACAGGGTTGCAGCATGAAGGTTAAAGGGTTGGGGGGAAGGGGATGTGGAAGTGGAAGAGAAGAGCGCGCTGCCACGGTTGCCAATGGCTTGAACATTGACGTTGATGTCGAGGCTAAACCGCCACCGTTGAGTGCCAACTAGGAGCAACTGACGGCTACCCAAAGATCCCAAAGAGGCAACAATAACAAGCATACAAATCTATATATACATAGCACACATAAACACATATTCGAAAATACATATGTACACATATACAGAGAGAGAAAATATTTGATAAATTTAAGTTTAAATGCCTCGAAATTCGATTATTTTTACTTAATTTTTCTTTGATAAATGTAGGCATGACTCAACTGATTTTTTAACCAAAAAATATACAAAACCCAAAGTACAAACCATCTTTATGGAATTAGAGAAAAAAAATGCGATTTACTATTATAAAAACGAGTTAATGAGTAACGTTTTAAAAACTCTTAAAGATTCGCAATTAATATTTTATAATTCTAAATCGATTCTTACTCGTCTACAGTTTGATGGGTAGTAAAAAATTAAGAGTTTCAAAAATGCATTTTGTACTCACTTGTAGAGCTTAAAGATCTCGATTCAAGACAATCAAGAATTAATGGCCTATTTAAGGAAAGCTTGGAGCTTAATTTTAAGTTATAAAATACAAAACTACTTTACATTTCTGTAATAAGATCGAACTCCTTGACTTGAGTCAATTTGATCTCAGTGAGAAGGCGAAGTACTTGACTTTTTCGCTCAGTGTACGTGTGCTATACTTATTTGTAAGTAGGTACGCATAACAAGCGTGTAAACAACAGCCGAGCAAAAGGCGCAGCAACAGCAGGAGCCAAAAGATTATGCTGGCCGCGAAGGAGGCGATGGAAGAAAAGTGGGTGGTGGGAGGTGGTTGGTGGGAGGTGGGTGGTTGGAGCTACTTGAAACTCGCAACGGCGACTGTTACATTTTGCTCGTGGTATCGAACCCGAACCCGAACCCGAACTCGAACCTGAACCCGAACTTGAACCCACAACCCAAAACTCAAACCCCTTTTGGCCTGATAAAATTTGCTCTTTGAAGCCGCCGCCGTCGTCGTTGCCGTTGCTGCCAATGCCAATGCCACGCAATTCCTTTTTGTATGTCCGTCGGACTGTCTTTCCGTCCGATGAGGACGAGGACGAGGACAAGGCGACAGCAACAGCGACAGCGACAAACAATCTGCGCAAGACTCTAGTGGCATACGTAGCCGGCAGTCATGTTGTTGGGCCATGTATTCCTACTTCTGCTCCTGCTCCTGTTCCTTGATACTGACTCTGACTCTGATTCTGATTCTTGCTGCTGCCGAGCCGAGATTGGGATTGGTATTGGTTGTGAGCTGTTTTAGCTGGAGCTGGTAGCTTGCGCTGGCTTTTAAGCAGCATCTTTCTCCCCAGTTTTGCAGCTCATTTAATACGTGTCGTCTGCCCCGTGCCGTGGCAACCAGATTTAAGCACAAAAGAAGCATTACGCGGCATAGGAAGCCGCAGGGCAAAAGCAAAGGACAACAAGTCGAGGGTGAGATGGAAACGGAAACGGGCAGGGGATGTTAACCAGGATGAAAGGGGTGCCAAATTATGTGCTCTATACATTTTGGCGCCTGCTCGTTAAACGGCGATTAACAGAGTTATTTTAAACGTGCCACAAACGACTTTCTTTGATGCCACTTTAAAAGTCGCTGACGGTAGTCAATTAGGCCAAATAACAAAGTTGCTTACTTCTACTCCAATTTCTCCTGCCCTCGCTGCTGCTCCTCATTAGCCAATGCATTTTTCGCATTGGCATTGCAACTGGCATTTAGATAGGCAGACATCAGTTCATTCCGGCTAATTGATGCACATGGAGTACCGTGCATTATGTTCAACAGCGAAGATTGCAGAGATTTAGTGGCCATTTGGCTTGGCTTTAAGGCCAACTTGAATGCCAGCTAACCGCAAACAGGCAACCAAAATGGCAGCACAGACAGGATGTTAGTTGGGGCCATTGGGATTGCGTGAAGGGATGCTGGGATGAGATGGACAGCAGGCAGGATGCTAACCCATAACCCATAACCGCAGGAGCCAAAGAAGCACAAGAAAAAGCAATGGCAACAATCAATGCAGGGAAGGAAACAGAAGCTGAAAACCCCCTTCGATTGCTTCGGGCGGTCAATAACAGCAAAATTAAACCGTACCAAAGTACACAGCCTTCACACACACACGCACACATACATCCATATACTGTGTGTGTGTGTGTGTGTGTGTGTGCGTGTGTATGATGAGCTCTGCCAATATGTTTTGACTTTTCACAAAATTAATTTTTACTTGTGGCCAATCTGGGAAATGGGGCAAAAGCGAAGGCAGAACTAAATCTGCATATGGTTAGCCATTCTTTCCCTTTCTCTTTCCCTTTTTGCTTTCCTTTATGAATGCATTTTCTAGTCACATAACTGGTCGGGGAGCATCCAAAATCAGCTTGGAATGCTCATTTCCTAGGTAAACATTTGGCAAAACTTTCCTTTGACAACGAGGCAATGCCAACAACTTTTGCGAGGAGCACAAAACCCAAAACTCTGACCAAACATTTATGATTGATTTTATTTTTTGTTCCGCAGCGCCCATTTTCCATACAAAATAAATATTGTAAAAGGGATAAATTTGAAAACATTTGGTATTTCTACATGAACTACTAAATCTAGTGATGAAATCATGAGAAACTAAGAAGAGGCTGAAGGGAAGAGAACCCGACTGTGGTGGACTCTGTACTTGATCTATCAAAACTCTTCCGCAATAATCCTATTACTTTTGGAACTACTGCTAAAAACCTCCAAGATTTTGAAAATGATTGAAAATATTAGATACCTGGATATTACATGCACAACGTGTCGATTCATTTTTGGTAGTAGTTTTTTTCAAATAAGTTTCAAGATAATTTCTGTGGCAGTCAACACAAAGAATTTCTTGTCTAGAGATTACCAATAGAAACATTCATGTATAGAAGTTAATAACTACAAAATTTTAAGAGATCCAAAAAGAAGTTAACTTTCCTTGCTGAAGCATAAATCCTATTCAAAAGAAACGTACTCTAATATAAGCTAAGTTTAGACAGTACGATTTGAATTCAAGAAGAAACGATTTGGAAAGATAAAAAACGTTTAAAGCAGCGCAAGGCCAAGTCTAAACAGCATGGTTCAGAAGACCTAAACAGAACACGATCAGAGTTGTGGGCTGGTCGGACGGGGGTAAATTTAAAACGATTTGCGGCAATAAATGTTTAATGAATACAAATTGGAGAAGTATGGGACAAGTGGACCCCAAACAGCTGTATTGACCATACCGCATTGATAGCCTTTTAATTCAGGCGCAAATTACGCAAAATCAACACCAAAAAAAGGAAACTAAGAAAGCGGTTGGCTGACCGAGAAAGAGACAGAGACAAGGGGGGAATAGTGATTGATAAATGCCGGCACATGAATATCTAATGGCACTCATAAACGCAAAACTGGCGAATAAAGGGAATACTCGAGTGTCTTTTTGAATTATTGATGGGGCCGCCTTTCAATGTTTTGAAAAATGAAAAGTGATGCTGAGGAGAGAGAGAGAGAGAGAGAGAGTCAGTGTGAGAGTAGGGAGTTGGATGGCAGTTACCAAAAATAATTTCTAGCTCTACGCCAGCCTCTCAATTATGCAAAGTGCGCGCAATAAACCGCAAAGTAGCCGCCAGTTACCACCGTCCACCATCAGCCCCCTCTCCCTTCGTTGCCCTTAGACTTTTCTCTTGAAATATCATATAAAAGGGGGGAAAAAAAAAAAAGCAGCAGCAGTTGTTTTTCCTGCGGCCTGATTGAGTTTTGTTGTTGTTGTTGTTGTTTTTGTTGTTGTGGCGTGCGTGGTCATTAATGTTTATAAAGGAGTTGAAAGAGAGTGTGTGTTTCTATTTCTATTTTTTTTTTTTGCATGTTTTTTAGAGTCTATATTCCTTGCCATGCGAAGATATTACAAACAAGTTTATTTAAATGTTTGCTAATGGCGCGGCTCTGCTGGGAATGGGTCAGGGTACCGCTTGGGTTACGCTTGTTGACTTAAGTGATGAAATTCTGTGTTCCGAGGGGCCGACGGTTGGTGATGGTGTTGGTGTTGGTCGATTTGCTTTGGCCCCGGGGGAGGCTTGCGCAAGCCAAGTTAATTTTCAAATAACAACCAAACGAAACAAAACGAAACGAAGAACCGAACAAACAATACGAATTGTTGGGAAAGAGTGTGAAGTCCAACAACAACAACAACAACAAGAAAAAAATGAACTATTAAATGCTAAGGGGTAGCTAAGGCAGCAGCCGGACAAATGTCGGACAGCTGCATGGACATTGGACATTGAAGTGGAGCAAAGGATTGCGTTGCCAGTTCGACTTAATGTAATTGAATTTGTCATTTCTCTCTCTTTCTCCATCTCCATCTCTATCGACACAGACGATTGCACAAAAAAAGGCACAGCGTAAAGAAACTGTTGATAGATAGATTGCCAAATGCATGTTGCCTTGATACGCACCTGAGCCAATGACGCTTCGTTATGCTTGTGTGACAGCAGATGGCATCGAATTGATCGGCGATCCATACAATCAATATAATATAGAATGCTGTTGTGGTATCATTAAAGAACTCCGACATGATGGCCTCCATGCCTGCCAAAAATAATACAATTGAAAATACATTTAGTTCCAATCGCCTTAAGCACATTCTCAATCAGTTGGGCAATGCACACCTACTAGCGCCAATATGACCGTCAAAAGGGGCGCAATTGGAAAACGCGCCGACACATTATACTCTAGCATTTGCAGCAGATCCACTACAAAGAGAGAGATATACTTGTATATACACATATACTTCGTCTTGCAATAAGCATAATTACCTATGAAGACAAAGATCTGATGATGCGAATACCGCAACAGCATTGACACCGAAAACGTCTGCAATTAAGCACAATCAAATCAATAAAATAAATTATGTTAGAGCAAAATGAGTGACATACAAAGAGCAGCATCACTGAGAAGGCAGCTGGATAGCTGCTCCAGGCAGCCCACCACATGGAAACGAAGCGATAATGCTCGCCCGTGATAACATTGCGCAGATAACCCTTGTTCTCCTCCTTCTCGGCGATTGTGCGCACCGATGCCATCAGTAAATCATCGTAGCTGTGAATACAATTGCATGTCAGATTAGATTCCTGTCCATGTCCCTGTGAGGAGCTTCCTTACCCCAGTAAACGTTTAAGCAAATAGCGGGTTAATTTATCGCCAAAACATGCATCTGTATTGGGATCCAGTTGAACTGTCAGCACGGGAATATTCAGTCGTTTGCGTGTCGCCGAGGATAGACGGAGATGTCCATATTCCAGGGAATACTCCACAATGTATTGCTCATCTGCAAAAGAAGAAGGAGTGAGTAACCTGCTGTGATCTCTGCCTTAGCCACAACTAACCATCATCATCGTCGTTTTTCAGTGGTATGGCGCTGGGATGCTCATAGTTATCCAGCAAATTGATGGCATCAAAGTAAAAGTAGAGTGTCTCGTTGCTGTAGGCGCGAACAGGGCGTAGGGGCACGCCCAGTCTGCGAAGTATCGCCTCGTACCGCTTGAGTCTGTTGTGATTGTCGAGAGTTTGTGGACCCACATCATAGTGGCTGCAATGGATTTCACAACTTGAGATAGAGAATTGATCCAGTTAGGCAGTAATTCTTACTAGGTATGCTTAAGGGCCTGCACCACCTGCTGGTCAGCCTTGATGCGCTGCCAAATGGCACGCTTCTCCGCCAGATGCGGTATGATTTCCACTCTGATGACACCCTCGCGCGGCCAGTTCTGCACATCCTGCAAACAGGTGCACGGATTCTTTATGAATGCCGTGTGCACATAGACCAGTGTGAAGAAGAAAACCAAAGCCTTGGCAAGCAGCAGAAACTCAATGGCCAATTGCACCTTGCTGCAATATAAATTAAAAAAGACATACATTAATAAGAGATTAACAGAATAGTTGGTTGCAGGTTGAATACATGCCGTGGCACCAGCTCTGCGTATGTGGCGGCGACTCGAAAGTAAATGGCGTGAAATAGACGATCTCGCATATTCATCATGTTGTTCTACAAATGAAACAAAGATAAGCATTAGAATAAGTATATATGTAAATGTGTGTGTGTGTGTTTCTTACCTGGCCTGCACCACCCCCTCCACCGCCTGCTAGTATACGATTGCGACCATTAATATTATTGATCGCATTGGCAACGGCTATTTCAGCCGCGTTTTCAGCAATACCTCCTGCATCGGCCATGGCTGAGCTTGATCAGCGGCGGCTCCAAGGTAGTTTTTAATCAAGTTTTCAACAAATACTTCCGTATCTTACAAGCGACCGTCTTCCGCAACGTCAGCCCCCCCAAAAGGTGTCTAAAAATTGCTGCCAACGCTTGTTGCTGTTCCTCTAGGTTGTCTGTTGTGGGTAGCGACACCTTCACCTAATGCTCAACAGTCTGCTGTTGTCTAGTTCTTGCCAAGATAATCCCAAATTGATGAAAACAATCACAATTGCAACCGAAAAAGACAGGGGGCACTTACCATTATTGTGAGTTGTTTGTTGTTGCTGCTGCAAGACTGCCAACTCGTTGCGAATGGTTGTCGAGTAACCGTTTAAGTAACGAGTCACGAGTAACGACAGTAACATTGTCAAAACAAAACCTCTTGTATTTCAATAGCTTAACAGTTATAGCAGGTGCGTAACAGACCAAAAACATATCTGTTATTAATTATTTTTCATTGACAAATGTAAAAATACGTTTATCAACACTACCTTTTACATTTCTGTCGTGCTGCCAGCTTGTTCGTTTATTTTGCCATTTCACAGCACTAAAAATGTAAAACTCATTTCAATTGCATTCAAAAAAGTAACGGAACGAAGGAAATTTAAACGAAGCTGTTTTAAGAATCATTTGTTATTTTTATTTTCTGCAAACCAATGTACGAAATTAAATATCTCAATGCATCATTTTCTCATATGTTATAAATAAGCTACATTGAATGTCGTTTTATTTAGTTTTACATTGATTGGTGGTTGTGATTTCTTTATTCATTTTACGTTTGTTTTGTTTTTTTGCTTTCACTATAGTTTTTCTCATATTTATATATTTATATTTACGCATAAGTATTTTGTATGTTTATATATAGCTACGTTCGTAGATGTTATTATTAAGCTACAAAATCATACTCATAAGACGAATACAAATGTTGTGTACTTGCATTTTTTTGTTTCTCTTTTTCTTCTCTTACGATTCTTTGTCAACAGGCTAATTTAGTTTTAGTTTTTGTTTCATTTCTTTAATAATGATTTATGTTGTTAGCATTTAAAAATTTCGCTATGGGATTGTTTAATTGCTTATGTATTTTGTTTATGTTTTTTTTTAGCTAGTTGTTCTTGTTGTTGTCTGTTGTATCATAGTATAAATTGTTTAAAATCGCTCACATATTTCAATTCTGGTTCAGCGTGTGTTGTGTGTGTGAGTGTAGTGTATGCTTACGTATGTTTCTTTGGTGTATTTAGTTTATATAAAAGTTTACATAGGCATAGTGTGTGTGTGTGTGTGTGTGTGTTTGTGTGCTAACTTACAGGCTAATACACGCTACACATCTATTTACTTACCATTTAATAAGTATATGTTTTTCTTTTCGTTTGTATTTGTTGTTTGTTGTTTTTGTTCAATACAGTTAAAGAACTTCCAAGAAGTGTCAATAAGTACAGAATGTACAGAGTTATAGTTTCTTAAGGTACAGCAATGCGAAAAACGAAAGTATTGCCAATATGCATGTGTATACGTGTTCTCTACAGTTTTGTCTCTGCGTATGTGTGTGTGTGTGTGTGTCTTACAAAAAGTCTGCCAGCTCTGCACATACATAAAGCGTAACGTTCACTTAAATCAAGCGCTAAAAATGGACATAAAACATGTGCACACTTTCTTCACATTTCTCATTTTCTACATTTCATTAAAGATACATATTTCTTCGCATAGTTTTTGTTTTTGTCTTTTTTTCGTTTGGTTTTTGTTTTTATAAATCTTTGCTAAAGTTATATATAAACTATTCCATTCTGAAGTATTGACAGTCACAGGCTATGTGAAGCATGCCTTTTGTTTTTGGGGATTTTTCCTTTGTTTCTTCAAATATATATGTATATATATTTATTTTGTATATATTCAATATGTTCTTGTATGCACTATATATTATGTAGTATGATTTCGTTTATGTACTAGATTTACTTAGGTTTCATTTCATCTCACTTGGCGTAAAAAAATTCCCTCCATTTCTCTCTTGAATTGATATTTTAAAAGCATCTTTGTACAAACACAAACGAAAAAGACATTTGTAAACATGTATAAACGAAAACATAACATTTAAAAATTTAAACTATTTGATATCAAAAGTCTTGAGGCGTAAGTGCAGCGTTTCATAGTAGACCGGTTTCCACATTGTGTGCAGTGCCCAACGTGTTCGGGTCAAAGTTGAGTTTATCCCCAGCCAAAACGATCTCTGATATGCATCCGATGATGCCGCTAAAATAACGCTGATGCGTAAAGTATGACACATCAGGCATGCCACCTGCAAGCAAGATACAAAATATATATTTAAAATATGCTTTTATATTTAGTTCGTATGATCTACGTACCAACAAAGAGCCCAGTATCGGTATTCAGTTGACGCAGCTTACCAGGAGCTCGTAGTGTCAATGTCTTGCGCCCATCCACCTCCAGATATCCTTCTTGGGAATTTCTGTAATGTGAATCGAATGAGCTTATATAATATTTATATTATTTTTTTAGTTTTCAATTTATCTTAAAAATCTTTAGAGGCTTTTGAGATATTTCAACAAATCTATCAGATTGTTAATTTGGCATTACTCTGAACATGATAAGCAAATATTTTAAAAATCAACAATCCGTGTCATGGGCTGTTATAGGAACGGTGGATCGAAAATCAACCTTTAATTTACACAACTTTGTTATTTCTTAAAATAACTCAACCAAACTCGCAAATGAGTAGTTGGCTTCGTCTTTTATATCCTAACTTAATTTTTTTGAAATCAGACTACTATATCAAATTGCTTCCGTAGGGATTATTGGTGAAAACTTGAATACAGAGTTTCCAGTTTTTGTTTTCTTCTACCTTATGGCCCTAACGCGATGCCAGAGTCCATCGCTGATCTTGGTGCCATTGAAACGTATATCTAACTCGCCAGCGCCCAGATCGTAACGGAAATGCAAATACCTGTTGAGAATTAAAAACAAATTAGACACTATTCTATTTTATCAATCGAAAAAACGTACCCCTTTTCAATGCCCAGAGACAAGTAGTCATCGTGCTCCTCGGTTGTGCCCTGTCTGCCTGTCCATAGAATGATGCCATTATCCGAGTGCGTCTTGATGCGCAGATTCAGATCAATGCTATAGCTGATCACCTGGCTCATGGTCTCCGCATCGTTGTAATGGAAATAGCTATCAGTGCCGGCGAAGCAGGCGCCAAAATTCTTCCGTACGCTCTGCACCTGCGACTGATGCTCCGCGGACAAGTCGAACTTCTTTAAGAGACTCCAATCGGTGTGGGTTTGTGGTGTGCTAGATGCTGCGGCTTTCTCAGAATCCGAGTTGAGCACTGGCGTTAGCAGCTCATCATCACTGTAATCCTCGCTGTACTGCAGCTCGGTAGCCACAGGCCTTGGCTGTTCCTCTTCCTGATTGGGCGTGTGTACGTTTGTATGCGTATTGGACATGATGCGCTTCATGTCCTGAGCCAGCTGCTTGCGTTGATAATCCTCGGTGCCATCGGAGGGATCAAAGAGCGACTCGTCAAATACAAAACCACTCGCATCCGCATCCGATTCAGGCTGAACATTTAAATTGGAATTCACATTGTCAACGTTATCATTGTCACTGTCATCATCATTATCATCATCATCATCAGCTGAGCTTAGGCTGGCTCTTGGAGATTTGGCCATTTGACTGGTTGCCATGGCATCCGCATACTCCTGCTGCTGCAGACTGGCCACCCAATCATTGTTATCATCAAATGTGAGTATATCGCTGTCCGGATTTGTCTGGAAACTTTCATAGTGGGTGGGCAGACGACTTAGTTTGTGTGCAAAAGCATTCGGCTTCTGGTGATGCTCGTGCTTGCTGACATGATGCTTTCCCACAAGGAGTCTCGACTGTTTCTCCAACTTGCCCCCAACCTGCTTTTGTCTCTGCATCTGTTTCTCGGTGCTTGCGGCACGTTGGGCGCCATTTTGCATGCCTGCATTTTCGTGCACAAAGCGGAAAATGATATCATCTTCGATTTCCTCATTGCTAAGTGCACCAGCTCCCCCCACGCCCGCTGCTAGTGTTGTTGTGGTGCTGCTGCTGGCTGTGGTTGTTGTGGGTCTGGCAGTTGTCGACGTTGTTGTTGTTGTGCTTGTGGGTTTTGTTGGTGTTGGTGCACCTGGTGTTGTCTTGTGCTTGTGCAAATTCTTGCGCTTTGTGGCAGACCTCTTGGGCCACAGTTTCTTGGGCAGCAACGCGGGCGGCAGCGTAGTTAATGATGATGATGAGGATGATGTCGACTTCAGTCCTTTGTGTTGCTCGTTGCCTTCAAGTGGTTTGCCATTGTGTGACTTGTGGAGCGATAGCTCTGGCAGCAGCTCGGGTGGCACTTCAGCCGCCTTGTTGCAACGCTCGTTGTAGATGCTGCAACGGCACTCGTAGCTCTCCATCTGAGGCACACACTCGGCGAGCGGACCGCACGGACGGGCGACACAGGCGTGCGGGCAGTTGCCAATGTTGCTGCCACCAAGCGCCTCGGCCACAATGCCCAGCGAGTGTCCATTGATGTCAATCTAAGGTGCGAATTATAATACTCGAGTTAGTTGAACTTGCACAACAGAAAGAGGAACAGAAATATGAACTTACACGCTGAATGCAGCCCACAAAGAAGGACTTGTACTTGAGGTCCAGCGGCAGGTGGTCCACGTGATTCACGCCGCCCACAAACAGATTCTGCGCCAACGACAGATGCCAGAAGCCATTCGAGGATATGGTCATGACCTCCTGATGCTGATCGATCTGTACAACACAGACAAGAGACAAAAGACAAAGGGTCAACATCGATGCTACTCGTAAGTTCAAAGCTTCTTGATGTCTTACCTTAAGCACCGCCAGGCGAGCTGTGCGGGAAATCTTGATGGTATGCCATTGTCCCAGGCTCAGCGAGTACTCACTCCTGTTGGGAGAAAGAAGGTACTCGGTATCAACGCTGAAAGTCAGCTGCTAGCTTCGATTTGCACTTACCGCACCACTGCTGGACCGCTCCCCAAATCGAAGGCAAACTCCACGAATCCATCGAGTAAATAGAGTGCGATAAAGTCGCCTCGATGCTCTGGGCCGGAGTAAAGAATCAGGCCATCTGACTGTTCCGGCTTCAGTATGACCTTCAGCTCCAGCCAGATGAGAGCACTGTTGCCCAGCGGCGCATAACGCAGAAACGAGGATCCATTGAAGGCAGGCACCTAAAGTAATAACCAATCAATAACTGATAAAGCTTAAAAGATCCTCAGCTCATGCTCACCTGAAGATCCATGCGAATCTCACAGAGATCACCCACAAATCCAATGGGACATAGACAAACGGCGCCCTGATCCGAGGGCAAACACTTGCCGCCATGCTGGCAAGGATAACGCACGCACTTGTCCGTCGAGCAATCCTCTGAAATAAAAAACACATCTTATAGTTGTTGTCAGATGCTCCAAGGATCCACTAGACTTACGTATATCGAAGCCATTGATGACATCGCCCAACGGATGCTCTGTAAACTTGTAATCATGCTCGTTGGCCACAAAGCGACGGATGCAGCCGGCAAAGCCTTCAGCCAGAGGCAGGCGCTTGGCCAGGCCGGTGATATTGCCAATCCCGCCAAGAAAGACCGGTTCCCGGAAGGTAATCCGCGAGAACAGACCCTGCAAATGGGTGAAATTTTGGTAAAGTAAAAGAAAAGTATTTAATTCTCTACTCACATTCGATCTGCCTTGGACTTTGGTGCCATGATTGAGCACCATCCAGGCATCCCAGCGATGTCGATAGATTATAACCGAGTTCCATTCATTCAGCATGATCGTTTCCCTGGAACGCACATTGCCCACCCCGGATCCACAGTCAAACCAGAACTCCACGAAGCCCTTGTTGAGCAGCAGAGCCATAAAATCACCAGTCAAATCATCACGTTCCCCGCTCAGCAAAATGATGCCATCAAAGGATTCTGGACGGAATTCCAGCCGCAGCTGGACATGCTTATAGGCGCCATGCAATGCCGCAAATGCCAGCCAGGAGCGTTTCGCAAACCTTGGCACATGAGCCCTAATATCTGTGCACCAAAACCATCAGTTAACAATTGCAAAAAATGGAGATCAAGGGATTCAAAATACCTTCCAGGCAACCATTGCCCGTCTTGCCAAAGGGGCACAGACAGCGGGCAACAGTCGATGTTGCCTCCAGAGCGCAGATACCCTCTGTGCCGCATTCCAGGCTACAAAGTGGGCTGTGAAATGGAGAAGATGTTGATTTAGCAATCGATAACAAGAGATTGTTGATTATTTATTGGTAACAAATTAAATAACTATATTTAATGCAACTCTGGCTTAAATGTTGCAACTCTACTTATTAACATTTTATCGATAACGTCAATCTAACAAATTTGAATCTAAATGATCGATCGTCGATAACCGATAACGTTCTCAGCTACTACTGCCACTATTGCACAACATTAATCAATAAACGATAACTTATAAACACAAACACGGTTATCGAAATACGCACCTGCTGAGTGTTGTTGCAGGTGTTGTTGATTTTTCTGATATGATATTGATGCTATTGGCAGCGTTTTTATTGATATGCATTGCGACTTTGTTGTTAATGTTCCTGTTGTTGTTGTTGTTGTTGCTAGTCATTTGATATGTATGCGAATTGCTGTTGCTATTACTGTTGCGTCTTAAGTTTAATTGATTATTATTGACATCGTCATAGATGGACATGTCCGATTTGTAGCTATAATACTCATCCACATCCCCATCCACCCCATCCCTATCATCTCCATAATCCACCATCACATTTTGTTGAGCTTCTTTGCTTGCGCTTGTTGCACTTGTGGTTGTCACCGTTGTGGCTGCTGTTGTTGTTGTTGTTGTGGGTCGTGGAGTGCTAGTTGTGGTTACAACTGTGGATGCCACCTTAAAGTCTGGCGCATCTAGTTCTTGATTCTCAATCTCCGAATTGAAGCTTATGCTCTCGGCTGATATGTAATAATCGTTAGAATTGACATTTTGTTGCTGCTGTTGCTGTTGCATCCCATCCAAATTGTCATCGTTGTAATCGTAGCTATCGCTGTTGTTATCCGCATCCAAATCCGCAGCAGACTCGGAATCGGAGTCATCTGAATCCTGATTGAAGTCAGATGTGGCAAAGCGAGTCTTGGCCATATCCGGCCTGTCATTGGCCAACTTGGCGCTAAACGACGCGCCCTTCTGATACAGCACATCCTCATCCGATTTTCCATGGGCATCGGCGCCACCGTTAGTCGAATTTATGACTGTAAGACAAGAGACATGTGATAAACAGAGTTTACTTTATTTATTTAATTTAATCAACTAAATTAAAGATGAAAATTATAAATACTATTTAAGATTCATAGTTAAAGTAATAATAATTAAATTATGATTAGGACGCACCTTGACAACTGTAACCATTCTTGTTCAGCTCATAGCCCTCGATGCAATCGCACTCGTACATGCCATCATGGATCTCATAGCACAGCTGCTCACAGGGACTCGTGTGGCCGCAGTGACCTGGCAATGTTATTTGGATGGACAATAAAAGCAATTTAAGTCTGTGAACTGTCTGAATGTCCAATTTAATTTCAAGTCGAGTTTATAATTTGAGAGCGAGAGGGTCATGTGCGTGTTGTTCCCGCTCGATGTCGACCATTGGCCATATGGGCACTTTCTGTCTTTCTGGGTGTGACCGACGTGTCCGCAATAAATTCTAATGAGCTTTACCAACTTAGAGGCAGAGTCATGTTGGTAATTTACTGCTAAGCATTGGCCACATTTCCAAACCAGCCAAAAGCCAAACACACAACGCACACACGCATTTCAACCAATGTCCGTGTCGCTTTTTGGCTGTTTGTCTGCAGGTCCATTTGTATTTTGGCATTGAGCCAAAACTAAGCACCAGCTACAACTGTTGAGCCTCATCTACGCATATGCAGATTCAGATGCAGTTGCTTTTGCTATTGCAACTTGCTCCATGCACCTATTTTCAATAAATATCTCTGCCTAGCCGCAATTTCAATGCAATGCGCACTCCTAAAAGCATGCTATGGAATTTAACTCTGCACAAAAGATTCTCCCAAATGCAAATGGCAATTGAACAAGCAGTCGAAAAGCCCAATCAAAGCAAAACACAAACGACGAGGCTCTTTGTAGCATACTTTCCTGCGGTTCCTTTCGACATTTGCCACCTCAACTAACCACTTGACATGAATAACAACAAAAAAAGAGTGTGCCTGCTGCATAAGTGGAGCGAATGATGAATAAAAAGTAGCGAGTATATTTCAAATTTGATAGATGCCACATCACCTAATCACTTGACATCAATAATTTAAAATGTGTGTGTGCTTATTGCATAAGTGGATCGCGTGACGAGTAAGTAGTAGCGAGTAGCGAGTACTCCTTTTCTCTATTTGTCTCTTCAACAAACTACTTAACATCAATAGCTCCGAATGGTCTATATGATACATGGAGCGAGTGCTGAATGTAGAATAGCGAGTAAATTGTGTCTAATACATATATAATACATATTTGCCTTATCAGCAAACCACATCTTATCAGTAACTTTAAATGGGACGAGCAAAGTGTAGCGAGTACTCTTTTTGCTGTATAAAAGGATCGAGTAAATAGTAACACGCAGAGAGAATTTATTTATTTCAACATTTATCTTTGCAGCAAACTACTTAATATCACTTAATACAAATGACATGTCATAGCAATAAGTATAAAAAGTGACGAGTTACGTCTAGCGAGTCTTATTTGATCAACAAATCACTTGTAGCGAGTTCTTCCTTTGATATCAATAACTTCAGACATAGCGAGTGACGAGTTGCAACAACCGATTACACCACTTACTTTTTGGTATTTGACATCAATAACTTCAAATGGTGTGCCAAACATGTGAGAGTAACGAGTGAAAAGTAGCAAATTAAAGCAACGGGAGCTTTGCCAGCAGTACTTGTTATTTGTCGAACACTTACGTCATGCTGGCAAGAACTACATTTGACTTCATTGTATTAAATAGAACACGCAACTTGGCCACTACACTGTTAAAGAGCCATCAAGTACCACACACACATGCACACTGACAAATACATAGACCAAATGCTAATGTGTGTTAGTTGATTAAGCAACTATGTGCTGCCGATTAAAGTGCACTGGACACTCGGCACATTTGCATGTGTATGTATGTGCACACACCTGTGTGTGTGTGTCATTCTCTGTCCCACCTTCAATTGCCTGTTGTTCGAGTTGGGAAATGGAGTTGGAGTTGGGTTTTCACTTGTCGTGTGCCATTGCGTATTCAAATTGAAATTGAAAAATCGCATATTGCATGCAATTGAAATCGAAGTGTCAACGGCAGCAGCACCTCAAACCAAATAGTGACAGAGAGGCAGATAAAAAGAGAGAGAGAGAGAGATAGTTTTCCCCTAGCAGTATGAAAATTGGGCAAAAACATTGCATAACAACGATAATTTACATACGCACTGTGACTGTGTGTGCTTGTGTGTGTGATTGAGTGTGTTTGTGGAACGCATAATTAAGTCGCTCATTAATGTCAAAGCCAAAAACCAGACTGACTGACTGACAGACAGACAGGCAGACAGGCATAGACTTCATTTATTGATATGCTCGTGCTCAATTTTCACATTGCCCCAAAATTTGCCCAATTAGAAACTCGACTAGAGTCCTGTAGGTGGACAGCTGAAAGGATGATAATAGGGTTGGGGGTAATACATACCTTGAAATGCCGCCTCCTCTGGTTCGACAATGCTGCTGCCGCTGGCTGACCAGTGTTGATGATCCCCCAGCAATGACAGCAGCAAAAACAACAGAAACAACAACCAGCTGTGTCCAACTCTCGACAGCCTTTGATGTCCTTGCTGTGCCTGCAGCTGTTGCTGTTGCTGTCGTTGTTGTTGTTGTTCTTGTTGCTTTGAAGTTGACATGTTGTAGTTGGGCCTTTCGAGTGTGTGTTGCGTTGTTGCTGACAGTCAGGCTGTGCTTCCACTAAAAATATTAAGTATACGCACGATTCACACGATCGCTGGCGCTTTTAGACGAGTTCGGCGAGCAGCCAGCGTTGAACATGGAGCGTACATGCGTCTCGGCGTTGCCTCTGCGACTGCCTGTGCTTCACCTGCTGTTTCCTGTTGATATATCAAACGTACAAAAGCCAAGGTAAGCAATTAGTACAAGCGAGTGAAAGAGAGGGATGAGGCTAGAGGAGACGAACTGGCTCGGGTTTTTGGGCACGAGCATGGGCGCAGGCAAATCAAGTGGTCATTATAATATAACCACAAATTGCTAAACACGCAACGCACACGGGCCCACACAACATGATTCATGGCTGTTGCCTGATGGCTCTTGCCACTTGCCACTTGCCCCTATGTCTCCTGTCTCCTGTCTCATGCCTCTTGCCTCTTGGTAGTTGGCAGTTGGCAGTTGGCAGAAGTAAAATCAATAAACGGCGTCATGGCAACGCCACCACAACAAATAGTAGACAGTACGAGTACGAGTATAGGACCCCATCCTACCTATAATTTGTTTCCATTTGGTTGACTGAGCCACTCCTAAATACGTACATATATACACATAGAGGTTGCACATACACACGTGTATGGATCGGTGGATACCACCGTGTTGGCCCTACCCTAAGCTATTGCCTTTGGCCAAGTGCCGTCGTGTGGCAAATGCCTGTAATTAGAAATCAATACGACAATTCGGCAAAGTGTCTACAGACAGATAGAGATAGAGCTACCTTTAGCGATAGATAAAAGCAAAATTAACAAGAACGACGAATGACAATGAGCATGAGAATGAGAAGAAAATACAATTTTTCGCCTTTCGTTTCTATCCAATTTCGAATTTTTGCCAATTTGCTCAGCCGATTGAAATTGAAATGTCAAATGTCTAAGTTCGAAAAAAACGCGTACAAATGCTGTTAAGCCGGGTCACAGACCCATATATACTCACACATAAGCACACATATATACATAGATATATGTATGTTGTATATGTGAACATACATACAAACACTCATGTATGGCACTTAACCCGTGCTCAAAAATATGTAGCATACTTACTGAGGCAAAAATTGCAGCCACAGCATGAAATCTTTCTTTATTGCTGTAGCTAGTTGTTGTTCTCGTTGATATACCCTTCCATAAATGACAATGTTGGGTATACAAACAAAGTTAAAATTTGATTTAACATACAGCTGTTATACATCATTGTACTTAAATAAGGATCACAAAGTTAACATTCGCATATTCTGTAAAAACATTACGCTACTGTCTTCTTTTAAAAATTGATCACAACTTTAACATACGCCATTTCTGTTAAAGAGTAATGCTAGCAGTGGCAACAGCAATAAAAAACAAAACAAGTTTACACGATAGCTTATGCTTAAATGAAATCGAGTTGAATCGAATTAAACGACATTTATAAACGGTTTTTAATGCTATTTAACGCGAAAAGTAATTAAGCAGGGAAAAAAAACGAAATAGTAACACAATTAAGTGGCAACTATAAACATTTTAAAAAAAATGTGTTGTCATTCTGTTGAATTCTGATCACAAAGTAAACTTACACAAATTCTGTTCAATTTATACAGATTCGCTTGTTTACATGGCCCATTTGCAGGCTAACTACGGGGTATTTCCCTGTAGAGCACTCTCAACTGTAACTTTCTCAATGTTGTTGGCATTTTGTTTTTGTTTTTGCTTTATTTTTATATAAACTTTTGTATGCCTGCGCTTAAAATCGCGACGTCTGCCTCTGACTTGGGCTGTAGGGCGAGTTGCCGTGTATGTTTGACTGTGTGTGTGTGTGGGTGCGTTTGTGTATGTTGTGGTTTTTCTGTTTGTGTGCGTTGCTGTGCGTGCAAAAGTTTTGCAAGTTGGACGTTGGTAGGCTAAAAAGCATTCGCCATTTGTACTGTCTCGAGTTTTTGGCTGCTCCAAACCCAACCAAATGTTGCCGTATTCATTTATATCGATTTTTCCACCTTGGCTATTTGCACTGGAGCCTTAAGCATGCACACACACAATCAGGCACTCAGACATACATACAAACGTTGACATACTACCATATACTACAAGTCATATATACTTCTTTGTATATTTTTGCGCACTCTCTACATTATATTTTCGTTTTTCTTTCATTTCATTTCAGTTTATCTTTTTATTTATTTTTTTCTTCTTTATTTTGTTATTGCGTTTTTAATGGCATTTCTTTCCGGTACGACGCCTGCGAATGGCCAACAAAAGTTGAAGGCTGTCGCATGGACGAAGTTAACGTCGACGTTGAATGAGTTTCAGTCAAATTGCATACGTTTTAACCAGGCACCCAGTCACCCAGTCACCCAGGCCGGGATTGCTGATGATGGAACTGAAGTTGGCCATGTCCGTATGATGTGGGACATGTGGCAGCTGCATAAAAACTCATTATTCAGGTAAACGCAGCAAAAACGTGCACTCATTTGGCTGGAAAATTTTATACTGGGTAAGTAGTAAGTGGGTAAGTGGGAAATGAAATGCGGTAAGTGTCAAGTGGCTTTCGGACGCTTTAGAGCCTTTTACTCGAGCCAGGCCTGGCCAGGCAGAAACTAATTAGAGTAACACATTGGTATTGGCTGAATCAAAATTAATAGCACTTGGCTGTCTCTGGCGCTGCCAAAAAGTTGAGCAACTTAATTACACAGTTAATTGAGCTAAATTAGTGCTGAGTGGCATTGATTTAATTACACAAATAAGTCGTAAACTTAACGTAATGTCAGAATGATTCAATGAACAAAAAGCTTAAAACTTCAATTCTAATTTCACAGCTCAAAAATATGCTATAGTTTAAATGACGTTTTATTAAATCCTAATCGCCTGCACTTAAGATCTGGTCCGCAATTTATGAAAAAGCGCTTTTGCAGTCATGATTAGTTTTATCACTGTCTCTTGCTAGGGTAAGGGTAAGGGTAAAGTTTTGACAAAGTGCATGTAAAAGTTTATGGGTCATTTTTCAACATGCAATCGTAAGCTCACAACATTCTTTTTATGTGAGGGAAATAAGAAAAGACGCCTAGCATGAGATCTGAAGAAATTAATCTCACCTGACAGGTATTATAAAATCAGTATAAAACTATGCAAGACCTTATGAGCTTGAGCTAAATCTAATAGCAAGTAGCAATAGAAGCATAAACCTGACTAAGCCAATTTAGTTATGACTTCCAATAATTTGATTTTAAAGTACTTATAGCTGTCACTTAATTATGTTATAAGGGAGTTCATATTTCAAGCAACATTTGGTCAATTATTGCTAAAAAATAAAAAAATTGTGTAATCAACTCGATATCATCGTGTAAACTTTTTGTAAAGTGAAAAAGTAAATGTTATGTTACAAAAATGTTATGCTGCTGTTATTTGCTTAATTTGATGATCATGCGATCAACTTGAGCTTCTGTAAATTAACATATTATTTACATACTATATACACAAATCCCTTTACATAACAGCTTATATTATCTCTCTGCTAACCGCACAAAGGACGAAAACTACAGTCTGATTATCTTGAATAACAAAGCAGAGTCCTAGTATATAGCATGCAGGCTTTTCTCTTTCAATGCTATAGTATAAATTATTGATTTAAAACTATAGCAAGGCCAACAGCAGCGAACACAGCAGAAATTATATCCTAACCAAATCGAGTGGATACTTTTAATGTTGTTGTTGTTGCTTTTTCTGCTGCTACTGATTTTTTGTTCTGATGTCACGCAAAACTTAATTCAGAAAGCCAATATGAAGAGCGAACAGTAAATATACACACAAAAACACATCCCTACACACACAATCTCACATAGAACACAAAAACAAACAAAAAGGAGCATCAAAGTCAATGAGGGGAAATAACGAAAAAAGTTGAAACAAACAAAACTACAAAGCAGCAGCAACAACAACAAAAACAACCTAAAAGCGCTAACATAAATGTCCGCAAAAGAAAAATCGTTAAAGCAGCAATAAATTGTGTTTTTATAAGGTAAATAGAGCAAAGCCCGCTGAGAGCCAATTGGAGGCGCACCACAAAATAAGAACAGACAAAGCGACAGACAGACAGGCAGCGAAAGAGAAAAAGGAAATAGAAGGGGAAAAGAAGGAATAGGGCCAGTTTTGGGCCCGAGAAACTCACGCATGACAGACTGACCCAAGTAACGGTACCCACACAGACACACACACAGACACACACACAGACACACACACATACACACACACATACATATATACATACGTATACGTAAACATAAAAGTTTGGCGCGCGTTTTTGCTATCTGCTTTTGGTGTCGAATGCTTTGCTTTGATATACTTACATACACACTTAAATGCGTAAGTATGTGTGGAGGTGTGTGTGTGTGTGCGTCTGTCTTGCGCCTAATTTATGGCAAATTCACAGGTGCGCATATTACTTGCGCTCTGTCAAAGACGTCGCGCTGAGCTGTACAACAACAAAGGCAACAGCAGCAGCAAAAAGCAATTTCAAGCAAGGACTAAAACAAAAGCTACACACTCACACATACCCAGCATGATGTTGAAAAGTAGCAGCAGCAGAACGTGACGTGTGTTTGTATGTGTGTACTGCAGCGGCAGCTTTGTGCGTGTGCGTGTGTGTGTGTGTGTGTGCGTGGGGGGCGACATTATGTCAAAGACATTTCACTGACTGCAAAAGGAATATAGGCAAAATGGATGGGAGAAGAACGTCAGCATTGCTTCGGGTATTGTTATAATATGCATTTCGGAGTGCAGCTACCAAAAATGCCAGTCGTATATGTGCATACTTATATGTATTATGGTATATAGTTTACATACGTATGCGTATGCTATACTTATTTTAATCCCTCCCCCCGCCCTTGTACTCCGATTGCCAACTGAAGTGGCACTTCAAAATGCGCTCTCTGCTTGTCCAACATAAATTTCCATTATTTCATTTCGCCTCGTTTCTGCAACTACAACAACATCAACAACAACAACAACAACAACTGCTACTCACTTGTATTGGCTTTGCTTTTTGGCGAGTGGCTGCCTCGTTGATAGCAACTACGACGACGACGTCTTCGTCTTCGTTGATTTTTGCTGCTTTATTTTCGGCGTTCAGCGATTTTCGTGGTATTTACATTAACTTACACAGTCACACACACATACTACAAACACAAACATGCACACACACACACAATTTTTCTTAACTTTCTTTCACATTGCACATTTTCCACTCATTTAGCTGAATATATTCTCCTTCTTTTCGTTTTACGTTTCACACAACATTTTTCAATAAGACAAAATTCGCACTTATTACTTTGTTTAGTTTTTAAAATCTTTGGTGTGTATGTGTGTATATGTAATATTTTGGTTGTATCCTGCGAAAGGATGTGTCTGTAGCGGCGCCGTTCCGTTAACCGTTTGTATGGAGCGTAACGTTCTTACACTCTAATTGACGGGAGACTACTGCGCGTATCGAATCCAATGCTTTCTGATTGGAACGAACGAAGTGAAACTCTGCCAGAGCAAAGTGCCCAACTGTGGCAGTTGCCGCAGACAGAGACGGAGAGAGGCGAGAGAGTACGGCACTTGCTGTTGTTGTTGCACTTAGTATGCCCAAATCGCCTTCGTAGTATCCGTAAGCTTATTATCCGAGCATTTAAAGAGGCGCCAAATATGAACTGGGACTGGGACGTTCAGGGTGGTTCAGGGTTGCCAAGCGACTCACAAAATAATCTTTTAATAAATTAATAAAATGCAATAAACATGTTTCAATAAATCGTTGCCTAATAACATCTTGAGACTCAATGAAAAGTTTATTTTATTTATTATTTAGCTTCTGATATATCTCCTCGTTGATCTGACAATCCTACACGCAGTCTTACTCTTACTCCCCCAACACCCACAGCCTAGTATGGACTAAAGCCAGAGAGATACTGAGAGAGCACACTCGTTTTGACGCATGCGAGAAACGAATTGAATTGAAACATGCAAAACACTCCGGGCTCAAGCTACAACAACAGCGGAGAGAGTAAAGAGCGAGCTGTCATCGCCAGAGACGACTGCGCTCTGTTAGACAACAGTTTGTTGTTGCTGTTGCCAGCAACTTAACATCACAATAAACACCTACACAGGCAACGAACACTTGAGAGGACGACATACACACATACAAACAAACACCTACACTCTCTCACCGCCAGATTTGCGTAAGCCCATAATAAACTCGAAGACACGCATGAACAACAAAAAACAAACAACAACAACATGAGGCGGGATGTGATAAGACAAGCCGAGAAGTGAAGGGCAATGGGCAGTAAGTCAGCAGCTACAGCTGATCAGGTTGCAAGGGTTGTAATTGTTTTTGTCCCTGTCGTTCGTGTAGTGTTTTTCTTTTTTGTGTTTTGTTACCCAGGGGTGCTGTCGGCGGAGAGTCACAGAAGAAATGAAACTGAAATAATATACAAGAGACAGGCAGAGCAGGAGCTCCTGCTCCTGTGGGCCATGTAACTGAGACTTGGCTTGACCATATGCAGAAGTTGAAGTTGTTGCCGGTGTGGGATTGTCTGCGCCGGGCTGCAATTGTTATGCCCCTTACTCGTACAGCAAAGCGGGTATATTGTATTTGATGCAATGTGTGACAAGAAGAAGCAGATGCCGCTATTCGGTTCCACTTTTAAACCACTATGAACTCTAAAATCGGTGAACAGACTTGTTTTATAAACACGCCTCGATCCGATATTATTAAATCGATGGTTTTTAGTTTAAGGTAAACATTTTCTACGATTTAAAAGATTTTTTTTGTATGAATTGAATTGAATAAGCGGTATCTTCTAGTCGGTCACTCGACTAAAGCTTTCTTACTTGCTGTTGCTGTTGTTGCACTGACAGTCAACTTTGCTAATGACCAAAGCTATTCATGGCCCTCGACAATGCGCTGTTAAGTCCTTTGCCTTTGCCTTTGCATTTGCATTTGCTAGAGCAAAAGGCCAGTATCTGACATGGATATCGTCGAGCGTGTGTGTGTGCGTGTGTGATTGTGTCTTTTGTGCAAGACTTGGTGGGTGCAGTTCAAAGCCCAAGAGGAACTCCCACTCATCGCTAGCAGCAAATGAGGCATTAATATCCAAACCGAACCGAACTGAACTGAGCTGAACCGACCCGACCCGACCCCAGGACTCATGACTGGCTTCCATGTTGTTGCCATGTTTTTCGAGTATGTCAGGGCAAATATTAGTATTCCACTTCAATGCTAGCATTTTGTAATGGAAAGTGTTGACGTCCTCCTCCCGTATGTCATTCTCATCCTCATCCTGTTCCTCTTTGTCGCCTTCGTCTTGCTTCTTGTCGTCGCATCCATCAACTAGGCAGCCAGGCGCAACTAATGTGTCACATTACAAATGGCGTCTGCTGGCAGCCACCTGACAAACCGCATACTCTGGCAACCCTCTCACACACAGACGCAAGCACACACACAACACACACACCCATGCTATTTTACGCTGTTCAATAACAAAAGTATTAACTACCAATTCACGCCCGTCTTTCACTCCTCATCACACAACCATCAAGCAATAAAGCCGCACTTTATTCACTTATAAAGCAGTTAACAGCGAGATAGACAGAGAGAGAGAGAGAGAGAGAGAAGAGGGAGGAGTAAGAAGCAGCAGAAGCAACAGTTAGCAGCAAAAATAAGTACAAAGCGTCAACAGCATCAACATTATTTAATGCAGCAGCAGCAAGGCATTTGTATAGAACACCAGGGCCAAGTCGTTAATGTGCTCGTTATTGGGGTCATCAGGAAACCAACTGTCAATTTCCATCACATTCCGCCAGTTGAGAAACTCATTATAGCCAAACAGTCCGCAGATTGTTGCTGCAAATTTGTCATAACTTAATCAAAATATATAGAATTTCTGTATTAAACATACCTTGTTCCAGATACAAATCTTTGTACTTTCCCAATCCCAAAGCCAAACTGCGTATGGCATTTTGTTCACTCAAAATCTCGTTGCAGTGGCTCTTGGCCAGTTCCTCGTAGATCTTGGGGGGACTCAATGTGGGAGCGCATTTGTGATGTGCCAGCATAAAAAGCAGAAGGACTCTGCACATAAATAAATTGATCTTTAACTAGTATTATATTTGCTCAAATTTGTTGAGTAAAGTTGAGTTTAAGCATGGTGAAATTGTTAACAAGGCGAAGTGTTCACTTTAACCGTGGTGAGATTATAGGCTCGGTGACGTATTCACTCTGACTTTGGTGAAATTATAGAGAAGGTGAAAAAGTCGTGAGAGAATTCGCAACCTATTCTAATTTTAACTTGCTGATCCCCCAAAGCCCCAAAGAGGCCGTGGTGAGTAAATACGCCACCTTATTATAATTTCCTCATGAATCCGAATTGAAAAATGTTTACTCTTTAAAACCAACTTACTGATGTGTCCGCTGATAGCCATAGGCAACATCCCCGCTTGTCAATACTTTAAGACAGTCCATGGTGAGTTTACACTTCAAAGGATTCAGATTAACGATATCACGCATGCAGAGATCGGACTGTGTGCTGTTGGGCTGGCCTCTATTAACCAGATCCTCATAGTTCATAGCCAGCTGCTCGTATTCAGCATTTGTATTCAAGGCGCCAAATCTATCAGAAGAAAAATAGTTTTAAAAAGGGTACAATCACAGTCTAATATCTTCTCACTTTAGACTAGGAGGCAGCAACAACACATTTCGCTGAAAGGCATTTTCCAGTACTTTGAAAGCAAATGTTAGTCTACTGAAAATATCAATTATTCAAATCCAAACTTACTTTGCTTCTGCACTTGGCTGATGTTGTCCAAATTGGAATCCTTTATTAAATGTTCCATGCGGTGCAGCAGATGATAATACAACTGTCTGTCGTATCGTGTGGGGGCCACATAGCGCATTTTCTCTGTATTATTGATATTGAAAAATTAATATTATGCACATACTATATGGAGGAATTAATGAATATTTATGGTTAACACAGAACACATCTATCAGAAATCTACACAGCTCATTAAGCTCACGTTTTATCAGGAATTCGGCCAACAACAATGCAAACTTGGCACTAGCATTGAGTTTCCTGCCACAGGACAATTTATCTAGCAAACCATAAATGCGCTGCGGCAAATGTTCCTGCGATCCTGTCGATGCGGACACGGATGTGGATTCGGCAACATGCAACAACAGTGCTAGAACGCCACTAATAGCGCAAAGTGTTGCAATTTTTAAGCAGAATTTTGCGCCCAAGAACATGTTGAACGAAGAGCTTGGATGATTCTATGCCTGCCTGACTGCTGGCCACATCGAAATCACATCGCTTTCCGTCTTTGATTTCACTTTTTTTATGAAGATTAATTGGATGACATTTGTTCTGTGCTGTGCGTAGGCGAGTAGCTTGTAGCGAGGGGATTTTGAGGGGTAGGAGGTGGCTGGAGAGAGCGTGTCGGGATATATCGAATGCGTCAAGAGCCAGTCTCACTGGTGCACAATATTAAGTTTCGCATATTAATCACAATTTAAAATTGAATACATTACATTGATTAAGAAAGGGTTTGCAACGGAAGAAGTTCTGTCAGGATAAGCAACACATGTTGTTTGTTTATTGGCTGGCAATATATGTGCAGCTAAATGACTCAGCATTTTAAGTACAACACTTTCTTTTTCCTTACATTTATAAATGCGATTCTCATTTTGAATTAAGAGCCAATAACAGCCGTCGGCTATCGAAAATCGATAACCAACATAGCAATTTATCGAAGTCTCAGTTCCATCGCAAGACTGTTATTGGTTGGTATGCAGCTCAACAACAGTGAACAAAAACTTTGCAAACAAAATTACCCATTTAAGCAACCCAATTGATTATTTTCATTAAATTCGGAGTAAAATTCAAAGAAATATCTAAAAACAACAACCAGTTGTTGTGTGATTAGGAACTAAATCGTGAAAAACCAAATAAAGTATAGCATTGCATATACGCTCAACTTGTAAATGTTTTGCAAGCTGATTTCGTGACCAACGTACCAGAATAAAACATTTACAGCTTCATACTTGTGTTAACATTGCGTTAACAGGCGAATGTTTTTTACATCAGACTGTCTTTTGTCTTTTCTTTGTGAAAAATTAGTAGTACTTTAGCTTAATTCGAAATACTAATTAAATACACTAATGTCGGACAACCAGGACAAAGAAGAAACATTGGCCAGTTTCCAGGTAATGAATGCAACAACAATTACCACCTAGACGCTGTAATCTTCTGTTATTATTTGTGGGCTCTAAAACAAAGTGCTGAGTGCGCACATTTTCAATGCGTGTGTTTTTGTGTGTGCCTGTGTTTGTGTACATATGTGCATGTGTGGGTGTCTGCGTCTTGATTCTTGCACTGTTTTCTAATGCAAACTGCAATTGAATTTCAATGTCACAGGTCATAACTGGAATTGAGGATGTTGGCGAGGCCTTTTCTCACCTGGAGGCAACCAATTGGGATCTTGTGGTGAGTGCGTCTTTGTGATTTAGAACAAAATTCAAATGCGTCGAATTTAATTGCGTTGTTGTCGTAATCTTTAATTGTTGACTGCTTGTGCTTGTTGTTGTTGTAGGAGGCAATCAGCCGTGTAATGCCACACGACGATGCACCGTTGGCCAATCCCATACACCCGCCAGAGACGCAAGCGCAACAAGATCCAGTGTCAGTAGCAACTGCACATCCAAATCCAAATACCAACGGCTTCAGGCCATTCAATTTTGATGAGATGCCCGGTCCCTCACAAGGCGCACGCATGTTTCCATGTAAGTAAAAGACAGGAGAGAGAGCGAATCCCTCGCTGAAATGTGCAACGCACTTGACTTTGAAAACGTGTATCTACTATAGCGTCACAATTGCTAGCCCAGCTGACGTCGAGCATCAACTTGGATCCCTCCAGGCAGAACAACAACCAAAATATCTTATTATTTAACATACACTTCAACCAACAGCTCTATCAAATACGCATGCAATCAAATGCAACTATTGGTGAGTAGTCTTCTCCCTCCTTATTCAATCAATTCCTGCTAAACTGTCTCAATTGAATTTACTTCAGAGCAACTTAAACGCAAGATCTTTGATGTGACTAGTGTGCCACAATGTCGTCAGGCCATACGCGGCTGGCCGCCGTCCAGAGCCAGCGAGGCTCAAATGCCAGATACACAGCTCTGCAATTTGGGCTTGGCTCCAGAGAATGAGCTCATACTCGTTGATCTAACTGATGATGGGTTCATGGATACCGAACAGTGAGCGACAGCTGTTTCTAACTTAAATATCCACTCAATGATTTCCATTATATCTGCAGAGATGAGAGTACACAGCGCCTGGACAAGATATTCAAACTGCATATTGTCGAGGAGCCGGAGGGACGTAGAACCACACTGAATCTGGCTGGCAGGACGACGATTGAAGAATTGAAAACAAAAGTTTACTACATTACCAATACACCAGTAAGGCATCAGGAATGGTCTGGCTGGCCCAGCGGTTGTGATAATGAAACCAATCTGGCGGTGAGTCTGACTTCATTCAAAAATTCTAGATATGATTTACTAATTCTGATGATTCTCTTGCCACAGCAATCGGGCATCGAGCAGAGCCACGAATTTATACTGCGTAATATTGCAGACCGCGTGCAAAACAATTCCAATCCAATAACCAGCTCGTAAGTGTGAATGTACACGTTCTTGAATTATAAATTAGTCATTGTAGTTACTTCCACTAATGCTGATTGAATATTAGAATAGTTGTAGTTGTATAAGATGCATAGATACAATTATACAGTAGACACTTAGCATTGTTTCTATCAATTAATGTAACGATATCTAATATAGTTCTGTTTATATTTCTACAGCGAAGTCGTGAATCTTGATAGCGAGAGCTCAGCAGATGAGTTCGAGGATGCAACAGATTTTAACAATTCGGAATACATATTCTCAGATTCGCCTCCAGTGCAGCCGCTCAACAGACATCTGAGTAAGCGAATGTCCAACTAACGCTAAATATGATTCTAAAACTCCTCTCTATTTGCAGTAACCAACAATACGAACGATGAGACAAGCGGCTCAGCACAATTTGTGGAGAACTATAAGCAACGCTTTGGTGAACCACATCCCGACTTTTTTGTGGGCAGTTTAGAGAACGCATTGAGGCTGGCCTGTCACAAGCCCGCTAAGGAGGTAGCTAGCTAACTAAAAGAGAGGATGCATCTTTCTTCATTTCTAAAGTCTCATCACATTGTATTTTAGCGTAAATTGTTGGCCATTTATTTGCATCATGGCGAGAGCATACTCACAAATGTATTCTGTGATCATCTCATGAAGGACGATGGCATCATTCTGACATTTAGGGAAAATTTTGTGCTCTATGGCTGGGATATGACGTACGAGAGCAACAAGGATATGTAAGCAGACCCTATATTAACATTGTGTCCGTATGAATGCTTAGATCATAGTGACTATAAGAGCTAGAGGCTTCCAAAATACCTATGGTATTCACATTGTTGCTTAGATCTTTAAAAATTGGATTTATCTTGGTTGTTGTCAGTTCTAGTAAAAGTATCCAAATGCTACAATACTATGTTATGTGAATACTCTAGTTAATAGACATTGGTGCAGGGTATCGTACTATAGCCTTTTTTTTAAATCAGATTTTAAACATTAAATTCACTCTTTGACTTAGGTTCCTGTCATCCCTGACGGCATGCATCAATAGCAACGCCTCGTTAACGGCCAGAAATATCAAACTTGACAAGCTTCCCGCCATTATGCTAGTCGGCAAGAGCCGCATGATGGGCCGCCAAACGTGCGAGGTCTTATCTGTGATTCATGGTAAGCTCTAACGAACTCCAGACAAAATCTAGATGTTCAAGAACTAATCCCATTCTGACTGCAGGCAACATTGGTCTGGCTGATTTACAATCGCGGCTGTTTGACACAACGGTGTTGTACGAGGAGCAACTGCAGGGCGAGATCCGGGAGGAGAATGAGCGTGCTGCACGGGATCAGGTTAAAGCCGAGCAGGACATGGCATACGAAGAGACGCTACAGGCGGACATGGCCAAAGAGGCAGCGAAGCGACAAAAGGAGGCGGCTCAGGCAGCCGAACGTAAACGTATTGAATCCGAGAGAGCCGAAGAAGACGCTAGACGTGAATCCATAAGATTGGTGGTAGGCATCTCTATTAATTTAGTTATACTGTAGATATTAAACTCAAACTCAACTTGACAGGCTAAGCAATCATTACCTCAAGAGCCTGCCGAGCATGAGGCAAACATTTCCAAAATACGCGTACGGAAACCCACTGGGGATCATTTGGAGCGTCGCTTTTATATACATGACACATTGCAGGTGCGTAACCTTTAATAATGTCCAGATCGAATAGTTTGTATTGATTTTGTGCTCTTTTGCTTTCAAGGATCTGCTTAACTTTGTAGCCGCCAATGGATTTCTGATCGATGAGTATAAAGTGTTTAGTGGCTGGCCACGTCGGGATCTAACGGCGATCGAGACGAGCCAAACTCTGGAGGGACTCAAACTATATCCGCAGGAAACGGTCATATTGGAGGAGAGATTTTGATTTTGATTATATTATATAATATGGTCATGTTCGTTTTGAGTTCTTTTTTAGAGTTCGTTTTCATTGGGTTTAAGTTCTGCATTAATAAGTGAAAAAGTTAGTGTTTGTATTTTATGTTAATTTTTATAGAGGAACCAATAACAACCACAACTATAATAGTAAACAACTCTTGGGCATAACGCAGAACAAACTGAATTGAGCTGTAGTTTAAGAGCAAACGTTTTTTACAATTACAACCGAAAAAAAAAAACAAATAATAATAAATATAAAGTAAATGGCTCGAGCAAAAATATACAAATATAAATATATACATAAATATAGATTAGCACCGACTGCGATTTATGTTGCTCCCTCCACACACTCTTCCTCCATGGTCACTTTCTCTGTCTCTCTTTAAATGGTAGCGTTAGTTAAGCATTGAGATGAAACGCATTTAAGTTGGCTTTGTTTTACTTTATCAATAATAAATTATATAACATGTACTGAAAACGCATGCCCTTGGTTACACTTTTCTTTTTTTTTCTTTGCGTACATATATTACACATAACAACATAAAACGGGGCGGGTGAAAGAGGTGTTAAGTAAATGATAAAACAATTAAGTGGCAGCCTACGAGTATTGACTGTACAGAGCGAATAGAGATTATTAACGTCTTCTTCAGCGGTGTCCTTGGGGCTATTTGAAAGCCTTTTCGATCGGCGCCAGCACCACGAGCAATATCAGCACCACCACAAACAGCGCCAGGACAATGGTATAGATGCCGAGCAGACCCTTCCTCAGGCCACCATACTGTGGAGCAGAAATAGCGGAATTAAGAGAGCACAGCAAGCGGCAAATTTCTCCACTTACCGGTGCATCCATTTTGCGTTCCATGCTCATGCCATTCCGCATGGCGTGCTGATGATGATGTGGCATGTCACCCATTTGGAATGTGTTCACACGCTGGCTCTGTTGGCGATCCGAAGCGATGGAGGAGACCTGCCAATGATTCATGCACAAAGAGATCTGGACATTAATGGACGTAGTCTCAGGTTCCCAAGGGGCGACACATGCGATGAGTGAATTAGTAGCAAATGGATGAGCATTTAATGACAATTCCTACACATCAACTTTACAGGCAGGCAAATGCGACGGGATTGAAACTTTGTACACGCGGGACATGATTGAGGGGAACCCCAAAAATCCAAAACACACGCACACACAGACAGTCAAACTTACGGAGAATATGAGATGAACCAGCACATGGAACACAACAAATCCAACCAGTATCCAGTCCATCCACTCGGGCAGATCCGCCTTGGGCAGTTTCACCGAGAAGAAGATGGCCACGACTGCAGAAAGCAATAGATTTTAAGTTGTGTATTTGATCCTAAGCTGCTCAACTTACTGGCCAAGATGTGGGCCAGATTGCCGCCCAGCCAATGGCCCCAGTTGAAATACGGCCGCATCTTGTCATTGGGTCCGGGACGGAAGAGTGCTCCAATTGGTTGGATGAAGCAGAGGATGACTGTGATGAGGCCTATGATGGAATGGGCATGCCACACGGCCCGCTTCAGCTCCACCCAGATCAGGATGTAGGCGGCAATGGTCAGCGACCAGGTGGTGACCATGAGCATGCGATGCCAGGCGAACCATTGATCCTTGCCGCACGTTTGGCTGCCCACCCAAGTCTGTTTGAAGTAGCGGGCAAAGATGATGCCCAGCGATGTGGTGCCGATCCAGGCGGCAATCATGAAAGCGCCATGCAAACGCACCAACAACATGCTGGAACCGCCCAGTTCCTGGACCACGGCCAGATTGATGGGACTCGACGAGGGCAAGAAGCCAATGTTGTGGAAGCCAACGCTGTTCTCCTTGAGGGCCGTACCCGAGGCGACAAGCATGTGGTAGGCCCCGTTCTTTAAATCAAAGCTGCGTCCCTGCACCACCGTGACGGGATCACGTTCCACCTTGCAGTAGATGACGCCGTCCACAAACGAGGCATTCAAAAGACGCGCCGTGCTCTGCGACTGCAAAGGCAATTCTCCGATAGAAATAGAAGCAATCGAAAAATAGATAAGTTCAACTTACCACACTGCCTCTGATGGCGGCATAGGGATTATTCGAGGTATAGGAGGAGTAGAGATTAACGCGTCCATTTTCAGGCACACACTCGGTGGTCAGATCGTCACCCATTCGCGCATCGTCGGACAAACCAACTGCCACATAGGCGGCATTGGTGCCTGTAAGGTAATCAAGCCGGGCTTAGGTATTGAGGGATGAAGAGATTATACGGCTGGGACTTACCCTTGCCGGAACGCATCTCGAACTCATAGATCTCTCCACGAACGGTTATGGCGGAGACAATAGTACAGGATCGGGTGGCGACGCAACCGTTGGGAAAACCAAAGCAGTTCTTGATCTCGCCGCACCCGTCATAGAAGGTGTCCTCGACCACAGCACTTACGGTGGGTGCCACATAGTTGGGCGGTACATAGGGAGCACGCGTGCTGGCAATGTTAAAGTTGGTGGGCGGATTGACGGTGGGCAGTGGGGCGGGGCCCGAGACATCGCGTCTAACCACCTGCACGGGATCGGAGGGAATGCCCACCCAGAAGTCCCTGTACGACTGGGCAACGGTAGCGCTACAAATAAATGCAGATTAAGAAGGAACTCTTAGTAAAGCTCGAAAGGATTTGAGATTACAATTTTGGGAAAAAACAACTAAGAATACAAAAATTGGTAACAAAGAATAATGAACACAAATCTATAAATTTTTATTGCAAAACAAAAATTAATTAAAATTTCGGATAAAAAAAGTTGTTTAATAATAATGTTTTAGATTTTGGCTACTGCAGAAAGAAAAACATTTTGAACTAAGATTTATGTATTGTATGTATTGTTTTGTATTTATTGGAAGAAAAAAAACAAATTCAAACTTTTACTATCAAACAAAATTATCAGAATGCAGTAATAATATATATAAATATTTTAAACGAAAACTCAATCGGAATAAATCTTAACTACTATTTCCTAATTTAATGAACCAAAGTTGTTCTAACTTTTGTACTGATTGATTCATTTTGTACTGAGTAATTAAATATGTGCTGATTTCTCTATTTTAGTTACCTTAAATTGTATTCTTAGTGGACTGGAAAATAGATAGACTTACTTGAACACAACCTGACCGAGAAAGTCGACCGGGGGCTGCCAATCCAGGCTGACCTGCTGCTTGGGACCCGCATTGCTGTGGGTGGCCGAGTTGTTGACGGAGTTCTCGCAGTTCATCAGCTTGATGGTGCCGTCACGCGATGGACCGAACTGTCCCACAATCTGATAGGGAGGATTGCGATTGCGTGCCTGGATCATGAAGCCGCCAAAGCTCAACTCCGGTGTCAAGCCGCTGATGTCCACGCGCAACGTCTGTCCCTGACCAACCACAGACGTGGACGTCTCAATGCCAAAGGGGGGTGCACTGTTTTTGGGCAGCTCGCGACCGCCGGAATGGAACGGCAGCATTGTGTCGCACACCGTTTCCGGTGCACCTTGAGGCAAGCTCTGGACTGTGGCAGCAATCAGCAGTGCGGCCAGCGCAACGAGCACCTCCATCGTCGGCAATGACATCTTTTAGCACCTGTCGGGAGCCAGAGTAAAAACAATCATTAGTTCACTTGCTCAAGGGCGTAGTATGTCTGACACAAAAAGGGGATCAACTTCAACCACTCTTTTTTAATTTTAAAACTTATAATTGCATAATTAAATGATGGCATTTGGGTTTCCTATTAAATATTATTACTATTTATATAAAAATATAAGTATATATTATGATATTCATAGCTAAATTTAATAAAAAAGAAGTTATTTTACTATCCCGTGTTGCTTGAATATTTTAACAAAATTGTGTCAATTGTGTTAATGACAAATTTGTAACCATTTTAAGGTAACCAACTTAATTTTTTATTTTAGGCGAATTTCTAAGACATTTCTAGCTCTGAGTGTAGGGGGAAGAGATCTACCCCCTGTCTACGCCCTTGCACTTATTCAACTCTTCTGAGAGGCACCAAGCGTGTCCCTGCCCAGCTCCCAACTGAAGTCTTATGTCATCCCCAGGCTGTTTAATTACCATGCTAAAATCTAATTGCAATCGTCGGAGCATGCGTGTGTTTGCTTATCGTCCATGTTCATCATGTCTAGATACTGGTCTAGTGGTCGTATCATAAATTGCTATCGAATCGGATGTCAACGCACTGATAAGAACTCCCGATGCAGACCTTTGTGCTCGATACTCTGACTCATATATATTCATATTCAGCGTAGTAAATTACGAGTTCATATCAGTTATGAGTATTTTAAATATGTATTTATTAACTATTACATTTAACATCGTTTAGCTTTCAGCTTTTTTTTATCATTCGTTTGCCTTTGTTATGCTTCGCTGCGTATACGTAATAAGCCAGCAAGTAGCTGCGATAAGCGACCAAGTAATTAGCTTACACCGCATTAAATTAACCAATTAATTATAAGGACAATTAAAATTATTATTATTATTATTATCGCAAAAGTAGTGCAGCGTCTTTTATCAAATAATTGATGTAAATTCGAACAGAGAAGCAAGTTTAATACCAAAATGTGTAAATCGACAATCCTAAATAAAAACGATATATCAAGTTTTCCTACACATAAAATTTAAGGAAATCGCAGTTGTAAACACAAAGTAGACGTTTAAATTTTGTCTTGTAAAGTTGCTAAATCTTTGCCAAAACTCAAAAGATTATCAAGCGGAACATAATTTTGATCATGATTTGGCCTCTAAATTCATTTTGAATTTAAACACCGTCGAGCTTTCCTAACTCGAAACGCTATTATCCAAAGAAAAAGTTCGAGCTATGAAGATTTTGACTTATGGAATTCTTTTCTTTAAGTAAAGTGAACGTTCCAATAATTTTTTACCTCAAGATATCGATTTTAAGCGGGAGCCTTAACTTTTTCGAATATTCAAAATTTTAAGAGGTTAAAAAATGTTTCAAATTAAATCAAAACTCTCGAAATCATAAGTTTTTCTTTGTGTTTTAAATGCATTTTTGCTTAGCTTTCTTAAGCATTTGTTTTTTATATTTTTACCAGTAAGAGTTCAACGAAAAAAGGAAAACCTAGACATGATGTGAATGAGTCGGGTTTTACCCTCAGTGAATGGCGTTGACTGTATTCAGTTTATGGCCCCATGATCACCACTGATCACAGATCACAGAGCATGAGCTAAGCATGCTAATTAAGCGCCTACTCATCGACTTGATGACGTTGTCGTCATCGTCATCGTCATCGACTGAGGTGCTGAGGGACTGAGGGGAAAAACGTTTTGTATAAAGATCTTAAGAATGTGAACTGAACTTGAAATTGAAACAATCTCGAATGCGTCTAACCTTGAAGTGTGTGTTGTAGTGAGTAGTGTATTATGTGCTGTGCGTTGTGTGTGCCTTGATTTAATGCCTCTACGAGCAAATGAGTAAACGGGCTATAGCAACTTTTGTGTAAAAGTTTATTTGGTTTTCGAAATGCCAAGCACACAAAATGTTAATTGAATTGCGCGAATTAAAGCGCAAATCCGACAGACTCATTGTTTAACGCCTTTTTGATCGTTTTAGCCCAAAATCAAACTGAACCTCACAATGGGCGTTCACATTGAACTTGACGAAAACCTTGAAAGTAAAGGCATTTATGTCTTAGCCTGATTTATCTAATAAATATAATCGTACTCGGAATCAGAAATTTAATGCATTCCCCAAAAAACACATTCACTTTTGAATTTGGAATGGAATTCAACTTTGAGTATGTAAAGTTTGTGTTTAGGTCATAAAGTGAAAACTTCAATTTCACCCATTGAATATGGAATATACAATTCTTGGCACAAGTACTTACATATGTACACATATATGTATAGATATGTTTGTATGTGACACTGGGCATTGGCCCCAAAGAGTCCATGACGGAATTCAGCTTTTGTTTTCGAACGTGAGACCAAACTGATTAACCGTGTGCAATTTGCAAGCCAAAAAAAAGAAATATAATAGTAATAATAATAATAAGAAAAAAACAATACAATACAATGGAACATTATGTGGGCTTATACACTTGACTCTAATCGTATAGGGGCTACATAACGTCTATAGCTCTAGCCAAAACGACAGGCCCATGCCCTTGTTAAAGCCAGTTTGACGTTGCCAATCGCAATTTTCTACTTGTCTACAGAGCTGACTGCATACTCATGAGATATATGTATGTACATAATTATATATATATATATGTACTACCTTTATATCTAGGTACAATCGCTTAACTCAGCGTTACGTTGAGTTGACAGTTGAGCTCTAATTGGTTTTACAAACATTTGCAAAACGCATTTCAGTTGCCTTTCGGTTATGTTGACCTTTATTTTGTATACCTCTCTCTCTCTCTCTGAGTCACTTGCTAATATATTTCGAGCACCACATTAGTCTAAAGAAACTCTTCTTCAAGTACATAAAAAATAAATTTAAAAAGTCGCTTAATTGCCTGACGATAAGATTGCAATATTCAAACTAACTACTTACTTCCCAGTGCAATCAGGAAGGAGAAAGTGAAACAGAAGAAACCGCCCTATTTCAACCTGACTTCATTATTTTGAATCAATTTTGTTGTTAAAATGTGGAGAGAGGTTTCGGGTGTTTGACCCACCAAGTGGGTGATGTGATGGAGTGGAGTGGGAAGGTGAGGCACTGGACTTCTAGGCAAATGTTGGTCATTGACGCAATCTTCGCTCGGCCATCGCGTGCCACAACTAACAATTGGGTTAAACATTATTCGCCCCATTACTAGTTATACACAAAAACTAAGGGTCGTTGAATTTTAAGAACAGAAGAAGAATATACGCCGTGGTCGAGTCTCCGACTTTACCGCTGACGTAAATTAAACATACATTGATTAATTGTATCTATAAAGCTTAAACTCCAAGGGTATTCAAATTACTGCATACATTTAGGCGCTCTTATATTTGAGAACTTAATACAGTCATAACTTATTTTAAATAAATCCTATATAAATATAATGTATAATGTCTCCTTCTTTTCCATGTCTTACATACATTGCAACAGATATAATAGATGCTTCTTTTCTAAGAGTAACGGGTCTAAAAAGAAGCATAAATTGCCTACCCTATGAATGATGGATTGGTCAATATACATATATACATATACCTCTAGCTTATGCTTATCACCATATTCCAGTTAGCGATAATACATATCTGAAGTGACTATGCGTTAATTTTAATCACTTTATTGTTCTAAAAAACAAAATATAAAAAAATTACAGTTTATTTGGAAGGGTGAGTAAGCGATAAAACAAACTAATTTTAGTTAAGACCATAATTGTTCTGTCTACAAACTATGGTCACTATAGTTTATATACACATAGATAAGAATCAATAATAATGCTAAAAGGGTCATATATCACTCATCGCAGTCAATCTCAATCGCTTCTCTACTATAAAGAGGTTTAATTCCATATATAAATAAATATACCCTATAACTTTTGAAAATGTACAGAACAGGGTATGCTAACTATGGTAGGAATATTTATGTGGCTGTAAACTTAACAGGTGTACAATCTGTCCTACATAACTATGTACATACATATGCTTTGTATACATATGTACATACATATGTGTGCACGTGCCTTAAACTTTAAAAGCGCTACAACAAAATTAGCAATCAACAATTAGATGATATCACAGCTTTATTGGAAGTATTGGAAGTGGAAGTGTTGGAAATGCTGAAGCATTTTTTAAAACACTTGGAGAGCAAAGGCATTAACATGTTTAATGTGTCAAATGCGATTTGTCATACACGCACACACACACACACACACACGCGTGCACAAGTTGTAAGTTTTGTAAATAGAAAGCGACTTTGATTTATCAGCAATTTAGGAATTGTGTGAAACAACAATGTAATAACAATAACAAGCAGCGGCGACAAGTGGAGTGGAGTGGAGTGATTGTGTGTTTCGATGCATGTGTGTGTGTGTGTGAGTGCTGGAAGAGTGTGCCAATTGCTAACGTCAAGCGTCACGTTTGCGTCCACTCCCCACTTTGTACTTAAGATAAACACGTTTGTCTCTCTGCTTCTTGCACGCCCTCGCACCGTTGCCGCTTTTTTGCTTTATTGCTTTGTGCTTTATGCATTGCACTTCGCTTTTATTGTTACGCCTTGTTTACATCATCGTCTGTAACAACAACAACAATTCGACACAACATCATCTGCATTTTTGCACTGCGCATGCGCGACACTTGGCATTACATTTGAGTCATGTTTTATTTTTATTGTGTTTGACTCATACATAAGTGTGAAAAAAGCTGTTCCATTAATTATTATTTGCCATTGTATTAGAATGCACTGCCATTGAAATTCAGCTAAGTAAAATCATTGTGTGTGCGAGAGCAGCCGGCGCGAGAGTAAGCGAAAAGAGAGAGAGAGAGAGATCGAGAAAAGCACACACTCACTCATCGACACATACCAGCACACAGCATCATTGTCTGGCATAACTGGAAACCGGTTTCCAGTACACCTTTACCGTAGCCAGAGCTACCACAATAATACGAGAGTATGCGACATAATTGTAGTAACATAAAAAAACAACACAGGTCTTTTGTTGTTGTTGCCGTCGCATATGAATATTTATTGTTGTTATTGTCTCATTTCGCGCGAGTCTCTCACAGTCTACGTTAACTGCGACTTTGGAAACTGTTTTTTTTTTTTTTTAATGAGCTGAGCCACAAGTTTGTCTTCTAAACTTGAAACAAGTTATCTGTTTATAGCACAAATTCCGCAAATTTTGTTATGGGTGCGGTTTTTAGTATTAAAGTGTAATTTCACTTTCAAATGCATTTAATCTCCATATTTGCATTTTGCATGTTCAATCCACTAAATATTGACCAGTACTTATTTTATTTGGTATGTAGAACACAGAAATTCCATCTCATTGACAAGCAACGATTGTTTTTTTGCAAATGCAGAACTTGAAACTCGTTTGCCAAAAAAAACACACACACTAACCTAGAATTACTGTTGAAATTTTTAACAAATAATACCGCTCGCTCTTGGTAATATGGCTTAGGTTTACTCCGTTTTAGTCGCGCACAGCACTGCGCGCCTTGAATTCAAATCTGCAACTGGCACTCCAATGCTCCAATTGGGCAAGCGCATGCTGCGTGTGACAGAGGTGAATTACACTCGTGGTGAGTTCCTTTTCCCCACACGAATGCGGCGCGCAAATCAAATGTATATTTTTGGTTCTTAATTTAGGAATAATGTAACAATAAATTATAATTTAACAAATCCTAAAGAACTTAAATCTTTCGAAAATAATGAAGTTTGTTGTAAAATTTATTTGGTGGACGTCAATCTTTCGCGTGGTAAAGAAATTAATTAGGTAAGATGAAATTAAAAAAAAAAAAATTTAATAATCGAGAAAACTGCAACAAAAATTCCTGTAAGGTTTCAAAGCTCTGGCTAAAAAACCATATTTAACTAATCTTAAGAAATTGTTAAATGGTTGGGCTGCCACCTTGTTTTTTTGTTTTTGCAAAACTGTTATCGTTGCCACCTTTTATTTGCCAAACTTGTGCCAAGGCTGCCAGCTTTTTTTTTGCCAAGTCCAGAAATAAAAAACTGTGGCAACACAGGCCGACAGGTGTTCTTTTTTTCTTTCAATAAAATTTTCAATTAGCGCTGTTTAAAAAAGTTTAAAGATATAATGTGCTATAAACTGCTAATAATTGCACTGCTTATAGGCCTAAGTAGTTGTGAAGTCGTTATCGGCCAGGATGAGCTCGTTGATGAAGTATCTGGCTACTACACAATCGAGGGCAAAGTGTATTCACCGGAGATTGGCCCCGGAGCTGGCCAGGGTCTTGCAGTCACACTGCCAAGTGGAAACAAATGGCAAATGGATCTGTCGATAAGCATAAACAACGGAGAGTACAAGGGCTTTGTGCGCGAGGATGGACACTTTATAATCAGTGGAGTACCCTCTGGTAGTTACGTACTAGATATTTATCACCCGGACATATTCTATGAGCCTGTTCGTGTTGAAATCAACCCGAAGGGCAAGTTCCGTGCACGCAAAGTCAACTACATACAGCCGGCGCAGGTTGTGCAAGTGCCATATCCGCTCAGGATGAAGCCGCTTATGCGATTCAAATATTTCCAGACCCGTGAGCAATGGAAGGTAATAATAAATTGATAATTTCCACATTCAATCAATTACTTAATGGGTCATTTTTAGATTACTGACTTCCTGTTCAGTCCCATGGTACTAATGATGGCTTTGCCCTTGTTGCTTATGCTGGTGCTGCCAAAAATGATCAATGATCCCGAGACAAAGAAGGAAATCGAAAACATGCAGTTCTCAAAGGTAAAAGCCTTGTATAAATGCATAAACTTTTAATACAAACGTACTATAATTTTCCACAGATGACCAACGATATGCCAGAGATCAGTGAAATGCTGACCTCATTTCTCGCGGGGAAGCAGCCCGAGCCGAAGGAGAAGAAGCCAGTTACGGCAAGCAAACAAACAAAAAAACGCAATTAAGAAGTGTTCCTTCATTGTCAGTGGAACTGGTAAAGCCCTAAGCTTATAGAGAAACTACTCTCAATTTATAGTCAAATATCAAAATATTAATAACATTAAAAAATAAACTTTCATACCAAAAAAGTGTTAATTTATTTAAGAAACCCGACCGTCTTGGGCCGCTTGGGACCCACACGGTCTTCTTCAGATTTAAGCATCTTAACAAGCAATTTGTTCAGTTGCTCTCCCATGGAGAGACCAAGTTGTATGCAGTTCAACATGGTATCCCTGTGCATAGAACCGCCGCCAGTCATATGGGTGCCAGAGAGGTATGCTAAAAATTTTCAAGGGGTTAAAACAACTTGAACTTAAATACAGATCGTGTTACTACCTGAATCATTGCGCATGGAGACGGATACAACCA
The DNA here is from genome assembly GCA_035043635.1 of Drosophila rellima. Classification (NCBI taxonomy): domain Eukaryota; kingdom Metazoa; phylum Arthropoda; class Insecta; order Diptera; family Drosophilidae; genus Drosophila; species Drosophila rellima. The sequence continues at coordinate 4,557,570 of JAWNMV010000236.1, read as the reverse complement.
TGCTGACTGCGCTGCAAACTTCCTCCTCTGCAGTTGGATCTACCAGACAATAATCACCAATTTTGCAAACTGTAACAAGCAGAGGCACCGCATCAATGCCTATCCGTGTGCAATCATACGGATTATCAGATATAATTAGATCCGTAACGCCGGCATCCAACAGAGTTGCAGTCACGCGGGGCAATTTTGTGTTATACAGAGCTGCCTTGGCTGCCAGAGAGACAGCATCATGCAGATTACCACCGCATTCGAGAATCTAAAGGGAAAAGTTCGTTAAAATTGTCAAGATGTTTACAAGAACACACTCACCAGGATGTCTATGTATAGTTTCCAGCATTGCTGGCCTGGAATAAGACACAAGGTGCGATAGTCAAAAGCCAAGGGCGATTCGTAGGCGTTCTGTAGCGATAGTATCAATTCTTGAGCCAAATCTGAGCCACCACGTCCCTCAAATTCTGGCGTGGCATTCGCAGAGCTGAAGTAAAGAAAAATATAGTTAATATTTCTGTTATTATTGGAGGATCTGAGATTTTCCGCCATACCAGTCAACAAAGAACTCAAGTTTGCCAAATTCAGGAGTCAATGGGTTTGGCACATCAATTTCCGTTTTGACACCAACTAAAATATCCGTATTTGCCAATCGGAGGCGGGCTGAGCCACTGGCATTGCTGACAAGACCAGTTTCCAACTCCATTGGCCGGTAATCGCGACGAGATCGTCCATCACAGCGGAAATCCTCCTGAAAGCACAATTTATAGTGCTCATTTCAAGCAATGCTTTATTACTTACTTCAACGCCGTGTAATATAAAGGTTTTCTCGGCTTCACTAAGTGCAACGTAGGCCATTTCTTTTAATAAGCACTCGATTGAGTTAAAAGAAAATTGTTTAAAATCGAATCAAAACAATGTAAACATGTGGCCGACAGCGATAATAACATTTATCGATTTGCGCTATGGATTGTAAAATGCATGCCTGGCAGTTGCGTTATACAACACCGTGCCGGCTAAGCCGCTTCGCAACACTTGCCAAAAACAAGCCAGTCATTTCACTCTGCATTTTGCTGCACGAATTACAAATTTTAAAAAATCATCTTCAGAATGGGTCCCGATTTTGAGTTTACCGACACCCCCGTCAGCACTGGCGTAAGTCCTAGCACTTCAATAGTTTTGAGCACAATACTTAAATTACTTACCGCAGACAACTATCATGGCCGTGGAGTTCGATGGCGGCGTTGTGATCGGTGCCGATTCTCGCACCAGCTCTGGCCCCTATGTTGCCAATCGTGTGACCGACAAATTAACTCAAATCTCGGATAAGATATACTGTTGCCGCAGTGGATCCGCAGCTGATACCCAGGCCATTGCCGACATTGTGGCCTACTCTCTGAACTACCACAGGAATCAGACCAACAAGGAACCGCTTGTTTGGGAGGCAGCATCAGAGTTTCGCAACTTTTGCTACAACTACCGCGATTCCCTGTTAGCTGGTATCATTGTCGCTGGGTGGGATGAGGAGCGTGGTGGTCAAGTATACAGTGTGCCACTAGGTGGTATGTTGACTCATGAGGCATGCACCATTGGCGGCTCGGGATCCAGTTTCATCTACGGATTCGTCAGAGAGCATTACCGTGAGGGCATGCCAAAGGAAGAGTGTGTAGAATTCGTTAAGAAAGGTTCGTGCTCCATACATTATTGATATTGAATACTCTGTCAATGATTCATATACTTTTTAGCTGTCCAACATGCCATCTACCATGATGGCAGCTCCGGAGGCGTAGTGCGTATTGGTATCATAACAAAGGATGGCATTGAGCGCCGTTTGTTCTATAACACAGAGTCTGGTCAGTCTACGATTACGGGCTCACAAAGCTTTGTAAACTAAATGTGGAAATGGGAATAAAAATGGAATGGATTATAAATTCAGAACTTACGGAGAATATAAAAGTTTGGCTCTTTTTAATTGTATCTATTGTATCTTATTTGGCAATGGGTAATATTATAAAAGTCAGTTCTTACATACTATATGATAATAAATAGTCGATATAGCTTAAAAATATAGTGGAAATCTATGACATAAAGTAGCGTTTATGCTCACAACGCATAATTATCACATCCTTAAATTAAGTTCATTAATATTATTCTTGATGACTATGAGCGCGAGTTCATTGATGCCTGCTCTGGTGACATATAAGTAGTCTCCATGGATTTTGATGTGATTTGCTTCTGCTTAGTGAAACGGTAATAGATCTCCGGTGTCCATACGAGCACGACCAGGAGCAGCAGCACGCTCTGTGCGTATAAACAGATTACATACGAATCTGCATAGTCGCGAATCCAGCCAAGTAGCTGACCAATTGTTATCACGATGATACCCTTTGAAATCATGCTAAGACCCAGACCTCCGGCTAGTTTGTCAGCTCGGCAGTGCGCTGAGATTGTCAGATTGTTGTTGATCACAGTCGCTGATTTGGTCATTCCAGTTAGCACAGACATGGCAAGAATGATGGGCAAGCTGGTAGTTTCAGCCAGGCAAACTCGGGCAATCAGCATACCCGCCGTGCCCAGTAGGAAGACAACACGATACGGAATTCTCAGACGATCTGTAATGCAGGGCAACAGCAGGCGGCATATGATGTCCGCTCCAGCCACAACGGACATGCAGTTAGCGACCACTTGGCTGTCTAGTCCGGCTGTGTTCTTAAGGAACGTGGGAAAGACCATGGTGAAGTTAATGGTGGCTGTATATACCAATGCCATGCCAACGATAATGCTCCAGAACACTATATCCTTCAGCAGCTCTAAGTCCATAGCCTGGGCTAAACGATGGCCCATTTTGCTGCAGACGGTTTCCTTTTTTCCTGATTCCCCGGGCTTGGGCGCAATGATACTGTTTTGGGCTGGTTCTATTGTAATTCTAGTTTGATTCTTGTCTTCTTTATCAGCCAGCAGCTTCATATGCTTGCGATTATTGTGCTTTACTGGAGGAGTTAATGGCTTTAAAAACATGGCCCCAAACAACTGAAATACAAAGAATGTCAGTCAGTTAAAAGGATCTCGCTAAGTTAAAGAAATCTTTATACTAACCCCAAACAGCGATAAAGCGGACATGGCGAGAACTGCGACGCGGAATCCATGGTTATGCAGAAAGTAGCGCACCATGTGGGGAATAAAGACCTGACCCATACCAGCTCCGGCCAATGAAAAGCCCACGGCACGTCCCCGCTTGCTGCTGAAGTAGGAGTTAATGGCCATGAAAGTAGATGGTGAAATCAAGCCGAGTCCAAATCCGACAAAGAAGCTATAGCCAACAATAAAGTGCCAGGTCTGCGTAGCCACCGAACACAGGGCCAAACCGAAGGAAACCAGCACACAGCCGGTGGCAGCAACATTCCGGGGCTTAAAGCTCTTGATGGCCGGACCAATGAACAAGCCCGAAAAGTTGAGGGCCAAGCTGTTCAGATTTGTTATAAGTGCTGCGGTGAATGTGTCCTCATTCATGCGTTGCAGTTCTCCCACGAATAGTTGACCAAACACTGATAATATAGACTGGTTCGTCATCTAAAAAGTTACAAAAGAGAATTACAGGTTATTACGACGTAGTTAGAATGAGATCGTCGTTGGTTACTCACATTAATGACGGCCACAGCGGCGACGACAATCCAGCCCCATCCACCATCGGGCACAATGCGGCTTGTCTGGACATCCATTGCGTGTGATCTGATTTATAATACTAATGTCGCTGCCACTTGAGAAAGAGCAACTGAAATGGTAAGAAATAAGATAACAGGTAAATAGCGCATTTAAACAATTTACTAATTATATTTAATGAGCTTATCAGCTTATCAAATCTCTTTATCACATTGCTTGAAATTCGGCAGTATATACGGAAGAATACATCTACGTCGAGGAAACAACCTCTGGCCAAATGGGGTAAACAACCAAGTCAAATTATTAATATACGTTAAACTCGTTACAGCAACAACAACCACAGCCGCAACAATGATATAGACAACAATAAAATAAATAAACAAAGAACTTACTTATACGCAAGCTTTTGTTTAAGCGCAGACTAAGTGCGAATGCAGCTTATGCTTATTTTCACTCATTTCACTCTGCACATTTATTTAGATTAATCGACACAATTTAATAAAAATTACTTTAAATTGTTTAATTTAGTTCAAAGTCAAGTCGTGTTGCCCAAATGTCAAAGCTACCAACTTGCTTCAAAATTCGAATCAGTGTATTGCCTTTACGACAAGTTGGCAGGGCTGTTTAGGGTAAAACAGCTGTTCGGTTGATGCCCGCTGTCGGATTATTGACATTATTGAACACATTCGGTTTATTTTTAAGCGCAAAAGCTTAGAAAATGTGTTTTCTGTGCACACAATGTACGGATGACGCCATTGGCAATATCCAGTTTGGTTCCAGTGAAGCCGCCTTACTTGATATGAATCAAATCATTGAAAAGCACTTCTGGCTGCAGGTAAGAATTTCCAAAGACGCCAATCAGCCATGATTTTGATATTACGGTTCAATTAACAGACTAAAGAAGCCAGTGGACACGTGTGTGGTGCCTGTTGGGACCAGTTGTTTGCATTTCACAACTTTTATCTGAGTGTGGAGCACGCACACAAGGTGCTGCTCGTTAACCAGATTCCAATTGGCAAAGAAGCCGAATTAAGTGGGGAGAAGGAAAGTCCAACAATCGCCGCGGAGGTGGAAGTTGTGATTAATGAAGATGTTGTCAAGCAGGAGAATGTTCTCGGCGAAAGCGTTGCGGCTGCAGTCAAGCGCAGGCGAGGACGACCTCGCAAACAATTGCCACCGGAAAATGCAACAGGTATTGACAGCAGTGAGTTCAAAGCCGTGTTGGAACAGATCAATCTCAATGAGATTAAGATTGAGTTTCCCGAGGCGGACTTGAGCATCGCCGATGTTCTGCAGGATCAGGAAGAGCAAAACATGTCGGATTATCTACAACAAAGCGGCTGTGACAGCGATGCGGATGATGATGATGATGACATTATCGCCGCCCCGATACAGAAAAGGCCACGAAAGACTAAGAAGCGTCGCTCCACAATGAAAACAAAAGTTGTCAAAAAGGTGAAAACCGAGGGCATTCATAATATGAAGAAGTCAAGGGAATTCAATGACTACATACGCGATCACTACAAAGTACAGTGTCCTATTTGCAATGTACCCCTGGATGGCTTCTCCGAGCTGCTCTTGCATGCTCGCAAGGATCACAATCAGCGTGGCTACGCAGTGTGCTGCGGTCGCAAGTTCTGGAAACGTGGCGTGCTCGTTGATCATCTGCGTCGCCATCAGGATCCGGATCTATTTAAATGCCACATCTGTCATCGCGTTATGGGGCATCGTCGCAGTTTGGAGCTGCACATGCGTATGCATGACATCAAGCAGCGTGGACGACTGCATCAATGCGATCAGTGTTCTAAGAAATTCTACAGCACCGTCGTTTGTGAGCGCCACAAACTGACACACATTCCCAAGGAGCAGTGGCTTGTGAACTGTACCAACTGCAAGAAGACGTAAGTCGATATTTCAAATGTTAACGAGCAATTCACAGAATTATTTGTTGTTTCCTTCTGCAGCTTCCCCACTGAGTATCTTATGCAGCAGCATGTGAAGCTGGTGCACTTGAGAAAGTTTGATAAGATTTGCGACGTTTGTGGGAAGTCAGTACGTGGCCGTGAGGCCTTGGTTCGCCACATGGAGGAGCACACTGGGGCACCGCAACAGGTTATCAAGTGTCACCTGTGTGAATCAACTTTGACCACCAAATACGGTCTGGCACGGCACATTAAAATGATGCACACCGCCGAGAATCTGCAGCCAATTCAGTGCGAATATTGCCTTAAAGTATCACCCAGCCTTCAGGCCCATCAGCATCATATCAAATACACACACAATACAGCACGTACGCATCAATGTCCAATGTGCGAAAAGGCCTTCAAGCGTCCCAATGAATTGCGCGTAAGTTTGCATGAATCAGTTGTCAAAATTAAATTAAACAACTTCAATTGTTATTGCAGGAACACATGACGACTCATACTGGCGAGGTGTTGTATACCTGCCCGCACTGCCCAAAGACCTTCAATTCGAATGCAAATATGCATGCGCACCGCAAGAAAATGCACTTCAAGGAATGGCAGGAGTATCATCATCAGCATCACTCACGACGTCGCAGCTCGAACACGATCATTTCCGTGAGTGTGCGCAAGACAACGGAGAGAGCATCCGCTGGAGCAAAAGAGGCGGCTAACGAGGTGGAGGCGACAAACGATGGAGTGGAGTGTTGATTAAGTGCCCTTTGACATGATAATAATAATAATAATGAATATGTTCACAACAACATTGAGAAATCATTCTCAGATTTCGGCGTAATCAGTGTATAAAGCTTAAAAAACAATTTGTAGCTTGTTTAATTGAAAAGCCAAGCGTTTAATGGAAAAGCAAAGACTTCAAACCAGTTGAAACCAGTTCATTAAAATCACCGAGCTCATCATGAACTGGTATAAGACAGAGCTTGGTCTTATCAGCCCATTAAGGTCGAAGCTGGTTACGATGTGTCGCCTACATACATACATATAGAGCATGGTTCAGTATTCGAAGCAAATAAATTAATATGTTTATTATTATTTTGATGAACGATTGAGTGGACTTCTATTTCAACAACTGTTTGATCGATCAGAGCCTAGACAAGACACTCATGCTGCAGTGTCTGTGGGATGAACCGGTTTTAGTCAGTTGCAAAGTGGATTTGAGCCTTATCAGTGGATTTGTATTATCAGTTCAAAGGTACGAGCGGTGTGTGTATGTGTGTATTCCTTGGTATTGCTCTTATTATTATTGTTGCCCGGCAGCATCATCAAACTGTGCCAATGGTTCACTAAGCATGACATACAATATACATTTTTATATTTTTTTTTATTAATTTGACAAACATTCTGGTTCATCCATGGAATATTTTGTGATTTTTTTAAATATGGATTGGGACCTTTTGTCTGGGCGTGAATCCCGTTTTATGTGAAATACATATTCTGGCACGTTGCAGTCATACTGTTTAGAAATTGTGCAAAATTATTGACAATGACGCAGTCGTAACCAAATACGCATCTGCAATATCAACTGCACAAGCAATTATGTCTGATTAATTTAAACTTAATTTTTTAACTTACCCACTAACGAAACGTTGCGTAAATCTGCACAACTTCTCTTAGATTTGATTAGAACAAATTAATTTAATTTATGACTATCACTGTTTACACGTTTTATGTCTGCAAGTTGACTGGGGGCCTTTTCTCAGTTCCCTTAGAAAACCTTATCTCTCGACGAGTAAATATTGTTTGGCTGTCTGGCCGCTGTGTTGTGGTATTTATTGACAACGACTTAACAGCATTCAACACAACTTAGAAGAAATATTTCCAGAATACTTTGAGATCAGCATTCAAAATCTGCACGTTCTGCTTTTGGCGCCAAATAACGAGTGGTGAAATTGATAAGCAATCTACCTCACCTTGTAGCAAACAGCTTTCAACAGTCTAGCTGTATGTTGCTAACAGCTGTTAAATGAATTTATGAGTTTATTTTGTTTGTTCTTTGTTCGAATTTAGTTTTATTTTTTAATATGGACAATCTGCAACGAACTGTGTTAATTATTAAATTTTTATTTTAACTTACAGAACAACAAATGGAGTTTCAAAATAGATAATTGTGTTCGCTGTTAATAACAGCTGGGGATACTGTTAAGTTTAGTTGTTGTTATTTTACTACGACGTGTCACACACACGCGCACACACATCCATACAGGTGGATGTTTATTTGTAATAATTGTTTGTAGTTTTTATTTTACGTGCCGCAATTCATCACAATGGTCGACGATAGCACCAGAAAAACACTGAGCAGTATACCATTGCTGCAAATTAGAGCTGGCCCACGTGAGAAAGATATTTGGGTGCAACGCCTGAAGGAGGAATATCAAGCATTGATAAAGGTAAAAGTGATTATTAAAACGATATGACCAATGTGATATACAAATGCATATATCATTAAACTGCAGTACGTGGAGAACAACAAGCAGTCTGGCAGCGATTGGTTTCGCCTGGAGTCCAACAAGGAGGGCACCAAATGGTTCGGCAAGTGCTGGTACATGCACAATCTGCTCAAATACGAATTCGATATCGAATTCGATATACCCGTTACGTACCCGACAACGGCACCGGAAATCGCACTGCCCGAACTGGACGGCAAAACGGCTAAAATGTACCGTGGGGGCAAAATCTGTTTAACGGATCACTTTAAGCCCCTATGGGCTCGCAATGTACCCAAATTTGGAATTGCTCATGCAATGGCATTGGGTCTGGCGCCCTGGCTGGCTGTGGAAGTGCCAGACCTCATTGAAAAGGGCGTCATCACCTACAAGGACAACTGCTGAGGTTACGCCTCCAACTGTAGTCACAACAAATTTAAGAACAAAATTCCTCCATAGACAATTATTTGATTTTCATTTTGCGTATATAAAAATCGCATATTTATCTTTTACTTTTTGTACTCTGCATTTTTTTATATCTATTGTATAAACGTTTTTGAGTAGTTCTCAAATAATTCGATGGAAAAGTTTAGCAAATTAATGATCAGACGTAGAAATAAATACTGGAAAGTGTATCAAAACTTTGGCTTATCGAAGATGAACTTTCTTTTCTCCATAAAACCTTTTTTTTATTAATGGAGAAGCTTTAAGGCTACAAAAACTATGTTATACACGATTTCGATATTATCTTCTTTTCTAGAATTGTCGTCTTTGTTCCCAAGTTTTTGATTTAAAGTCGATAAATTAACATATTTGAACATTTCGCCACATGGTATAATGAAAGTCATTAATCTTTGCGGTTTATTTAGTCAAAAGTCAAATTGGAAAAGATCATGTTTCATGGTGTCTCTTAGCGTAATCCTAAGTTTCTAAAGAGTAAGAATTTCATTTGGTTGCTTAAATTTGATCAGTGAGCTTTGATAAGAGCCTTCAGTTCATGTGATTGTTGCGCTGGCGCCAATTGTCCGACCAGATTGAGCTTGGCGAGGTAAATGGATCGTATTGGGTGGGCATGCTCTGTCCCCGATCTAGTTGTTGTTGTTGCTGATGCTGTTGTGCGTTGTGCGATGCGGCCATTCCTTCGATATGATTATTGCTATTGTTGGATATTAATGCTGTGCCTGTGACAGCTCCTGTGCCAGGTGTTGCTCCGGTTCCTGCTCCTGGCAACTGGCAATTCTTGGTATTGTAATTGGATTCAAGTCCTGGCGGTGGACGAATGACGCCCACACCAGGAGTAATGGTATGCGTTGGTGAAGTACGCATCACCGCCTGATTCGGCCAGGCGGCATATCCAAGTGGCGTCCAAGTTGCAGCTGGTGTAGCATGATTCATTGGCCAATTGCTGCCCTCCATGTTGGACATGAGCAATAGCTTCTCCTGCTGCTGCTTCCGTTGATGCTCCAGCAGCAGTTGCTGCTGCTGCTTCAGCAACAGCTCTTGTCGTTCCCACTGCGCCTGTGTCTGCTCCCGTTCATACAAGTTGCTGCAAATATCTGCAGAAGTGAAGGAAACAAAAGTCAGTGGAGGATCATAAAACTCAAGCGGAATGGCTTACCATTTAGAGCTGGCAAATCCATGTTGTTCATGTCGATGGCGGGTGGCTGGGAAATATCAAAGAGCGAATTCATCAGTGCATTGCTGGTAACCGTTGCCTCGGGCGTCATCAGTGGCTCCCAGAGCGATGTCACCGCCGGCGCTCCGGGCGGACAGCTCTTTCGACTGCCAATGGGACCCAGTTGGCTGCTGGCCAGATCACTTCCTGCCGGATTCCAGTTGAGACCATTGTCAACGGCCGGAAACGGTTTCGTTTGGAGCACATCCCGAAACGAGACGCGACTGCTGGTCTCCCACGGCGAGGTGATCATGGCATCCGTGTCCGACATGGCCAGCGGTGAGATGTTGCCCGTTCCACTTGGAAGATTGCCATTGAAATTGAGCTGCTTGTTGCGCTGCTTTCGCTCCGTTGACTTCTTGCCCGATCCAGATACCGATCCCGAGCTCGAACCCGTTGCCAAACCGTTCTGCAGCGAGACCACCTTCTGTTCCTTACGACGCTCTCGGCCCGGAGTCTTTCCCAGTTTCTTGGCACTGCCGTTCTGCTCCTTGAGCACGCGTTCCTTTTGCGCTTCCACATTCGATTTGACTGCTTTCGGGGACACATTTTCCTGCGGCTTGGCCGACTGACTTGGACTGACTTTGGTCTTCTCCGCGCTCGCGTCCGCCGGCGGCGAGTCCATCTTTGTCTTGGGCGTGGCACCCACTGGTGTTGTTGGCTTCGGTTTCTTTGGCACGCGCACAGTTGTCGCCGGCGTCGGCGGCGTTTGGGCGACGCTTGGAGTTGTCTTCTTGCTGGGCTTGGGCGAACTGGTTGGCTTTGCCTGGGCAGTTGTTGTTGTGGCCGCTGAGAGATCCATGCTCCACGCCGACCACGACTTGGGCTTGCGTGACGTGATCACCTTATCCGCTCCAGATGCTGACGAAGTCGTTGTCGTTGACGCTGCCGTTGTGCGTTTGCGCAGCTCCTTGAGCTGACCATTCCGGAGCTTCTGCTGTTGCTCCGCCTTGAGGGCAGCTGATGTGGCGGAGGCCGCAGCTGCTGCAGCTGCATCCTCCTGCACCTGCATCTTGACAATGTTGCGCAAGTTGAAGGTCGGCTGCAATGGACCCTTGTAACGGGCCGCATCGTAGGCACTCTGCTGGGCCACGATGGCTCGCGCATCGAAGACGGCCGCCAGGATCACCAGACAGAAGGTGGCCAGGAGCACCACCAGCGCCGCATTGCGCAGTGCCGTCTCCCAATGGGGACGGGGCATTGTCGCGGCACAGCGCTCCACACTCTCCACCGGCAACTGGGCCAAGAGCTGATAGTTGATGTCATAGCTGAGATTCGTGAGGAGCGTCAGTGTCCGTTGGACACGTGATGCCGTGAAGTCCGTGCTAAAGCTGATCTCCAACTTGCGGGTCTCGTTCTCATGCAGCTCGAATCCCTGGCAATCGAGCACCTTGAAGCCATATCCCTCGCACGGCCGCTTTCCAATGAGGAAGCCCTCAATCCGGATGGGCAGGACGCCGGCATTGCGGGCCGTAAAGCTGCGTGTGGCAACCACGTTGTGGGTTAAAGATATATCATACTGATCCCGATCCTCAGACGCCTTCACAGTGCCATCGCAGCGCTCAAAGGCATCTCGATTGAATTCAAAGAGTAACGGGGTGCTGGAGCCGGGTCGACGGTTTCCAAAACGAAACTGGGACTGGACAGCGCGCGCCCTTAGCGAAACGGCCTCGTAGAGAGTGAGATTGCTGCGCACGTGGAGGAGGGTGCAATACTTGTCCGCCTGTTGGGCACTGAACTGCACGGGAATGGTGAGCGTGGCGAGAGCTGGCAGGAGCACAGGTCCACCGAAGGGGGCATCGGGCAGTGAGAAGACATCCTGATCGGTTAGGTAACAGCTGCTGCTGCTCACATCGATCACCTCGTGGGGCAGCGACAATTGGGTGCGTTTGGCAAACGCCGGATCCGATAGAAAGTAGTCGAGGAGCAGCGGTTGGGCTGTGGGATTGCTTATAGTAATCCATTGGCGCTGCACCTGGCCCACCTCAATGGCGGGCGTCGGCGGCAGCGGTTGATACTGCACCAGCTTTGGCCATTCGATGGCAATGCTAAAGTCCAGATCCAACGGCGGCAGATCCTTGCTGTGCAGCGTCAGGGACATGGAGTGCAGCTGACGCTTGAACTGGCGATAGAGTTCGGTGCGTTGTCGCACCTCGACGCCATCGTACAGCAGATTGTTGTTCGCCTGCCCAGATCCGGCTGAACCGCCAGCTCCATTGTTGGCAATGGGAAAGATCGAGTGCTCGTTAAACGACGGGCGAATGTAGCACGAGGTGCGACAAACGGCCGTTGGCTCAAAGTAGATGCGACCCACTTTGGTCAGTGTCTGCGCCCAGATTGTTGTGCCCTTGGCATTAAAGTCCTTGAACCGCAAACCGGGACTCGAAAATGTCACCGACTTGACATGCACCGGATGCAGAAAACTGGAGCGTATGCTCAGCACCGCCGAGCAGATCTTGCCGGGAAAGCACGACTTGAACTGCAGCTGCTCGTGCTCAATATCCAGCTGGCCCACCGCCGCCTTGAACTTCACCGACGTCCGGATGAGCTCATAGGGTGTCCATACCTTCAAAGTGCCCGCACTTGCCTCGGCCACATACGTTTTGATGGACAGCATGAAGACGGCGCTTTCGCCCTCGCCGAGTTGACTGCAAAACTCAAAGTTTGTGAAATTACCCACCAGTTCCCTTGTGGCATTGACGCCGGCGGGAACGCAGCCCACGAACATGGCATGGAAGTAGACATTCATGGGCGGCTTGAAGTACCAGTTGGTGATCTTGATGGCCATGGGATTGTCGTTGCGCAGTATGATGAAGCCATCGCGTGAGTCCTCCGCAAATGGCACTGTGCCCAGATCAAGGTCCAATCCGTAATCGCTATCCGTGGGCACTTGCAGACTAAATGCTTGCGTGGATACGTGCAAGCGTCCACTGCATGCGATCACGGGCAGCTCAAATATCGTCACATTGCTCTCGATGAGCAGCAGGGACTTGAATGTGGCCTGCTCGTTGAGCAGATGCAGCTGCATGAGCTCCACGGATTCGCCCGGCTGCAGCAGCAACTCCTGATCTAGCGATGACATCTCAAGCAGCGCGGCATCAATGGGCTCCGTCAGGCTGAGATTGTATATCATGAGGGGAAAGGCGAAGTTGTTGCGCACAACCAGCGTTCGCCGTGTTTCCAGTGGCGTCTCCTCGTTGTTCAAGCTGGTGATGAACAGAGTCACATTGCGATCAAAGGACAAACCGCCTTTGAAGATCTCAGCGCGTATCATGACCGTGAAAGGTTGCTGTTGCTCCTCGCCAATTACGAGCAGATCATTCAGACTGGCGCTCTCCTCGAACAACTTGGGATCGAGCACAATGCTGGCATTGTGTGCGTCGTAGCTGAGCCCTGGAATATCACGCAGATAGTTGCCAATTAGCTGACGCTGTGCGGCATCCACGGGCTGATTTTGCATATCCAATTTGATGCGTAGCGCGTCCGCATGCTGATCTGTGGAGAGGCGGCCAAAGTCCGCCAGAGGATTGCGAGCATAGGCGCCGTGTTTGGGCAGTATTTCGAATTCGACGGGTATGACTAGCACATTCTCGTTGAGATGCTCTAACGGCGATGAATCGTCCGCCGATTGCTCAGCTATTTTGATACGTATATACGCGCTGTGGTTGCCAGCGGTGCGTCCGTGGAACGATATCCGTATGACTGGCTTCAGTGAGTGTGGCGGTATTTCCCATAGTTTCTGCGGTCCTTCCGCGACGCCACTGGGCAGCTCCAATTGAAACTCGCCGCCGCTGCTGTAGACCTACAAAAGAGAATAGAATCACTAGCTTTGATATCTTATCTATGTCAAGTGGCGCACTCACCTCCAGAATCTGCAGAGGCCGCTCGTGGGGATTGTACATGTGAATCTCTGGCGTGAGCGTCGCATTCATTGGCGCTTTAATGCCCACAAGAGGCTTTAAGCGATAGGGACATTCGCTGCCCTCGCCGCGCACCGCAAACTCGGCCCGACCGAAGGATGTTTGGATGAGCAGACCCGTTGATATGGCACCAAGTTGACGGGGTAAAAACACCACGCTAAATGTTGTATTGCCTTGCGGCGGCACCTCGCGCGTACCAAAGAAACTGCTGTAGAACACTGGGCTTGGCCCACCGACAGAGTTTAGATGAACGGTGCGATTTGTGTGCTGATTAAACAGCGTCACAATCTGCGTTACCGTTTGCCCTACCGACCATTTGCCAAAGTCTATCGCCGGCGGAACGAAGTTTAAATGTCGCAGCAGTTCGACCTGTTCGCGCGTGTGCGGCTCTGGCAGCGTCTGCGACTCCTCCAGACTGATAAATCTCTCTTGTAGGCCAGCCAGCACCTTTTCCCTGCTGCCCGCCATTTGCTGGTTGCCCCTCACGCAGGTCGTAACCATCAGCAGCAAAAGCTGCAGCAGCAGCAGCCTTTTTGTGTACATCCTTATTGTGTGAATTTTTTGTGCTGCTCAAGATGTTTGCTTCTCTCTTAATTACGGCACTCAAGTCTCCTTTTAGCCGCAATCCCTGTTCACATTAAGTACTAGTTTAATTATATTACTCAATATCGCTTATGCTATCGCTGATTCGATTCTGAGAGCATTAACTTTGTCAGCTGTTCGATAGGGTTGTATCAAATCTTTCGAAACCGATGCTTGGTTCTGAAAAAGTTCAAATGAACGATTGAACTGGTTCAGCAATTGACCCGTTATAAAATTTTATTTAATTTTTTTTTAAATTGAATTAATTAATTAAATAAAGAACAAATCACTAAACCAATAAAGTTCAAAATTTTCTAAAATTCTAAAGTGTATTTTAAAATTCATCTGGTGCACCTCACCCTTCTCGTGGCGAAGTTAGGTAAGAAATTCTGAAAAAAAAAACATTTTAAAATCGAGAAAAATTTAACAAAAATTATGGTAAAATTTAAAAAAATCGAGCTTCCAAATTAAAAAAAAAAACACCACTTCACTACTTTTCTAAAAGTAGTGAAATGAGTATTTTTGCAGGGCTGCCACCTTGTTTTTTAATTTGGCAACCGTTGCCAGGGCTGCCACCTTGTTTTTCGTGGATGGCAGCCTTGCTATTTGAGAACAGCTAGAAATAGCCAGAAAATTTTGTTAGTAGCCAAATAAACGCTAGAATAGTGAACAGATAAATAGCTTTGTGTAAAATTAAGAGTAATATTTGAATTGCCATTCATTTTCGAAGTTTAGTTTTGACATTTTTCATTTGACTAAAGACTCTTTCCAACTCTGCACTCGACCATGGCAGCGATAAAAAGCTTAGCGCAAATGATGTCAGTGGATTAGATCACTTAATAAGGTGGACGTTCGAGTATTGGAACAGAATCTCCTCAATATGGGTTGATTCCACCTTGCTTGGAAAATAGCTACAATTCCCGCTAGCCGCTATTTTACAATTGATCACGCATTAGCCAATTGCAACCCGCTAGATCTAGCGGGGAAATAGCTAAATTGGCAACACTGGTCTCAGTGCTGAAGAAAGTTGCGGTGTAAATTGTATTTATTAACAAAAAGTGAAACTGCTGTAATACATAATAGTTATAGTGAGTTATTAGAAGTGTACCAATATTGTGCTGTAATATAAATTGTTAGCTTTGCTTGCAATGACTTCATTTACAAATAAACATGAGAGAAATAAACACACACACACACGCACACATGTAAATCGTGCGAATTTGTGGCAGCCACCAACAACAAGCGACGCATTTGGGTATCCCAAAAACAAAAAAAAGAAGAAAAGTAGAAATTGCATCACTATTGATTTTACCCACTTTCACTGGCGCCCAGCCTAAACGAAATTCAGCTGCGAGCAGTAGAAATCATATTAATTTTTTAACACACGTCAGAAATTCGCCGTGAACTTCGACAATTGCGCGCCCTCATGTAAATTTGGTACTTGGCAACCGCAACCCCACCGATGATATCGACGCAAGGCGGCGGGAGCTTTGAAACGCAAGCTCGAAATTAGCAAAGTCATTCGATTCCATTGTTAGGCGATAGCCTAAAATGTGTGCAAATTAGAAGCAGAAACAGAAACGGCGCTCGCAACGAGTCGCTCGATCAGTTGTTGTAAACAGGAAAAGCCAATATGTGTGTGAGTGTGTGTGTGTTTCCAAACGTCAGCGTCAGTCGTCGTCGTTGTCAACGTCAATTTACCTGCATAATTCACAAGCCCAAAATCTGTTTTAGGTGAAAGTTGTGTTGTATTATTTACCTGCCCTTTTCCCTTGCTTATTCAAGATACTAAACCGGTTCATCTTCATCCCATTGTCTGTAAACTGTTGAGCAACATTTCGACAGATACACTGTCCAAACTGAACTGAGTCCAGCATACCGGATAGTACTGGAATGCGTGTATTATACAAAGTCTTGGTTGAGTAGTAGTAGAAGTAGCAGTATAAGCAACATTGTAGTATAAGCAACGTAGTAGTATAGGCAACGTAGTAGTATAAGCAACATAGTAGTAGTAGTAGGATTGGCTGAAGAAGTTGTAACAATCATTTAAAACAAAAACTGTTTGTATATTTATTTTTGCAAAAAATCTCTAACTAATAATAATAATAATAGGTACTATGTACTGGCGATAACATAAAATACAAGCCAGAATACCGAACGAGCCCGCGAAGCGCTGTCGTCGCTTGTCGTGTTTCAGAATCGGAATGGAATCGGTTTCTGGCTCGGCTTTTGGGCTCGGTTCTTGTCTTCATCGCAGGTTGGACTTGCATATTAGGTTTCAGTTTACTTCAGGCTAGATAGCGCGCAGGTTGCCACCAGGTTGCCAAACGTTCTTCTCATACTATATACACACGTATATATAGTATATACAAATAGCTACATAAAGAAAGGCGAGAGAGAGAAACAAACAAATAAATATAACGCAAACGCACGTTCAGTCAGTCAATAATAACAACAACAACACACACTTAAGGCAGGTGCTATTAAGAAACTGGGTGCACTTCCAAACACACACACACACACACACACACCTTTAGTTGCGTCTCTCTAATCAATTCTAAGCAAATAGAATCAATGTTTTAAAGTACAGCTAAATACAAGTACTTGAAACAGTCAAACCAAAGTCAACAGAAACGTTAATTAAATACACTCGCCTGTAAACAACACATAATTAAAAATGAAATATTAGCTGTTTTCTTGACAAAACTATATTTTTTGAAAATTAAATAATAATTTATGAATTTTGTAGTTTAATCATAGCAATTACTTGACCAACTGTTGTGCATTGTTTAATTACAGCCGCACTAATAAATAATACAGCATGTCTGCGAAAGCGATCACTGAAGCCACCGGCAAGGATATACTGAATCGTCATCTGAATCAGCACGGCGCCGGCGCAGCCACCTGTCGTTTTGCCACAGTTAATGCCGAAACGAATTGGTCCAAATTGAGCATCGATCATCCCTGGTTGCTGACCACGGTAAGTGCTAAAACTAATACAAAACAGCAATCAGTAGATAAGGCTTGTCAAACTGTTTGCCACTCAGCAAACAAGTCTGAAATACATGTGTTTGAGCAATTCCACCATTGAACTTGACCCTGAATGGCCCAAGAAGCCGGCTAAGGCCACGTCGTGAGCTGCTGCTGCGTCGCGTCGTGACTAAGCGTCGCACTCACTCGACTCGAGGCGGCATCAATGCTCCGCATGATTCCCCAATCAGCGATAAGCGATGGTGCGAGTATTTCCACTCTACTATGTACATACATACATGTGTATAGAACCCAACTGAACTGAATTGAAAGGCAATCAGACTGATGGAAGACTAACAATTGATATGTGATAGGGCATAATATTAAACATAAATGCGAGTATACGAGTTCTCAGCTGATTCATAATCCCAGCGAAAAAAGGAAGATACAAAAACATAGACCCATTTCCGCACAACTAGACAGATAAGATTACAACTAACTATATCGTCATAGATCCGAGTCGACTGTCAATTTATTAATCTTTTATTTTCTCTTTAATTTCTTTTGTTAAATGTGGCCTCATTAAGATTTCCAGTTAAAAGTCATTCAAGTGTATTCCATTACTTTACATATATAAGCTTGTTAGATCTTATAGTACTATAACTTTCATGCTTTTAGGGACAAACTGTCATGCGATTTTGTTTCCATGCTGTGAAGTATACGCTAGTATTTTCATACAAGTGTTTGTCTGAAAATCTTTCGATTAGATTACTACTACTATATCATCTCATTTGTTTGTATAAATTTCGCGTTTCTAGGGCTAATTCAGTATTATCTGTGTATCATATCACATTATTTCCGTAGACACAGTGTTTCCAGGCCCCAAAACCAATCAAATTATTGGCGCGAAGAAATTCGTTTTGATAACGCACACTTTTTTTTATCTACTAAACAAACATTGTGTGAATTTGTGTGTGTGTGTGTGTATTTGAGTTTATTTGATTGACGAGCGGCGGGTGGCGTGATTATTTGATGTTTTGATTATTTAGTTGGGATTATCCGCAAACACAATTAGCATAATGCAATTGCATAACTTGGATATCTGTATGAAAGGAAAACTCTCGGAGATCTTCGAAACATGCTAATATGCAATTATACTTTGAAGCGAATTGCCTGAGCTTATAGTATACAGACGTTGCCCTCAGATGATTTTCCTCCTCTTCTTCTTTACATTTTTGGTTGCTGCTCAATTTACACTCGTACGATCTTCTAATAAGCACATCTCTCTGTGTGTATGTGCGCGTGTGTGTGAGTGTATAACTTGCGTATTGTCATTGTCAATGACGCAGACTCTCGACTGACCCCTTAGCGATTGTCATTCACTCGGATCGCATCGCATCGCATCTCGAATCTCGCTAATAACATCTGAACTTAGCAGGGGGAAATGGAAACTCTAATAGGTTCATTGTATGATTAACACCAAGCAAGTACGAAAGTTTTAGAAATGTGTGCACGACTATGAGATACTCTGCAACTAGGGACACGTATAGATATTTATGTATTTTAATTTCTTTTTTATTTATTTAGGGTTTATGACAGGGTTGGAGAGTGTTGCATTAAAGTGGCATTAAAGGCATTGGCATAAAATAAAAGTGGAGGTATTAAAAGTTTTAAATAAACGTGATATACATACCGAGTTTGATCCCTCTAGCTCTTACCATATTTGTGATCTGTTCGTAAAGTTGATCAAGAATATAAGTATATACTCTAGATAAGTCTATACTTTATGGACTATACTACTTTTGTCTGTTTCAAACTTGTACTACCTACAGTGCAGGGTATATTATTATATTATATTATTATTTTAGTTAGCATATTTATCCGAGTTATTTTTGTTAATGTTACAGCCGCTTGTGGTTAAGCCGGATCAACTGATCAAGCGACGTGGAAAACTCGGCCTAATTGGGGTAAAGAAGACCTTTGAGCAGGTGAAACAATGGATTGGCGAACGCCTCAACAAGGATCAAAAGATTGGCAATGCGGTGGGCAAGCTGCGCAACTTCATTATCGAGCCGTTCATACCCCACACAGAGGTAAGTCTTGGGATTGTTATATCTGGTATCTATTCTAAAATCAATCTCCAATCATTCACAGGCCGAGGAGATGTACGTTTGCATCTATTCTCATCGTTCGGCGGATACGATTCTGTTCTATCACCAGGGCGGCGTTGATATTGGCGATGTGGATGCCAAGGCTGTCAAGCTGGATGTTCCAGTGGACAACGACTTGTCGTTGGCTGATGTCAAAACGACGCTACTGAAGGCGGTCACAGATGCGTCCACAAAGGAGCGCATTGCCAAGTTCATATTCGCGCTCTATAAGACATTTGCCGATTTGTATTTCACGTATCTGGAGATCAATCCTCTGGTGGTGACGGCCGATAGTCTGTATATACTGGATTTGGCAGCCAAGCTGGACTCCACTGCCGATTTCATATGCCGTCCAAAGTGGGGCGAAATTGATTATCCACCCCCGTTCGGACGTGATGCGTATCCAGAGGAGGCGTACATTGCAGATCTGGATGCGAAGAGCGGTGCGTCGCTTAAGCTGACCATTTTGAATAGAAATGGACGCATTTGGACCATGGTTGCCGGCGGTGGCGCCAGTGTCATTTACTCGGATACAATTTGCGATTTGGGCGGCGCATCCGAGCTGGCCAATTATGGCGAATATAGCGGTGCTCCATCCGAACAGCAGACGTATGAATACGCTAAAACGATACTTAACCTGATGACCTCGTCACCCAAGCATCCCGATGGCAAAGTGCTGATTACCGGCGGTGGCATTGCCAATTTCACCAATGTCGCAGCGACCTTCCAAGGTGAGCCGGAGCCCTTATCTTATCTTCATCAAATCAAGTCATTTGAATTAAATTAAATCACCTTTAACCTTGTTCTACCTTGTTAGGCATCATTACCGCCCTGCGTGAGTTCCAGCCCAAGTTGGTCGAGCATAATGTCTCGATCTTTGTGCGTCGTGCTGGACCCAATTACCAGGAGGGATTACGTCGCATGCGCGACTTTGGCGGTACTCTCGGCATACCGTTGCACGTCTTTGGCCCCGAGACACACATGACCGCCATTTGTGGCATGGCGCTGGGCAAGAGACCTATTCCCCAGGTGGCCAGCGTTGAGTTTTCCACGGCCAATTTTCTGCTGCCCGGCGGACAGCAGGCGCAGGCCGATCTCAAGGCAGCTTCCAGTGATGGCCTCAGTCCCGGTAGGTGAAAATCTAAAGTCATGTGGTAGCATTCCCCCTTTTCCCAATCCTCCCTCACCCACCACCCAAACACCGTTAACTTCCTTTTTATTCCTATGTGTTTGTAGTTTTTACTTTGTCTTTATTTATTCTTGTTTTGGACCTGCATTTATATTTCTGTTTTCTCTGTATTTCTTTTGTATGTATTTGCATTGATCGCCCTCGTCCAACCAACAACAAATCAACAACCCACAAAAACCATAAACAATTAATTCTGAACCGTTCGTTCGTTCGTTTGGCCAAATCGCACCTCGTCCTCGACATGTGAACTGAAATCCCCAACAAAAACCGAAACCTACCACCACAAAACCAAAATCAAAACCAAAACAAATTCACATCGTATTTCACATATTCCTGCATATATTCCAACGTTCGTCCTCGTAATGTAATTGTATTGAATGTTGTTTATGTATGTGTATATATATATATGTATGTGAAATTCTATACTCTCTCGACTATTTGCTCGCTCTCTCATCATCATGATAATATCGATAACGATAACCGTAATGGCATCGACATCAACATCGACTTGCCACTCATTTGGGAAAAAACGAAACAAAACACAAAAAACAAAAACAAATAAAATAAATAGCGTTGCGCTCGACAACAGCACAATCGATTAAACTACCACCTATCTCGGCAGATGAGAGCGATGGAGTCGCCACCACCAATAGTCATCAGCAGGGCAACAGCAATGGATCGAACTTGAATAGAAAGTTCTTCTCCAACACAACCAAAGCCATCGTGTGGGGCATGCAACAGCGTGCGGTGCAATCTATGCTTGATTTTGATTTTATTTGCAGGCAAGTCTCATATGCTTACATATATTTATTTATTATTAACAACTACGATCAGTCAAATGGCTTTTATTTCAAAAGCTAACATTTTGGATTTTGAATCAATTTAAAAAATTTATCGATCAGGATATCAAATCTTGTATAGCAGGGATCAATTTCAGCTTATAGAAGATTTTGAACAAATATTTTACCTTGGCATTTATCTGAGATTATATCTAATCATTTATTTTTGATGCAGGCGTGATGAACCATCTGTGGTTGCCATGGTGTATCCATTTACGGGCGATCACAAGCAGAAGTACTATTGGGGCCACAAGGAGATACTGATCCCCGTCTATAAGAAGATGTCCGATGCCATAAATAAGCACAAAGAGGTCGATGTTATGGTCAACTTTGCTTCGTTGCGTTCCGCCTATGACTCGACCCTGGAGGTGTTGGAATTCCCACAGATTCGTACGGTTGCCATCATTGCCGAGGGCATACCAGAGAATATGACTCGCAAGCTGATTATTGAAGCCAACAAGAAGGGAGTCGCCATTATTGGACCCGCTACTGTGGGCGGCGTAAAGCCGGGATGCTTTAAGATTGGCAACACCGGTGGTATGCTGGATAACATTCTCCACTCGAAGCTGTATCGTCCAGGCAGCGTGGCCTACGTCTCCCGCTCGGGTGGTATGTCCAACGAGCTGAACAACATTATTTCGAAGGCAACGGATGGCGTTATTGAGGGCATTGCCATTGGCGGAGACAGATATCCTGGCTCTACTTTCATGGATCACATTCTTCGTTACCAGGCGGATCCCGAAACGAAACTTCTTGTGCTTCTGGGTGAGGTGGGTGGCACTGAGGAATACGATGTGTGCGCTGCTCTCAAGGATGGTCGCATCACAAAACCCCTGGTCGCCTGGTGCATTGGCACCTGCGCCAGCATGTTCACATCGGAGGTACAATTCGGTCACGCCGGTTCCTGTGCCAATTCGGATCGTGAAACGGCTACCTCGAAGAACAAGGCTCTCCGAGATGCTGGCGCATACGTGCCTGAATCTTTTGATACTCTGGGCGACCTCATTCATCATGTGTACAGCGAACTGGTGAAGACGGGACGTATTGTGCCACGTGAAGAGGTGCCGCCTCCAACAGTTCCCATGGATTACTCATGGGCCCGTGAGCTTGGACTCATTCGCAAGCCAGCCTCTTTCATGACCTCGATTTGTGATGAGCGTGGTCAGGAGCTTATGTATGCGGGCATGCCAATCAGTGAGGTACTCAACAAAGATGTGGGCATCGGTGGCGTCATTTCGCTGCTTTGGTTCCAACGCTGTCTACCCTCATATGTGTGCAAGTTCTTCGAAATGTGCCTGATGGTCACCGCTGATCACGGACCCGCTGTCTCTGGCGCCCACAATACCATTGTGTGTGCCCGTGCTGGCAAGGATCTGGTTTCCTCCGTCGTTAGCGGACTGCTGACCATCGTAAGTGACTTTGATTAGTTAATCCTCATTTCAACAGATGTTTAATGTACTCGTTGTGATCATAGGGTGATCGATTCGGAGGTGCGCTTGATGGATCTGCCAGACAATTCTCTGAGGCCTACGACACCAACTTGCATCCCATGGAGTTTGTTAACAAAATGCGCAAGGAGGGTAAACTCATTTTGGGCATTGGACATCGTGTCAAGTCGATCAACAATCCCGATGTGCGTGTCAAGATCATCAAGGAGTTCGTAATGGAAAACTTCCCACAGTGTCCGCTGCTCAAGTATGCGTTGGAAGTAGAGAAAATCACCACGAACAAGAAACCAAATTTGATTCTGAATGTGGACGGCGTGATTGCCACCGCCTTTGTTGATATGCTGCGCAACAGCGGCTCTTTCACCAGGTGAGAATCTCCTACAGAATTAGATTACTCTGCTTGACTTCTAACCGTGTCTGGTAATTGTAGTGAGGAGGCACAGGAGTACATCAATGTCGGCGCCATCAACTCGCTGTTTGTGCTGGGTCGCAGCATAGGCTTTATTGGACATTATATGGATCAGAAGCGGCTCAAGCAGGGCCTGTACCGTCATCCATGGGACGATATCTCCTATGTCATACCGGAGCAATACAACTAAGAGCCGAGCTTGTCCATTGATATTATTATAATGTTGTTGGATGTTGTTGTAGTTAAGCACAGATGTTAACCAACTGCTTGTGGCGAGCATGGAAATGTCCATGGCATGTTTCACAAACGATCACACAAAAAACACACTCCATTAGATGTGTAGTTGAGTTTATATTCTTCTTAAAAAAAAAAAAAAACAAACAGCTCAGCTTTTCTTTGTTTGTCCCCCTTCTCTTTTTCTCTCTCTCTCTCTATATATATATATATACCTTCCCATTTTTAAATCTCTTAGTTAAATACATTAAATATGATAACAATTTCATAATTAAGCCTGCATTTACATTCATATTAGTTATCAACATAAATTTATTAAGTTACGAACGTTTCATTGTTAACGCTCCTTTAGACGGGTTTTTGGAAACTAAAAAAAAAATGATTATAGTGAAATTTTGAGCTCTAAACAGCAATGACAATTGTCATTATTTTTTCATATTTTTTATAAAAACTTATTTTAGTTTGAATGCATATTTGGTTTAAACAACAAACAATAAATTGTTGGAAAATGCTAAATTTCGTTGAATATTATTTTGGCAATTGATTTCGTTTTCTCTTTTAGATACATGCTCGCTGGTATAATTGCACTTATTAGAATTGCACCAGTTCCTGCACTCATGCACTATTATATATAAATAATACACAATACATATATATATTTACAAAGCACAAGGTCTGAGTGAACATTTTTGAAAATGTTTCGGTCACATCGAAACTGTGATTCCCTTCCTAAAGGTTAAATTTCGCCTTTACACTCGGCACTGTATCCGACGGCTTGTGAAGTGTTTTTGATTTACAAAAATAAACATTTGTTCACTATGGCACATAAATTAAAACGCACAGAATTTCACAAACTAAAAAACTTTGAATTTTCTTTGATTAGAGACAATTGTCTCGGTTTTTTAATGTGGAAAACAAATCAAGTTGGATACCCGCGTCACATCTTTGCATTTGGTCTCCTAATGACCAAGCTATCTAAGCTTAAAAATCTCATTTTAATAGTAGATGTTAACATATAAAGCAGCCTCGTGAGAGTATCTAATGAATGCAGCTTAAACCAGAGGATAATGACTACAACCTATGCCCAGGCAATGAATGCGTATCATTTCCATCATTTTATCTCTGGCGCCGCATTTTGCGATCCAATTTTCGTTGCTTCTTTTCATCCAGTTCGGGTTCCTCATTGGCATTTCGCTGCGACAGCCAGGGCTGTATAATACTGCCCCAGAGCATCCAGACAGCACGAATCGGGGCCAGCAATAGTACTAGCCAGAAGTAATTCGAAATTAGGGCCAATAACAGTGTGCCAGAGGTAAGAATGATAAGATCCTTGACATTTCTACGGTAATCAATAAAAAGGTGTTAATAATATGAGGCAGTGTAGGGATTTCCCAGAGTTCTTACTCCGCAATGCCTCCCTCCATATTCAAGTCATTTCCAGAGTCAAGTAGAGCCCCGCTCTCCGAGTATTTCGCACGGGACATGAATACCATAAATTGGTAAGCGGCACCTAAGATAAGTAGCGATACGACCAGCATGAACTAAAACGATTTGGACTTATCAGCACCCAATTTCAGCGTGAATTAACTTGTATTCAACTCACCACTGTGAGTTTTGTGATCTCAAACACCAATAAACTCAATAGGACGGCGGGAGCTGCGCATCCCATGGACATGTTCCTATAAAATGCTAATGTTGTCTTGTTTTCCTCCACAATTTGTTTAGCGCCTTTTGTGGCCTGCTTGCCCTTTTGTTGTGGCTGCAATAAAAGTGGATTTTCATTCTTAATATCAAGCCAATATTTTGGATATACTTACGGCCATTTTTTTTTATTTAAATATATTATTTATTATCAAAAACGATGTCCAAGAAAAAGACGTGGCAACCACTTATCATATGTCGGCTGGAGCTGTATAGATATCGATATATATATATATCGACTAGTTCGATAATGAAAAATATAAACAAGAGAGTGACCAATAAACATAAATTACAACTGGCTGGCAACGCCGAAGCGCATTCCACTTGAGCCATTGCACCTTGGACTTTATTTCAGTTGGACTTTATTTCAGTTGACAAACAAATATGGATAAGTGGGTACAGTTAAATAATCAGGCAGCCGGAAGAGATAAAATCGCAAGACTTATCCAATATGCATCCCGTGCCATGTGGGATTCACTGGAGAGCTCCAATGGACATCCGGCATTGGTAGACAATTTCAAGACTATTGAGTACATATTAAGTACATTCCGAAAGCGTAAGTTTATCTATTATTTAAGTTTAATATTGTACTTAAAGTTAATTGTATATTTTTACAGTACTTCGCTTTGGCAAGGGCTTGGACGTCTTTTATGCTAGCCTGCGAGCTATTCATTATCCAGATTTGACCATTCGTGTTACACTAACTATGAGCAAGATTTCACAAGCCTTATTCTTGCTAGCTGATCATCTACTTTGGCTGGCGCGCACTGGGCTGACTACTGTGAACGCCAAGAAATGGTCAAAAGTGGCCAACAAGTATTGGCTGTTTTCAATTATTATGAATCTGTGCCGAGATTTCTACGAGATAGTGCGTGTCTTGGATCTTCACAAAGCTGGATGTAAGGGTGGCATTACACGCTGCAAGATCCCAGCCAGCATTAATTCACCAGCGGACGTTAAGCGTTTGGCTCTGCAATCGTACGTTATGGTATTAGGCCACAAGGATATCGTCGTTGATACTGTGAAAAATATGTGCGATTTCTTTATACCTCTGACGGCTTTGGGTTACACAAGTCTGACACCGAGGACTATCGGCATGCTTGGAGCGATATCTTCGGCGGCTGGACTATGGGCACTACTTGATTCAACAGCCAAGCTGACGCCTTCCTAAAGTAAATAATTTAATGCATATCTAAATACTATGTATTGTTTTGTACTGTTTGTTTATTATTATGTAATCTGTAAAACTTGTACGAGTGTTACGTGTAAATTGACGATTTTATGAAAAGCTTAATATATGTAAATAACTATATACCCCTATGTAATATAAATGTAAACTTTTATTTATAATGTAAATGTAGAGGGTATTCAAAGTGCTAACCGTTTGTTTCTCATGAGGTATTATGCGTTACACAACACTGTTATCGAGTTATCGACTGCTGTGAGAGAAACAGCTGTTTTCGATTAAATTTACGAGAAATTGTTAATAAACTTTTGGCCGAATTCACGACGCTTTATCTATAAGGTCCCGATCGATGCGTCATTGTTGGCCGTGAGTGCGTGTGGGCTGACAACGCATATTATTAGTGTGTGTCCCTAGATAGTCGCTGAAATGCACTACTCATATTCCTCGCTGGCTGCAGGTGGAGTGGACCAGCACAATCGGTGTCTCGGCAACCGGGCCTGGTGTGTCAAGGTGCGTCAAGGTGGACCTGTTGCTTGCCATGTGACCAATGTATAATATTCTACACTTATGTATTTTGCAGGATATTTGTGGTATTGTGTGCGTGATAATGACATGGCTTCTCATTCTGTTTGCCGAGTTTGTGGTCTGTGGCCTGATTCTGTTGCCCAGTTATAGTAGCTACGCTGCTTTCAGTACCATTAATATGATTATATTCCAAGCGCTTGCATTCCTCGCCTTTGTCTCTCATTTGCGCACCATGCTCTCCGATCCGGTAAGCCAAAAGGCAGTACACAACACACGGTTGCATCTTTGATTGGATATTTTGCTTACCTTGCAGGGTGCTGTGCCGCGTGGTAATGCCACAAAGGAGATGATTGAGCAAATGGGTTATCGCGAGGGTCAGATGTTTTACAAGTGCCCGAAATGCTGTAGCATCAAGCCAGACCGAGCTCATCACTGTTCCGTTTGCCAGCGATGCATACGGAAAATGGACCATCACTGTCCCTGGGTCAATAATTGTGTTGGCGAGAACAATCAAAAGTATTTTGTACTCTTTACGGTACGTATCTCGATAACTGGCAAACCGGTCAATTAACAATTATTCATTACTCCTTACAGTTGTATATTGCGTCGATGTCGGTGCACACACTCTTCCTTGTGATGTCACAGTTTGCGGAGTGCGTGAAAAATGATTGGCGTACTTGCTCGCCGTACTCACCGCCAGCTACGATATTTCTATTGCTCTTTCTCACGTTCGAGGGACTGATGTTTGGCATATTCACCATTATAATGCTGTCTACCCAACTGAATGCGATACTAAATGATCAAACGGTGCGTGTAGCGAGCAACTAAAGAAATGATTGCAATTATTTTTAAATTATCTTTTTCCATATAATTTGCAGGGCATTGAACAACTGAAAAAAGAAGAGGCACGCTGGGCTAAGAAGTCGCGACTTAAGAGCATTCAGTCGGTATTCGGACGCTTCTCATTGGCCTGGTTTTCGCCCTTTACGGAGCCATCTTGTCGGAGCAAATTCAGCTCGCATTTCTATTCAGTCTGAGGCATCGCTCGGGACTTCCCAAGGATGTTAGCTTAAACGAACAATAACCTCTACGCTCCCCTGTTGAATGATTGTCACCTGTTGATTATTGCTGTGCAATAATCATAGATGTAGTCCGTGTGTATCTGTGTGTGTACAAGTATTTACTTAAGCTTAACATCAATGGACATGTGTTGCTTTTGCCTGATCAGGTGCAACATGATTATACTTACTAATACTTAATTATTTTACTACTGGTACCATACATAAGAGAGAGATTTTACTTTGTGAGAGCATCGAGCAAGTATTTATTTTATAGAGAAAATAAACTTTAACAAAAAACATGCGCAAACTTTTAAGGTGCAAACATGTTGCTCATCTCCAAGGGGATGCAGCAGCTCTTTTACCAGAAATAATAATATAATAAAAGACCGGAGAGGAGAAGAGAGCTGCACATAGAAAAAACCGAATTTCTCCGACAGCGACAGCGAGAACGAACACGAAATTTTGAGATTCGGGCATGGACTTGGCAGATGCTCAACGTGTGCCTGCGTTCAGTCTGAGAAAAACGATCGGAGATCCAGGAGGTGTCTGCTGGACGTGGTGCGCGCGTGTGGTCTCTTCTTTTTTTGTTGTATATATTGTATTTATATATATAGAAAGGAAAAAGTTTGTTCGTTCAACGAATGTGTCAATTATGCGAGTGTGTGCGTGTCGTTGCTTGTCTGTGCATGTGTGTGCCTGTTGGAAGTAGCATATTATGGCTGCATTTTACAAAATTATATTCGAAAAAGTGCAAATAGTCAATTGAAAATACATGCATACTCGTATATAAATAATCATATACATATTTAGCTACACTTTGTGTTCAATATTATATTTGAAAATTTCATTTTTCATTTAAAAAAAAAAAACAAAACAAAAAGAAAATCTGTTTGAAAATCTTTGACAACGTCGCCGCCTTTTCCATGTTTGTGTTCTAAATATAAAAACAAAACGCCGCCTTTAAAAATATCTCAAGAAATTGCACACACCGAAAAATCCCGAAATCCCAAAAGTGAAAAAGTTTAAAAATAAATTTGGAGAAAGTCCTGTAAACCAGACAAAAAGTGTCTGTGTGAGAGTGTGTGTGTCGATGTGAAAGTGGCCCTGTTTTGGGGCTAATTATATAGCAGGTCGTCTAGCTGAAGCGGAAACATGGAGCTTACACCGGGAACAGCAGGTAAGACATTTCAAGAGTCACAAATGGGAGACGAAGGAAGACACCAGCGACAGACATATAGCCAAGGGGGGGAAAGGGAAAACCAGCTGCTTCTCCATAGTTTTTTTTCTTTTATTATTTTCTCTTCTTTGCCTAACAGACAATAGACTGAAAGTGTGTGTATTTTTATGATCTTTCGCCCTCTCCCTTGCCGTCTGTAGCTCCCCCGTCCGTCTGGCGTTTTCTGTGCGGTTACGTAATGTGGAACAGACTATGCAAAACTTTTCATAATTGTGCGCTAAATAAACCAATTGAATATAATATATTCAAACATATACATATATAATATAAACATAATTATTAGTTAATTAGGAGCGAACTGTGTAATTTCGTAAATTATTTTGATTTTTGCTAAATGTATTTAGATATACATATATATAAATACATACATTTGCAAATATTTTAGTGTATAGTTTTTGTGTATGAATAATATTTGGAACTATTTTTAGTGCAAATCTTTGTTAGACAGCTCGCTGTGCTGCTTCCCGGTGAAAATTTGCGCAGGAAAAAATGTATTTGTAGGTTTCGAAAAAAATTAAAACAACATTGAATTAGGTATACCCATTTAATGGAGTAGGGGTAAGGGGTAAGAAAATGTTGTCTCGCACTTATCGGAATTGAAATATTTAAATTTGTTTATAATTTATCAGACTATACGTTGAACTTTAGTTAAAAAAGCATTTTTAATGGATTTGAATATGCGTTAAATTTAATAATCATGTTTATCTTTAAGCTAAAATGTATTTGCAGGCTCAAAAAAAAATTAAAACAAAATTGAATTAAGTATACCCATTTAATAGAAAAGGGGTAGGGGTAAGAAAATTAGGTCTAGCTTGAAATATTTAAATTTGCTGTTAATTTATCAGACTAGTCGTTGAACTCTAGTTAAAAAAGCATTTTTAATAGATTTGAATAAAAATTGTGTCAAGCACTTATCGGAATTGAAATATTGATATTTGTTTATAATTTTTTAAACTATGTTGTCGTTGAACTCTAGTTAAAAAATCATTTTTAATGGATTTGAATATGCGTTCAATTTAAATTAAAATTTAGCTTTGAGCTAAACAAAAGAAGGATGTCACGATGTGTGACCTACAAATACCGAAGTTATATTTTATTTCAAAGCTATACAATTATAATTAATTAATTAAACTTACTTTGATTGAGTTATTACACAATTGTTGATTTGAATTAATAACTTGATTTCTGCTATTTGCAGAACCTCCTGGCCGGGATACACTGACCCATAGAACGCCGCGTATTACGTTCAGTGATAACTCCAGTTCCCTCATACGCTGCATACCCAACGAACGTGCAACGTTTTTTGTGAAAATCGATTGCGATGAGGACGATGAGTCCGAGCTGCTGCCCTTCAAATTCGAGTGGTAAGTCGTGTACATATATTATCTTAAGTATATTAATATTTGGTGTGTGATTCACTCGGTTGCCGTGCATAATGCCAACAAATTTGCGCATTTCACATATGATTTCTCCTTCACGCTTTGCCTCAAACACGAACTCAACTGAAGAGACCAACTGATCCCGGCAGTTGCGGGCGATGATGTGAGAGATTCGGTGCGGAGACTACGGCCAAATGCGTTTGCGCCCAGAGCGTGTGTTTTGACCAACTTCCGCTCATTTTGCTCTAAGCAATTTAGTTGGCATCTCTTGGGCGATCGTCAAAAGGCAGGCAGTTCCATTTTGACGATCGCCGCATTAACATATCCGTTGCCCAGCAGCCAGGCATTTTTCTATTCTGTATTCTCGATCGATTTACGTATATGTGTATATAAGTATGTGCGTGTGAGTGTGTGCGTTAAACGCTGCGTATACTTGATAAATGCGACTTGTGCAACGAAATCAATCAATTTTATGAGAATTCCTAGAAGGCAATGTAAAAAATTCAAAACTAGTGCACGCACAACAAAAGACACCAACTGGGTGTGTGTGTGTGTGTGTGTGTGTGTGTTTAGCTGGTCTAAATTTAGCTGCATTAACCAATATCAACAAGCGAGCAGAACAGAAAATGTAGCAATGCGACGTATAGCGTCAAAATGTTTCAACTTTTATGCCCAAAAAGTGTTGAAAACTTGTACAGAAATAGTTTTTCGGCTTGTTTTTGTTTTCAAATTAAATGGAAAGTTACATAATCAGGCAGGCAGACAGTGCAGCATCCGCGTCGAACCACGAGAGATCAACAAATTTGCAATAAATAAATAAATACAAAAGCTAAAAACCTAAGCTAGAAGAAACAACGTAACAATTCTCGCTGTCTACTTGTAGTCTTCTGCCACATTCTTCAATGTATCTCAGACAGAGAACAAGCAAGTTATTAGCTTTAGAAAATGAAATGCGTGGCATTCGCAAAGTTGCGCGAGTCCCAAAAATAAATTGCCAAAAACAAAAGGAAACAACAGAAATAAACGTATTTGAATTTAGTTTCTTTCATCTAGTATTTGTGTGTGTGAACTACAAAATAGAAAACACAAAATTCAATTAATATAGTCGAGCTGCTTCGAATGTGCATTTATTTATAAACATTCTTGTTTGCGATTGAAACATTTTCGTCATTTTTCATTTTTCATTTTAGATTCATGTTTTCTTCTTTTGTTTTTGCTGATTTCTTTTTGTTTATTTGCTAATAATCATAATAGTGCCAAAATAAATAAATGACTTTGTTAAGATAAATGCGAGCACGTGCTTAATGCTTATATCAATAATATTTTTATTACTATACAATTTCTATTTAAAAAACATAGGAACTGTGTGTGTGTATGTGAGCGTGCGTGTGTGTGTGTGTAAATAAACAAATAAACATTTAGTAATATTATAAGAAAATGGGCAACGGATGCTCGAAATGCTGCAAGTGCAACGAACACAAACAAATTCACGGCACGCTCTCCTCGGCCTCTGCCTCGTCGGTCTATAGGAAAAGGTAAAACCCAAACCTAAAACTGAAATCCATGGTGACTCACCCCACGGCTTTGGCATTATGATAATCCGTTGCACGTTTCACAGGAGCCGTAACGATATACCCATCGAGAACTCCGATCGCTTTCGCATCACAAACACGAGCAATGCCGTCCAGCTGGCCGTGGAGCATGTGCAGCGCGAGGATGCGGGACATTATACGTTGATAGCCCGCACGAAGACCAACGATGTCGTGCGGAAGCACATCGAACTCATTGTCGAGGACAGATCCACGGGCGAGGATCCACCCGTGTTCCTGCGCCGGCTCGTCGATCTGTCCGTCAAAGTGGGAACCCGTACGCGTCTACTTACCGAAATACGCAGCTCAACAGATCTTAAGGTACGATTCGGTGAACACTACTCTCCAAAATCCAAACAGTGCATCTAAATTTATTCTGCATTCAAATATTATTCATTTCCTTAAAATAATTATTTTTTGTCCCCCTTGTGATTTTTAAAATTTCAAAATTTTAAACCTCAAATTTTAGCTTGCAATCAACTTCTAATGTTATAATTAGTGTATCTTTTTTGTAAAAGATCATTTCATAGTTAACAAAATTGTTTACTTCTAAAGTCTCTACCTCAAAGTTGTGACCAACTTTAAACTTTCAAAACTTTATCAAAACTCAACAGATTTTTAAGCGGAATGTCATCTTTATCATTTTACCTCTGAATTCACTATGAGTTAAAATTTAATTAATTTTACCCTTTTCGTTCAATATTTAAGTAACTTACTTTTCCTTACCTTAACTTTTTCGAAAAGTCTCCGCATCCTTGAATAAAGTATAATCCTTGTATTCCAACTTTAGCTAACCTGGTATCGCAATGATCGTAGGATCTGCGAGAACGATCGCATCACAGAAACGAATGAGGGCACATTTCACTATCTGGAAGTGAGTCCAGTCATCTTGGAGGATGGCGGCCAATGGATGCTGATGGCCGAGAATATGGGCGGTCGCAATTCCTGTCTGGCCACGTTGAACGTGCTCGTCCCGAAGGCTTACAAGACTCCCGAATTTGTCGAGGAGCTGCGGGCCGTGCTCACCGAACAGGGCACCGTATCGCTGGAGTGTAAGGTTGTGGGCGTGCCGACACCACATTTGCGCTGGTTCAAGGACTCCAAGGAAATCAAGGCTGGCGATATCTTTGCACTGACCGCCAATGCGGATGATCCCACATCGCTGGGCACCTACACATGCGAGGCCAAGAACTGCATGGGCGTCACCTATTCCAGCTCCAAGGTGCATGTCGTGGGTCGTGGCAGTCGCGAAGGATCCCTCAAACCAGCCGACAAGTGGGTAACTGAAAACTCTTAGCCAGCCAACAGTTGCTTACTCTCTCTCTCTCTCTCTCTCTCTGTCTTTTGCTCTCTTCGCTCTCTTTTGCAGTGTTAGCAATAATGCGCCGCCGCCGATCTTTACGAATGAGCTGAAAGACATGAGCGTTCGCATTGGCGATACCATCATTCTCGGCTGTCAAGGTGAGTTCTCAGCGCGTTGGCGTTTAGCTTTTGGCCAATTGCCAATAAACAAAAACAAATATAACCAAAAAAATAAATAGAAAAAAAAGATTTTTTGTTTATTTTCCCTCGCACATCGATTTCTCTATATACGTTTGTATATTTCCATCTCATATAGAACTTATACTTATTTTATTTTTGTATATATAGTTTTGTGTATATACATATAGGATTCAGGCCGACCGGCTAGCGGCGCGCGTTTTGTTTTTAGACTGTGTGCTCGTGCTCTAGAAACTTGAACTCAATGAAATTCGCTTGGAATGCCGTTGGGGGGGAATGTTTGGATTGTTGTTGAGGTGGGTCAACAACATTCCCAGCGAGAGTCGCGATGAGTCGCCAAATGAGACGAGCAAAACAAAACCAATAATTGATGCAGAGAGCAAGGGTCTCCCACACACACACACAACCTCTCTCTCTCTCTCATAAGACAACATGACGTATACATAATTTCTTTCGATTATAACGTATACTTAATTTTTAACTGTTAATTCAAAGCGTATACTTAATATTGATTCGCTATTCGTGTTTTCTTTATTTCCGACGTATACGTAATATTTTATTGTTTATTCATAAACACATAAGTTATATAAATTCATTCATACATTACGTATACGTAATTTAAATAATTCTTTAGTAGAACTTTCACAAATTCTACTAAGGATTTATCCAAATTGCTTTACTCTGAATATCCTAGTTTAGGATTTCATTCTTTTTTTTAGTTATTCGTATCATCTTTGACTTACTGTACCATTATATTAAAATTATTACATTTAATTATCTATTGCAGTTGTGGTGCCTCCTTGGCCCAAGAGTGTCACCTGGTACAACAAGGATGGTCGTGTGGAAACCGGCGAGCGCTATAAACTGATCGAGGATGGCCTCGGCGTCTATATGATCGAGATAAAGCCATCGGAATCGTGCGATGCCGGCGATTGGAAGTGCGTCGTCACAAGCTTTGAGGGCTGCGTTGGAATCTCATCTTCTGTTGTCAACATGGACAGTGCGTCAAGTCGAAGTTCAGTTTGAACCTTAGTCTAATCAATTCTATTTGCAGTTCCCCGAAACTATCGCAAGCCCCGGTTTATGGAGAGTCTACGCGCCGTGCTCACCGACGAGGGATTGGTCTCATTTGAGTGCAAAGTCGTGGGCTTCCCGACGCCTGTGCTCAAGTGGTTCAAGGATGGTCACGAACTGAAGCCCGGCGATGTCTATCAGCTTACGGGGACCAATTCCCTAGGCACTTACTGCTGCATCGCTCGCAATTGCATGGGAGAGACGAGCAGCACAGCTGTTCTTACCGTCGAGGACATCCAAAATCAGTTGACGGATGAGGAGCGTTTGGTGTTCACCCATCAGAATCAAGCACCGAAATTCTTAGCCGGACTGAAGAGCACCGATGCCAAGATCAATGAACCGTTTCAATTCAAGGTTGTGGTCAAGGCCACACCAGATCCTGTCCTAAGCTGGTATCGGGATGAGCTGCCCATTGATCCGAATGAACGATATAATCATTACCGCGGCGAGAACGATGACTGGCAGCTGGACATCAAGTCCGTTGAGTTTGTCGACCAGGCCGAATGGAAATGCGTTGCCGTCAATGACTTTGGTACGAGCATCACCTCATGCTTCCTCAAGCTGCAAATCCCTAGGCACTACAAGAAACCCAGGTTCCTCGAGTGCTTGCGAGCCGTGCTCACCGAGGAGGGAGCCGTCAATCTGGAGTGCAAGGTTATTGGCGTACCTCAGCCGGTGCTCAAGTGGTACAAGGATGGCGTTGAACTGAAGCCGGGTGACATACATAGGATTATTTCTGGCCAGGATGGCACATGCTGCCTGGGCACTTACACCTGTGAGGCACGGAACTGCATGGGCGTGGTGGCCAGCTCGGCATCGCTGCTTGGCTTTGAGGAGGCTCAACGGAGTCAGAAGCCGGAGCAGCTGCATGAGAACGAGCTGCAAAGGAATTACTCGCTGTCCACCATACAGGAGGAGCGCACCTCGCAGATGTACGAGACACCAGTGGGAGACATAACCATTGATGACAAGGGCGATGTCTCCTTCTCTTTCGATGGCAAGGAGGTTTCCGTGTCGCTCTACGAGACGCCCGATCTAACCGAAGAGGAAGCCCTCAAGATTGTCGAAATGTATGCGGATCAAATATCGGAGCACGTGACGGAGCACAATATTGTGGAGCTGCCGCCACTGCGATTCGTCAAGGAGACCTCCCAATCCGGCAAGCTGCTCATGGAGGCCGTCGTCATTGACATATCCCCCGAGTATTTCACCCATGATGAGGACATGCGAACTGAGGCTGATATGGACGACATATCCATAACGGAGATCACAGTGCACGGCTCCTCCGGCAGGGAGGGAGTCTTCGACAAGGCAACCGAGCAATATGCCCAGCAATCCTTTGAGAAAATGGAGGAGGAGCTCTCCCTAACGGCGCCCATTAGGAAGCGCAAAAAGTCTCGACCTACAGAGACTGAGGAATTCTTCAGCTTGTCAAAGGCTTCCGGTTCGGGCAGCCAGGGCGATGGCGATGAGGAGACATCCGACTTGCAAACCTTTGCCAGTGCACAGATGTCTACATCACAGAAGACAGTCGCACCTCCGGCGGCAGAAGCCACCGAGGCTCCTCCAAAGCGAAAGAAGTCCAAGAAACCTACGGACAGCGATTCATCAAAGACCACAGAGGATGAGGCCAAGCTGCTGGACATTTCTGGCGCCGTTGGCGATGGTCTTCTGATGACACCAACCTCACATCTGAAAGCAGTCACAGATGAGGCGGAAATCAACAAGAATCTTATTGCTCTAGTGCCTTTGGCCAAATTGCTGAGAATCATTGAGAACCATCTGACTGTGGTGGAGACAGAGGTAATGGAACAGTCCACAATGATGATGACACCAGCGGCCGCTGATCAAAGTATTGCCATCATCCGCAACATCTTGGAGCCCATCAAACAGATTGAATCCAAGCTGAGAGTCTACTCAGGAGAGACGCACATCGATGCACTGATCCAGTCCATGGAGGATGACATACGCAAGCTGCACATGGGTCTTCAGGTGATTGAGA
The DNA here is from genome assembly GCA_035043635.1 of Drosophila rellima. Taxonomy (NCBI): domain Eukaryota; kingdom Metazoa; phylum Arthropoda; class Insecta; order Diptera; family Drosophilidae; genus Drosophila; species Drosophila rellima. Next base: position 4,520,850 of record JAWNMV010000236.1, on the reverse strand, counting down.
AGTGTGTCGAGATTGACGAGACTGGCGCCACGCTCATTCAGAGGACCAGTGTCTGCATCATCGACAGCGTCGCGGAGCACATGAAGCGCGCGCTGGAGGAGATGAAGATTGTCAGTGTGAAATTCGAGTCGGAAAGTCTGCGATCACAGATCAGGATAACTGCTGATGATATACAGCAGGGTTTAGAGATTACCCAAGGTACCATCAGATCACAGGCTCTGCTCCAGGAGGCCCAAGAGCTGGAGGCAGCCAAGCACTTCTCGGACGCCGTGGAGAAGATGCAGGATGTGCCCGAAAGTGTCTCTTTCGCAACGATTTCGGAGGCCAATTTACCCAGCGAAGCTAGCGCCTTGAAGGAGATTTGCCAACCCGTGGCTAAGATCCAGGAAGCCCTCGAGCGTGTCGAGATGGAGCTATCGCTGGAGGAGAACGAGGAGCAAATCTACAAGAAGGTGCACAAGAAAGTCTTGGACAGCATTGTCGAGCCCATCAAACAACTGCAGACGACACTCCAGTCCATTGAGGATAAGACCGAATCTTTAGCTGGTTCCGAATCAATGGAACAGAAGATTAATATGGCCATTCTGGATATTGTGACTCCGCCGCTCTTTGAGCTCAACAAGGGATTGGAGCTGATTCTCAACGAGAAATCGGACAGCATTGAAGCTGGCATGTTTACGGTTCAGACGGTGGAATCGATGGTCCCTCCGCTGCAAGAGATTCAAAATGGACTGGCCCAGTTGAGTCAGGACCTTGAGACGGGCCAAATAGAGCGGGCAGAGGAAGCCACCTTGGATCTGGCTGATACCCAGAAGCTATTGCAGTCCATTGCCCAGGCCGTGTTGCATTTCGAGACGAATATTGAACGGATATCGGATCGTCTCACTGACAATGTCAAGATTCGCTTACAGAATCTCAAGGATGAGCTTTCAGCTCTGATTGGCACCATTTTGGATAAAGAAATTACCCGGCATCATGTGGATCTGCTCGACAAGCTGAAGCGTCCCATTGACGAGCTGAACTATTGCATACGTCAGACGGAGGTGAAGTCCACATCTGGTTCACTGGCAGATCTGATTGAACCACTGAGTATGCTGCAGGAGAGTACCCAGAAGGGACATGGAGTCCTGCTGGCCTCGCGGGATCGTGAGCCCGACAAGCAGGCACTGCAATCCCTCGAAAACATTCGCAATATCATACGCAATGTCATCATTGATATTGAGGAGCACGAGTTCAAGATGCTGCAGCAGGAGATCCAACAGGATGAACAGCATGCGGCGCAGCAGGACAAATCCTTCAGTGCATTGCGAAAGGTGCTCGAGACGAAAGTCTCCCTGGACGAGGCCATTGCCAACATTGAAGCCTTGCAGCTGGCATTAAACAGAATCAATGAGAATCCCAAAGCTGCACCCAAAACAAGATCCTCGGCAAATGAAGCTCAAGTCGCTTTGCTGCGGATTCTGCAAATAGCCAAGGGATTGGCCACTTTTAGCGAGTCGGAAACCACTCTAAATTCAAATGAGGCAAGCACAACTCGAATTCTATACGAGATGAGTAAAAGCTTTGCTGATCTGGCCAAGACACTGGATAATCCCGAAGCTGAGAATGATGAATACAACGATGTTCTTCGCAATTTCAATGATATTCTGAACCAGCAGAAAGATGAAAAACTGAACTGGAACAACCTGGCGATTGCCAGTCCCCTCACAAATTTCATTCAAGCCCTCGGCAATCTGCAACCCTCGAAGGGATCTGCTGAGGATCTATCCACACTTGATGACATTTCCGTTCTGAAGTCTATTGCTGAATCGCTGCCCTCGGAACCTGAAGTATTCGTAGAAGACGACAAGAAGGAAACTCTCGAGGTGGAGACCATTAAGAAACCAACTGAAGTCTTACTCTCAGATCTTAACCATGGCATTGCCTCGGTGCTGTCGCATTGCGAGGACTTCGATGTGACCTCTTTGCGTCCGGATGCAGGCGAGCCACTTCAAGCCGCGATCCTCAAAATGCAGGAGCTGCAGAACAGCATTGCTCTGGTGCAGGAGACGAACCTTGTCGAAGCTGCCCAATCCTTATCAGAGGACACTGATCCTGGCACTTTCGCTGCTGCAATTTGCAGCTTGGAACGCTGTGTTCTCGAGGTGGAGGAATGCATTGCCCATAGTGGAGCCGAAAGTCTGACCGACATGGAACTGTCCAAGCTAAAGAAATTGGCAACTCCACTGCGCGATCTCAGACAGTACTGCGAACAGATTGATATGCAGGCTTTGGAGCAAGCCATCGATATGTCCACACACGATATATCGGAGCTGAAGACAAGCGGACACAAGGAAACTGTGGAGGCGGCTGTCGAGGAAGAGGCGACCGTCGAGCCAGAGCCCAAAGTGGAACTATACGATGTGAAACAGGGCGTTTTCAGTGGCATTAAGCAACTGGAGGCCTGCTTGGAGGTCACCAAAAAGGACAACAACGAAGAGTTGCGACGTGTTGGCGAAATTATGCAGCAATTGAACTCCGACCTGAAGAGTATCCAAGATGCCCTTACCTCGGATTGCGATCAACAGGAGACTGTATTGGCTCAGGCGAAAATCGCCCAAACCATGTTCAAATTGAAAGAGTGTCTGGTTCACACATACGAGTCGGGATTGGTTGACTCCCTGGAGAATGTGGAAAGCGCTTTCGAAGATATTCTGATCTCTTTACCGGTTCTGGAGACGCAGTTGGCCCAGGAGATGTATGCGAAAATCGAGAATACCTTTAGGAACTTCCTGCAACACTGTCAGCCACTAGTTAGTGGACAGCAACAGCCCGTTGCAAATCTGAACTCATCCTTTGAAAAGCTACTGGAAAGCATTAAGTCTGTCGCCGATTCACCCAATGTCGATATTGATAAATCATCAAGTTTAATGGTAAATCTCCAGACGAGTCTAATGGCTTCATTCCGTGCCCTCAATGAGATCAGCGAAGTGGCAGACAATGATCTACTCGGAGGTCTGCTCAAAACTCAGAGCAGTCTAGTTTCAGTCTTTGACTTTATTGAGAACAATGAAAACACAATTCGCATCATTGAATTACTTCAGGAAATTGACGTCATATCTGCGGAATTGAAAAACATATCTCTGGTTTCAATCGAACCTAGAGTGCCCATCAATATCAGCATGATCATAGAGAATGTATCTTCGGGTAAATCGTTTTTAACTCAAATAGAAGAGGGCCTGCAGAACGATAATCCATTGAGTGTCATGCTTTTGGATGAGAACACTGAAGAATTGAGTCAACTGGAGGCGACACTAATTCAAATTGAAAACGAAATTCTCTCGCAGACTGAGCTAACACAGATCACAACAGAGCAACTTGCTCTCATTGAGACGGTCCAGCTGCAGATCAACAATCTTCAGCAAAAGTTAAATATTCTAAATGCATCCCTTGAAGCACAGCTGCAAGAGGAGGAAAGGCTGCTGGAACAACAAGAAACTATAGAATCTTTTGAGGTGGACGAGAAAGAGGAAACAGAACAAAAAGTCCAGGAAACTACGACCCATCGGGAGGAGATAACTCAGCAAACAGCAGAAGAAGTTTCTGAAAAGAAATCAGAGACAAAGGTGAAAAGAAAACTGAGTGAAGAGGTAAAAGATGCAACGCCAAAGAAATCAAAAGATGAAATCGATGCAACAGTTACTAAACAGCCTTCGACTATGCATGATCCTGAGAAATTAAAACAGACACTAAATGAGAAGCTCTTAGAGTTGAAGTCCCACGAGCGCAATGATGAACTAAAGGCCATATTAAGTAACAGTAAAGATATCTTCGATAACTTGCAAGATTCTGAAAACATCAAAAAGGGAATCTTCAAGCTAAGAGAACACATTGTTCATACCTATGATGGCAAATCTCCAGAAGAACAAGCCGATAGAGAAATGGTTGAAGCATTTATCGAATCGCTTATTGAGTTCTCTCCAACTGCTGCAGAAAATATTATTCACCATTACCTGAAAGAAATTAAAACAAATGTTATTTTAACAAAAGCTTCCATTAGACTTATTGACGAAAGTGAAATGTTTACGAAACCGTCGTTACTTTTGCCAAAACTGGTTAATCTTGAAACTATCTCTGAGAATATCAAGTCTGATCAGCATATTGAAAAGTCCTCTGAAAAAATGATCCACCTACAACAAAATTTGATGGACATTTTCGTGATTGTGGATGATCTTTTGGATGACAACACAGTAATATTGAAGCCTACAATTGAGGATATAAAAACTATTCTACTAACAGAGTACGATTACATTGAGAAGAAACAGGGTCAATTACTCATTGCTACCGTTGTGGAAAAAATTCACAATATCACCAAAAAAATATTAAATGTCTGCGAGGAATTGCAAAAGCTGAATAAGGAGTTGATTAAAGAGAAGTCAATTAAACTAATCAAAGAGAAGAAAGAGGAAAAGGAACAAGACGATGAGATATCTGAAGAAAATTTCCCAATAAGTGAGAAACAAGGCGACAAGGAAGCCGAAACCAAAGCGAAAACTATGAATATTCTTGAACAAAAATCTATCGAGAAAGAGAAACTAGATGATACCGAACAGAGGCCGAAAAAAATAGTCGGAAAAAAAGAGGATCAAAAGGGAGAGGCATCTGAAGTTGTCGTTGAAAAAGTTTCCGAAGAAAAGGTCCCAGAAAGTAGGAAACAAGACGTTAAAGAAATTGAAGCTGAGGTCCAAAAGCCGAAGATTCTTGAACAACAATCCATTGAGGAGAAAAAACTTGATGCTAAGCAAAAGAAACAGGAAGAAAAGGATGCTGAGAAGAAGCATGAGAAGGGAGAGGCATCTGAAGTTGTCGTTGAAAAAGTTTCCGAAGAAAAGGTCCCCGAAAGTAAGAAACAAGAAGTTAAGGAAACTGAAGCTGAGGTCCAAAAGCCGAAGATTCTTGAAGAAGAATCCATTGAGCAGAAGAAGATGGATGCCAAGCAAAAGAAACAGGAAGAAAGTGATGCTGAGAAGAAGCCTGAGAAGAGAGAGGCATCTGAAGTTGTCGTTGAAAAAGTTTCCGAAGAAAAGGTCCCCGAAAGTAAGAAACAAGAAGTTAAGGAAACTGAAGCTGAGGCGAAGATTCTTGAACAACAATCCATTGAGGAGAAGAATATGGATGCTAAGCAAAAGAAACAGGAAGAAAAGGATGCTGAGAAGAAGCCTGAGAAGGGAGAGGCATCTGAAGTTGTCGTTGAAAAAGTTTCCGAAGAAAAGGTCCCCGAAAGTAAGAAACAAGAAGTTAAGGAAACTGAAGCTGCGGTCCAAAAGGCGAAGATTCTTGAACAACAATCCATTGAGCAAAAGCAACAGAAGGAAAAGGAAGCTGAGGAGAAGGCTCAAAAGGCAGAGGCATCTGAAGTTGTCGTTGAAAAATTTTCCGAAAAAATGTCCCAGAATGCAAAAAACAAGACGAAAAAAAAATTGAAGCTGAGGCCCAACAGGCGAAGATTCTTGAACAACAATCCATTGAGCAGAAGAAACTTGATGATAAGAAAAAGAAACAGGAAGAAAAGGATGCTAAGAAGAAGCCTGAGAAGGGAGAGGCATCTGAAGTTGTCGCTGAAAAAGTTTCTGAAGAAAAGGTCCCAGAAAGTAAGAAAGAAGACGTTAAGGAAACTGAAGCTGAGGTCCAAAAGGCGAAGATTCTTGAACAACAATCCATTGAGCAGAAGAAACTGGATGATAAGCAAAAGCAACAGGAAGAAGTTGACACTAAAGAGAAGACTCAGAAGGGAGAGGCATCTGAAGTTGTCGCTGAAAAAGTTTCCGAAGAAAAGGTCCCAGAAAGTAAGAAACAAGACGTCAAAGAAATTGAAGCTGAGGCCCAACAGGCGAAGGTTTTTGAGCAACAATTCATTGAGCAGAAGAAACTGGATGATAAGCAAAAGCAACAGGAAGAAGTTGACACTAAAGAGAAGACTCAGAAGGGAGAGGCATCTGAAGTTGTCGCTGAAAAAGTTTCCGAAGAAAAGGTCCCAGAAAGTAAGAAACAAGACGTTAAAGAAATTGAAGCTGAGGCCCAACAGGCGAAGATTCTTGAGCAACAATCTATTGAGCAGAAGATACTTGATGATAAGAAAAAGAAACAGGAAGAAAAGGATGCTAAGAAGAAGCCTATGAAGGGAGAGGCATCTGAAGTTGTCGCTGAAAAAGTTTCTGAAGAAAAGGTCCCAGAAAGTAAGAAAGAAGACGTTAAGGAAACTGAAGCTGAGGTCCAAAAGGCGAAAATTCTTGAAGAACAATCCATTGAGCAAAAGAAACTGGATGATAAGCAAAAGCAACAGGAAGAAGTTGACGCTAAAAAGAAACCTCAGGTGGGAGAGGCATTTAATATTGCCGCTGAAAAAGTTTCCGAAGAAAATATCTCTCAGGAGTTAAAGCACGAAACTCAGGATTTTGAAGCTGAGCGACAGAAGGCAAAGATCATGGAAGAAAATGACTTCTTAAATAAGAAACTGGCAGTTGAGCAAACGGAAACAAGAAAACAGTTAGACGAAATTCAGTTGAAAGATACTTTGAATAAGAAATTCTCAGACTTAATCGAAATGTTGGAATCACAATCTTCTATTGAAGGCTTGCAATCCATTGTTGCAGAGAGTAAGGACATTATTAAAAACATAGAAGATTCTGAGAAGGTTGCTAAATCTATATTTAAGCTCAGAGAGCATATTGTTCATACTTACGAAGGAAAATCTCCAGAAGAACAAACGGATAAAGAAATGGTTGAAGCCTTTATCGAATCCCTTCTTGAGTTCTCTCCAACTGCTGCAGAAAATATTATTCACCATTACCTGAAAGAAATTAAAACAAATGTTATTTTAACAAAAGCTTCCATTAGACTTATTGACGAAAGTGAAATGTTTACGAAACCGTCGTTACTTTTGCCAAAACTGGTTAATCTTGAAACTATCTCTGAGAATATCAAGTCTGATCAGCATATTGAAAAGTCCTCTGAAAAAATGATCCACCTACAACAAAATTTGATGGACATTTTCGTGATTGTGGATGATCTTTTGGATGACAACACAGCAATGTTGAAGCCTACAATTGAGGATATAAAAACTATTCTACTAACAGAGTACGATTACATTGAGAAGAAACAGGGTCAATTACTCATTGCTACCGTTGTGGAAAAAATTCACAATATCACCAAAAAAATATTAAATGTCTGCGAGGAATTGCAAAAGCTGAATAAGGAGTTGATTAAAGAGAAGTCAATTAAACTAATCAAAGAGAAGAAAGAGGAAAAGGAACAAGACGATGAGATATCTGAAGAAAATTTCCCAATAAGTGAGAAACAAGGCGACAAGGAAGCCGAAACCAAAGCGAAAACTATGAATATTCTTGAACAAAAATCTATCGAGAAAGAGAAACTAGATGATACCGAACAGAGGCCGAAAGAAATAGTCGGGAAAAAAGAGGATCAAAAGGAAGAGGCATCTGAAGCTGTCGTTGAAAAAGTTTCCGAAGAAAAGGTCCCAGAAAGTAAGAAACAAGACGTTAAAGAAATTGAAGCTGAGGTCCAAAAGCCGAAGATTCTTGAACAACAATCCATTGAGGAGAAGAAACTTGATGATAAGAAAAAGAAACAGGAAGAAGTTGACGCTAAAGAGAAGACTCAGAAGGGAGAAGCGTCTGAAGTTGTCGCTGAAAAAGTTTCCGAAGAAAAGGTCCCAGAAAGTAAGAAACAAGACGTTAAAGAAATTGAAGCTGAGGCCCAACAGGCGAAGATTCTTGAACAACAATCCATTGAGCAGAAGAAACTTGATGATAAGAAAAAGAAACAGGAAGAAGTTGACGCTAAAAAGAAGTCTCAAAAGGGAGAGGCATCTGAAGTTGTCGCTGAAAAAGTTTCCGAAGAAAAGGTCCCAGAAAGTAAGAAACAAGACGTTAAAGAAATTGAAGCTGAGGCCCAACAGGCGAAGATTCTTGAACAACAATCCATTGAGCAGAAGAAACTTGATGATAAGAAAAAGAAACAGGAAGAAGTTGACGCTAAAAAGAAGTCTCAAAAGGGAGAGGCATCTGAAGTTGTCGCTGAAAAAGTTTCCGAAGAAAAGGTCCCAGAAAGTAAGAAACAAGACGTTAAAGAAATTGAAGCTGAGGCCCAACAGGCGAAGATTCTTGAACAACAATCCATTGAGCAGAAGAAACTTGATGATAAGAAAAAGAAACAGGAAGAAGTTGACGCTAAAAAGAAGACTCAGAAGGGAGAAGCATCTGAAGTTGTCGCTGAAAAAGTTTCCGAAGAAAAGGTCCCAGAAAGTAAGAAACAAGACGTTAAAGAAATTGAAGCTGAGGCCCAACAGGCGAAGATTCTTGAACAACAATCCATTGAGCAGAAGAAACTTGATGATAAGAAAAAGAAACAGGAAGAAGTTGACACTAAAAAGAAGTCTCAAAAGGGAGAGGCATCTGAAGTTGTCGCTGAAAAAGTTTCCGAAGAAAAGGTCCCAGAAAGTAAGAAACAAGACGTCAAAGAAATTGAAGCTGAGGCCCAACAGGCGAAGATTCTTGAACAACAATCCATTGAGCAGAAGAAACTTGATGATAAGAAAAAGAAACAGGAAGAATCTGACGCTAAAGAGAAGTGTCAAAAGGGAGTGGCATCTGAAATTGTCGCTGAAAAAGTTTCCGAAGAAAAGGTCCCAGAAAGTAAGAAACAAGACGGTAAAGAAACTGAAGGTGAGGCCCAACAGGCGAAGATTCTTGAACAACAATCCATTGAGCAGAAGAAACTTGATGATAAGAAAAAGAAACAGGAAGAATCTGACACTAAAGAGAAGACTCAGAAGGGAGAAGCGTCTGAAGTTGTCGCTGAAAAAGTTTCCGAAGAAAAGGTCCCAGAAAGGAAGAAACAAGACGTTAAAGAAATTGAAGCTGAGGCCCAACAGGCGAAGATTCTTGAACATCAATCCATTGAGCAGAAGAAACTTGATGATAAGAAAAAGAAACAGGAAGAAGTTGACGCTAAAGAGAAGACTCAGAAGGGAGAAGCGTCTGAAGTTGTCGCTGAAAAAGTTTCCGAAGAAAAGGTCCCAGAAAGTAAGAAACAAGACGGTAAAGAAACTGAAGCTGAGGCCCAACAGGCGAAGATTCTTGAACAACAATCCATTGAGCAGAAGAAACTTGATGATAAGAAAAAGAAACAGGAAGAAGCTGACGCCAAAAAGAAGTCTCAAAAGGGAGAGGCATCTGAAGTTGTCGCTGAAAAAGATTCCGAAGAAAAGGTCCCAGAAAGTAAGAAACAAGATGTCAAAGAAATTGAAGCTGAGGCCCAACAGGCGAAGATTCTTGAGCAACAATCCATTGAGCAGAAGAAACTTGATGATAAGAAAAAGAAACAGGAAGAAGTTGACGCTAAAGAGAAGACTCAGAAGGGAGAAGCGTCTGAAGTTGTCGCTGAAAAAGTTTCCGAAGAAAAGGTCCCAGAAAGTAAGAAACAAGACGTTAAAGAAATTGAAGCTGAGGCCCAACAGGCGAAGATTCTTGAACAACAATCTATTGAGCAGAAGAAACTTGATGATAAGAAAAAGAAACAGGAAGAAGTTGACGCTAAAAAGAAGTCTCGAAAGGGAGAGGCATCTGAAATTGTCGCTGAAAAAGTTTCCGAAGAAAATGTCCCAGAAAGTAAGAAACAAGACGTTAAAGAAATTGAAGCTGAGGCCCAACAGGCGAAGATTCTTGAACATCAATCCATTGAGCAGAAGAAACTTGATGATAAGAAAAGGAAACAGGAAGAATCTGACACTAAAGAGAAGACTCAGAAGGGAGAAGCGTCTGAAGTTGTCGCTGAAAAAGTTTCCGAAGAAAAGGTCCCAGAAAGGAAGAAACAAGACGTTAAAGAAATTGAAGCTGAGGCCCAACAGGCGAAGATTCTTGAACAACAATCCATTGAGCAGAAGAAACTTGATGATAAGAAAAAGAAACAGGAAGAAGTTGACGCTAAAAAGAAGTCTCAGAAGGGAGAAGCATCTGAAGTTGTCGCTGAAAAAGTTTCCGAAGAAAAGGTCCCAGAAAGGAAGAAACAAGACGTTAAAGAAATTGAAGCTGAGGCCCAACAGGCGAAGATTCTTGAACAACAATCCATTGAGCAGAAGAAACTTGATGATAAGAAAAAGAAACAGGAAGAAGTTGACGCTAAAAAGAAGTCTCGAAAGGGAGAGGCATCTGAAATTGTCGCTGAAAAAGTTTCCGAAGAAAGCTCCCAGAAAGTAAGAAACAAGACGTTAAAGAAATTGAAGCTGAGGCCCATAAGGCGAAGATTCTTGAACAACAATCTATTGAGCAGAAGAAACTTGATGATAAGAAAAAGAAACAGGAAGAAGTTGACTCTAAAAAGAAGACTCAGAAGGGAGAAGCATCTGAAGTTGTCGCTGAAAAAGTTTCCGAAGAAAAGGTCCCAGAAAGTAAGAAACAAGACGTCAAAGAAATTGAAGCTGAGGCCCAACAGGCGAAGATTCTTGAACAACAATCCATTGAGCAGAAGAAACTTGATGATAAGAAAAGGAAACAGGAAGAATCTGACACTAAAGAGAAGACTCAGAAGGGAGAAGCGTCTGAAGTTGTCGCTGAAAAAGTTTCCGAAGAAAAGGTCCCAGAAAGGAAGAAACAAGACGTTAAAGAAATTGAAGCTGAGGCCCAACAGGCGAAGATTCTTGAACAACAATCCATTGAGCAGAAGAAACTTGATGATAAGAAAAAGAAACAGGAAGAAGTTGACGCTAAAAAGAAGTCTCGAAAGGGAGAGGCATCTGAAATTGTCGCTGAAAAAGTTTCCGAAGAAAAGCTCCCAGAAAGTAAGAAACAAGACGTTAAAGAAATTGAAGCTGAGGCCCATAAGGCGAAGATTCTTGAACAACAATCTATTGAGCAGAAGAAACTTGATGATAAGAAAAAGAAACAGGAAGAAGTTGACTCTAAAAAGAAGACTCAGAAGGGAGAAGCATCTGAAGTTGTCGCTGAAAAAGTTTCCGAAGAAAAGGTCCCAGAAAGTAAGAAACAAGACGTCAAAGAAATTGAAGCTGAGGCCCAACAGGCGAAGATTCTTGAACAACAATCCATTGAGCAGAAGAAACTTGATGATAAGAAAAAGAAACAGGAAGAAGTTAACGCTAAAGAGAAGTCTCAGAAGGGAGAGGCATCTGAAGTTGTCGCTGGAAAAGTTTCCGCAGAAAAGGTCCCAGAAAGTAAGAAACAAGACGTTAAAGAAATTGAAGCTGAGGCCCAACAGGCGAAGATTCTTGAACAACAATCCATTGAGCAGAAGAAACTTGATGATAAGAAAAAGAAACAGGAAGAAGTTGACGCTAAAAAGAAGTCTCAGAAGGGAGAAGCATCTGAAGTTGTCGCTGAAAAAGTTTCCGAAGAAAAGGTCCCAGAAAGTAAGAAACAAGACGTCAAAGAAATTGAAGCTGAGGCCCAACAGGCGAAGATTCTTGAACAACAATCCATTGAGCAGAAGAAACTTGATGATAAGAAAAAGAAACAGGAAGAAGTTGACGCTAAAAAGAAGTCTCAAAAGGGAGAGGCATCTGAAGTTGTCGCTGAAAAAGTTTCCGAAGAAAAGCTCCCAGAAAGTAAGAAACAAGACGTTAAAGAAATTGAAGCTGAGGCCCAACAGGCGAAGATTCTTGAACAACAATCCATTGAGCAGAAGAAACTTGATGATAAGAAAAAGAAACAGGAAGAAGTTGACGCTAAAAAGAAGTCTCAGAAGGGAGAAGCATCTGAAGTTGTCGCTGAAAAAGTTTCCGGAGAAAAGGTCCCAGAAAGTAAGAAACAAGACGTTAAAGAAATTGAAGCTGAGGCCCAACAGGCGAAGATTCTTGAACAACAATCCATTGAGCAGAAGAAACTTGATGATAAGAAAAAGAAACAGGAAGAAGTTGACGCTAAAAAGAAGTCTCAAAAGGGAGAGGCATCTGAAGTTGTCGCTGAAAAAGTTTCCGAAGAAAAGCTCCCAGAAAGTAAGAAACAAGACGTTAAAGAAATTGAAGCTGAGGCCCAACAGGCGAAGATTCTTGAACAACAATCCATTGAGCAGAAGAAACTTGATGATAAGAAAAAGAAACAGGAAGAAGTTGACGCTAAAAAGAAGTCTCAAAAGGGAGAGGCATCTGAAGTTGTCGCTGAAAAAGTTTCCGAAGAAAAGGTCCCAGAAAGTAAGAAACAAGACGTTAAAGAAATTGAAGCTGAGGCCCAACAGGCGAAGATTCTTGAACAACAATCCATTGAGCAGAAGAAACTTGATGATAAGAAAAGGAAACAGGAAGAATCTGACACTAAAGAGAAGACTCAGAAGGGAGAAGCGTCTGAAGTTGTCGCTGAAAAAGTTTCCGAAGAAAAGGTCCCAGAAAGGAAGAAACAAGACGTTAAAGAAATTGAAGCTGAGGCCCAACAGGCGAAGATTCTTGAACAACAATCCATTGAGCAGAAGAAACTTGATGATAAGAAAAAGAAACAGGAAGAAGTTAACGCTAAAGAGAAGTCTCAAAAGGGAGAGGCATCTGAAGTTGTCGCTGAAAAAGTTTCCGCAGAAAAGGTCCCAGAAAGTAAGAAACAAGACGTTAAAGAAATTGAAGCTGAGGCCCAACAGGCGAAGATTCTTGAACAACAATCCATTGAGCAGAAGAAACTTGATGATAAGAAAAAGAAACAGGAAGAAAAGGCTGCTGAGAAGAAGCCTAAGAAGGAAAAGAAATCTGAAGAAAAGGTCCCAGATAGTAAAAAAGAAGACCTTAAGAAAACTAAAGATGAGGGTCAAAAGGCAAAGATTCTTGAACAACAACCCATTGAGGAGAAAAAAGTGGATTCCAAAAAGAAGAATTCATGTGATAGGGATTCCGAAAAGATTTCTCACAAAGTAGAAACAACTGAAGTAGTTGCTGAAAATGTTTCCGAAGACAAGGTTGGAAATGAGGACGAAGAAGATACAGATACGGCTGCTGTAATAGATCTGAAATTACCATCGCAAGTGACAAAGAGCTTACAAGAAGAGGGGCAGAGCTTAAATGAGACAATTGAACGCAGACGGGAAACCGTAGCAGACTCTATCAGTCTGAGGTCAGATAACACTTACAAGTCTTTAGAGACTGAATATAAGGAAAGAAAAGAGTCCCGAAGTGCAAAGCGTAAACCGACAGTAGACTTGATGCTGACAAATCGTAATTCGGCAACAGGAAGTGATCTAAAGCTAACTTGTGGAATATCTGGTCAAGATATGAATGTACAATGGTTCAAGCAAAATATTCCGATAGCAAACGATGTCAAGTACAAAATAACCTTGAACGATGGTCTATCCTGCCTTGAAATCAGATCAACAGACATGAATGATTCTGGCATTTATCGATGCATAGCGTCCAATCGAAATGGAGAGGCCGAAACAAGCTGTCTTGTGACTATATACGAAGCACCTTCAACTAAATTTGGCACTCCGCCAATATTTACACGCAACATTCGAGGTAAGTGCCTGTTCTACCTATGCAACCTCATCGAATCAATTCCCAACACATAATAAATAACTAACTCAATTAACGTAAGATTGCAAATGAATCAATTATTTATCATTAAGCATGGTAAACACTCACCTAAGTAAATAGGAAGTAAATACGTACAAATACATATATATATAAGATCTTTGGCCAAATTATTTCAATCAATCCATTCGCACTTTCAGTTTATTTATCATAAGTAAGAGGTAATAACTATATATACTATATAATATTATTTTTATTGTCAAATAGACGCCTCTATAAATAGTAACGTAATTTATATAATTGAATTTACGGTGTGCATTAATTAAGATTCTACGGCATTTAAATAGATTATTTGAAATGATTTTTTTTTTTTTTTTTGGCAACAATCAAGTTGCCAGATATACATATATATATATAAGTATATTTCTTAAGAACAAACTGATTTGCGTGAACAATCGATTGGCAATTAGGATTTATTCGAGAAGGAATGTATTTTTGAATACTTCACCACATGCGGACAGTCGTGAATCTTCTTTTGAATCGAACGGACGTCTGACGTCCTAGAAATCTTTCGATCGAACCGTTGCGGGATTTATATATTTAGATACAGATATATAACAATCGACTCGAACGGATTATCATCATTTTTATCGGTTTTCTTTATATTTTCGCAACGAATTTTCCATTTCCCACCGTTATCCTGTGAACAGATCAAAGACAAAAACTAATCGCGATGGGAGAGACGGACGGTGATATCGAACCACGGGGTTCTGCTGAGCCGGAGGCGGCACCAGCCCAGGATACGCTGCAGGTGCCGACGCAAAAGAAGCGAAAGCTCAAGTCTCCCACTCCGGGTAGTTTACGCGGACGCAGTGCCACGCCCATACATGGCAGGAGTCAGACTCCATTCAGTTTGTATATGACGCGTCGAAGTGCCACGCCCTCAACATGGCGCAGCATCACGCCGTTCCTGAAGCGCGAGGAGAAAGAGAAGACTCCCTTCGAGCTGGGCAGGGACATCAAGATGCAGACAACGTGCAACATTGCCGTATTTGATCGGGCCTTGGTCATGGATATCTCGGAGCCTGTGGATGTTCAGAAGCCCGTGCGTTACATAACGTCCGATTTGTCGGTAATCGATCGGGCTGCCGTAATGGATGTGTCTAACGTTGAGGTTATCTACGTGGTTGAAGAGTACGAAGAGTATGAGGAGGAGGAGGAGATCATCGAGGAGGTGAAGCCGAAGAAAAAGGAAAAGAAAGCCAGGAAGCCACGCACCGCACGCAAGTCTATCGAGTCAAATATCTTAGGCGTAGGCGAAGACGGCGAAGACTTGGGCGAGGGCATCGACGACCGCGAGGATAGCGTAGACCTCGATGACTCCGATGAGCCGGTTAAGAAGGGCAAGAAGAAGGCACCCCCAAAGAAGAAGGAGAAGAAAGAGAAATCCCCCAGCCCAAAGTTGTCCTTGAAACTGGAAATTGGTGGCGGCCAAAAGGCCAGCAAGAAGATGTTTGAGCAGCAACAGGCAGCTGCCGGACCCAAGCCGCCGCCAAAGAAGAGCAAGATGGTGCTCCAAATGGAGGAGCAGGCCAGAGCTGCAGCCAAGGCAGCCGAGGAGGCGGCTAACCGGGCCAAGCCCAAGGGCGAGACATTCGAGGAGCGCCAGAAGCGATTGAAGGAAGAAAAGGAAGAGCAGGAACGACTTGAAGCCGAGCAGCGGGCCATCGAGGAAGCCGAGGCCGAAGCCGAAGCTGAGGAAGATGAGGAGGAGCCATCCTTTGTCGATGACACCGATGTGGGCACCGAAGCCGCCGATGGCGAATATAACGAAGACGAGGATAGGGAACGGGATGAGGATGAGGAAAATGAGGAAGACGATGAAGTTGTCGATCTCAAAGCTGCAAAACGACGCGGCAGTAACTCATCCGATGAGTATACCCGTCCCGATCCGCACGAAGAAGAGCGCTGGCAACGCATCGCCGCCGTCGAGGGCGAGGAGTTCATGCAGCAAATGCGCAAATACAGCATCGCCAAGCGGACGAGCGAGAAGGAGCGGGATGCCGACTGGCAGCGCCGACGTGAACAGGCTCGCAATCCCAAGTTCATTAATTTCCTCTCCGATCGCACCGTCGAGGCTGGCCAAAGTGTTCGCTTGGCCTGCGCCGTCGATGGTCCGGAGCTCTCGGTCAAATGGTTCAAGGATGGCAGACAGCTGGAACGCGATGCCACTCATCGGATCATTAACAATAACAACATATTGGTCCTGGAGGTGGTCAATACGAACATTTTGGACTCCGGCGAGTACTCTTGCCAAATAATGAACCAAAATGACGAGGTCACCTCATCGTGTATTGTTACTATTTACGAAATCTTTAAGGACGAACCCAAACCCCCCACTATTCAGTATATCAAAGGTACATGTCCACGTCCAAGATGTTCCCATCTCAATTTCCGTGTTTCCTCATTGCGTTTCTTAATGTATTCTAGAATACTATCACATGCGTGACGATGAGTTAACCATTGAGGGTCATGTTCATGGTGTACCGCGTCCGGTTGTCACCTGGTGGCGTGGTGCTTTCCAGGTGAAGCCCAGCTACAAGTTCACCATGATCGAGGAGGCTCATGGCGTGTGCAAGCTGTTGATCTATAAGCCCGGCAACAAGGACGGCGGCATTTACACCTTGAAGGCGATCAACTCGGTGGGTGAGGCACAGATCAATAATACCGTCGAGGTGGCCAAGAATCTGCATTACCATGTGCCCGGCATATTCCATGCACGCGACAGGATCCAGCTAGACAGCTTGAAGCAGGCCAGACTGTCCATGGATGCGGCTCTCAAGTCCTTGGCCGAATCCGATCAGAAGCGTGCCGAAATCGAGGCTGAGCAACAGCGTGTGCAGGCATCTCGTGCCCCGCCAGAGCCACTGGTGCCTGCCAAGCAGAAGCTATCGTTTGCCACCCAATTGCGTGATCGCATGGCATTGGAGGGCACCACGGTGAAGTTTGTGGTGACTGTGATTGGTCCCGATCCGAACACTCGCTGGATGAAGGACGACAAATGGATGACGATGAGCGAAACGGTCAAGAACTTGTCGGAGGAGGGCAAAGCCATTATCGAGATCAGCAAAGTGACCTCTGCCGATTCGGGTGTCTACAAATGTGTGGCCAAGAATGATTTGAGCGAAATCGAAACCTCATGCTACTTCAAGGTGTACGCGGCACAGGCTGATGGCGATGAATCCGAACCCATATTTGCCCTACCCCTGCGAGGTATTTTTAATGTATCAACTGTGCCCGTCTTTGTATCTGTATCTGTTGCTGTTGCTGTATCTGTGTCTGTTTTTGTTACAACGCCAACACGAGCCAAACACACACACAAATTGCCATTCGAAATTCGAATACAAATCGATTGAGGTCGACAAGTGTACAAAAATAGAATCAATGTAGACAAATAGACAATCGACAATTGATTGAAGTGTCGTCCTCTTCTTCTCAGATGTGTATCACTCTTCCCAAAATGATTTGATTATCGATACGAAGGTGCGCGGCAATCCCCGTCCGGTAATTACGTGGACGAAAGACCAGATACCCGTTGTGCTCGACGATCGTGTCGTGCAAATCGAGCACTTGGATGGCATCTGCGAGCTGATCGTTAACAAGCCAACGGAGAAAGACAACGGCGTCTACGTTTGCACCGCCCAGAACAAGTTGGGCAGTCAGTCGACCACCCACACGGTTGTTGTCGACACCGCACACTCTTCCCGTCGCTCGAGCATACTGTCTTCGGCCATGCAGGAGGATGCATCTGGCGCTGCTGGCGGCGAGGCCACTAAAAAGAAGCCCAAAAAGCTACCCAAAGGTGATGCCGATGGCGGTGAGGGTGGCGAGGGTGGCTACGAGAGACGCAGTCGGATGCCCGATCCGTCGCCCAAGCAAATGCTTTATTTCACGGTCAATCTTTCCAATCGCTACGTTGCTGAAGGCTCCAAGGTCAAGCTACAAGCGGTTGTCGGCGGACCCGAGCCCACCATCAAATGGCAAAAGGATGATCAGAATGTACAGTATGGACCACGTATAAGGAACATGAATCGCGACAGCCTGGCTGTGCTGGAGTTTGTCAGTGCACAGCCGGAGGACTCCGGCACCTATACGATAACCGCACAGAATGAGTTCAGCAAGATCACGACATCGGCTCTCCTGCATGTCTATCAGCCGAAGGTCAACACCGATGTGCAGCCTGTATTCATACGCTCTCTGAAAGGTAATCTATCTCAACCTCAACTTGTTTACGAGTGACCATGTCGTTGTCTCGGCAGATGTATAATCAGATCTATGAATAGATCAAAGCCATTGACGGATGATTGTGCAATGCCAATCGGTCCGACTGCTTGTCTGCCTCTCTGTCTGTCGGGGATTATGCAATCGCATTGACCATGTTATTGTCTCTATTCGTTGGATGTTTTTCTGTCGTGGCTGTTGCGTACTTATGTAACAACTAATAGGAGACCTTAAACCTTTTCAACCTCTTAGAGACATATCATCTAACGTCGAATGAATTGATACTGGAGACAGCGGTGCGGGGTCAGCCCACGCCTCAGGTGCAGTGGTTCAAGGATAGCATTGAAGTTCAGAGCGGAGGTCGCTATCAGCTCATCGAACATCAGGATGGCACCTGTGAGTTGATCATTGATCGGCCGGACAGCAAGGACTCCGGCAAGTATGTGGTCAAGGCGGAGAGTCGTGCTGGCAAAATGGAGATAGCGCATTATGTGCTCTTTGAGGGTCAGGCACACCACATTGCGGACAACATCCATGGTGTGTTCCATGCGGACAAGTCCTTGTTGCGGCCCAAGGAGGTGGAGAAGCCTGTTGTCAAGCCAGTAGCAGTTGCCAGCGAAGAGGGTGGCGCTGAGGGTGAAGAGCCGCAGGGCAAACGACGTGGTCGCAAGAAGGATGACCCTGAGGAGGAGGGTACTTCCTCGGCCACGGACTATGCTTCGGATACGGCGAGCATGTCGAGCAAGCGGCGCGAGAAGAACGTCGCCATTCACTTCAGCACCTCGATGAGAGATCGCGTTGTTGCCGAGGGATCGAAGGTGAAAATCTCCTGTTTCTTGGAGGCAAAGGAGCCCCAAGTCAAATGGTTCAAGAACGACGAACCCCTTCAGAATGGTCCTAAGATTCGTGGACGCTACAGCGAAGGCCTTTGTCTCTTGGAGATTAACAGCGCCACGGCGGAGGACGATGGTGAATACAAATGCTGGGGACGAGATGAGTCCGGAGAGGCATCCACCTCCTGCAGGCTAGAAGTCTATGCAGACCCCGGCACTGGCGATGTCCCGCCAACATTCACGCGCAACATCAAGGACCAGCTTCATGGCAAGATCAATGAACTGCAGCTGGATGTGCATGTGCGTGGTCTGCCGACGCCAACGGTCACATGGTTCAAGGATGGCGTGAAGGTCGAGAATAACGAAAAGTACCAGCAGGTGGATCACGACGATGGCACCGCTGAGCTGTTCATCAGCAATCCGAAGCCCTCTGACAGCGGCAAATACGTATGCCAGGCCGAGAATCGTGAGGGTCAGTCGGAAATTGTGCACATAGTCACCGTAGAACCTCGTGTTCGTGTCAGACCCATGTCACCACCAAGGGAAGGCAGACCGCCAGCTAAGCCAGCTGTTGAAGGCGAGGAACCCGCTGCTGAGGGAGAGGAAACTATTGAGGGCGAAGAAGGTGCAGCTGAGAAGAGACAGCGTAAAAAGTCCAGAAAGGGCGATGAAGAGGAACAAACCAGCTCCAGGCGCGAGGTTGCACCACCTCCAGATCTAAAGAAGCGTCTCTACTTCCGCAACTTCCTCTCCAATAGAACTGTCTTGTCCGGCAGCAATGTCAAGTGGATGGTTAACATCGATGGACCGGAGCCAACGGCCAAGTGGTTCCATGGTGATCAACCCATAACCTTTGGGCCCAAGAGCAAAATGTCCATGCAGGATGGCATTGCCTGGCTCAACCTGGTGGGGGTTACCGAGGAGGATGCCGGCGAATATACTCTACGAGTTCGTGGTTCCGAAAATGAAATCGTTAGCACTTGCAACCTGTTCGTTTACAGCACGGGTAAAGTTGAAGTAATTACACCCACTTTCACAGTGGGCATCAAAGGTATGCTAACAGGCTAAGTAACTACAAATAGATTCGATTCGATGTACATGCATTCATTGTGGCATCTGTGCAGCTGTCCAAGTGGCCGTTAAGGTATGCTCTTAAGCACCCTCCTTAGTCTAAGACTAACCCAAAGAATCAATTCAATTCAATATCCCACTCCCGATCTTTGTTCTTACGTCTGATGTCGTTTTGTGCCTTGTCTCTTTGTGTCCACATCCATTCCAGATGCATATCATTCCCAAAACAATCGCCTCACACTCGAGTGCAAGGTCTCGGGCAGTCCCAAGCCGAACATCTACTGGCAGAGGGACAACACCCTGTTGCCTCTCGAGAGTGCCAAGTACGAGTACGCCGAGCAGTCAGATGGTGTTAAACAGTTGACTATCACATCCTTTGGCAGCGAGGATAGTGGACTCTACACCTGCTATGCGGAGAGTGAAAATGGTCAGATGAAGATCAGCAAATTCGTGCAAGCCTCGGACTATGTGAGACAACGCACCGCCGACAAGAAGTCCTCGAATCAGGAGATACAGGACATCAAGACTACTGCGAGTCCAATGGAAGAAAGCTCAGCTGCGACAGCCAAGGCAAAGTCGAGGGAAGCCAAATTGCGTCTCAATCTGGAGACGAGTCTCAAGACTATGACCATAAGCAGTGGCAACAAGGCTCAGCTGATCTGCTATGTCACGGGCTTCATCGAGGACGTCAACTGGCTGAGGGACGACGAACGGATCACGAAGGATGCCCGTCACAAGATCTACAACATCAACGGTGCCATCAGTCTAGAGATCTATGATGCTCGCGCCGAGGACAGTGGACACTACAGATGCGTGGTCAGAAACAGCAAGCAGACGGTGGAGAGCTCGGGACAACTCACTGTGCTGGACGAATCAAGCGGTCGGTTGCCACAGAGCTTCCTGGGAGGCATTAAGAGTAAGTCGAATAGAAAGTCTTTCAAAGAGGGATTTAACTAAATAATCATTCTTCTTATAGAGTCCTATGATGCCCAACGCAATGAGATTGTGCTGAGCTGTCAGGTTCATGGACGTCCCAGCGTCAGTTGGATGCGCGATGATCATACGATCTGTAACAATCGTTATAGGGTCGTGGATGAGCCGGGTGGAGAACGCAAGCTGATCATACGCAATCCCATATCATCGGACTGTGGCATCTTTGCCTGCTACGCTGAGCACGATGCTCACATTGATTCGATCAGCACGAGCATTAGAGCCGCCGACTTGAAGCGCCTCATTACCTATGATAAGGACAATGTCATTCTATCACAATCGCAATCACAACCTCGGGAACTTGTCGAGGATTCCCAAAGTGTTGGTAGCTATGTAAATGGCAATGCCGGAAGCCGTGTCCTACGGAGTGTCGCCCAGGCGAAGCCATTGTTCCATACGTATCTTCATGATCGCACCGTGTCGGAGGGCGCTAATCTGCGACTGTTGTGCACTGTTTCCGGGGACGAGAACACGCACATCGAGTGGCTGAAGAATCACAAGCCATTGCCAAAGGATACACGATACCAGACGCTCTACCAGAACGGCGAGGCATCGCTGGAGATCTTTGCCGCCGTCGCGGATGACAGTGGAAATTACACGTGCTCGGCCATCAATGACTTTGGCGAGAGCCTCAGTCATGCCCAGTTGCGGGTCTACAAACATTTCAGGGAGGCCTCGATGCCGAGTACCTTTGCGCAGCCAATTCGAGGTATTCCAGATCCCGAGCTGTGCGCCTTGAGAAGCTGATCCCCATAACACAATCGCCAATCGCCTCGCCTGCAAAATAGTTTATTTAGTTGCTGTTCTAACCGCTTTCATCTCTCGGTATTCTATCACGAATCGTTTAGTGATATTGATCTTTCTACTTGCAGACACATATTCTCTCAATGAGAATGAGTTGGTTCTGGATTGTCGCGTGCGTGGCCAGCCACGTCCAGAGATCCAATGGATGAAGGGCAACGACATCATCTTTAACGATGCCAAATATCAACAGATCGATCAGACCGACGGTTACTCCAAGCTGATCATACGCAATCCAACGGAGAAGGACTCGGGCACTTATACCTGTGTGGCCACCAACGAGGGTGCCCAGAATAAGATGACCCACCAGGTGTTCTTTGCGGGACGCGAACGATTCACGCAAGAGAAAACTCATGGCTTCTTCCATCGTGATCCCAACAAGCCGCACTTCCTCACTCCCCTGGGCAATCAGACCGTCTGCAATGGCGGCACCGTCGCCATCTCGGCCGAGTTCATGCAAACGAACACTCCGATTGAGGTCAAATGGTATCGCAATCGGAGAACTGTCGAGGGTCCCAATGTGACCACTTTGAATGATCGCGGTGTGTACACATTGGCCATCATGAATGCCGGAGCCGAGCATGAGGGCACCTACACTTGCCTCGCCTCGAATGCCTTTGGACGGATTGAATCGCATGCCAACATTGATGTCGCCGTCGGTGCGGAGAAGGACGAGCGTCCGCCCCTCTTCCTGTCCAGACCCGAAACCGAAATGAAGATCGCTGTGGGTGATCCCTTCTCGCTGTCCTTCCGCATTGCGGGTGATCCCAAGCCAAAGTGTAAGATCAATGTGTATTTTTCACAAATCACTTCATGCATCTAACAATTATGCATTTCTTTTTTTATACTCAGTGGTGTTCATGAAGGGCACCAAGGACATTACTCAATCGGATCGTGTGAGCAAAGAGGTATCCGATGACTACACCAGATTCACAGTGCAAAAGTCGCAGATCTCCGACTCCGGCACCTATTTCGTTATTGCTCGCAACGACTTTGGAACGGACAGAATATTCGTTACCATTACGGTTCGTATTCCCTTATTGACTATATCTCCATCTCCATCTATATATATATATTTATGTATCTTGTTATTTGTTATGCCGTCGCTGTTCCTGAATGTTCCTAATGCTTTAGCTAAACTAACCACTTGCTTATTTCTCTTTCTCTCTCTCTTCGCTTTTCTTATTTTTTACTTTTAGATTAAAACGCCCAAAAAGAAAGAATAAAGCTTATTAAATTATGTTTATATTGTTTGCGGCAAATTTGAACGCCTCCTTCTAAACACGCACCAATTATCAATTATTTATTCTAAGTCTACTTTCCCGACTCTATGTGTTCATTCAACAAACATAATACAATTATATCGTTCTGACTACAAAAAACTTATAGGTCAACCCTCGCGCTCGCTCTGAAACTCCAACGCAACCACGCTGGGGTCAACCCCTGGACAGTTACAGCGATACTTCGTATTTCAGAGGTGAGATATTGATCCATTATATTACCAAATGTTCTTGTGATTACCCAAACAACTTCAATTCCACTGTGCTCGTATTTCATTTGCCTCCAGTTTCTGTCCTTGTTCATCCCTGAATATAGAAGCTGAAGCTTATTTTTAATTGTCGGAAAAATATAATATATACTATGTATATTTATGACTGCATTTAGTTTTTAAGCAACTCAAACTGAACGCCTAAAAGTATGCAGGAATCTTTATACCATAGGATATCATTGTTCATTGATCTCAATATATTTTATATATCTGAATTGAGTAACGAGTAGCATTCTAATTAGTATTATTTTAGTTTCATTTTGAATTTGAAGATTTCTTTCAAAGCTCGAAACCATTCTCAAAAATGTTGTAGGCTTTCAGCCTGGATCTAAATAGTACATATCTATTTAAATAAATTATTTAATAGCTCGTCCATATTCAATGTCTCTTCTGTTTATTATTAGTTTTGCTCACATTACATTTCTCCGTTTCTCGTATCGATTTCCCAATTTTTAGCACCGTTTCAAACTCATTCACTCAACTTGTCTGTCCGTTTGTTTCGTAATCCATATCTCAGTTTTTAACAAAACCCGGTTTGGTTCTTTGTTTTGTGTAACATTTATCTGTTGTTCCGTCAGATTTACTGTTTCATTCGGTGTCTCCAATATTTCGTGTTAGCTTTAAACCTTTTCAAATTGATGATATAGCAATTGGAATCGAATATATATTTCACAGATCGCTTCAGCTCCAACTTGTTTGCCTTCTGTGCCGTTAATCAAGAAACTTCTCAAAAGCAATTTCCTGTGAGATTAATGAATACCCGCAAAATAAAACCAAGACAAAAACTGAAACTGAATCGAAACCAAACCGAAACCAAACAAAAGCAAAAGAACAAATTATCCGTGTATTTAGATTTTGTTAGTATTTCTGAACGATTGACTTATTTACAATTTATTATTATTTTATTATGGTATACGAGTATAAATAGCGTATTATATAGAGCACAGCAATCCAGCTTATACATTTACGTAGTCGAAAAAAAAAAGAAAATAAAATATATATTTCTCCGGGGCGTATTGTGTTTGATTTAATGGATAATACTCCCCGTCTTCCGTCTCCCAAATCAATTCTCTAGATCCACCTGGCTGCATATCGACGGAACCATTGGTGGTTGACTCCGGACCCACACACATCTCCTTGTCATGGGGCAAACCCGTCAGCGTCAACTCCGCTCCGGTCATTGCCTACAAGGTGGAGGCATGGATCCTTGGCCACGAGGGCGGGGCCTATTGGCGTGAAATGGGCCTAACGCCAATCAATTCATTTGACGCCTTCAATTTGAAGCCCAATGTGGAGTATCATTTCCGCGTTACACCCAAGAATCGTTACGGCTGGGGTCCCGCGGTCCAGACCAGTTCTCCGCTCCAGGTGGGCGGTGTCGAGTGTCTGCCAGAGTTTGTCAAGATTCTGCCGGGTCAGGTGAAGGCCCTGCTGGGATCCTCATTCACGCTGCAGTGCAACATGCGGGGTGCGCCTCGTCCACAGATCACCTGGTACAAGGATGGCATACAGCTGAGCAGCAGCTCGGAACGTGTCAAGATTCGCCAGATTGGCTCCACCTGCGCTCTGACCATAGCCACTGTCAGTGAACTCGACTCCGGACGCTACACGTGCGAGGCGACAAATTCAAAGGGGAGAGTCTCCACCTTTGCCCGGCTGCAGGTCGTCTCCGATCCCAGACTATATGAGGCGGACTCGCGACTTAAGGAAATCGCACATGGACGCCATCCGGCTGAGCTAGGCGAATCCCTGCCGATTTTCACCATGCGTTTGCGAGATCGCCGAGTGCAGGTCACCTACCCGGTGCGTCTCACCTGCCAGATTGTGGGCTATCCCGCACCAGAGATTCTCTGGTACAAGGATGGCCAGCTTATCAGCTGCGACAGGCGACATCTCATCACAGCCGATGGTCAATTCTTTACTCTAGAGATCGCAGCCACCACACTCGACGATAGCGGCGATTACACATGCACGGCCAAGAACGAGCTGGGCTCCGTATCCTGTCACAGTTGCCTCGTCGTGGACAAGGGCATACGGGCCTACATCTCCCCCGACTTTTATGTGCCCCTCGATCCCTTTTATGTGTTCCGCGAAGGCAGCGAGATCCGTTTGTCCACCAAGGTGGAAGCCTATCCCGCCGTAGGAGTCACCTGGCATCGCAATGGCATGCGTCTGCGCCCCAGTCGACGCATCTCCGCCACACTCGACTCTACTGGCTACGTGGAGCTGATCATTGCCGAGGCCACTCCACGCGATGCGGGCATCTACGTTTGCGTCGCCTCCAACGTAGTCGGCAAAGTGGAGACCATTTGCCGTGTGGCCATCGAGGAGAACGAAGCAGCCGAAACCCCGGCACGAGCACTTGACATCCCCAGCATTAAGACCAGCGACATGCCGTGAGTAGAGTTATTCCTATATGCATTATCATATCATTAAAACTATTACTAATAAATAATAATTATTAAAAAATAATTATTTAAATAAATTTAGTCCTGAGTTCGTTTTGCATAATTCTTTGTTGAATTCTGTTTTTCATTAAATAATTATAATTAATACTTATTTTAATTAGTATTACTAATAAATAATAATTATTAAAAAATAATTATTTAAATAAATTTAGTTTTGAGTTCGGTTTACATAACTCTTTGTTAAATTTTGTTTTTTATTAAATAATTTTAATTAATACTCATTTTAATTAGCATTATTAATAAATAATAATTATTAAAAAATAATAACTCTTTGTTAAATTCTATTTTTCATTAAATAATTATAATTAATACTCGTTTTAATTTGTCAATACTAACTAATACTACATTACTTAAAAAATTGTATTTTCGAAAACATATTGCTTTTTATATATAAAAAATGTCTAATAATACCAAACTTATATAAATTGAAACTATTTGTTTTAGAAGTTTTAGATAGTTTTATTCTCTTAGAATTTTTTTGGTATGATTTAGTATTTATGTCTCTAATCTTTTGAAATCAATTTAATAATTTGCCATTCTATAGCTACTCCAAGGAGCCGCTCTTTGTGGTGAAGCCGCGTTCCAGCGAAGCCTTCGAGGGCGACAATGTCATCATATTCTGCGAAGTTGTCGGCGATCCCAAGCCCGATGTGGTCTGGCTGCGAGATTTCCTAAACGTGAGTGTATTCATTTACTCATTCATTCAGCTTGTGACGTCAGCAGCGACGGCGGCAGCGCTTGCGCAGCGTCTCGTTTAAGTTGAGTTGAGGCAGTTGCAGTTGCATTCACGGCGCCAGCAAATGTGGGTCGCAGTTATCGTCGCTGTCGTTGTCTCGATTCTCGTTGCAGTATCTTAAATCAAGTGCAATTGCGCCAACACCAAAAGTACATATGTTCATGCGAAGTATTTGGCTCTGTGGGCCCTAATCAACATCAGGAAATAGAACGAATTACAATTTCCATATTGATTTCCGCACTATTTACATATAAGTATATATATTAAAAGTGGCAACAATCTGGGCAGTCACATTTCTAAAATTCGTGAATCGTACAGTTGCTCGAGCGGATAAATTTAACAGAATATATCATAAATATGTAATCTTAATTGATCTGCTACAACGTGTAAAGTGTGCGCCAAGGGTGAAAAAGTTAAGTGAAGGTACAAAAATAAAGACGATCATACTGAAGTTAATACAATCGAAGGTTTGGCAATTTAAAAATATGCACATTTTTAATTTTTTGAAAAGAATTTTTTTTTTTTTTTAAATTAAAACAAACATGTGGTTTTGGTATTTAGCAAAATAATTACTTGATTGATTGAAACCCTTTTCTGTTTCAACAGCTTGTATCTGAAATTTACTCTTCTCTGGAATTCAAATCGAAATTTAATGACAATTTTTGCATACTCCTCCCATTCTCTATGGGGGACATAACAATGCCAATTTCAGCAGCTGCAGCTGCTTCTTACTCGGATTACCAGACGACTGCGTCACACGTAGCTCTCCATATCGCTGGTTATACAATCCAATACACACACACGAATACCGACTCATACATTGACATGGACAGTTTGGTTTTCTTTTAAAGCTGATCTGCTGTCAAACGCTAATTCAAGTTCAACCCATATCAAATAACAAGCTTGTTGCGATACAAACAATTACGATACGACTCTTGGCCAGAGCCAAAAAGGCAACGCGCAACGAACAAAAATTATTAGCCACAATCGTGCCGCTGAACGTACCAAGGAAGCAGGAGGTCAGGGTGGGCAGCCTATAGAAAACACAGAGAGACCGACAGACGGACAGACAGTCAGGCTGACAGACGAGTTCCATATACCAGTTTTCCTATTGCAAGTCATAAAATTAAATTTTGTGCTTATATGGACATGAGTTGTGCACAACAACAACAACAACGATAAGTGAACAATAAGAACATTTACGACGTTAACATGATTCATTCATTCACTCAGTTTGTTTAAACGGTCCTTATGGCTGCACTTTGAATGTTGCAGCAAATATTTCAATAAGAATTTAATGTTTATCTGTTTTCATTTGCAGACGGACTATTACAAGGACGCGCCACATTTTCGACGCATTGGCGAGGGACCGGAGTACCGTTTGGAGATACCCAGCGCCAAATTGGACTTTACCGGCACATATTCCGTTATTGCCAGCAATTGCCATGGCGAGGCCAAGGCTGTAATTTCACTGCAAATATACGCCAAAGGTAAGTCTTGCTTATTGTCTTGCTTACATTTATTGACTAGCTAGAACTGTTGATGTGGGTCACATCCATACTGTTAAAGTGCTTTTGGATATATGTTCATAAGACGCGGATAGACGACATCCTTCCAGAATTCATCGGCCATTTGCAGCAGGCTGCCCACAAACTCGGGATCAGCTTGCACCCAAACGTAGTGCAGAGCTCCGTTCGTTTCGAATGTGGGACTGAGCACACAGTAGAGCGCCTTCTTCACATTGGCCAGAAACATTTGTATCTGAATTTGTGCCATGTACTTTGGTGCGATTGACTCGCGTGCTTCGAGATATTTCTCAAAGTCCTCCTCAGTCTTTGGTGATTTGATTTCAACAATGTGATCATCCGTTATCCCATCGGGCGCTCCACACAAATAGGGATAGTTTTCATGAAGCAGCAGACCACATTCAAAATACTCCTTGTTTTCCAGTTTTTCGGTCTGCTTCAAGATGAAACGCTTGTGCTGCTTCTGTTGCACACGATCCTCTGTGTTCTCGTCGCGGCCCTTGCAGAAGAGCATATTAAAAATCTGTTCCTCCTCCACCTGCGTTTTTCGAGTAGCAATCATGTGCATCATGGAGCAGCGTATGCGCATGTACTGCGCCTCAATCCATAGCTTTGATTTGTACTGAGTTTTGGTCACTTCGCTGAGGCTATCAAAGAGTCCACTCTGCGCTTGCAGTTCCATGTGCTGCAAAAAACTGTGCACATCAAATATGTTGTACTCCGCAACCTTCAGCATCACTTGATGTACAAGTATGGCCTCGAATTCATCGGTTGTTTCGATGCACTGGCGGTACAGTGCTGAATCCCGTCCACATATGGACAACTCCTCCAGTACAGACTGTAGAAAAGCGCGATCCTCCTCTGCGCTATGATCTGCAGCATCTGAATCCTCATCGATGGGAGGCTCAAGGTCGGGCACCATATCACGTATGCGAATAGCCCTTGTTGGTTCTGGTTGGACAAGAGCTTCCAGCTCATTACCCCAGAATTCCACAACAGCCGTAGGTCTCTTATCCGTGCTCTTGTTGTGCAGCCACAACACCAAGGCTACAATGTGCGGGCAAACAGCTGCAGCGAGATTCGAATCAATTAAGTGCCATGCAGTTGACATTACCAACTTACCTTCTCCGGGGCACAGACTGCACTGGCATTCCCTAATGGAATGTGAGCCTTCTATAACCTTGATGGCTACATTGGCGTGAGTCTCTGTATTGGCAAAATCAGCGGCGGAGAATACCAATGCTTTCAATTCACAAATTTCTGCTTGCCGGCGCAGATGCACGTAGTCTATTACCAGATCGTTACTGTCCGAGGAACTGTTTTAATAAGTTTTTACAACATTACAACTTGTCGTGTGCAAAAATGGCGGGAGATATTTACATTTGTTTGTCAGCGGCTTCTGAAAAATAGTTGAATACCATTCCGTGATTGACAGCTGGTATATTGTGTATGTCTGCTTTGCGGAAGCCAGGCTCCAAGTCCATGGGCACAATAATTAACCCCCGCATTTGGATAAGTTACATAAAATTGATTCAAAAACAAAATCCGCAAACTCGACGCTAAAATTGTTCGACAAACAAGCTGCTAAAATAAATTGCTATAAATAGCTTTACCAGGGCTGCAATAGCATGGTGTTGTTTTGACTCACCACGCTCACGTTCACGCTGCTCAACTGTTGTGCACTGAAAAGAAAAAGAATAGCGCGCCAAAATGATATTTTTAAATTTATATTTCTGTAGATATACTTAAAGAAAATCGCATGGACAAGGTTCACACACGACATGGGTGAGTACGAGTAAATATTTTGTATTTATTTAGTATATGTGTATTTGTATCTACAATTTAATATAACAGCAATATTGAAACCTTGCCGCGCTTCGTGAGAAATCTGCGCAATCTCCGCTGCTGCGATGGAGACGCCATATCGCTGGAGTGCCATGTGGAGGCGATGCCCGAGCCTTATATAATATGGGAAAAGGATGGCCGCGTTATACCCAGCGATAGGGACTACGTGATGTCGTATGACGGCATTAAAGCCACGTTAAGCATACCGCGTGTTTATCCCGAAGATGAGGGCGAATATACGTGTGTGGCCAAGAATTCGGTGGGCCGGACACTTTCATCAGCTTGCATTATTGTCGATGTGCCGGAGGAGAAGGAGAATATGCTGAGCCGCCAATTGGCACGTCCAAGTGCCTTGTTGTCCGCCCATTCAACCCCTCGTTCGACGCCCCGTTCGACGCCGAATCGCAGCTTCTCACCCATGAGACTTTCCTATCGCAACAGCAGCATTGATCTGACCACGGGCTCCGTGGACCGTCGACGCAGCGATGCTCGCTGCATAACGGCGCCGAAATTCCTAGCCATTCCCTACAATCGTGTTGTCGAGGAGGGCGACAGTGTGCGCTTCCAGTGCGCCATTGCTGGTCATCCCTCGCCTTGGGCCACATGGGATAAGGATGGACTGATTGTTACGCCCACCCCTCGTATTGCTGTCAAAGAAGTCGATGATTTGCGTTTCATTGAAATTGATGAGGTCGGCTTCGACGATGCTGGTCTGTATCGCATCACCCTGGAGAACGACTTTGGACGCATTGAGGCCACAGCTCGTCTGGACGTAATAAGCAGCTCCCGCTACTCAAAGTCTCCCTCAACTAGAAGTGTTCGGGCATCCTCCTCCCGCCGCAATGCCTATCTATATAGACGTATCATGGGACCATCTACAGGTAATTGAATGAACCCATTTAGAAATTATCATCTAAATCAAACCAGGGATTAAACCGTAATTTAAGTATTATTTAATATTAATTGAAATAAATAAATTTATGTTTTAAATTTGTATTATAAATAATAATTAAATTTTTCAGCTATTGGCGGTCGCATGGCATTGGCAAGCGGCTTTCGCGGCTCCTCCGTGCCCTCTGTGAGATTCTACCACAATAACGTGGAGCTGGAGCCATCAGACCGGGTGCACATTGTGCTGCAGGAAGATGAGGCTATGCTGTTTGTGGACAATGTTACGATTGCCGATGAGGGCAATTACACGTGCATTATAAGTGGCGATCATGATCCCCTAATTAGCTCCATCGATGTTAAGTTCCATGCGACAAGTACTGATATTCAACGTCGCCCTGCCGTCATCTCGGAACCATTGTCGGAGCTCACGAAATCAGTTGAGGGCGAGGTGATCGATCTCTGCTGTGCTATCGATAGCATCGAGCCCTACAGCTACGTCTGGTTGCGTAACGGGGAAATTCTGCCCGATAGCGAGGAGTTTAAGTGAGCAATGAGATTTCATATTATGTGTTCTGTATACCATTTATATCATTGACTTTGTCTCTCTCTCTCTGTCTGTCAAACAGCTACATCGATCACGGCAATGGGTGTCTCTGTTTGCGCATCAACGACGCCTTTGACATTGACTCCGGCATCTACAGCTGTCAGGTGTACACGTCCGAGGCGAATGACAACGACGCCGACTGCGCCTGCGACTGTCGCAGCAGCGGTGAACTGTGCGTGCTGGAGCGAGATCTCTCGCGGATTGATGAAGTACAACCGCTGAAGACACCGCTGCCTGTGGTATGTGCCCCGGGTGCGGAAGCTCTCTTCTATGCTCGGGTTTATCCCTGCGATGCGGACGCCGAATGGTATCTCAATGGAAAACTCATCGAGGATGACTCACTGAACATGACGGTGCGTAATATGACGTAACACGACAAGCACACACACACACTTAAGGAGGGCTGACCCCAAATCTTAGGCCGAAGTTTAAATACTCTTACGGCAAGATTTCAGAAATTCTTATATACCCGTTTACATTTTAGGGCTTAATGAATCAATTTGGCCTTATTTGTTGACTTAAGTGTGCTTCGCCAGCTTCATTTGCCCGCTCTCCAGTGGAGCACTTGAGGCTGTTTCTTGCCTTGCCTCTGGCCACAATCATAAAAACAAAAGCGCTTCGTTCACACCTTGTCACCGTTGACTTTCTGTCTTTGTGTGTGTGTGTGCTTGCAGTGAAAACAACAACAATCATTATACACAAATAATAAACAGAGGCCCCAAAAAAGATTAAAATGCCATGGCATGCGCAACGCATGCAAACAATGTTAGTGACGTGACGTCCGTCGGCTGTCGGTTGTCTGTCGTTGTGTCGCGTTGCGAATCGATTTGAATGCGATGTGATGCTCGATCGGAGAGCAAACGAGCAAAAGTCAATTTGCCATCACTCGTTCAATGGCTTTCAAGCGGCACACACATCCAGTAGGCAGCCAGGCAATAGATATACATATATAAATAGATAGCAAGCCCTAAAATGTCACAGGTATGCAAACTATTCAGTTAACGATCGGCATATCAATATCAACAACATTGTATCTACATATGTAGATAAAATGCGAGTATCGTAGCTACTGATAAGCGTCGAATTGCGCGCGCGAACTGTGAATTGAGAGTGAGCGTGAAAGTTTCGATATCGAAACCGAAACGACGCAGATCATGGTGAGATTGCTACAAGGTAGCTCAATTATTTCACCATTCGTGCGTGCGGTCCAGCGACTTTTGAATATAACTACCAGAAAATATGACAGCTGACCTTGTTAGTCATTTCACCATTATCCAGATATCCATGCTCCGAGAGCTCGTCGTGTTCGGGTTTTACTTCTGTGTGTTGTGCTCAATAATATTTAATTGGTGCGTCGTCATTCTCAGTTCAACACTGGCCATTGGCGCCTCACGTAGCGTGTCAGGCAGTCCAATCAATTGTTCAGTTAACCATATATACATACGAGTACATATAGTACATACATGTGTATAAACGTCATCTTTGTGTATATTTCACTTGCCTAAGCATTGTCATTGAGCCGCGTTAAAGTTGTCTTATTTGCACATCAGTTTTGAAATTCACACACACACACATACATATATACACTAACCCACTGTTGTCTTCATTACAGTTGGAGTCGTATCCGGAGAACGGCATTCGCCTGCTGCGCCTGCGAAACGTGCAGTTGGCCCAAAGCGGTGAACTGCGTCTGCAGGTGAAGCATCCGTTGGCCGAGCGACGCACGCCGGCAGCACGCAGTTATACCAGTCTCCTGGTATTGCCAGTTGCCAATAAGAACAATCACAGTAACAACAACAACGATCTACAACTGGCTGGTAGCAGCTGCATATTGAAGGGGCCGGATGATTGCACCGCACTCATAGGCGGACATGTCCAGCTGAGCGTGCAGTTCGAGCCATTGCCCAACAGCAAGGTCATCTGGTATAAGGCGGTAAGTAAACAAGCGAACGATTCTTTTTACTTGGTAGGATTAGGGAATGAGTTCAAGTGCAACTGTTATGCTGGGTTCACACTGCATCACAGACTGCCTGAATCCTCTGTACTGAATACGATCCTATCGGGTCTTGTAGCCATACATGCAGAACTGTTGAAATGCGACAATGGTCTGTGACTGCCTGTGACGTAGTGTGAGCCTGGTTTATAGCCTTGTTTATTATGTAAATTGTTCCGGTTTCTGTTTCTGGCCCATAGCTGGTAGCGAGATTTCACTTGCGTAATGGTTTTATTGACATGTGACCTAATTAGGCATAATGCCGTCAACAGCTTGAAGATTAGCGCAATTGTTGTTATGCCCATGATCCATATCAGAATTATTATCTATCAACCTCATTTCAGCTGTTGCCCTATCTCGTTGCTTTCTATGGGCATTCGGGCACGTTTTAAGAGTAGAGATCGCTTCAGATCAGACTCAGGTCTCGGGTCTCGACACATCTTGTTGTTAGGGTCTCTGACTGGGCGACTCTCGGACTGTGTCACGATCAGTTTGCGGTATTGACGTACGGCTGAAATACCGAATACTTAGTTAATACTCGTACGTAAATAATTGTTAAAAACCGCAAAAAAGCGAAAAGCAACAACAATAAATAACAAGGCGTCAGCATAGTTGAACGTGTTTTCTCGTTAGCCAGCGAACAAGGTTGTACCCCCTGCACCCTCTATTCCAATTCCAATCCCAATCCCAGTCTGAGTTCCAATCTCCTAAATGCAGTCGCAATATTAATCGAATTTTCCGCTTTTCCCTCCATACAGTGCCATGCCATCGTTGAGGGCGCCAATGTGAAAATTCATACGACATCGGAGCTGTCGACGCTTTATATAACGGACATCGCAGCCGATGATAGCGGCAAATATACGGCGGAAGTCATGAGTGATTACGGCGTGGAGGCAGCCGCCGCTTCGGTTGCCGTCGAGGGGCCTCCGGAACCGCCCAGCGGACAGCCAAGTGTGTCCCTGGGACCAGATCGAGTGGCAGTTGCCTGGTGTGGTCCACCCTACGATGGCGGTTGCATGATCACCGGCTTTATGTATGTTCCATATATATATTATTTTCTTAATTGTATCAAGTCAACAAATGTCTTCTCCTCTTTTAGCATTGAGATGCAGAGCTGCAAGTCATCGGACTGTGATAGCATTAAGGATAACTCTGACTGGCAGCAGGTGGCACGCGTCGTCGATACTCTGGCCTATACGGTGAAGGATTTGCTGCCACAGTTGCACTATAGATTTCGAGTGCGCGCCGAGAACATACACGGACGCAGTGCACCCAGTCAGGTCAGCGAGCTGGTGCAGACAACCCGTCTAGCAACACCAACAACAGCTGCAGCTGCGGCAGCAACTGAAACAGATACCTTGAGCAGTGTCTCTGTGGAATCTGGCGGAGATTTTAAATCCCGCTTTGACATCATCGAGGAGCTGGGCAAGGGACGCTTTGGCGTTGTCTACAAGGTGCAGGAACGTGGCCAGCCACAACAGTTGCTGGCCGCCAAGGTGATCAAGTGCATCAAGTCGCGTGATCGTCAAAAAGTGCTCGAGGAGATTTCCATAATGCGCTCCCTGCAGCATCCCAAACTACTTCAACTGGCGGCCTCCTTCGAAAGCGCACGTGAAATAGTTATGGTCATGGAATAGTGAGTATATCGTTGCCACCAGTGCAATCACCATATCATAATGCTTCCTCTACATTTACAGCATCACTGGCGGAGAACTCTTCGAGCGCGTTGTAGCCGATGACTTTACGCTGACGGAGCTGGATTGCATTTTATTCCTGCGTCAGGTGTGCGAGGGAGTTGCCTACATGCACGGCCAGAGCGTGGTGCATTTGGATCTGAAGCCGGAGAACATCATGTGCCACACCAGGACCAGCCATCAAATCAAGATCATTGACTTTGGATTAGCCCAACGACTGGACACAAAGGCTCCGGTTCGTGTGCTCTTCGGCACTCCGGAATTTATACCGCCCGAGATCATCAGCTATGAACCCATTGACTTCAAGTCGGACATGTGGAGCGTGGGCGTCATTTGCTACGTGCTGTAAGGGTCACAGATTTAAATCTTTATCTCTTTTGCCCAATCTAATCTGTAAATCTTTCTCTGCCGCAGACTCTCGGGTTTGTCGCCTTTTATGGGCGACACGGATGTGGAAACCTTTTCGAATATTACACGAGCCGATTACGATTTTGATGATGAGGCTTTTGACTGCGTGTATGTAGCTAAAATAAATGGGAATCCCCCTTGTGCAGAATGTAATCCTCGTAATTCAATTACAGCTCACAGGAGGCCAAGGACTTTATCTCGCAGCTGCTCGTGCATCGCAAGGAGACTCGTCTGACCGCTCAGCAGTGCCTGGAGTCGAAGTGGCTGTGCCAGCGCCATGACGAGAATCTCAGCAACAATAAAATCTGCACGGACAAGCTTAAGAAGTTCATCATACGCCGCAAGTGGCAGGTGAGTCGTCCTTAGCAATTGTCTTTAGTTGCCCTCAGCTTGCCAAGACTAACTGCTGCCTTTTTTATATTTTGTGTGTTGTTGTTTAATCCATGCCTTGGCTACTTTAATCCACGCTTTGCTTTGCCGCCCGCTTGTTGAATAACCAGAAAACTGGCAATGCCATACGTGCTCTGGGTCGGATGGCCACGTTGTCGGCATCGCGTCGCAATTCGGCCATTGCCATGGGCGCCTTGAACAGTCCACGTCCCTCGATTTCCGGCCTGGGCATGCTGAGTGCAACGAGTGTGACCAGCACGCAGATGGCCTCACTGAATGAGGAGGAGGATGACTTCAGTGTCGAGATGCCCCATTCAGTGGAGAAACGCAAGACAACCGGTGTCCTTAAGCTGCGCGACAAGTCGCAGTGCAGCGAACGCAGTGACTCCGGTTATAGCGAGTGCTCCAACGGTAGCCTGGGCACACAGGAGACCCTGCTGCTGACGCTGGCCAAGTCCAAGCTGGAGCAGATTGCCAAGGCCAACAGCGAGATGGAGAACAACACATCACACAATGTGCCCACCCTGGAGCTACCTGCCAAGGGTGAACCCATAATGCTATCCGACTTTACAAACACCATCAAGATGCGCAAGAAATCGCTGGAGGACAGTTGCACACGGGAGAAGCTGAAACCGCATGCCAAGCCCATTTGCGAGTCCAAGCAGAAGGTGTCCCAGCTGAAGCACAGGTTCCAGCAATCCAATGCTGCTGCAGCTGCTGCGCTTAACAAACCTGCCACTGCATGCAACAAAGTCGCCAAGGTCGCGATCACGAACGTGGCCCCCATCAGTAAATGTAACCATTTTTCCGAGCTCTTGCATAATGCTCTGTTACAGACATAGACAAACAAGTTGTTAACCATCTACCTCTCTGTTTCTCTGTTAGCCGTCACAGGTCGAGCAACTGTCGTCAGTAAAGCGAAACCAACACAAACCCAATCAATGCCCAGTTCCCCAGTACTCCAACGCGCCGCAACGCCAACGCGGCTGAGCAGTCGCGTCCGTGAGACAACGGAGCGTCTTGCCCAACAGCACACGGTGGCAAGTGCACAGCGTCATGGCAAAGGGAATGGGAATGGAGCTGCAACTGCAACTGGAACTGGAAATGGTCTCGGACATGGTCACGAGTCACGTGCGCGACATCTTATCAATAGATTCAACGAAACGAAACATATCACGTCCTAGCTTTTATATCGTCCCACAAGTTGATTCAATTTCTTGATTCACATTTTTTATTACTATGTATTAATATTAATGCAAAATATTATAATTATCATTATTTAATGTACAATGTTAAAAACAAAGCCCAAGCTGTACGAAACACACACATACACACACACACACACTCGAATATACATATGTATGTGCATGTATGTATGTATAATATCTATAGCTATATATAGGTTATAGACGGATGCGAACTAATTATAATTATTATCCAAATCCGAATCCAAAATGCAACCCAAACAACAGGCACATGTCAAATGCACTGCACTTAGGCTAGACGAAGGCTACAATATTTAAATTATTTTATCGATTTATATATACATAACTATTTACCGTACTAATTAAAGTTAATTTAACGAAGCCAGCGGTGTCCTGGGAATATTTAGGTTTCCCTTTAGTCACAGATGTGAAACTTTACAAATTCAATCAGTTAACATTTCTTAGAAACACTTCAATATTGTGACCAACTTCAAAACAGATTTTCAAGTGGAATGACATTTTGATAATAGTTTGGCCTAAATTCTAAATTCATCCTGCATTTAAATATTGTTATCAACTCGATTTTTCGGTGATTACTGATCATTCACAAGTGAAGAAGTGATTCCTGATCGAAATTAACTGCTGAATGCTCAAAATGATTGCAACTTTTCTCAGCTCTGACTGCTGATTTGATTCCTTTTCGCTTCAACTGGCTTCTAATGATCTTGGGTTCTATGCTAAGCTACTGCTACACTGCATCGTTGTGCACCTGGCGAGGCTTTAGTCGCACCCAGAGGCCTCCGGAGGCGCGCAAGGTGATGCGAAAGATGGCCTCGAATGTTGTCTTGCCGGGCACGGATAGCAGCTGATAGCTGCGCAGCAGCCGGGATACGATTGTCTTCATCTCGAGGATGGCAAACCGATTGCCAATGCAGTAGCGCGGCCCAGCGCTGAATGGTATGAAGGCATACGGATGACGCTGCTCCACTTGATCGCTGGCAAAGCGTTCCGGCATAAACTTCTCCGGCTCGGGATAGATATGCGCCAGTCGGTGTGTGGCATAGGGGCAGATGAAGATGTTGCTGCCCGCCGGCAAGGTGTATTCTCCCAGACGCACTTCCTCGCCCAGTTTGCGGGCGATTAATGGCACGCTGGGATACAGACGCAGTGCCTCCTTGATGCACATCTCCAGATAGCGCATTTCCCGTAAATCGCTCATTGTGGGCGCCCGATTGCTCTGCTCGAAGATGCGCTCCAGCTCCTCGTGACACTGATCCTGACACTCTGCATTCTGGGCAAGCAGAAAGATGGTAAACGCAACTGCCGCGCCCACCGAATCCTGGCCAGCCAGCATAAATGTGCACGCCTCGTTGACAATGTCGTCCTCCGTGAAATCGACATTGCTCTCGGAGATTTCGATCATGTAGTCCAGCAGGCACTTGCGTTCCACATTGTTGTTGCCGGCATTGGCCATAATCTCGCGTCGGCGCTGGATCATCTGCCGGGTGAAGTCGTTGAGTCGCTTCTTCTGGTTGAGCTCATCACTGGCCATCGATGTCAGCTGATAGATGCCATCGAGGAGCAGCCAAGGCTGCGTGAAGCGAGCGGGTATAACGATTTTGCCCTTGCGGAAGGGTGAATCCTCCATCAGTCCCAGGCCCTTCTTTTTGATGGGCACACCCAGCACGGCCTCTATAATGGAAGACCAGAGATTAATGTGAAGTAAGATTCATATAGAGAAGCACCTCAACTTACCATTTAGTATATCAATGACGCAGTTGTTCACATACTTGGCTATATTAATCTCCGTGCCCAGCGCCGAGGCTTCCAGGTGCTCATTCAAAGACTGCGACGCATCCACAAAGGTGCCAATGAATTGCTCCAGGAGGTTGTGATGAAATGCCGGCTGGATGAGCTTGCGATGTGTACTCCACCTGAGGCCACTGCTCGTGATTAGCCCATCGCCCAGGAAGTTGTGCATGAGCTTGTAGAAGAAGACCTTGTTCGTGTGCTTCTTGGATGAGAGAATGACCTGCAGATCCTCCGGCTGCAGCACCACAAAGAAGGGGAACAGGAGCACCCAGATGCGCACGAGGGAACCATAGAGATTGAAGGCATTTGCGGCACGTTTTCTCATCACTGCAAAGGGTAATATAATTAATAATTATAATGAAAATAATATAAAAAAATAAGGAATTAAATATATATTAAAAATTACTTTGAAACAATTTCAAGCGACTATTAATAATTTTAATTGCTTAATCTTTGCATACGACTGGGTTAAAAGAATAATTAAAATAATAATAAATAGAAAACCCTCTACTGAATAATAGAAGTGGCTCACTTACGATCTTTCTCATTGATCAGCAGGCAGTTGCCAATAAAGGGCAAAGACGGTGGTCCAGAGAGACGCAGTGATAACAGCACCGATCTGAGATACGTTAGCAAGTGTGTGTGGAATGTGTAGATGCTCAGCGATAGCAGCAACAGGGCAAGGACACTACACAATTCCGATTTCGTGGCACGCTCCAACTGAAGAGAGAGAGAGAGAGATATATAAAGATTTAATTTGTTTACCAATTGAGTAGTTGAACAGCGAGTAAGTGCGTAAAATATTTGCTAAACCCGCTGTCAATTGGCCCTTTGAACGGAACGACTCAACTTGACTTTAATAGCGTCAAGATACAAAAGTATCTGTGTGCCTCATAAATTTAAATGTACATGCTCGCACGCCAGTTAGTTAGTGCTGAGACTTATGGCCAACTCGTGCCATGTCGTAAGTTTTTCGTAAACACTCTCATCATCAATAAAGTAGAAATCATCGAAAGTGCCTGGGCAAAATAGTGTGAATTGCTTGGGACAACACGTCGCATGCGCGATATCTGTAGCTGTATGTGTGTTTCCGAGTGTTGATACGTTGTATACTAAGCCTAGCCCTAAAGCCGATCTAATCAACAGCCAAAATAAGTCAGCAATCAACTGCAAGGCATTGCAAGGACGCCACATCTAAAGATACAGATTAATCAATCTACCAGATACATTTGTATTCTTTGTGTCAACTGACGGCTTTAGTTGAAACCGGTTGACAAGAACCCATTCACTCATTCGTACAACATACATTCATACATCTTGATTAATGATGATCACCCAAAAATATCAGCCAAATATCATGGACGCACGTTTTGTTATTTTGGCCTTTTCCCAGCGTCTGTTTGCTTTGTTCCATGTGTGTTTCGTTGGCCTCCCAGTAAAAGCGCCAAACAATTTCGGAAATACGAGCACTCACTCACATTGTCAAGTGTTTTGTGACCCACAAACATACAAAAAATGAATTGAAAAAAATAAATAAAAAAAACAAACACTAAAATATAAACGTAATTCATAAAATACTCGAAACAGGAATACTATAAATGTTATACATAGTTAGCTGGGGATGGTCGATGCTTGGATACTCTGTAAAACAATTTAAGAAAATTTTGGAATATCATACTTAAGAGATGCCCATAAACCGAAATTATTCCAACCGAAATAAACGTTAAGATTTTAAAGGAACACTTTGAAGTTTTTGGCTTAAATCTTAAAGAAACAAATCGAGATTTAGTCCAAAAGTACTTTTTTACCCTAATTTTATCACCTGGAGTTGATTAAAAAGTTAAAATAAAGATTTAAAATTTTTGAAAATTTTCGAAAAATGTAAAATTTCCGAAAGAAATTGATTTTTTAAAATCATCCAATTTTGATGCCAAATCAATATTTCTATAATAAAAAGGTGAAAAAAACATCCCTTTTGAAAATCGATCAAGATTTGACAAATCTATTCAAATTAAAAGAATACCATGTAAATACTATAAATCAGGGAACATTTGGAAGTTTTTGGCATAAATCTTAAAGACTCTAACCGAAATTTAGTGCAAAAGTACTTTTTTACCCTAAATTTATCACCTGGAATCGATTTAAAGAATAAATTGAAATTTTAAAATTTTTGAAAATTTTCGAAAAATGTAAAGGGGTTACTATGTAAAAATCGATGATTTTTTGAAAAAAAATCTTTTAAGCATAAAATTTAAATGCAAAGTTAAAGTAGGGTTAGTATTATGGAAAATAAGACATTCCTCATGGAAATCGGATGAGTTTTAATAAAGTTGTGTTGGTTAAAAGTCCAAAGAGTCAATATTTCTCATATATAGATAATTTACATTGTGACACACAAGCTGTACAAGTAACAGATTCAGGGTCAATTTCACATTGTAGCTGTAAGTTATGAGTATTATCGCATAGTTCAGTTTTTGTGATTAATCAAATTAAAGACGCGCACAACATACAAATGAGATAGATATGAAAATATTATATCTAAACAATATTCGCTTTCAAAATGTGACCGGATAGCGAAAGTTGATAGGCTATGCCACGCCCAGAAACAGCAGCAGCAACAACAACAACAACTCAGCTTAATAACAACAACAATTGTTTGTATTTATGTGTGTATGTGTTTGGTTCAATTTTATTTGCATAGTTGGCGAATGCAATTTGTACATTTTACATTGACGAATTCAAAGTAAGTAGACAAAATTCTGACATCTCGCATCTGGAATGCAGCGTCTGCTAACTCCTAGACTAAGGAACCTAATGGAAGGAGAGGAGGAGGACAGGGATTATTGTTAGATTCATCCTAAAAGTTGGTAGAAAGCTTACCAAAAGTCAACACAAAATTTGTAAATAAACTATAAACATACAAAGAAAGACCCATTTTGCGCTAACATTAAACTTCGTAGCCCTCGGAAAGTGCATTGACGTGGGGATTGTGGAAGAGACTGCGCTCCCCGTTGCCCCAGGGGAAGCGTTTGTTGCGACGACGCATGTACTCGTACTGGACAAAAGGCTGGCGCGGCTCCTTGTCGGCGTCAATGGAGCTGTAGGCGTTGATCATGCACAGGGCAACGATCGGGGTGGCAACCAGAAAGGTGACACGCTTCCATAGCAGCGAGCCGGTGGCCTTGCCACCAATCAGATTCAGACTGCGACTGACCTGGCTGACACTGGGACGCAGATAGCGTTCCCAGAACTGCGACATTCTATGCTCGATTTCCTAGAATTAATCTTTAGAATTTTCCAATAATTTACTGTATACGATACACAAATCGAAATGTGTGTTGTCCGTTGAAATTGAGAGTAGTTCTGAAATCCTTATATACAGACTTGTCGAAAACGACTCGATTGTGTGTTTGTGAGTAACAAGCCGCCCACACACACACACACGCATAGCATTTGCAATTAGGAAGTTTCAAGGGGAACGCGCCAAAGTCGAAGCCAAAGCCGAATCAAGTTCCAAGTTGAGGTCCAACAACCTGGACAGGCAGCAGCCGCTGAAGCGCGCCTTCCGCTGGATAAGTATCTATCCATCTAT
Organism: Drosophila rellima; assembly: GCA_035043635.1. Classification (NCBI taxonomy): domain Eukaryota; kingdom Metazoa; phylum Arthropoda; class Insecta; order Diptera; family Drosophilidae; genus Drosophila; species Drosophila rellima. The sequence continues at coordinate 4,478,645 of JAWNMV010000236.1, read as the reverse complement.
CAATTTGTCTATCTACATATATGTACGAGTATCTATCATAATCAGGTACCATAAAAGTGTGTGTAGGGAGAGAATTCGCTGTTAACTGGCGTATTTACACAACAATTCACACCTGTTCACTAATAAATGAACATGATTATTTCTCACTAATTCTATAAATTATCATCAGCGTCTTTCAGTACTCACAAGTCCAAGCCCAAACCCAAAATCGGAATCCACAACCTCAGCCCAATAACTAAGTTTGTGCAATGGTTCAGCCTACGTGCCTCTATCAACACTACAAAAAAAAGAAAAAAAGGCAATAAGACTCTAAGCCATTTCCATATCATGGCTCTTTGATCTCTTGCCATTACACTCTTGCGCTCTTTAAACTCTTTTATATTGCATAATTTATAAACCAATTGGTAAAAGGATTATTTTCAATTTCTATAACTCAACATATTTTTTTTTTTTGATTTTATATATTTTTATAGTTAATTCTCCTTTTTTTTGGTTTCTCTCACTTTTACTTACCACTTTTTCCACAATCATTTTAAGCTTTCTGTCACTTTAATCAAAGATTCTTTCACTTCACTTGCAATTATTTTTCACACTTTCTCACAATATTTTCAGAACCGTCTTTAGAATGTCCTTAGAGAAGACACCAACAGTGTCAGCTAAAAAAAAGCGTCAACTCTCTCAGTGGCGCGTACGTTTAAAATGTTCAATTCACACACGCCGAAAGCTGAATTTCAAATGGTGGATCTCCGGTCGGGGCAACCTCTATTTATAAGCGCAATATCCAAAAACGTAAAATGCTTTACGCGAAGCGTACGTGAGACGCTGCCTACGGAGATGAACGAAAGAGCAGCCGCGGTATTGGATATTGTGGGAGTCCACAAATACATATACTCAATAGAAGTATTCAATGAGGTGCTAAGTGCCCAGAACTAGGAAAAGACTTGGCGTCGCATGAATAATCAGACAAACTTACCGCCAATTATGCACCGAAACTCCGGGAAAAATAAATTTTCTAGGATTTGTTTAACCGCATAAGTTATGTAGGTTGGTATAAGTGTAATACTCGTAGAGTGTCCACTTAAGCCCAAAGTAGCAGCTAATGGAAGTCATTCGCACTGCACTTCGTTTGCCAGATAATCAAATAATTAGTTATACTACCCGTTTGACAATATTTACAGAGATTGTCTGTAGGCATTAGAACTACTCGTATCTGCGCATTTATGTGGACAACTTTGGCGCATTCGGGAAGCATCATTCCTTCCGTGAAATTTCCATATGTTGACTGAATAAACTTGGTTTATTTGAACATTCAAATTGGGCATCAAATGCAAAAAGTGTTGCCTACTTCAGGGCTGACCTCGAATTAAATAACTTGTTGCATTCTTTGCGGCGCAACATTGAAAAGATAATTCAAATCTATTATATATATACACAGATAATTATTAAAATTTTGCGCAAGATACAAAACTAGAGGCTTGAAATTTTGCATGTACATTTTAGAACTTTTTTATTAATTTTTAATTGGAACTGGCAAAAAATCAAAGTTTTTGCATAAACTCTAAATATAGAGACTTGAATTTTGCATGCTCATTAATAAGACTAAAATAGAATCTTAGTTTTTAAGTTCTTTCAATTTCCCCACCCTTTTTTCGATAGACTCTGGGCAAAAATCCGGTTTTTTGGCATAGACTTTAAATACAAAGTCATAGACTTTAAATTTTGCATGCCGTTTTAGTTAGAATACATTTTTTTGTTTGTCTTTTTAATTGCTATACTATATTGCATTCAATCCCCTGGGTATGATATATTGGGACAGCATTCGATTAAATTTTGGTAAATGCTTGTTATTTAGGCATAATCTTCAAATCTCTAACTGACTTAAAAGAAAAGTTCCTGAAACAAAGCAACCACTCAAATCTCAAAATATTAAAATACTTTAAAAGATGCAACAGATTCAAATTGCACTTTACACAAAATGTTGTTTACTAAAAAAAAACAAAGAAAAGTTTAATGATACCAAAAAATAACCAATATCCATAAAAGTTCAAGACTTAAGAACAACATTCTACTTTCTGCAATATTTGAAAACGTGTGTGAAAAATCCAATCGTCCAATGCTAATTTGCTACTATTGACCATACAAGATGAGTGCCAAATTGAGTTCTGGTTTAATTGTTGATATGACAAAATATCAACAACAACAACACGATATTTCTTAAATGGTAAAGAAATTTGATAATTTGCATTATTGACCATATTTTCACTTTGCCTTTAAAGTCCGTTGACGTAATAAAAATACGTTGCCTGCGTGTTTTTTGTACTGATTTGAATAAGTTTGTACTTTAGGAGCAGATTCCTGTTTTTATCAAAACACGACTTTATATTTCTGCCTATTTAATGCTATATTTGTGCTGTAAACATTTTAAGAACATGGACGGATGAACTGGACACGTGACTGTAAAGATGTGAATTTTCCAAAACTAACAGCGGATGAAAGTGAATTTAATATAAAATGTAATATTTTTAGTTTTGTGGGTGTTCCGTATTATATTGTCCATGGTTCTGTGTTTAAATTGACGGCCAATGGAGTTAGATACCAATATTCACACCAAAATAATATAAGTTAAGCTTAGCGTTATTGTAGCATAGGACACGGTAAACAATTAAATTCTACGCCCACAGCTGAATAAGCTTTTTGCATTTTACTATATTTTGGGAGAAATCTATAACTATTTTTGAGAAATCCATAACTTATTAAACAATTTAAAAATTTAGCATATTAAAAATAAATGCTCCAGAATTCTGTCTTAAAAAGTTTATGTCGAAATGTAAATATATCGTGCTTCCATTGTAAATCTCACTGTTTTGTTAATCATGTCACCTATTATTTTGTTTGTTATTGATAGGAAATATTTCACTATTGTTAGTCAATCGTATTATCTTTTTGATTTAAAATTAGTTTAAGCTATCGTGTGGTAGCAGTACGCTAACTAACCTGAATATAAAAAAATTTAAATAAATCAATTACAATTTTAAGAAAAAAAAAAGCATAATCGTACTATAGGCGAAAACAAAAGCGGTTATTTCTGTTTGAAATTTTATAATTCGATTTCAATATAATGGAAAGGTTTTGATTCGGGTAAGGTTTTAGTTACGGTTGACCACTTCTATTTACCGGTTATCAGTTTAAGTTATTTATTATTTGTTTATTAAATTTCTTTCCCTTTTATTTGAGATGTTTTTTGTATTTTTGTTCTTGAATTTTATTTGTCACTTTTACTTACCAATTTTTCTACAATCATTTTGAACTTTCTGACACTGTTTATCTTGAATTATTTCACTTCACTTGCAACTATATTTCACACTTTCCCGCAATATTTTGAGAATCGTCTTTAGAATTAACTCAAAGAAGACACTTATAGTGTCAGCTAAAATAACGTCAACACTCTCAGCGCAACTTGATATTTCGTTTACTTTCAAAATGTTGAATTTATACGCGCCGAAAGTTGAATTATAAATGGTGGATCCCCAGCCGGAGTAACCTCTATTTATAGGCAATTTAGCCAAGAACGTAAAAGGCTTTACGCTAAACGTCATCTATGGAGATGAAAGAGCAGTTCCCGCTAATTAGGCACTTATATTCATTGGGAAATAAAATATGTTCTAAAATTTACCTAAAATGCTTACTTAAGAAGTACGTATGTATTTACTGATATGTAGGTTGGTATAAGTGCAATAGAGTATCCACTTACGCCCAGAGTAGCAGCTAATGGAAGTCATTCGCAATGCCCTTTGTTTGCCAGATAATCAAATAATTAGTTATACGACCCGTTTGACAATATTTACAGAGATTGTCTGTAGGCATTAGAACTACTCGTATCTGCGCATTTATGTGGACAACTTTGGCGCATTCGGGAAGCATCATTCCTTCCGTAAAATTTGCATATTTTGACTGAATAAACTTAATTTATTTGAACATTCAAATTAGGCGTTAACTGCCAAATTGGTTGCCTACTTCTAGGCTGTGTTCGAAAACTTATTGCTAAGACTTTGATTTTGTTCTAGCATTAACTTAACGATTACTCGCAATTGACATTTTCACAAGAAATACTTTATTGCTGCAAATATGTATACAAAAATAAATTACTGTTATATCTACTACTACTATCTGTAAAAACCTTATATGGTATTATCACTTTTTTTAAAAAAAAGTTTCGCCATACAAAAATTTGCTTACCTGTTTTGTTTCTGGGTTTTCATATGTTCCAGAAAAAGTGGGTTTGGTCAAAAATTAATCTAGTGTCCTAATCTGATTTTATTGATTTATATTATAGTCCAGTGAATTTAACATTAAGTTCTTATTTCTATGCTTATAAGATATTGCCGTTTTCCCATGAAAAGATTCATAATAAAAACTATGACTATAACTATTTATGAAGTATAACGGATTTAAGACCAAAAGGTAATTTGTTATTTTTTGAAAAAAAAAAAACTATCCAAATGAAAATGAAATCCTTTTCATAATTAAATCCGATATGCATCTCAAAAATGTACAAAAATGAACCACTCCAACTAAATTGTAATGCCCATAAATTACTTTTACATATTATATGTACGTACAATAGATATTCTAATTTTCTGATATTCCGTATACGCAATGTATAACCAGAATACTTGACGGTTGTGGCTCTGAGCTGAGCTGAGACAAGTGAACCTAACAAGTGCACAACAATAATAACCAAAATAAAGTCCCCTATATGGAATATGCTTATAAATGGTGGAAGTAACAGCTTTCCTTAATGCTTGGCTGCCTCCAGAGTATAACGCACCAGATCGTTGAGTCCCAGTCTCACGGTGGCCCAATAAATAAAGCCACTCAGAATAAGCGTCTTGCAGATGCGATCCAAAACATACATGCTGCAATAAGATGGAATAGATTTAGTTGGGAATCCTATTTATACCATGTTGGGACACCTACAATCGAAGGTGCATTCGCGCCCTGGGCAATGAGGTTAACGGCTCCTTCATGACATATTGACGGCCACCCAGAATGCTGATCTTCATGTATTCGTAATCATCCACGTCGTTGGAATTGATTTTAAAGCTATCGAATGAGAGTACAAACTTGGTTAAGAATATAATATAACGGTATGTGTTTAAGGAAATTCTCTTGAAAGCGAATCCGATCTCAGAAAGTTGATGAAGAGGATTAATGAAATTTGTTATTTAAACTGATGATGATGAAGTCAACTACATACATATGTATATTGTCAATTGAAAACCTGCTTCATCAAGACTCCAACTAGATTAGTATATAGATCTAGACATATTTGTGCCTAGTAACATCAGTTGGCGTACATTTTGCGATCTTCATCCGAAATGTCATGATAGATTTGCTGAAAATGCGTTGACTTGAAGTCCCAGTTGCGGGTCGTGAAGAACTGCAGCACCTCCAGACCCACGGATATCTTAGTCTGCACCCGAACCATGCTGAAAGACAGAAGCTAATGAGTCATTTAATGGGCTGAATAGTTTTTGAGGTAACTCACAAGCGACGCTGTCCGAAGATGGCCAAGAGCAGATCGATGATATAAGCGGGCAACCACATGAACATGATGGTGCAGAAGGTGTGATAGAATTTGTTGGAGGTCATGTTGCCATCCGGATACCAGAGTCCCACCTCGAACGGGTATTTTACGCCCAGATCCCGTCCCACATCCATAACCCACTTCCAGGTGCGTTTCTTGTCCTCCTCCACAGTTATATTATACACAGGTATCTGAAGGGGTCTAAGCAGATGAGGAAAGGAGTAATTATTGAACGGAGAATTCTTCTTCTCAGTACTCACTTTTGTGTTACCCGACTGTTGTGGTAGGGTATCAGAATGAGTCCATTGATGGCTATGTCCACTGGAATGACCTCCGACTTGAGTTCGCCATTGCAAATCATGGAACGTATCACACCTTTGCCAGCGCCAATCAGCACACCTGTGGGTCCATTCATATTGTCCACCCAACCGGGCAGAGGTTCCGCCACAGCTGGCGTAACTGCACAAGCACAATTGAATTGTTAGTAAAGCTTCAACTAAAGAATACCCAATGATATTATGAAAGAGCAGTTAAAAGATTCTCGTGCGATAAAAACTACATTTGGAGATGTTTAAAAAAAACCTATACGCATTTATGTTTATTGTGAACACCTTGGCTAAGAGTTACAACTAAAGCTATTGACTAAATTAATTCCTGTGACCACAAAACTTAAAGATCTTCAGAGTGAGAGACTCATCAAAACATTGCCAAGACTCCCGTCCACTTCAGCAGGTAGTAGAAAAAGAAACCAACGATGAGGGTCTTGCAAACGATATCCACGACCCATTGGCTGCAGAAAAGTTAAGGAGAGGTAAGAAAAGTATCTTAAAGATCTATTTCTAGCTATATCAGATGAAATATTTACATGCGCATGTGCAGCTTCGCCTTGGGCAGATCCTCGTCCTTTTCCTTCAGAATGAACTTGCGTGCACCTTGGGCACACTGCACCATATATTCCTCCTCGCTCTCCTTGACATTCATGTTCATATTGAAGCTGGAAAGTGAATCAAAATAAAAAAATAAAATAAAAGTAAAATAATCCTACATTCAGGTTCGTTTCACAAATCTCTAATTGCATTTTGGTTTTCCTAAAAAGTCAGAGCTTTAATTTGTTTTAAGATATTTTCGAAGTCACCAAAATTGGTAGTCAAAAATGTATTTTAATTTAAAAAAAAATATTAAATATTGGTAAGATTCCTTACAATAAATGTATTAATATTAAAATGTATTTTGTACTTTTCTATTGAATTTAAAAATTATATTTATTTAATTTAATTAATTTTTTAAGAACTTGCAACAATTATTTTGCCAATAGAAAGCAATTAAAGCAAAATTGATTAATAAATTTGTAGAAAGATTTGCCTGATAATATTAAATAACTCAATATTCAACTTACATGACTTTGTCCTGTTCGCCGAGCTTATTCCAAAGAGAGGCATAGTTTTCGGAACGGAAGGACCAAGCATTGAGGGTAAAGAACTGAAGTACTTCCAGACCCGTGGAAATCTTTTCCTGCACTCGCAGCATGCTGTGGATTAAAAGTAAATTAGACGATTCCACAGATAGGAGATTATCTTGAGGCACACTTACAATCGCTTTTGGCCCAGGATGAGCATTAGGAAGTCCAGTAGATAGGCGGGCAGCCAGTGGAACATGGCTACATTGAAGCCGTGGTAGAGTTTGTTGGTTGTGACACAGGGATCCGGATACCAGAGACCGGCATTGAAGGGCACCTGCTTGTTGATCCGCTTGCTCATCTCGACCACCGTGCCCATGGTCATCTTTCGGTGATCCGCATTCGTTATGTTGTAGACGGGCACGTCGACGGGTCTCTTGGCCTGCTTATTGAACTCGTAGGGTATTACGAGGAGACCATTGATGGCATAGTCAACCGGTATGACCTCGGCCTTATTCTCCTGATTCACCAGCACGGATCGAATGACACCTTTACCACAACCAATCATCAGACCCGTGGGTCCATTCAGATTATCCACCCAGCCCTTGAGTGGTTCATAGGCAGCTGGCGATACTGTTTGTAGGGTATACGAGCAGGAGATTAGAGGAAGAAAGGACACGAATAGTCTTATTGGGTTCTACATACCAAAAATCCCATTTGTAGAGACCGTTACTCCTCTTAGTTGATGATGAACCGAAGCCAATTTAGTTTGAATGTGTGTGAGTGTTGTGAGTAGTGAGTGAGTGTATTCATTGTTTAATTAAGAAACAGTGTCAGGGTGTAGAGTGTTGTTGTGTGATTGAAAGTGAATATATGTGAGTGTTTCAAATGAATGTATTTAATTCTTATATGTGAGCAAAGTGTAATTTTTGAGTCTGTTGATGTTGTGATATCTAGTGAATTTAAGTGAATATTGTGAATATATGAATATCATTTATTAATAAATAATAAAGGGTTTTGAGTGGCCTCTGTGTTCTGAGTATGTTCGAATTGTAATTTAAAATTAGTATTTTAATTTATTCACTATATTCATATTAGAAATAGAGTGAATGCTTATAGAGAGGAATTTCGAGTTGCTTATGTTTTTTGATTACATTGATTGTATTCATATTGGGAGCAAATAAAATTTGGCTAGAAATGGGTTTATCTGTATTCTGAGTGAGTGCATATGAATATTTTGAATGTATTCATTGTATTCATATTCGGAGTAATTTGTGTCTGTATTCTGAGTGATGTAAGAGCGTGTTGGAATAGTGAGTGCGTATGAATATCTTGAGTGTATTCATTGTATTCGTTTTCGGAGTAATGTTGTAGTTGTGTGTCTGTTATTCACTCCATTTGGCTATTTTCGTTATCCTTTTTCGGGCACTGTGCAATACTCAACACTCGGACACGTACTCATTAAAGTGATTCGAACCGTTTTATTTAGATATATTTATTGATAAGAAGAAGAAGAAGACTTAAGAGTATAATTCAAAGACGTTTTGTACCCAACAAAGCGAACCTAAGCAATAATCATAAAGCGCGCAAATACGAGTATATCGGCCATTGCCAATTGGCTGATAGCCATGGCCAATAGCTGTAAGCTGATTTACACGGCCACAAGCCGTGAGACCAGGCCAAATATCCAGTACCCAAGGAAACCAATGATGAGCGTCTTGCACGCACGATCCAACAGATACATCCTAGAATAGTAAGTTGTAGAGATAAGGGGAGGAGTGAGAAAAGATTTGGCGTTAAGGGATCTTTAGTTTACAGCATGAGCTGGCGACGGGCGCGTGGCAAGGACTCGGGCGACTCCTTCATGAGATACTGACGACCGCCTTGGACACAGGACTCGATGTACATGGGAATCGTCTCCACGGGATCCATGTCCATGTTGAAGCTGGGCAAGAAGGCATTTAGCTGGGCATCTCTATACATGTACTTGGATCTTACTGTTTCCTATCCGCATCGTTCATCATGTCCCAGAGCGAGGCGTAGGCATCGGATTTGAAATACCAGGCGCGCATCGTGAAGAATTGTAGCACCTCCAAGCCGACAGAGATGCGGTTCTGCACACGTATCATGCTAGGGGTGGAGGCAGGGAGTGGGGGTCAGGGGACAGGGGACAGGTGATCAGGTAACTGTAGTCACTTTCATTTGGAACACTTACAAACGCTTCTGGCCAAGAATAAAGAGCATGAAATCGATGACATAGGCGGGCAGCCAATGGAAGAGCAGCACATTGATGCTATGATGGAATTTATTGGTGGTTATGCATCCGTCGGGATACCAGAGACCCGCCTCCATGGGATACTGATAGCCAATCTTCTTGCTCATCTCAATTACCTCGCCCCACTGCATCTTGCGATGGTCGGCACACGTGATGTTATACACGGGCACATCCATCGGCCGCTGCTGCGTCTTGAACTGGTATGGAATGACGCAGAGGCCATTGATGGCATAGTCCACCGGTATGACCTCCGATTTGTGGCGTGTATCGATGAGCATGGATCGAATGACGCCTTTGCCGGCGCCAACCATCAGACCAGTTGGTCCATTCAGATTGTCTACCCAGCCGGGCACTGGCTCATAGGCCGATGGTGAAACTGTATGGCGTGAAATCAATCAGGAATCAGCAGCCATATCCAGATCGATCGAACTCTCTAGGGGAACGGCGGCAGCAGCAGCAGCAGCGAGGGTAAGCAGGCAGAGGCGAAGGCAGAGGCGGAGGTGGAGGCGGAGGCGTGGGAGAAGGCGTGGATATAGGCGTAATTGGAGTATAAATGTCTTTTTGTGTTTAAGCTGGCAAACAGTTTAAAGGCAAAAGGATAATTGGTTTTAAAAGCTTTGTGCTTAGCGGAGGGGCGGGGCGTGTTTTTGGGGCGTGACAATCTCTGGCGTTGTTTGTTGAGTTTCTTCTTGAGTTGCAAATAAAGTTTCATTGGTTTTCAATTTCCAAGTCATGCTCATTGAACTTGTTGGTCAATGACGACGTCGATTTCTTGCAGGCAGTGTGTATATGTGTGTGTCTAAGTGTGTGTGTACTTAGCATGTACTTAGTCCAAAGCAGGTATTTGCCTAAAGCGCAGCTAATCATAATTTAAGGGTAGTTACGTGTACACATTAAGTGGTTTTATCTCGCTTTGTGACATAGTTACAGATACAGATACAGATGCAGATGCAGATACAGATACAGACAAGTGCCACAAAAGTTCAGCAATTTCGAGATGAGCAGAGACATAAAGAAACACAAACACAGATGCAGATGCAGATGCTGGGAAAAAGCGCATTGAGACAAGTGTCAATTAGCTCGTGCCACACCCACAATAGCTTCAAGTTTGGCAACCGTCGCGTCGGCAATGTTGGCCCAAACCACAAGCCAGCGACCACTTACCAAACCCATTTTGCGGCTCGCTAAAAGATTTAAACTCAACGAACTTTACTTGTTCAAGCCGCCAAAGTCATCAATTCATCAATATTTACATATGGACGAAAAGACTCGTCTTCTCTCTGAGATGAAAAATCACACTAAATAACACACAATTCGTTTCATTGTACACTGAAACTCGTGTTTGCTCAACAATTGAGGAATTGAGTTCAATTTGCAAATCCGACTCGTTTGTCATTCGTTCTTTTACAAGGTATTCAAACTCAAGTTGGATTTGCCAACTTGTTCCAAGTTCACACGGGCCAGCAAAATATTTGACTGACTTTTGGTAATCTTGAGGTTTACTTAAATACCAGCACAGATGAGTCTAAGTTTATCTTCTACTCTGATTACTTGACTTTTTAGAATCTAGACGGATGAAACTGAATAACACTGAATATTAGAGTTTACTAGCTGTTTTTCACCTCAACTCAATTAACTTGATATTAAACTTACCAAAAATCAATTTTAGAAAATCACCAAAAATTACTTAACATATTACAAATGTGAAATCAGCAATCAGATCAGAAGAAGATGATATTCAATCATCTGTCTGTAATTTAAATTTAGCCATATTCTCTTAATTTCTTAAGCAAAGATGCGGATCATTAAGTCTCTCAAGGCTGAATGTATCAGAAGGCTATCGCCAAGAAGCACTAGATATTTATATCAAATATTTGTAATTGATCTCACCGGGTTTTTCTGTGTTTGCCCCAAGCCTTGTAACAAATGTTGCATCAATATCAATTATAGTTTGATGAATACCCCAGATTTAAACCTTTTCTCTTTTCTCTCTTAATTTTTCAACTTTAAGTTTTAATTAATTGAATTTTAATTTTAGCTTATTTGTCAATTTTTAATTTACTTATACTTTCAATCGCTGATGTTCTACGGAGTATCATCAGTTGCCTTTTTAAAATCACATTTATTGGATGTAACAGGGTCAGCTAAGGGGTCAATTACGAGTAACTTTATCAACATTTTATAAGTGTTCAATCAACTGCTCGTGGCGAGGGGTAACCCCCTTCACTTGTTTCTACGAGTATACAAAATTCAATTGACCAATGGCTTGCTGTAGGATTTGATTGTAAATCAAAAAAAAAAAGGTTCAGCTCGAGAGTTGCAGCTGTAACTGCAGCTGGTTAAATAAGGAAAAAAGCCAAGGCACATTAATTGGCTAAGCGAAGAGGCGTGTGATTAGATTTGGCGACTTTTATGGCCAACAGCGCAGAAAGCCACACAAAAATTGATAGTCGAAAAAATAAAATATGGTAAAAATTAAAGACATGATTAAGGAGCCAAGCAAACCAAGCAAAAGAGTCAGTGACATAAGTAAAGCCTTAAGGCGCTGAAGCTTCACCTGCTGAAAAGCAAGATGATAGGGGGGACATGGCCAAGAGGATGACTAATGAACTTACCAATGCTGGGACGGGCTATGATCACCGGCATCGTTTCGTAATGATCGCGAACGAGCAGCTCGGCGAGTCGCTTGGAGTAGGTATAAGTATTCGGATGCGGTTTTAACAGATCGGGCGTAATGGCATCCAGAGTTTTGACATCCATCCACTCGGCCAATCGCATCAGATCCTCGGGCTTGTGTGGAAACTCATAGACCTTCTCGTACATCACCTCCTGATCGCAATTGCAAAAAGCTGTCGACAGATGCACGAATGCATCCAGTTGCTTCATCTGCTTGGCCACATTCAGAGCCCGCTGGGTGCCCTGCAGATTCATGTCAATGGCATCACGCAGATTCCCCTCCAGCTTCAACGTGGCCGCCAAGTGGAACACAATGTTGGTATGCTCCACCACATGCTTGAGACTATCGCCGCTCAGACCCAGCACTAAAAAAAAGGGAAAGGAAAATATAATGAGTTGAAAAGACAATAGTTTATTAATATTTTTGTATGAATTAAAAAAACAAATACAACTAAGTTTTCAATGGTACTTAAGGAAACTCAAAATATTAAAATAAAAAAAAATTCTCAGAGTACAAAAATAAGGCATTATTCTGTTCATTAAACTTCGTAAAAGTCATATTACTGAATAGGCTACAATTTTCATTCAAATTGATATATAAATTTATATCTAATTCTGCAAATTCCACTTACAACAATTTGTACTCAAATATAGACAGGTTATTGTAAATAAATTTTAATGTTATGTAAAAGTAGAACAAAGTGCAAGTCAAAAAAATTATTTTATATTTATATTATAAATATTATTTAAAATCATGCAATTTGATTTCGGATTTACCTAATTTAGCTCTGTAACTATTGTTTCGCAAATTGAATTTTCTAATTAAGTTTTTTTCAAATACCATTTTCCAATAGGCGTTTCATATTCTTTTTCAAATTTTAGAACTCTAGGTACCATTTGTAAAATTTCTTTTTGAGCATCAAGTTAACTTACAATCATAGGTCACATCGCCCTGGTAGATGGTCACCTTCTTCAACATATGCGGCCTTTCGTCCTTGATGCGTTGGAAGATGGGCAGCTTGAACATTTCGTCGAGACGCGTCTCCGGCGTCTTGCCGCGCTTGGGGCGACAGATGATGATCACCTCCTTGAGCGAGTGGCACGAGTAGAGCAGCTTCTCCAGCAACACTTTGCCCATAAAGCCCGAGGCACCGGTGATGAAGACGGTCTTGTCCTTGTAGAACTCTTGCACAGGTGACAAATCAATCATTTTGACGCTACAGATAGAGAAGAGAGAGAGAGAGAGAGAGAGAGAGTGAGAGCGTTAGTTTCGTTGCAACAATCGTTGTGGCATAGCATTACAAAGCGTCGGGTTGCCCACATTCCGTTCAGGCAGTCCAGTCCGCAGGTGTCGAAAGCAGTTGGCCAAAACTGGGGCTAATTCTGAGCCACAAGCATGAGCCAAGTCGCAGTCGCAGTCGCAGTCGCAGTTCGAGCCTGTTCAATTGAAACGGGTTTCAATTTTGCTTTTTGATTGCGGCGTCGATTTCGCATTTCTTTGCATTTTAGCTACGATTACGCAATGCGACGGGGCGAATGTCTGGACGGCTGGCTGATCAATTTAATGGCAATACAATGGTAGCAAAAACAACAACAACAACCACAGAGTGACATCAACAGCAGGTAGAAGCCATTACAGTGCCAGGAGCTCAGACCAGATGGAGACGGAGACGGACGGAGACTCCGAGTCAGAGCCAAACTCGAACTCAAACTCAAACTCAAACTCAGGCCAGACCAGACCAGACCCGGACCACCAAAGCCCGTCTAACATGTCTGATATGTATTTGCCTTAATGATTTAATAAAAGAGTGTTGCAAGCCGCAAGTTGCGAGTAGCACGCAGCTTTGCAGCATGCAGCATGCCACCTGCTGAGCTTGCAACGTTTCCATGTTGCACAATGCAAATTGAAGTTAGAGCTGCAGTTGCAGTTGGAGCTGCAGTTGAAGTTGCCAATTGTATTTTGTTTTTGGGGTTGTGGCCCGCGTTATACTTGGCCAAATCATAAGCTGGTCTTTAATCGTGTCATGTATGTATGCATGTATGCATGTAATTGTGTGTGTGTGTGTGTGTGTAAACGTGCCTTGCTCTTTGGCCGCAAGTCGCTTCGTGACATTTCTAAACGGCCTCAGTCTGAAAGTTGCTTGGTTTCGCTTTCAGTGAATATACCCTGCATTTAAATCTATGCCAATTAGGTATGCTTAAGTGGCAACATTCAAGATGTGTTTAAAGGGGTTTCCCCTTTTAAAGTGTGCCAAAATGAAGTGGTATCAGCAAGTTGTAATATTAACTTATCAGATATAAAAGTGAATTTCGTTTGGCTGAACTTAAAATTGTGGAAGCTGAGCTAAATCTTAAAATCTCAAATTAAAATAAAAAAAACAACAATTCCCTATCTAAAAAAAATTGTTTACTTAATTATAAACATATTAACTAAAAAAGTTTAAAAAAACCATAGACAAAAATTGGCAAATAATTGTTAAGTGGTTATTTTTATTTTAAAAATAAATAACAGCTTCGAAATAAATCAAAAAAGATATATATATACAGAGACACTTTTAGGGCATCTACTAGTCCATCATTGGCGACTTGAACAGTTTTACATTTGATAAATCGCACATTTCATGCAACACTGAACAAGTTTGGCGGCATTTCGGCTTTTTCGGTTTGTCACCAACTCTATTTACCATAACAACAAACGAGAGTCACATTTGCTAAGAGATACATATAATATATCTTTGTCCGTAGCTGTATCTGTATCTACAAGTGTTTACTCCGAGCAGCGATTAAGGAAAGCGTGCCCAACTAAATACTGAGGAAGTGCTCGTATAGTAATTGCGACATGACGGGGCATAAACAGCAGACTGACTGACTTATCTATAATATGTATGTCAATACGAGTATCGCACAACCTTGAACTACAAGTTATTGACTGATTTGTGAACTTGGCTAATAGAGACTGCATTTTAGCTTGGTAATCGTATGCAGTTTTCGCGCTTGTCTCTTAATACATTTAGTTAACATCTCTGAAGCGATTGCCTCATTTCCATGTTTATTGCCAATTAAAGCGCTTCTGCTCAGTACGTCACACGGCAAACGAGAAGAAGCAGAAGTAGAAGAAGAAAGAGAAGGAGAAGGAGGAAGGGGAATAGAAAGAGAAAAAACTAGCGTGCAACTTGTGCAAGCTTCAAAACAGCTCCAATTCATTTGGGGCCGAGTCAAACTGAAAATCATAGGCATAACACACAAACACACACACAAGCGCACACACACAGACTGCTGTGTGTGCATGGAAAATGGCAAAACAAGCTGAAACAGAAACCGAAATTAAAACCGAAAACTCAAAACTCAAACTAACATTTTTAATGGTAGAGGGCAAAACGAAAGACTTAGGCAACGAACTTGCGCACTGTGGCATGCAATATAATAACAACATATCTGAAGAGGTCTAAGTACTATCAACTTGACAGCCATAATATGCACATAGAGCCACTCATAAATCAACCTCATTAGCATCGTTTAGCCAAGAGCTAGTTTAGACCAAGTTAAGAGCTCAGTAGAATAATAATTTGGCGATTCGACAAAAAAAAAACTTATTCTTGACACAATTATGAAAGAATTATGGATAATGGTCAAGTTGGCCATAATGTTAAGTGCTCAGAACGGACTTTTATTGGTTAGCCAAGGACGTAATTAAATTAAGGTTATGACACACCCAAATAGTTAGTAGCTAGTTAGTATGATACTTAAAAGTTGCCACAGGGCAAAAAAAAGTTTAAAAGAAAGATTGTCCTATTTTGTTATATATTATATGTAGTAACTATATTTTTCGATCAATGTTTAACCAACTATTCATGGGTATTTTGAGCACTGTTAATTGTTAGTCAATCAAGTAGTGGCAATTATTTGATTGCAAACTTATAAGTTATACGTCAGGTATACTATCATATTCGAGTTAGATCTTTAGATCTTTGTCTCTGTGAGATAATATGCGTTCTTTTGAATATTGTTAAGCATTTAAGTATGTGTTACTATTGACTTTAACATAGTAGTTCAATTAAGATACTTATATGGGATACTGATCTAAGTTTTATAGTCGCATCATGGAAATTTTTTCTATGGGGTTATATCATTATATAACTTGCTGAGTAATATATCGGAATGCTTATCTATATTGTCCTTTCCATTTTTTTTAGCTTACCTGAGATCGTTAGTTTCTATAGCTATGAATTATTTATATTATATAGCAGCTACTTGTATTTGAGGCCTTGGGATTATTTCTATTCTGCGATCACAAATCAATGGGTATGTGACAAATGTTATTCAACATTTACAAGAAGTCATTTAGATTGGATTCTCGCTTGATGTTTGACTGTTACTTGTTATTAAATATGCATAGTTCATAGCTTGATTATTATTATCTTAGCTGGCGTCTCCCTGTCCAACTCTTCGAACCCCACGATTTATTAATGAAAACTGTCAAGTGTGTTTTAATGTGTTTCAAACCGGTTTGTTTAGTTTTTATTATTTTTATTATTTTTTCTTTGGATGTAACATTTCTTGATCATTTCAAATACAAATGATGGCAAAAGTGTTGTTTACATTTTGCAATACTGATGCTGCTGTCTGTTTTGTTGTTGTGGTGGTGTTTTTTTACCTGTCTTATGATCAATGGCTATCGAGACGGATTTCCGAATAGAACTCAGACTGATCGAGTATTCGTAAAATATTCAAATGCGATTGACCTCATTTCAGACTTGCCAAAAGAGTGTGATCATTAAAAGAAAGATACATTAAGCCATGAAATTTAAAAAACTTAACAATCTCGAAGTCAACACGAGTGTGTGTGTGTGTGCATGTGTGTGTGTGTGTGTATGTGTGTCTGTCATCCCTTTAGGGGGTCTTACGGCATCTCAAAAAACGAAACTGGCAGATAATCGACCTCCAATACTCGTATGTAAATAAGCTCATAGTGATTGCCATTGACACACAAGTGAAGAGAAACGAATACATTTGCAGACACTGTAAATGGCACGCATCGAATTGGCCAAAATGGATCAAATAAAATAAAAGACAAAATGGCAAAATATCTTTGCCGAGTTGTATAAATTACAAAGGGAAATGCGAGAAATGTAAATGAGTTTCCAAAACGATTTCGATTATAAAACCCGATATCTAATCGATAATTTATTGAGATAAAACCGGAAGTAAGCGACTGTGTAAAATTTTCCTAAACTTAAAATTAATTTAAATTTATGCATTGGTATACAAAACAAGACAAATTTGAAGTTGGTAACGTAATCCGGCGGATAATAACCATGACCTGATGCCATGACCCCAACATGACCCGTGAAGATGGTGATGATGATGAGAAATGCATTGTTTTTTCTTTCTCTTCAACTTATTTTTAAATAATTAATAACGGACATTACGACTACATTTCCAATTAAATGCTTCGCTGGACAGCTAATGGCGCCTAAAACGTTTCAAATTGTTTTGAGATTTTTTTAAAGTATTTTGCTAATTACCCAAGTGCAAGACAATAATAAAATATGAGTAGAGGTCATAAAGCAATTGAATTAAATTGCAGCCAATGGCAAAAACCAAAAAGATACACTTAACTTGGCCAGCACAAGGTGTTAGCCATAGGATTTTTTTCTTTTTTTTTTTTTTGGTGCGTGCAAGCGTTTTAATTACCTTTTGCAGAGCTTCTTTTTTTAGTAGTAATAGTTGTTGTTTTTGTTGTGGTTAATTAATTAAAAAACGTGAAAAATTTCCAAAAACAAAACACGTTACACAAAAACACGTTACACGTTATTAAGGCAAACCGCGTCGACCAATAAATTCAAATGCCACGAACACGAGATTTCAGATCGGTACTTGGGGAGCTATCAGCTTGGAGCTTACAGCTTGGAACGGGATCAACTGACGGCTTGTGTTGTGCGCACAGCGGCGTTCGAAAGAAGACTGAGCCGCGTTTAGCTGGAGCTTGTCAATATGAATGGAATGGCCAAGACTATCTATCTATCTATGGCTAAGACTCTCGGTCCGCTTCGAAAGTGAGTCTCTATTTATTAACTGGTTGAGCATTCAGCCGGGATGTAGACGTACTCGGAGCTGACTTATGACAGACCTGCTGCAACGCTGCTGCAGTAATAAATAAACTATTAGCTATCGGGCATTTGCTTAGCAAATTCAGCGGAACTTTAACCAATTGAACCACAAGAAAGGAAGTTTTGTCATGGCTTTAACTCTTAGCCTAATTGCTAATTTTGACACCGCTAAAATGGTTCAATTGTGTTGAACTGCAAATATACTCGCAGTTGATGTATTTGACTTGGCACTCGTTAAATATGCGTCTTTACGGGCCACTTACATACATATTTATATGGCAACAATTATGCGGGCGAAACAAATTAAACAAAAATTTGTCAATATAATAAATCTGTTAAGTTTGGTTTCCTGTTGCTTTCTTCTTTTTGGCTTACACAATGTTTACCCCATTTGCATTCATTTGCCACTTTTTTCTGTTTCAACTTAATTATGCAATTATCAATATGTCATGCAAATTTTGCTAGTTTTATTGCCAAATGTTGCGAATTTCGATAATAAAATCGCAAGTCGACTTCAAACAAAAACTTACATTCAAAATTAATTATGCTAAAACTTTAACTTATCTTATGCAAATGAGCAACGAATAACCTGTTATCGTTTGATCTCTTGAATTTTGGCGCCAACCAACTCAGTGCTCAACGATAACTCAATCGAATACATTCGAACGTTGTGCTGCCACCCTGCTCAGATTTGTCCGACTTGACAGACGTTTATCTAAAACCAACATTTCTAAAAATCGAGTAAAAATCAATAAAAAATCCAGTATATTTTCAAAATTCTAGCTCAAAAACCATATTCAACTAATTTTTAGAAAATTAGTTAAATGGTTGCGCTGACAAGGTTGCCACCTTGTTTTTTATCATTGCCAAACTGTCGTCATTGCCAGCTAGTTCCTTTTTTCTTGCAAACTTAAGCCAAGGTGGCAACGAAACGACCAACACGCGACGAGTGTGCGATTCATTATAAAATTTGGAATTGGAATTGCGAAAATAATTGCAAACATGGCCGAACTAGACGATTTCTTTGCGAAAAAGGACAAGAAGAAGTCGAAGACCAAGGGGAAATTTGTAACGGCCGACGAGCTCGTCAAGAACTTGGAAGAGTTAACGAAACGTGAGGTGGCGGCGACCGCAGCTCTGAAACCAAAAAATACCGATGTCTCGGCAGCAGTGGCAGCGGCTAGCGGCGTGGCAATCGTGGAAGTCGCTGAAAACGAGAGCATCGTCAAAGCACCGGAGCCCGTAATTGAGGTGAGTGCAGCTGAAGGATTGCTAATTAACAATTATTTATGCATATGGTTTTGTTTTTTTTTTTTTCTGTTTGCTGTGAACAGCCGCCCGTGGAGGAGGAGTGGAAGGAGTTTGAGCAGGAGCGGCGCAAGGACTACAGTGGTCTTAAGATTGGCCAGCTAACGATCAATGAGAGGCAGCAGCAACAGCAACAACAACAACATCATCATCATCATCATCACCAACAACAACAACAGCATTCGGACGACATTGACGATGATGAAGATGAGGATAGCGATGGTTATGCCAATACCGATTCAAATACTAAGCGCAGTGGATACGGTCCCTGGAAAAAGCTAATACCCGCCGAGGAGGTGACTCAGATACCGGTGCCGGTTGAGGCGGAGAAACCATCGTCGAATGTGCGCTACATTAGTCCCGCGTTACGTGTAAGTATTCTATTCGAATATCGTATTTCATAATGATCGTATGATACTAACTACTACTTTGGACTTTGTGTCCATCCATCAATTCGCTTATTGAACAATTGCAGCAAGCCGGCCTCGGACTTAACAGCGGTGGCAGTAGTGGTGGCATGCGGGCACGACGCACTGCACCCGACATCACCAACACCGAGTTCTTCCCAACGCTGAATGCAGCGCGTCCGGAGGAACAACGCAAGAAGAAAAACGAACCCGCCTTCGAAGAAGTCCGTCATGGCGGTCGCTATCAGCGCGTGCAGGAGACAACCGCTGCGCCCGTTGCGGCCTCCAATCGATTCCAGTCGCTCGACGATGAAGCGGACAGCTAGGCCACGTCATGTGATGCCTGTTACTGATCCTGTTGCCGCTGCCGCCGCCGATACCGACGCCACAAATAATAAAACCGTTTTCATCTATTGTACTACGACAGTTGCCACTGCTAAATGAGATCTAGGGATGCCACAGCTAGAAGCGCATGCGTCACCTGGTCACGATTTACTAGCTAACATTTTAACAGTACGCATGTCAACTTTTCTAGGCTTTCTGATCTAAATACCTATCTTTATCCCTCCTCCTTCTCCCTGCCCAAAACAAACAAAATATTGTTCATTTCGTTTGCATTTTTGAAATATGGAATCAATGTAATAGAGTATGAATAATAGCCATGCGTTGAAATCCGTTTATATAAATGTTAAAATCTTTTTATAAATTTCCTGGACCTTATCACTACGTCGTCAGTCATCCTCGAAGAGATCCTCCAGCCTGCTGTCCGCGTAGCTGCAATTTAATTCAATAAGATAGATCATCTTTAGCCGCAATCATTGGATCTCGTACTGACTTCTCATTGTACGCCTGCTCTGCTGTATTATGATAGCTACTCAGCAGTGGTTTCGACAGCATACTCTCCGGATACTTTCGTATCAGATATAGCCAGCACTCGAGTGTCCTGCGGCTCAACAAATCAATGGTTAAAATCTGTTACCAGCTGCATCTGTTTGCTTACTCGTTCTGCTCGGTCAATATCGCTTGTGGCTCCCGATCGTAGTACCTTGGATACTCCTCCAGCTCATCCAGCTTGGCGAACATGGTATCATCCACTTCATAGATCTCACCCTCTATGTGGTGCCCAACATCCGGTTTGTTGAGCAGAAAAGGAATGTTATATCGAGTTCCAATCACCAGGGGAAATTTAGTTACAGTTTTGCCCTTGGCCAAAAGCTGGGACACACCATTCTCCTTCTTTGTTAGCCAAAAGTGATTCGGCTCTCCACGCTTCAGTGTTCCATAAACAAATACTCTTTTAAGTGCCTGCGACATGATCGAATCGAATTACTTGCTGTTTTGGCTCATCTTATCAGTTTGCCATTCACCTTACAGGCAGACACTCTGCTTACATCTGTATGTTAACTTAACAGCAGCTGCTCCACACTTAACAGAGCAATCCTACTCTGGAAGGGACAAACTCACGAATGCCTTTAACACCTGAGTCAATTAAATATATAAAAAAAGTTACTAATATGTTGGCAAAATTGTAAGTCCTTGCAAGAGTTATGCGAAGGGGCCATCAAATAATTTACAGATTATAATACAGTTAAAATCATAATGTACATAAGCATATGAATGTACATATATATTTTAGCTTTTATTTAATTGGTCTAATTTCCACGTAAGTCAAATCACCTGTTTGCAATAGTTAAGTAATAATACTGTAGTTTACTTGAACTGACTTTTGTTTAGTCGAATTGCTTTTATTTACTCGAAGCTTATAAAATTACAAACTATGCTATAATATATCATTAATCAATATGTAAGTCTGTATGTGTCACATATATGTATATACATATAACATGTATATATATATATTCGTGTATATACTTGCTACAAATGCAACTACCGGTAAAAGTAATAATTGGCCACTTTAGTTTTGGGCTTCATAGCTGAGATCATCCGCGGCAGGATGCTTGTGGGTGCGACGATGGCGCATTATGTAGGGATGTGTGGAGCTGTTCTCATAGCTGGACAAGTACGGCAGGGACAGCAGCTTCTCCGGATACTTCTGCAGCAAGTAGACCCAGCAGGGAACGGTGCTGCAAGTCAAAAAAAATATATTTATAACCATATAAAAATAGATGACATCATTTAAATCAACATACCCCTCGCCGACGCCAATGTTCATGTCCAGCTTCTCTCGCGAGCAAACGTCCTGGCAATCCTCAAGATTGTCCAGCGAGTTGAGCATGCGATCGTCCACCTGTTGCATATGGAATTATTAATCTCTTTCAGAAATAGTCAGTTTGCTTGTAAGCATATACATACCTCATAGATCTCACCGGTTACGTAATATCCAATGCCGGGTTTGTTCAGCAGAAACGGAATGTTGTAGCGTGTGGCAATAACCAGCGGCAGCTTCTCTGTCGTCGTCGCCCGGCACCACAAATTGGCATAGCCATTGCTGGTGCTGGCCAAAATCGAGTTGCCTGGCTGGCCATATTTCAAGGCGCCGTAGACGAACAGTTTGCTCAGGGCGGATGAAGCTTTCTACGGGATAGATATCAAGAGAATAGATAAGGTTAGCTATGCGTACTTGTTATAAACATGCACTTGTAGATCTATAATTAACATCTACAGCTTATCAAAAGTCTTAAGAAAAAAAAGCTCCCAGCAATGTTGCCATTTTAGCTATAAAGCTGGAAAACTATTAGAAGCGCTGAAAATCTGGCTATTTTAAAAAAGATGAACCGTCAAAAGTCAGATTGACAAATAACTTAATAAAATGAGTAATACTTAAATAAACTATTAATAAGTGAAGTGTTGCAATTTTAATAAAAGAAATATTGGACAGATACGATTGAGTTATGACAAAGTACGTTTTGTCAATTTGGTAAACACTACCAACACACAGGAAATGCGCGCAGAGGTTAAATGCTAATTTAGGTATATGTGATTGTGTGATATGCAATATATAGTTTTAGAATTCTAAAATTCTTGCAATTGCCAAACCCGTTTTTTTTAAATTAATTCAGTATCGGATAAATATAAAGATTCTACTAATGATGTTGTTGATATCCACTAAATAGCATATTTGCTTACAAAAATCTATAATCTTAATTTTTTAAAACTTTTACTAAATAAACATTTAATAAATCTTAGCTATTTTTTTTGTATTAAGTATAGATATATTAGAATTTGTGACAGCTCTGGCCCCCAGTCGAGAAGTCGACTGATAAGGTGTACAACAACAACAAAAGCCACAACGGCAATATCAACACACACGAGCTGTCGTCCCCTTACCCCTCCCACCACTTTGTTTAGTTACCGTATATTCATATTTATTTATAACATTTCACTGCCAAAACGAGACGAACGAAAAAAAGCGCTCGTATCTCGCGGCATTAATGCATCAACCGGTTTTCTGCATTTACACTTCTTTTTAGCTTAGTTGATTATTTTTGTTAACACCGATACACACACACACACACACACGCCTAAGAAATGTATTAACGGGTTTCATTGTTCAAGTTTTTTGGGTGGACGTGACGTGCAAACTGCGCAGCAGCTACGCCTACTTCAAAAATATTCATCAGAATACGATATAAGACATGCATACACTTATACATAATATATGTATGCACATGTGCACGTGTGTGTGTTGGTTAATAAATTAAATCGCTCTAATCAATGAAATTAATATTGGCACGCTATAAATGTTAGAGCTAATTCAATGCCACTTTTGTAAGTAATTTGTTGCAATTTAATAAGCAACTCGTCTGCCTCGCTGTTCTTACATAACACAATTTAAAGTACAGACACGCACACGCAAACATAAATAAATGTGTAATCATGTTTCTAATCATTGGAAATCATTTAATAAATAATTTTCTCACGCTGTCTACGACAATGAGAGCTGCCAACTTGTCAAAGGATAAGCACAGGCATACAAACATACATATGCACGTGTGTGCTTGACGCCCTTTGTGTGTGTGTGTGTGTGAGTTCTTGTCTTTACCTTGACTTGTCCCATTTTTCTTTTATAAATGCACTTCGCTGTTGTTAAACTTGCTTAAAATTGCAAATTACTTCCAGTATTTTATTTTTGCAGAGAAATCACCAACAAGTACAAAAAAGGAGAGGCAAAACAATTTAAGCTCCAGCGAAATTTACTTTGCAGGAATTCGTACCGCACCAGTCGAAAGCAAAACTCCAACTAAACGCAGACGACGCTGCTGCGACCGGCAGAAGCCTAAACGTTGGAGAACGAATACAGTGGCTGCTGCTGCTGCCGTCGTCGGCGACGTCTACAATAACAAAACTGGGCAAACAAGCCCCTGCCCCAACAAGAATGAAATGAAAACACGCCACACGCGCTTGTTATTACCGGCGGCAACGCCGCTCGCTCTCGCTTTATCTAACATTAGCAAGGCGAATTGTTAATAAGTTGAGTACCCTACGTTAACTTAACACACAAATTAGCCCTCATTCATATGTATGTACATATAAATTCAATTTATGTCTGTATGTAGAACAAAAGCTTTCATCTCTCTTTTGGAACTCTTTTAAAACTGTGTCCGCTTTAACTTATTGCTTATGCAGTGACATGGGCGTGGCAAAGGGGGATGAGTTTACCCCTTTTCAAAAGTGAAGACCGAAAAATAAGTTTCTTACTCAAATAATGCAACATAATATATGCATTAAAATGCAATATACATTTTAAAAATATACTTGATAAAAGCAAAATATTATGGTTTTATTTTACGTCCGATTCATTCGACTGTTAAATAACAGCTGTATTTTCTACAACTACTGCTAATTTGAATTTAACGACTGATTTAGTAGTCTGCTAAATAACATACCTGTTTTACTTATGTTGCAGTATTTCTTCTACTTAGAAAAAATACTACACGAAACGAATTTGAATTTAACGTCATTTGATCTTTTGTTAGTTAACATAACAAGGCTATGCGGTGTAACTTAATTCGTTTTATGTTAAACCCGCTTGTGCTGTCATATGAACTTGGAAAATAACGAAGTATACTATTTGCAACCAGTTCACTTTTACCGACTGCGTTAATACTAAAGTTTACCAATTGGCTAATTGTAATAAGCCAAAGGCGGTAATAAAATTTGTACAAAAGTGGATCAAAGAGCCCTAGTCAGGTCCAGGTCAATAGTCCTTGGTGCAGACGCCTTCGCGAGCATAGTGAAAGTGTTTATGCCGGCAGGCGCACATGTTGGGCGCAAAGCAATAGGCTCTGGGACCGCAATCACTGTAAGATAAGATAAGATTAGTCGAATGGAATGGGGATGCTGCGAATGAGTACTTGTACTTACTGATCACAGATTGGGGTGCACTGTGCGCCACGCAGCAGTGTGGATCGCATTTCGTAGCCCTGGGCACAAATGCAACGACCCTCGTACGAACAGCTGCCGTGAATGCATCGGCTGGAAGTGCGTTTAGAACTGGAACTCTCGAACTGGAAATTATGACGTCACAACTCACCCGCCGCACAAGTCCAGCAGCCGTGTTAAACGCCGCCGGCAACGACGCGCCACGGCATCGTAGAAGTAGTGTTTGCCCTTGCGGCAAATGCAAAGTTCTGGGCCAGCACAATACCCGCCAGCCTGCTGGCAGCCCGGCAAGCACTCGGCAGCACAGGCAACGCCATCCTTGTCGGTACTTTGATACTGGTTATCACAGGGACATGGGCCGTCCTCAAAGCAAATGCCTCGCACACACACAATGTTGCAGCGACGCACACATTGACGCGTATGCACAATTAGCATCTCGTACTCGGAGCAAATGGGCGGCGGTTCATTTAGCTCCCAGTAACGGTACTCATGGTAATAACAGTGAACAGGGATAAGCAGCAGCAATAGGAGCGACAGCATCGGCGACAGCATCTTAAACCGAATTGACCGTTAGCAGATGATTGGATATCATGGAAGGGGCCCGCTGAGAGAGTGAGAGTGAAAGTGTTGTTTTTGTATGCGCAATTCATTTTGCCCGGTCACGATCATTGCCGTAATTGACTTAAGTAAACACATGGAGTATGATGCAATTGCCGCTTATTGAAACTGAATCTGTTGGGGGCGCTAACTGATAAGACGAGCGCTTCCATCACTGGAATTACAAAACTTCATTTGCATTCAAACAAATCGAGCAGACGGCAGAGAATTACTCATCAGCAGGGGGCTAGAGCGAGACAGGGTGATTAAGAACTTGTGGAGAAGGGGTAGATCTATAGAGATCCAACTCCAACATGTGTGCATGTTGAGCACAAAGAGAGCAAAACTGCAGAGAGCAAAGCAAAGAGCGAGTGAACGTGTTAGTGAGACAGAGAGGGAGTTATACGTATGCATGGGAGAACATTTGCTGCCCCAGTCTGGAATGTCTGGATTTGTACCGGCCCCCCTTTCCCAACCGCTTCCAAAGCTGGCCCGACACACATATGCACATATATCTGGAATTGGCATGCGCTCAGTCTGCGCTTTGGCTGCTTTCAATGAGCGCCATTCATTCGGTTTAGTTTTCAGTCTGCCGTTGGTTGGCTGCCACCGTTCAGCACGCCCACAACGCCTGCGCACAAGGAAGTGGCAACAAAATGATGCAGAATTGAAAGCGTACGCAGCATATTTGCAACACAAACAAAAAGAAAATACAAAAAAAAAACAACGACAACCGGCTACAGTTCAAACTTTAATTGCACCAACAACAATAAGTTCAACTATTTTCATTCGCGTTCTGACTTTCGTTCGTGTGTGTGTGAGTAAGTGTCTGTGTGTTTGGGGTGAATGAATAACATAAAACAGACAACGGCGATTCGAAAGCATATAAAATAAACAATACCATTTCGGGCACGGCCTGGTCAGCTGGAAGGAAGTGGCACGGCTGGTGGTGGTGGGAGTGGGTGCGTGTGTGTCTGTGTGCGACTGTGTGTGTGTGTGTGTAGCTAACACAGCACGCACTGCCAAATGATTAAAGCCCACACAGAAGCAATTATGTATCCGGCAAGTGTTGACGCGCTCTGACAACGGATTCAACTTGAAAGCTATCATCTATTTGGAATTCGAATCCGCATCCAAATCTCAATTCTCAAAATGTGCTACGTTATCATAACGAGTGTAAGTCTAGTCTGGTTTCTCTGCACCCTCGTGGCAGACATGCTGGTGGCCGTGGCGCTGGTCACGCCCAAGTGGCTGATTGGGCCTAGTCTCAATTTGAGTGGTGCCACGCCCAGTGGCCACAGTCAGCAGCGTTATCCCTCCGTTGGCATTTACACGCGCTGCAAGCAAATGCATCAGCTGGGCTATCATTGTGGTCGCTTCGATTTGGATGGCTTTGCCACGGATGGCAGTGTCTATCCGCTGGAATGGAAGCTGGCCATGTTCTTCATGTCACTGGGATTTGTGCTGCTCTCGCTGACGGTGGCGGCCACGCTCGTGACCTGTTGCCGCCAGTCGGCCTTTGGCAAGAGCATACACAATATGACGGCCTGTGCCCAGGTGCTGGCAGGTGAGTCTACCTTCTACTCTTATGCATTTTGTAAGATTTCTAACACCTGTCTTAACTTGGGCAGGTATAACGGTTATGCTGGCATTGTTCCTGCATCCGTTGGGCTGGCGAGCACAGCGCGTACAACGCTTGTGTGGCACGGAGGCGGAGCCCTTCTATCCCGCCGACTGCAGCATAGGTAAGTTTACTCCCAACCTGGACTTGATTCACTTATTAATTAAACTTTCTCATCTGTCCGTTTGTTAAGGAATCTCATTTTATTGCGGCATGCTGAGCATCCTGTTGACATTTGCCGCCGCCGGGATCAGCCTGAAGGCGGAGTCCTCCAATATGCGGACACGCGTGCGCAGGCGCGTCGAGGCGGGCAGCAAACTTGTCTGCATTCCGTAACAACAACAATTGCCAAATGGGCATTTATACTTAATTTAATTTTGAATTTAACATAAATAAACATCTACATCATTTCTACAAGCAACCATTGTGGCAACTGCAACTGCATCTGCAGCGAGAGAGAACCATCTTGACCAGGACAATGACAATCATTCATTTGCGCTTTCCCTTGCCTTTGCCTGGTGGTTTTCCCTCCACTTCCGGCTTTGTCTTGGGTAGGTAAACGCCATGGTTTGTCTTCTTCAGATGCGCAAACAGTTTGTTCTTCGAGTCAAAGACCAGTTTGCAGGTGACGCAGGTGTGTTGCACGCCACAAGATGTTGCCTCATCATCTCGGCTCTTTGCTGCTGCCGACGTCGTCGTCGTTGGCTTTGACTTGATTTCCGTTGGCGGCTTTGCTTCCGTTTCGATCTTTTGCTTGCCGTTTGTTATTTTGTTTCTGGTTTTTGTCTTTTTGGCTGGTTTTTTGCCTCTGCTCCAATCGTCGTCGTCCTCGTCCTCCGTGTTGCTTGGTGCCGCATTGAGATCAACGGGCTGGGCAGCTGCCTCGTCCTCATCTTCGCTTTCGATCACAGCTTTTGGCGCTGGCTTCTTCGATTTCTTGCTCTTCTTATTTCGTTTACTTTGCTGCTTCGCTGCGCTGTCGTCGCTGGCGAGATCCACTTGATCGCTTTGATCTGTCTCATGATTGCCATTGAGATTGAGATCAGCCAGACTTTCCGCTGTGGCATTGAGACTTTCGTTTTGCTCGTTAAATTCCTGCTCCTCTTCCTCCATTTGCAGACGCAAACGTTCCACATTGTCCCGGTGCTTTTTGCTCTCCTCGTGGTTGGCGCGTGCTTTGATATTCTTAAAGGACTTGTTGCATGCCACACAGTACAGATCGTCCACAAACTCCAGATCAAATTCCTCATCATCTTGGTCACTGGCTGCCGCCTCCTTAGAGTCCTCCTCAATATCATCGCTCTCCTCGTCATCCTCGTCCGTGTAGATGTCGGAATCACTGCCGTACTGTTGCTCAAGCTGCCTGAGTTGCTCCTCGTAGCCATCGTTGACTACTTTATTTGCCCGGACCGCAGCTAATTGTTCTTGGCGATTGCGAAGCTGCTCCTTCCGCTTCTCCTCCTGCTTCAGTCGGTTGGCCTCGGCGCGCTCCTCCAGCACACGCTTGTAGGCCAGCACACGGCGATCTCGTTTACGCACAAAGGATACCAAGTTGCGCACCTGTAAAATTAATGATTATGTTGTTGCTTCATTCTCTAACAGCACCTGTTGCTCACCTCTTCGTTGCGCTCCTTGCGCGCATTCTGCACAATCTTCTTCATTTCCTTCTCCACCTTGCGCAGTATAAAGCGCTCCTTGATGTCCCTAACATCGTAGGGACACAGCCATTCGTACGTCTTCTTCGTGCTGTACGACGACCAGTAGGCGTAGAAAGGACCAACAACTTCCTCATAACTGCTGTCTGCATTGCCAAACTGTGGAGCGCTCAGCTCATCATCGCTATCCATAAACTCAAGATCCTCGGAGGCAATGTTGTTGAACACATCCCTGTAGACTCTATAGAATCCCTGCGCATCGTTGCCATATCCTTTGTAGCAGGAGCCAGTGAAATATTGGAAGACATCAAGGCAGTTCTCCGAGTACTCCGAGTTCTTGCCACGTAGGATTTGCTCGCGATGATTGTCGTACCAAGCGCGCTCCTGGGCATCGGAGAGCACCTCGTAGGCCTGTTGGATCAGCTGAAAACGCTCCTTTGCCTCCTCCAAGCAATCCGGATTTTTGTCTGGATGCCAACGCAGTGCCAACTTTCTATAGGCCGTCTTGATGTCACTCTCGGCCGAGTCACGGCCAAGGCCCAGCTCTTCGTAGTAGCAGCGCATGTTGTATGTTTAGCAAATACGAAATAATAACATCAAAGTTCGTATCAACACTCACAATTTGCGCAAAAAGCTTTCCCGTGTTTCACAATAAAATGCATGGCATAGAGCCAGTGTTGCCAATTTAGCTATTTCCCCGCTAGATCTAGCGGGTTGCAATTGGCAAATGCGGGATTAATTGTAAAATAGCGGCTAGCGGGAATTATAGCTATTTTCCAAGCAAGGTGAAACTAACTCTAGCGTTTTTTAGCTACTAACAAAATGTTCTGGCTATTTCTAGCTGTTTTCAAATAACAAGGTTGCCATCCACAAAAAACAAGGTGGCAGCCCTAGTAACGGTTGCCAAGTAAAAAAAAACTGCAAAAAATCCACCATTCAACTGCTTTTAGAAAAGCCATTAAGTGGTGTTTTTTTTTAATTTAGAAGCTAGAGTTTTTTGGAATTTTACCTTAATTTTTGTTAAATTTTTCTCGATTTATTTTATAATTTCTTACTTAACTAACTTCGCTACGCGATGGGTGAGGGTGCACCAAATGAACTTTAAAATAAGCTTTGGAATTTTAGAAAATTTTGAATTTTATTGGTTTAGTAATTTGTTCTTTATATAATTAATTATTTAAATTGAAAAAAAAAATTAAATACAATTTAATAACGGGTCAATTGCTGAACAAGTTCAAATGTTAATTTGTTTCCAATTTGTTCTTTATTGCTACCATGTGGCAGCCTTGTCTCCCAAAACATGGTGGCAGCCATTAGCCTCAGAAAACTAACTATCGATAGCGTTTCCGTGACTTGCCGATACTTCTTAACCTTACATATTAATTTTTTTTAAACGTATTGCCTACTTTAAGGCTTAGATATTAAAATAATAAATTGTGATTGAATTCAATTGTCAATCTAAATGAAATGGTCAGTAATAGCATTACTTTTAGGCACACATTGTAGTAAATGTTAATGCAGGATTCATAGCTAACGGTTAGTTGCGCTTTGGTGGTGGCGCATTCCGTCAGTTGCTTTTCTCACTTCAGCGTCGGCAGTCGCTCTCTCTTTTTTAAGCGCCGCGCAGCAAACGCCGTCACACCCGCACACACTTTTGTTACTACCACCGAAAATAAAATAAGTCTAAGGCCGAGACTTGCACATACCAATACATAGCTTCCATAGACAGTGTAAAATGTGAAAGAAACGACACTTTTCGCTTGGAGCCTAGAAGTAGGCAACTTTCTGCTTTTTAACCTATACGTTTAAACGCGCATTCTTTAAATTAATTTGCATTGAAAACCAAGAATACTTCTGCTCGCAACTAAATTAACATATATGCTATGCATACAATTACCAAATAACAATAAGTATACGTAAAAAGATACATTTCGCATGAAGAAATCAAATCGAATTAAATATTCAAGGAACAACAATTGAAAATAGCTTGACATAAAAATTTACAGTTACGTTTGGATTTACAACTCTGGCTACGTTCAGCACCGCAAAAGGGGAGGGTTACAGCAAGCACACAGACAGTCCAAGACAATCACACACTCCCACACACACACACCCACACCCACACACAGTGTTGAGTAACTCAGCAGGAGCAGGAGCTGATGAGTCCTTGAAGCGGCAATAGGCGTGCAACGCAGCTTACAAACAACCCCCGACTCACACACACAAAGAAGTGAGATTGTAGGTGTGTGCGACTGAAAAACGTCAACAAAAAATAAACAAACTCACACAGAGAGATAAAGAGCTGTCTGCTCAAACACACAGTCACACACATAGCGCTTAAGTTTTATATGTGTGTGTGTATGTTGCTGCCCTTTCATCTCGTTGCCGCACAATAAAAACAGGCGTAAAGGATATTATGAGGCAGCAGACATTTGCGAATAAGGTAATTTCGCATCAAATACCAACACACGCACACACACACATACTCTCACACAGAAGCAAATTTATAGTTGAAAACAAGAATAAAATGATATTTGGCATGCCGAGTTTTTGATACCCTTGCAGAGATTTTATGAATTTAGTTAATCGACTATAACTAAATTTGGTGAAAATGTATAAAACTATTTTATACTTTAATATAGTTTTAGATATTTCAAGAAACTTAAAGCTATATGAGCTAGGGAGCTACTTGATATAGTTTTATCAAAACAATTTATGATTTCTAGCGTTACTTATTTCGTGTCAAAATTAGAATACCCTCTGTAAGGGCATCGAAAACTATAGTATACATTTACGGGCGCTCGTTGAGCCTCAGCATCTTTTGTGCTGTCATAAATGGATTTTCTTATCAAGGCAAAGTGGCCCCAGGAGTCAGTTTGGAGACCTCGCATTGTCCCATCCACATTAAGGGATTGCATTTTGAGCTATGCATAAACTTGAATGGAATCTTTCATTTTTGCAGAAACAATCCGTCCATTTATACAATTACCACTTGCTTTGAGAGAAAGATAAAGAGAGAGAGAGAGAGAGAAGAGAGAGAGCGAGAGCGCGAGAAAGGGACATCCTAACAATGTTTGGGTCCAAGCTGCGCTCCTGGATGGAAACGCACATTGTGCGTCCACGCAAAAAGAACAACAAACACAAGCAGACGGAGAATGGCGGCAACAGCAACAGCAGCAACAAGGCGGGCACCTTGCCCCAGAGCAGCAATCTGAAGTCAACGACGAGTCCGGTGCTCACCAGTGGCAGTGGCAGTGGCAGCCATAGCCACAGCATTGCCAGCCCGGTGCGACGTCGCGAGGTCTCGCCCATTCAGTGCCATGTGAGTACTCAATTTTTTCATTTCTTTAATATTTTAAATTTAAGCCAATAAATTATTTAAAAAAAAAGAAAAATATAGAAAGAATCTATTATTTTCTTATTTTCTATTATTCTTCTTAATTTGTTTAAATTGTTTTTAATTTCCTTAATTGCTTTCAATTTTCCATAAAATCAAGCCAATAAATTTATTTAAAAAGAAAAGAATAATATAAAAAGAATACTCTTACTATCTATTATTTTCTTGCCTTACCTAAAATTAATGAAATAAATTACCATTTCATACCCTTCATTCCCTTCAGACGCCTAGTCGTTATGGCTGGCAATCGCCGGATCAGGACACGCACACGATAACCTCGCCCAAGTCGGACAATTTGCTGTATGCACCACATCGCTATCAACGCCATCAGTCGCTGTCGCCGCTGCAGCAGCTCCAGCAACAGCCACAGCTGAGCGTGCCCAGCAAGGACAGCTGCAGTTCCAGTGCGGACAAGTCGCCGATGCGGGTCAACTGCTCCTCCTCTTCCATATCGTCGCTGTCTTGGTCCACTGGCTCCAAGGAGCCGTCGATGCACTCCTCGGCTAAACAGGCCAGCCTCAAAGTGGAGCACATTGAAGTGGCCAACGATTACCAGGCGCCAGTCGAGGATGAGGTGGATTACGAGGAGGTGGGCGCACTGCTGCTGCGTCCACAGCCGCCGCTGCAGGATTATCAGCGTCCAAACTCTGAGAACATAATCAGTCTACAGCTGGTCTACGAGGAGGAGGAGCAGCAGCAGCAGAAGCAGCACTCCCAATCCCACTCCCGGCAGAACAACAGTCAGCATGTGCACTATGGACGACTCTTGCCCTCCAAGCTGGCCGCCGTGCAGCTGGGTGAGTCCGTGGAGAATCTGACTGTGGCACCGCAACCGCCACCGCCGGCAGTGATCAATCGCATGCGAGCACCGCGTGGTCTGCCACGTGGCAACTTCATGCCTGGTCCACGTCCGCACAGCTTATCCTCGCCGGAGAGCGCCTACTCCACAGGCTACTCCACCGACGGCACCTCGCCCTGCGCCTCCAACTCGAATCCTCCTGCGCCGGAGTACTACATCAACATGCGCAGTGGGACGCACTACTTTCCGAGTCGCTCCGTCAACTCGCTGGCCATCGAGGCCCAACGCTACAAGTTTGGACTCAATCGCATCGAGGAGATGTCCCCAATGGATCCGCTGCCCAAGAGCAACTTCGGCAACGCCCTCGAGCCGAATCCCAGTCCGTTGGCCCTACAGCGTTCCTGTCACGGCGCCAGCAAGCTATTTGAATGTGAGTAGAGCGTGTAATGCGAGTAACTAAACCACTTAACCCACTCAACCACCCAATTAACCCACCAACCTGCAGCTCCCTCGCCGAGGCAACGCTCTCGCATACGGACCAATCCCTGGTACAGCACGGTCGAGCACAGTGCACAGCTCATGTCCGGGGGTAGGATGGAGCTGGATGCCACCAGCACCACCTCCACCACATCCTCGGGCATTAAGTCGGGCAATGAGCTGGAAGTGCGCCCAGGCAACACCGCAACCAAAACCACACCCAGTAAAACAACAAAAACAACAACATCAGCTGCAATTACAACCCCTAAGAAGTTGTCTGAGTGCTCGGAGGGGTCGTCGTCGTCCTCGACTGAAGTGGAAAATCTGCATGCTCCACACACCATCAAGCGGC
The DNA here is from genome assembly GCA_035043635.1 of Drosophila rellima. Classification (NCBI taxonomy): domain Eukaryota; kingdom Metazoa; phylum Arthropoda; class Insecta; order Diptera; family Drosophilidae; genus Drosophila; species Drosophila rellima. The sequence continues at coordinate 4,444,645 of JAWNMV010000236.1, read as the reverse complement.
GCCACTTGGCGGATCAGCAGCAGGTGGGCGTGGCAGATGGGGTTGGCGACTTTCTGGTTAGCGACGATGAGGCGACACTCAACGAGATGATTGGCAAGTTTGACGAGAGCTATGTCTACGAGAAGGAGACGGACATACTGAGGTAAGAGGTCCTTAAACCACTCAAGAGGTTCGTTGCTCAATTCTCAGCCACTTGCAGCAGCGACTCGGATCCCACGGACTGTGCCTCGGAGCTGGATACCGGACAGGATGCGGGCGACGAGTGTGATACGGACGAGCTGCTGGACATTGATTTCATTGACACCTCCTCGATGCAGGAGGTGCTGCTGGATCGACCCGATCTGCAGCGCAATCTGGGCAGCTGTCAGTATTATCCCAACGCCAGTCCCCAGATCCTGCGACGCGCCTCAACGCGTTCCCGCCGCCGCAACCAACAGCAGGAGCAACAGGATCAGCAGCGTCGGCGCAAGCGATTTCTCAAGACGCGCAAGAAGAGCTGCGAGAATCGCGAGAAGATCGGCAACTCGCCGTTGCGCGAGCCACGTGGAAGTCGCAGTGTCGGCGGCACGCCCGTCTGCCTGCGACGCCAGCTCTTGGGGCCAAAGGAGAGGTGAGCAGCAGTACAGGAGACTTAACTGAATCTTACACTTAATCGTAAATCTCGCCAGGATCTACAAGACGTCACCGCTGTCGAATCGCTCGAATTCGCTGATCTTTGGCAGCGTCAATGAGCCGCACTTTATGACCATCGCGGAGAGCGAGAAGGCGCTGATGAAGGCGGATCTGGAGGCGGACATGAAGTACAAGCAACTCATCCTGGAAGCCGAATCGCTGCTCGAGTCCTTGAAGAACAGTCTGCAAAGGTGCGTTGGCCACAATCTCATAACATAATTCTCTCAAGCAACTTGTCGTTCTATTCGTTAGTATTCCACGTGACACGCCCGTCGCCAGTCCACGTCGCCTCAATCCCTTGGCCAACAAACGCGTGGAAATGCTGAAGAACAGCGAGGTGGACGCCAAGAAGCAGACGCCTCCTGCACCACCAGCTCCAACGCCTCCTTTGGAGCACGAGTTGGCGGCGGCCATCAACAAGCGTATCGAACTCCTCAAATTCGAGACTTCGGTCGGTGTTTCGCCTCCGAACAGCCCCAAGACAGGCAGATGTAGTCCACGCAAGACGCATCTGACCAACTTCATGAATCAGAATGCACCACCAGAGTTGCCACCACGTAAACCGCTGTCACCACAGCTGCATCTGAACGGGCGCTGTCTTCAGGGTAGTCCAAGGAGCAGTAGACGGCAGTTCGTGGCAAATGGCAGTGACTCGGAGCTGGAGGATATGGCGAATCACAACTACTTGCCACCGCAGCAGGAACTGCCGCAACCCTACAACAACATGGACTACAACAACCGCAATGTGACGGATAGCCAGGACAACTTCTACTGTCCACACAGCGAGCCGCTGAAGCGTAAGGTCTACAAGGGCAGCAGCTCCTTTGAGCGGATTAAGAAGACCTTCGACTTGGAGCTGGGTGAGTAATCCATCTCATTCAACTCTCTGCTACTCTATACAATCCTTATCTATATGTACCAATCCAATCTTATCCTATCCATTCCTTTCCACTCTTATCGATCAGAACCATCGCTCTGTTAATCGATTTCCCCCTATACTAGATACAAATTGGTATCTTATATGTAAACAATTTCAATCTTCTACCTGGCTAGATATGAGTGAACGTCCAAAATCGATGGGGCGTTCCAATAAACGTCAGCAATCGAAGCTTTTGGCTTCGGTTTCGGCGAAAAGCTCGATGCAAGATATAACTGTAGATGGCGCCAACAAGCAGCAACTTATAGTGAGCACCATTGTGGATCTGAAGCGAAGTCTGGAGCATCAGAGCTATCAGCTAAGTGGCCTAACTGAGGAATAGCTTAAGGTATCGATTATGAAAAAAGCTCAACACTGACTGACAGCAGATTAATCCTATAATAATCATCAATACATCATACAATATCATCAATTAGACAGTTAAGAACGACAGGTAACAAGTCCAACATCCCTCAGACTAAACAGAAATTGAGTGCAATAACTATATAGAGGAGCCTAGAGATAAGTGAAACATTTGATGGACTGGAGGACAGCAGGTTATACGGTTATACATAGATTTAATGGGTATACATAACCTTAATTGATAGCATGTAGTGAGTAAATTGTTTTTGATAGTCTTTATTTAATCGTAGTAGTTAAATAATTTCTGTTTCTGTTTTTTTGATCAGCCAAAAAGTTACTCTAGTTTTAATAGTATAGTTTTATAGTTTCTCATACATTGAAATAATTCATTTACTAAAGTTTCTACATAAACCCCAAGTCGAGAAAAAGAGTGTTAAGAACACCACAAACTATTTAGAAAAAACAACATCATAATGATATACTATCGATATTAGGCCAAATATCATGTTTAATTAGACACGATCATAACCATAGCTTATAATACTCCTTAGTTATATTATTCCATATCCTTCTTTAGATGTGTTTTATCGAACTTATCGGACATATCTCACTCAACATAAGTACTTATGCTATGTTCATCGACTATTGATCATGCATGGCCAACCAACTAAAAGGTTGCATAGAGATCTGGATAAAAGTTTATGGTGGCAATTCATGATGATTTCATGGCATGAACGTAGTATTAACTAAACTTCAACTCATTACTAGACTCGGTAGCATTTTACTTAATCTAAAAATATTTATACATACGAGTCTCCACATCAATTATAACAATTATATATGTAGTACTTTAAGTAAAGTAAATTCAATTATTATATCCATCCAAAAAAAGATCGTTTAGCCAAATTGTTTGTAGAATATAAATTGCTTAAGTGTTTTTTTCCTCTATAAATCTCTATGGATTATCACGAACTTGAATTTGAATTTGTTATACGAGTATTGGCAAAAATTAATTCTGATTTCAAATTCGGTAAAAGAGAGCCAAATTGGTTGTAATTAATTAATTACTTATGTAATTGTTTTGTGTGCTCATTATTTACGCATATAGACGCTATAGAAAACCTACACATAGCATACATAATACTTATATACAAACTCGTAGTTTACGTGTAAGCGAATAATGTAACGTGATAATAAACTTAATGAAAACCAGTTGGACTACGGTGTAAACAATAAAGTAACTGCATATGGAGTAAGTATGTATATTAATTATTTATGTTACACATGTAGCTAATTCATTACAGTTTTTACTACTTTGTATTACACCTTGTTATGGTTCTCGTAGTATTTGAACCCGAAAGTTAACCTACCTAGTTGTACCGATTAAACCTTTTACAATTTGCTTCGACTTACGTAGTAAATACGTCTGGTTTCAACTCATTTCCCTAATGAGTTTCAGCCAGACGCGACACTTGACTGCAAAGTTGAAAGAACCAAAGTACAGTTTCCTCATCGGAACATCAAAATTTATGCGAACTGTAGTTTTTCGACTAATGCGATAGACCCATTTTGCTGGGGACTTTAGCAGCCCTACTAATTAATTTATTCTTCTCATATAATACTTACTATTCAGTATGGGTTTCCTTCCAAGCGACCTTAAGACAATCCAACGAGCTTTTTTGATAATGAAATACATTTACAAATAACGCTCAACTATCGAAATACACTAACATATCTATCATCTAGAGTTGAATGACTAAATAAGACTGGTAAAAATAAAGAACTAACTTTGGTGTAGAACTCAAATAAACTAAAGATGTCAGAAGAGTTTCTAAGCCAACAGATAAGACTGGAAAGAAAGAAGAACTTGGCTTGTGGGCATTGCAATATTCTCCTTAACCTCTTGATTCAACATCTTTGCATTCCACTTGATTGAGGTTAAGTTTCATCATGTTGAGATTACAACTTGTTGAAACGTTTAAAGTAACCTCTTATCACTTATCTTTGTACGAGTGTCTACCAACAAATTTAATAAAGGACCAATTTATGTAAAGACAAATCAGACGAAGTCTTCCTGCTTTCGCTTGATTGATGGCCAGTTGTCTTCCATGATTGACAGTCCGGCGACGTTGTGGATGCTGTTGTTATTTGCCAGCTGGAAATTCCAGAAATAATCGGCGCCGTCTCGTTCATTATTATGCCTGGCGGTAATATTCTCTTTTGGTTAATATTATATAAAAAAAAATGTTCTAAAAATCACCAGAAAAGCAGCGCAGCGGAAAATTAGCAGACAGAACGCAACAACTTGTTGATAATTATGCAGATGACGGGCAGAGGGGGCGGGGGGTGTAAGCAGAAGGAGGAGGAGGAGGAGGAAGGGCAGCAGACATGCCCGACTGGAATATCAATCGTATTGGAACGCACGCTTTGAACATAAGCCCACAAACGAGCTTTAATTGGAGTGCTTCAACGGAGGCCCGACCTAAGTATGTATGTGAATGTATGTACATATGTACATATATACATATTGTATCTGCTGCGTATGAGGAGAATGGAGGATGCGAAACTGGTTCGAAAATAATAACTCTGGCTATGGCAAGAGAGGGAAACGAATGCAGCACGAAGAGTGAGCAGGGGCTGCATTGAAAAGCTCCGACAAATTCCAAGCGTTATCCGTTGATCTACAAGAGAGCTGCAAGAGGGTATATGAGCCAATAAACTTCATATGTTTATTTAAATTTAAATATATTTAATTTAATGTCTTTTTCATTTCAGTTTTAATTAATTTTATTTGAGAACTTTTTAATTTTAATCTTAGTTTAATTTGCCTAAATTAATTTAATTTTGCTGACTGCTCTTAGTCATGCTACAATAAAATAAATAAATATGTATTTACCATTCAGTAATAAAGAAAAATAATGCAAATATGCTTAGTTAAAAATTAAAAACACTTTGAATATAACTGCTGATTGCGATTAACTAGGACTTCTCAATATTTTTAACAAATGTTTGATCAACTAAAAAGAATTCTTGAATATTCATGGACGTTTCATTTACATTTAAAATTGCACTAATCTTATTTTTGTTGTCAATTTAAAACCAGGGATTGAAGCCGTAACCAAAAACGTAACCGTTAACCGGTATTAACCGATTGAAATCGTATCAGAAACATAATTGTTTTTATTATACCGAGACCCAAAAACCAAAATTATTTCAACCGAAATAACCGTTAAGATTTTAAAGAAACAATGTGGAAATAAGTTCAAAAGTACTTTTTTACCCTAATTTGATCACCTGGAGTCGATTTAAACAATAAATTTAAGTTTTAAAATTTTCTAAAAATGTAAAGGGGTTACTATGTAAAAATTGAAGATTTTTGGAAAAAAATGTTAGTCTCAGAAGCTTAAATTTAAATGCAAAGTTAAAGTAGGATTAGTATTATGGAAAATAAGACATTCCCCATGGAAATCGGCTGAGCTTTAATAAAGTTGTGCTTGTTGAAAGTCGAAAGAGTCAACAGTCATATAAAGATAATTTACAATAATTTACACATTGTAACACACAAACTTTTTATTGTTTGATTAAATTGGTTTATCAACCAATTTTACATCTGAGTTGGTTATATTTGTATTGATAAAATTTTGTTTCAAATCGGACTATTATTTACAGCGTATTTTGTCGCCGACTACTTTCAAGAGCAGCTTTCGTACTCTTTTTTTTTTGCATGCCACGCAATCTTAGTCGCCGTCGCCGTCGCAGTCGCCGTCGCTGTCACAGCAGCAAGAGCAGCTTTCGTTTTCAAGCTCCAGTACATAATAAAACATATGTATGCGCATGGCTTGAAAGCTTTTTGCTCTGTCGCCGACATGTTGTCTCTCTGTTGTGCTTTTGTTGTTGCTGTTGTTGTTGTTGTTTTTTAACGTCTTTTCGCGTTGTTGTTGTTTTTTAACCATAAACTGATACTTTGGCTGTTGGTTTCAACGCACTCGCAGCAGCTGCCGCTGCCGCAGTCGCGGTCAGCGTCGCCGCCAGCTCTGCTGTTTTTTTTTTTGTTTTTTTTTCAACCCATGAAGGTCATACCCAACGCTTGGCATTCAGATTCAAGCCGAGCGGCTGCGCTTGCGCCGTGTGCTGTGCGCGTTTAGCAGGTGCGGCGGGCAGAGCGGCGGCATCTACAGTCAAACTGCTAGGCATGCGGAGTGCTGAGAGGGAGGGGAGCGGGGTGGGAGTTGGGGAGGCGTGAGCTGCGTTGTTGTTTTGGCAGTTATGAAACTAGTCCAATGACTCGCTGTGCTGTTGTTATTTTTGTTGTTGTTGCGCTTTGTGAGCTTTGACGCCTCTTCTTGTAAGCATGTAAATGCACATACAGTTAGTCAAGTCATTGTATTGACAATGCACTTAAATTTTAAAACCCATTTTATTGTTTTAATAAAAATTATTATTTTAATAAAATAAAATAAAATAAAAAACAAATATGGAAAATGTTTTCTTTGTCAAAATAATTGCATTACATACTGTATGTATGACATGCACACCTACACACATACACATGCAAATTTGCATGTACAAACGTCTTCATTTTGTAGAGCACAACAACAATTTTTTGTTGTTTACTAAACAACAACTTTTCGATACCCAAATGCAATGGTCAGCACAGCATTGAAGCGACCCCAAAGCGCCCAAAATGTGTGCATGTGTGCGTGTATCTGTGTGTGTGTGACTGACAACTGGCCAATACACAGGCCGGCCCCTTCTGTCTGACCAGTTCTCAAGATTTCGTCAGCCACTTCTCTCGAGGTAAAACCAAATGTACATACGCATCAGAAATATGTAATTAATTTACGCATTACATTTTTATTTTGGACTTTTTTTTTTGCAACGCTAACTGAAATTCATCAAATGCTTCTGAATGAGGTTAAGCCAAAGGTTTCCAAATTGACAAAAAAAAAACTAAAATTAATTTGAACAAAACAGAAAGGTCATCTTTGGCACGCCAAAGATTTGATACCCTTAATATTCGATTTTTAAGAATTTGTTGTTCTCAAAGCATTTTTTGATTATTTTTTTAAAAGCTGCAAATAGTAAATATTGAGACCACAATTTTAATTGTTGACCCTTCCTATGCCTGATTAGGAATATATATAGTTTATGGCATATGTTAAGCCTTCTTTAATGCGTTACAGATTTCGTGACCCAATTGAAATACCCTCTGCAAGGGTATTATCAGCTGCGTCATGCAGGAATGCAATAATGGGCAAAATATTCTCATTCAATTAGATGTTGACGCAGTCGATGCTGCTGCGTAGCTGTTATTCTGGTTCTGACTCCGATTCGTAGACGATCGATAATGCTCTAGATATACAATTACAAGCTAAATAGATCCTAGGTCCAAAGTCCAGAGTATTATAGGTAGCTGCCCCAACTCCAATTAATGCTGGGTTTTTTGCGGGGTTCTCTGACATTTCATGCTAAGTTGTTGTCTACAGATTTATCGATATCGATATTGAGTTCAGTCAGGTGCGTCTGCCACGCTGGGAAACCAACTGACGTACTACTCCGTGAAGCTAATTAACTTGGAGTGCTCAATTAGCGCTATTTTTCACGTTGAGCTGAAAGAGCGAACTTCACAAATGCACTCGATATTTCGGAATCCGGATTTAAGCACTCGCTTTCAAGATACAGTTGGTCAGTTAATTGTTTTGACAAAGAACATATTTACATATGTCGATATATTTGATTTTGAAGCTTCTTCTTTAACTTTTTAAAACAAATGAAAATAAATCATTTTAGTCTTAATTAAGCTATGCTAATTTGTTGTTTTGTCAAAAGAATTACTTGACTTACTGTCTATACACTCATCTCATAAATAAGGAAATCTGTAGATATGAATACTGGTATTTTTGTTATTGTTTTGATATGGACACAGTGAGTACTGTCGCAGAATGTTCGTGAATGAATAAATATATCGGCATCGTCGTCATGATTTAGCCATTTGTAAGAGCGTGTATCTACACACACACACACACACTTATTTATGTATGTATGTATATGTGTGCTTAGGTTGTTTTACGAGTATGTGTGGAATTTCGAGTTTTCGGACTTTGTACTACTCGCTAGCCATGAACCAACGCTTGGCCGCCAACCCATCAGAGCCAGAGCCAGAGACGGGCCAGAGCCAGAGATATAGCCAAAGCCAGAGACGTTGGCTGGAGACGCAGCTGAAGTGGCAAGATCGTATAGTTAACATTGCTAACGTGATATATCGGAGCATACGATGCGAATTTGTATGTGTTGGCTATTCATCCAACTATCCATTTGTACTTATCTCTCCCTCTCTCTCTCTCTCTCTCTGTCTTTGTCTCTGTAATCATTGCTCACTGGTTTCTAGACTCTAATTATTCAACACTGATTGGGGGCGGGGCACATCACACAGCTAATGACAGCATAATGCGGAATTCTAATCTCGTTTATGGCTAGAACCAAAACCAAAACTCATACAACCCATGAATACTCATTGTACTCACCATAACGATCGTCAATGATCAATGAATGAAACGCTGACAGCTGTGAATTTGGCAAACAGGAAGAATGTTTTTCACTAAGGCATTGGATCAGTTGGATAAACGTCTAACGGAAATAATTAGTTACTAATTATAGTTTATGGATACTTGAAGACAAGTTTATTGTTATTTAGCTAGCCACCTTTCGTATCTATTTGACACACTTCCGCCATGCCGTAGGGGTTATGCTCTTTAGAGCTTGGGGTCAAATTCAACGGAAGTATTTTCGATATGCAAAGATATTCAGAAATATGCATATTATTTCATATTTAATTTTAAACGTATTGGTATTTAAATACTCAGCAGTTAAATACGTGAAAGGGTATATTGACTTTACAATTGTTTAGTAGTCCGATTTGAACCAAATTTGGTCAATACAAACAATAAACAGTTTCTGTACCACAATGTATTAATTATCTATATTTAAAAAAAATCTTGATTCTTTCGACTTTCAACCAGCACAGCTTTATTAAAGCTCATCCGATTTCCATGGGGAATGTCTTATTTTTCATAATATTAACCTTACTGTAACTTTGCATTTAAATTTTTTGCTTCTGAGACAAACATTTTTTTTCGAAAATGTTGCGATTTTTACATAGTAACCCCTTTAAATTTTTTGAAAATTTTAAAACTTGAATTTATTCTTTAAATCGACTCCAGATGATAAAATTAGGGTTAAAAATTACTTTAGAACTTATTTCCACTTTTTTTTCTATAAATTCTTAACGGTTATTGGTTGGATTAATTTCGGTTATTTGATTTCGGTATAATTAAGTAACAATTTCAATCGGTTAATACCAGAAAAGGGTTACGGTTTTAATCCCTGGTTTGAATATTAAGAAATCTTTTGATTAAACAATAATTCAGGCCTAAGAATCAATGAAAACAATTGAGTAAAAATAATTTATAATTTGAATAGAAATCCTCGGTTTCAGGGGTTTCTGAAATCGGTCTGCATACCGCACCGAAATCTTTGTAAAAAATGACGTTTTCGAAATCTGCAGGGTATCTTCCCGTCGCGTTGCGGATTGTCAGCTGATTTCGAATATGTCGCAAGCTGTAAGTCAAGAAAATAATATGTATTTTTGGGCATTAATTTGTTTTGTCGCATTGTTAAGAAGTTTCAACGATGAGCCATTCACACTCGCATTCACATTCACATTCACATTAACACTCGCATTCACACGTGATAATATTCGTTTCCGAGTGCAGTCTTCTTCTCAGATTCTACACTTCTGCTTGATGAAGAATTCGCGGACCTTGGTTAACTGTTAACCTTGCAGCGATCGTGTGAGTCCCCCAAAACTCCCCCACCTCCCTCCAACTCTCCTCCTGCACACTGTGTGTGTTTCCACAACTAATTGAGGGCAGACTTACTTTATTTAAGTTGAATTTTGAGATCTACAGAAAATCGCTGAGTCAGCGTGAACTTTCTTCATTTTAAGCCGCCGAAACAGGTTGAAGCTCAACTTAAAGATCGTTACTGAAAATGATATGTTAATATAATTTTCGATTTCATTATATGCTCGATTAAGCGTATCATCAATCAGTTGACGGTTGTAACGCAATTCTGACTGGTTATGCCAAAATCTTGTCCAATTCAAGGCACAAAGGGGTCAATAAACGGAAATGAAACTAGTAAAAAGAAATCTATACTGAGAGACCCTGTAATTATTTTGTAATGAAAGCAAGTAGCTAAACAAATAGTTGAAAATAACTGGGACCAATAGGCGTATACGTTATCTACTAAACTCATGAGCCCACTGTTAATCAACTGCCCCAATGAAATTTTGTTGACAGTGCTTCAATTGATCCTATCAAATTCTTAGAATTTCTTTCTCCACAATAAGATAAAATAAAATAATAAACACTTTGTACTTTTAAAGTACAGGTTCTAGCAACCGAAGAGGTCTCTGAAATTCAAATGAAATCAAAACAACGCTTTAACAAAAAATCTCCGCAAAAGACCAAATCAAACATATTGTTTGACAATTTCCGGCTTCGTTTGGGGTCTAAAGAAGCTGGCTAACGGTCCGAGTCTGATGTTACGAGTAGCAAATTCAATTTCCGCCTATAACTAGAATCGCATTCGAAAACAAGTTTTGACTCGCATTGTCTAAAATATATATTTATATACTTAAAGACTATAGATAAAATGAGTATAAATAAATACTCGTATATCTGTGATAAACGAACGAAACTGTCGCAATTTGCAAATGGCTTTAGCAAACGACCCCGACCCCGACCCCGACCCCAACACTACCCATCCTATTATCATTAATGAAAATCAGTTCTAGTTTGATTCGCTTTGTTTTTCTACTCACACGGAAGAAGCCTTTCAATGAAATTGATTTTGCCCAAAGGCGTTAATTAAATATGGCCAGAACTCTTAGCAATACAACTTAGTTCAGAGTCTAGAAGTCTCTCTTGGCCAAAAGCCCATAATGAAACAGCCAACAAGCTGTTGCACGTTCCACTCAGTCAATGGCAGAAACGAAACCGTTGAAACCGCTCAAGTACAGTGTCTTTAAATCACGAAACAAGTTCATGGCTTAATTAAATTGTTATGGTTCTTATGTATGTAGGTCTATCAGCGAGATATGACCACTCTTGTTTATATTGCTGGCCATGTCCGACAACCAAAGACTCAAGTGTCATTATAAATTGGTCTAGATAGCACTTACCACTGGTATTCCCAAGTATCCAAGTATATATAGCATCGCCTGATCGATAAGAATGCAATACATTATAAATGCTATTGATTAGGCGCTTGGCAATAGACTTATTTTGTGGGCGTGGTCTTTTTTTTTTTAGAACACTTCAAACAACCGCAAGTGTTCTCTCAACGGAAATATTCGCAGGTGCCAATGATTTTCTGTTTCTTTGTTTACCATGATTCAGCCCAAAGTTTAAAATAATCTTCCCTCTATAATAATAACTTTCATTTTCAGTTTTAACTAGTTTAGTAGTTTTCACGAATTTCTTATCAAAGTTTCGATTGCTCAGCTAGTAAACATTCTTATATTTATTATTCTCTATCTACTGGTTAGATAATGCTTCTTCTTTGTGTTTCCGTTTTGGCATCACAGTGAATCCCCCTTATAGAATATTTCCATAATGAAATTTATTTATGATGATAAATGATCATTGCAGCATTCTTTACAAAGCTTTTAGCTCGCTTAGATAATCAGTTCGCCAATTACTGCAGCTTGTGACACCATTAGTCTGAGTCAATACTGACAAAACACATTTACCAAATACCCTGTATTCAAAAAATTTAAATGCAGTATACACTTTTCGATCATACTTCTTTTTTAGACTGAGATCTTAATGCTTAACTTTGATATGCCAAAAACCACATCAATATACCCTGTAAAATGCTTCATTACTGTGCATAGTATGCATTCACACCTAATTACAGGGTATTTGCTAGTCGAGTACACTCAACTCAACAACTTTATTTTCGTTACGTTCACTTTCAAGCGAAAGTTCAACTATAATGGAGACTCTTGTGTAAACAAGTTGAGATATGTGAGAGTATACCCTATAGAGCTGAAAGATCAAGTGCATTTACAGGTTATCAAGTAGCTAAAGTCCCTAATTATTTATTAGCTTCATTTGTTTGCTAATAAAAAAGATTCTACGTGCACTTTGCTCGGACAAGCGAAAGCTAAATAAGGTCATAAACATTTTAATGGACATCTTAGCGAATGTTGACTGTAGCTGTAATCTACGAGTAGAGAACAAATGTTTATTGATGGTCATTGCCATCGCTGACAACTGTTTGACCCAATTGGAATTTGCACCGAACGTTCGATCGATCAATAATTATAATTGCTATTTATCGTAACTGAAACATTTGTTAAATAAACAAATCGAAAAGAGATACGAATAGTGGGAAAAGAAGAGAAAAGATTGATAAACGATTTGTTTCTTGTGTTTTCTAAATAAATTTTATTTATGTATAAATAATTCTCATTTCACGTTAACAGTTTGTGTTGAAAGTCTGCGCCTCTCTCTTCGCGGCAACAACTGGCGTGTCTGTGTGTGTACGTGTGTGTGTGTGAGCTGTGTGTTGCTGTGTATGTTGCTGTGTATACATTTATGTACATATTGTTGTTGCTGTCGCTTTGGGATTGGCAATTACAATAACATTAACGGATTACATGTTGTTTTTTTTATTTAGTTTTATTTTTTCGAAATTATATTTCTTGTACTTGAACATTTTGTTGTTTAACATTTCGAATTTGTATTAATAATTGTTTATACACTTAACTAAACAGCATTAATGTTGTTGTTGTGTTTTCGCATAAGAAACTATAAACTAATATATAGCATATTTAACATATTAATCAAATGACAGACCGAGGTGAATCAAATGAAAGACAATTAGGATAACATTTTCATTAATTTTTCTTGACTGTAACTTTCGACTATTAAATTGAGTATACATATCTCTCTTGGATGGGGCCAGGCCACACCCATTGCTAACTTATATACTACATATATATATGTATATATAATGTGTGTGTGTGGGTTTGTTTATGTGTGTGGGGCAGCATGTGTATAAACGGAATGCTCTAATTTTTTTCATTAACAAACATATTTAAAAACATATACAGACGACGAGCTGCTGCCCCCCTTTGATTTTCACAGATTTCCATTTTTCCACATTTTTAAAAAATTTCCTATTGATGCGCTTTTCTTACGTTTTTCATTTTTTGTTGTACCCGTCAACCCAAAAATACAAATTACGAATAGAAAGAACCATTATTTTTTTTATCGAATGACTTTAACGCAATTATATAGCTATCGTAATCGTATCGTTATCGCATTATCATAATCTTTATCAATATAACCTATACAATCCCCAATCTTGATTATAGCCCGCCCGCCAAATTATCAAAAAGAATATATCTATATATATGTATGTATGTATAAATGTAGATTAAACACATCCGAGTTAGATATATATGCATATAGATAATAGTAGACATAGACATAGAATTATACGAGTTGAATCCGCTTTTCCCCCCTCATTAATACCACTAGACGGGTCCAATATCACTTTGGTATCTGGCGGTCAGATAGTTGGCCGCCTCTGTCATTTGTTCCAGGCACTGGTAAAGACCATTCAAATGTCTTTTACAACGTTTCGCCAAATCTGTGGCCTTATCGCCGCCAGCGGATTTGGATTTGGATTGGCAGGCATCGATAATATCGCTGCCATCGCTGCTCTGGGCATTATCGCTCTTGTTGCCATCGGACTCGAGACCCGAGTCCATTTCATTCGATACATCCGAATCCGAATCGCTCAGATTGCTCACGGATGTGGTGGACATCAATGATGCAGTTGAGGTGCGTCTCACATGGCCCTTGACTCCCCTGCTGCTGCTGCTGTTGTTGTTGCTCCCGCTGGTTGTATGTTGCTGTTGTTGTTGCTGTTGCTGTTGCACTTCCAGCTCCGCCTCCGTCTCATTAGCCTCGTCATCTTGATTGGCCGTCCACAGCAAGTCCTTCTTCAGGGCATTGAGCACATTGTAGAGATTGAACAGCTCGGAGGCACTGAGAAAGTCTTGGACATTCTTCGACTGTGCCGCACCACGTTTACCCTGTACACTCGAGCTGAGTGTCAGCTGATTGGCGGTTGTATCCTTGCCCGTTGCAGGTATTATATCAGTGCTATCCCCGATCTATAACGTACAGAAAAAGAGAGATCGAAAGATAGATGGCATAAGAATCCGACTTGAGTCCAACATTTGATGGGGGCATGCTAGGGATGTATGAAATCATCAGTGTTTTGTTCATCCCTACTGTTTTTAACTTGATAGATATTTACTCCGATATAGATATATCTTAAGTTTTTAAGTAGCTCTTTTTTAATATAATTATTGTTATTTTTTCAGCTTTTAATCTTTGTATTGCTTTGACTTTTAAACTTTTAAAGTGCATCTCAAATGAACATGGTATATTTTTGTTTTTAAACATTTGGGCAATCATCAAATCTGAATTACAAAACTGCGATATTAGCATTCTAGAATCTAAATTTATATCCCTACTATGAAATGATTTGAGATGAGATGGGAGATCAACCAACCTGACGATCCATGAGCCTGCATGGCACCAGTATTGTGTCATCCATAATGTTGACAGTTTTCACAAACTTCTCCATTACGTTGACGATGCTGTCTTTGGAGAACTGCTGCTCATCGTGGCGCGCAATGCGACGCAGGCAGTTCCTGAAAAGAATAATACAAAACAGAGTACACTTTTAGTTAACTGATTCAATAGTTGGCTAAAAAAAACCAGTCTCCAACTCACACAAACAATAGAGCACATTCAAAATTCCCCCATTCCAAAAAACGTGTCGTCGTTTAGTCTGCCGCTTGTTCTTCTTTTCTTAGCATTTCCTACAACCAACGTGTTGGCCATTATATGATCAATACCAGTTGATTTCGAACTATGCAAATAAGACGTTTGCAAATTCAATTTGTATAAAAATAGAGACAAAAAACCTGTCAGTAGATTTCTATTTCTGAACATTGTCTATGTTTCTACTGCGGCTCTTAAGCCACGTGCCTGCCCGCTTGAGAAAGTTATACAAGCCTCTTTCATTAGCCACAAGTGACCCCCACCCTTCAGCCTCTTTTCGACCAATATGTGGCCACTTTGTTAACCCGCTGTCGCCGGCAAGTCTCTGAGTTTATAACGTCGTATCAGCAGACGTCGTCTGGCGCCTAGAGTCCAATTTGTGGAACTGAAGTTGAGTCTCTCTGATAACTGCAACAGCTTCTAGCCAGACGGGTCAGAGAGGGGATGGGGACGGGGACGGTTAAGAAATGGTAGGGGAACTATAGATTACGTCGCACTGTGGAGGACGTTGCGTCTGCTGGCCGCGTGATCGCTCAACGGGATCGCCCTTGTTCTGAGCATAAGAATTTCAAGCATTGATAAATTTGGACTGCGTCTACAGCGTGTCAAGTAATTGTTTTGACAAAGAAATATATATTGATGTTTGTTTTTTATTTTAAATAGTTAACGTCCATGGGAATTCAAATTATTTCTATAACTTTTAACACGTTCCCAAACTCATAACGAATTTTTTAAAATTTTTGTAGTGTTTAAGAAAACGCATTTATTTCCTTGTCAATAAAATTACTTGACATACTGTATGTCGCACCAACTCAAACCACCGTCTAGACCTCTATTGATAGTTCTTACACGCGAGTGCCGCGTGCTCTACCTCCCACCCTTATTCTCTTTCTCTCTCTCTCTCTCTGCCTCTCCCCTTCTCCTTCATTCAGCTGTCTGTCTGACCGACTAAATGCCACGCCGCAAGTGAATGATATCGTCGATGGACTTACAGACGTGAACGGGCATGTGTCAAGGTTTTTTTCCGTTGACCATGGGCAAATGTAATATACCCTGTAAACGTGAAGCTTCCCTTGCATTCTTTTGACCCGAGACTTATTTGGAAGAAATCGAAACCATTATAGGAACCTGGCCTAATTACGACTAAAAAATACACCGTAAGTAACTTCAACAATTAAATATGCACTTTTATTACTTAAAATTAAACTATTTATTTAATACTCATGTACTTTGAATAACTAACAAAGAAAATAAATATATTAAAGATGTACAGGGTATATCTTGAGCCAACATGCAAAATTCAAATAGCAATAATCTTATCTGTGCGAATTAATAGTGTAGGAAATCTGGCATTCTTCAGTCTTAGTCATTCTATAGTTTTACAGGGTATCAAATGAATGAGCATGCACATTTTCAAAACGCAATTGGAAATCTACATAACAGATTCACCTGCCAGTCAATTATATGCATATTTATAGGATAGATTTTTCACTGTCTGACACCACTTTTTAATTATGCAGGGTATATGCAAGTCAAATTTGCATAACTGAGCTTAGCTAGTTTACATTTGGTTATGGAATATAACATTTTAAAGGGTAGATTGCTGATTACTACAGGGTATCTGTATAAGCAAAGTTTAATTATTACATAAGTAAATTAAGATGCTGTCCGCTAAATTAATTAATAAATATATAGGGTATCTGTTGGATATATACAAATAAATTAAACTAAGCTAATCTCAGTATAGACAAAGGTTTAGTCAAGCATAGCTTTTTCTAAAACTATTTCACAGGGTATCATATAAACAACTATGCAAAATAAAAATCAAAACACGCAGTTATCTTATCAGTAATTAGATGTCTGTTTCAATCAACACAAAGACTCATTTCGCACATACTCGTAACTAGTCCGGTAATGAATGAAATGTAGTGTTTACATAGGGAAAAATCAGGCGTTTCTTTTTTTAGCATATGTCGCATTTGACTGAGTCAAAAACTTGGACACGCGCCAGCGGGAGATGAGGAGATTGGCCAAGTGGGTGGGGTGGCGTTTAATTGAGGGCGATCAACGTTATTGACCTTTTGTGTTGATGGCAATTGCCCATAGGAAATGGTAAATTGTACAACAAAGCTGCCACATCAATTGTGGCAGCAAGACTAAGTTGCCGGCAGCAGAGGCAGCGACTGAGGCAACACAAGCAGAAACAGTTCGGAACACGCCATCTGAATTGACCAATTGCAAAGCGGCACGGTTCGAGTTCTCTGATTATCTCGCCCCGCGTATCTTTCAGGTGTATTCTCAGTCTGTCGCCATTGTCTATTATTTCTATTGTCGTGTGCCAATTAAGTCACCAGAAAGCCAAGCGCTAACCTGCGACACACCTGAAAGCACCTGACCAATTGCCTGTGTGAAGTGGGCCAAGCCAGGCACGCGACACGGCTCCAGCTCGAACATGTTTGGACATGCGCACCAGGTGCGCGGCATACAACACAGAAATCGGCTGATTTCAGACCGCTTATGGGACCAGCGTTGCGGGCAACGGGGGCAATGGCATTTTCGCGTGGCAAGCGAGAAGAGAGAGAGAGAGAGAGTGCGCATTTACTCTCTTAAGCAAATATGTTCTCTTCATATGTGGCGTGATGTTTTTGAAGCTGCATTTTATGAGCGAGGGAGGCAGGTAACCAAAGAGCAAGCGAGAGGCAACTATGGCAAGCTGTAACTGTACGATTGTTAGATAAAGAGACGCTGCTGCTGTTGGTTAGCAATATTTGCAAAGTTGGGCAACACTTTGTTTTGAACGCGAATTGACCAATATTTGTTTGATGTTTTCATTTTTCACTGTGTTTTTTTTGGCCCTGCATGACCTCCACCGCAATCGTGAACTCAGCATAATCGATAAATTAACAAATCGATATCAACCTGCGACTTATTCAAATTCTATATAATAAATTATGAATATATGGCCTGAGTATTACGGGGCCGCAGCGATTTCAAGGCAAAGACGCCACAACTTTAGTGTTGTAGTAATACAAAATTCACAATGGCACACAAAACGTCACCAATTTATTTATGTACTATGTACATATTCATACATACATTAGTATGTATGTACATATATGCCTACGTCAATCAGTCAAGTTTAAGTGAATCACAGAATTTCTGATTAAATTTTGTTTCTACTGTTTTTTTATGGTCTTAAGGGCGTGTGGCTCATAATTATTTGTCTTACTTTTCGCATTGCGATAATGCCAAAGCAGATGAGTAATAGTTTGAAATATTATCGATAAAATAACATGCAAGCGCCAATAGCGCTGATTAGAGACAGTACGATAAAATGTACGAGCGATCGAACGAGGAAAGTGGATGGGGGAATGGCCAGAGAGATATGCAATTTTTTTAGTTTAGTTTAAACAAACACAAGCGCACACGATCCCAGTTTAAATATCCACGAGAGTACTCATACAAACGCACACACACATATTTGTGTACAGCTATAGTCCGATTGTGTCATATTAGGCAGCAGCGTTGCCTTTGCTTTTTTTTTCTTTCTTGTTTTGAATGGCTGTCCGCATCATACGATAAATTTGTTGTATCTTGCTTCTGTCGGTGCAAACGAAAGAGAAAATGCCGTGTGGCCTGACCAAGGGGTGCGCCACATAGACAGAAAACAGAGAGAAAGATTGAGAGCGTAATTGGTGTGAGCGAAATTGAGTGCATTGTCCCCCTCCCCCTCCCTCGACTGTACGACCACCAGCTTCTTCAAATTAGCAACTGCTTTCAATTGAATTTAAACACATTTTAACTAGAAACTCGCGCTTGCCCAGCCCAAAACTGGACCCAAACACTAATACTAACAATAAGATTCAGAGACTGAGACAGAGACAGATTCCCCATCATCATTCGCTTTGTTGCTCTGCTGCTGCTTTGCACACTCTTACACTTACCGACTAGTCTCCAGTTTGGTGAGGTCTGAGTATCCGCTCATTGTGCTGTATTTTAGTATTTGTTGTTTGGTTTATGTGGGTTGCGTCTGTTACCAAAATGGCTTACAGACGTTTTAGGTTTTTACTTAAATGCTGACACCGCAAGTTAATTGATACAACAATTTTTCTTTTGCTTTTTATAACACATACACGCGCACTTTCACTCGGTGTCCGTGTTTGCCTGTGCCTCTGTGTGCCTGTGTTTCTATTTCTCTTCTGTGAGTTTGTATGTGCGTACGGGCTTTCAGCTGATTTTCTTGTGTTTGTATTCTTTGCGTTACGACAACGAAGACTGACTGCAAGCAAATGATTGTTGCTATTACGAAATCTGCAGACTTTTGTTACAGGTAGTTAGTTAATCGCTGCTGTGTTACTGCCGACACGTTTGCTTTTAATTGATCTCGAAAGCGATTTGGGTTGATTTTGAAAATTAGCTGCCGTTTTATGCCAAAAATAATCCCTCATGTACACACGGTGTTTAGATATGACTCTGACGGATGGGGCTGCTGCTCAAATCTATTAGTGCTTTATTTATATCAAAATTCTAAAAAGTTTGAACACACACCGCTGTTGACACGACGAACGACCGCTGCGAACGAGTTTCGATTTCAAAATGGTAAGAGCGGTGCATAGTCTGACCGTATACTCTTAGTTCAAAAATGCACAAGTAAACCGATACCTTATCGATACACAGAGTAAATAAATCGATAACATAGCGACCGAAATCGATGCTATATCAAACATATTTTTATACATCGATTAAACGATGACAATAATAGTAGAAAGCGCGATAGCTTGAAACTCCAATTGGTTAAAAAAGGTGGCTCAACAGGTGTTGCGTTGTTTACTTAAATGATTAAGTTCCGTCACTCAATTTTTGATCAACGGACGAATCGGTCAGCAAATAGCTCGATTTTTTTTATCCATATACTAGTAATCGGCCGACCGCCACAATCGGTGCTAAAAATTGTCACGCGCGTCATTTGAATGTAGCAAAATATAGCACGATTTTGTTTTTTCGTTCACTCCACAATAACTTTCACAAAACAATGAAATGTAGTCTTGTCACAGCTGTGCCCGTTGCAATCTTCCAATTGGAAAAAAGAACAATTGATGTTATTCCACGTTTGTACAAAATCATTTAGGCCAAACTAAAATGACGGTTTTATTCTCTTGAAAACAATTACTAATCATTATTGCCTTGTCTAGCAAAGCGTCGACGACCTAATTAATGACCCGCAGCCGCAGCCTTGGCAGCGATCTCATCCTCCTTGGCGTGCAAAGCGATGAGCTCCTGTTTCTTGGTGGCAATGCGCTCTTCACGGCGCTTGCGTGCCTCACGCACCTTGGTACGCCTGGCCTCGGCCTGGTCAGCCAACATCTTGCTGCGCTGCTTCTCGGCCTTCTTCTTGTGAATGTACTCCATGAGGACACGCTTGTTCTTGAACACATTACCCTTGCACTTCATGTACAGATCGTGGTACAGATGGCGATCAATTTTCTTGCTGTCGCGGTACTTCTTCAGCAAACGGCGGAGCACACGCTGGCGCTGCATCCACACCAGCTTGACGGGCATACGAGCGTTCGCTGTACCCTTGCGCTTACCGAAACCGCAGTGGCGACCCTTGCGGCGAGCCTCGGTGTTCTTGCGCACACGGTAGCGGGAATGCACCACGACGGGCTTCTTGATGATCAGACCATCCTTGATCAGTTTGCGTATGTTTTGACCTGCAATTCACAACAGATATCGGATCCATTAGCATTGTGAAAAGTGCTTTTGACTATAGATTTCGATTCACAAAATACTTACGCGAGTTTGTGTTGGCGATTTCGTTGATTTCATTGGGATCCAACCAAACCTTTTTCTTGCCGCAACGCAGTACAGAGGCTGCGAGCCTCTTTTGGAGCTTAAGAGAACTGCAAGTACAAATCCGGAATTAATAAAACAGCGTGCCATGAGTTTTAATTCATGTGTGTATGCTTATGTGCATGTGTGTGTGTGAGTGAATATGCATGGTCTTTACACGTTCAGGTTATTTCACAATTATTGCGCTTTAAATCAATTGCACTTATTTTGTGCTACATTTAGTATAGAACGCAAACACAGGTAAACACTTTTCACACATTTTATCACAAGAAATGCGTAGTAAACACACAAATTTATAAATTTCATTATACCTCATGCTGTCGACCCTTGCTCGTCGTGGCTGGGAAAGAAAGAAAAATTTGACAGACGGAAATGACTGCCATTTTTTAGATTGTATGCTGACAGAAAGTAGATTGCTATAGAAGTGTGACCGTTTACACACTGTGGTATCATAACAGTGTGTTAACAGCACTTGCATAACTTCGATATATTAAAGTCGAAAATGTTATCGATAGCAGTGGTCAAACAGCTGATTTATATAGAAAAAAAAGCCTATCAAAATAAAAAGAATTTGTTATTAAAAATCAGTTAAAATGCAACACACTTTAAGGCGCTGCCTAACCATGGCAACTATACCAAAAATGCGATGCTATGCAACATTGCCACATGTTCCCGAGCAGAACAAGAAGCAGGCCAACAACAGAAATGAATTGCCCAGACTTATGGACTTTCCGGAGATTATTTGGCCATCGGCACTAAACACAATCAAAAATTGGATAACAGTACAGTTTATCATACGTCCCTATTTTGATAGCGAATTTCAAATAAAAGATTTCATATTTGGCGCCAAGCAGGCGCTGCAGGTGAGAAGAGATTTAAAAAAGGTTTAATCTGTTGTGAATCCAATTGAATTCTTTGTATCCGGTATCAGGTGGTATCTTCTAAATTGACGGGCGGCGATCTGAGTCAACTGCAGGATCTTGTTAGCGCCGATGCCATTGCCGAGCTCAAGCCGGTCGTACAGAAGCTGTCGATGACCCAAAGGAAGCAATTGGAGATCAATGAGAGCGATATATATCTAACGTTTCCCTATCAGATCGGCATCATATTCGATGATGCCAATGATAAGCTGCAAAAGCGTTGGGTGGAAATCACAATGGTCTTTCATGTGATGCGCGGACTGTCCGAAATGCGTGAACGTGGCGAGGAGATACCCTGGAATATGGGGTAAGCATAGAACGGATATCCAGTCCTTCCAAGACTAAACACTTCTCGATTTTAGCACCATGCCAGAATATCAGGATAAGGTTTTCATATGCAACTATCGATTCAAGAAGGAATTCACCGCGGGACAGCAATCGGACTGGACCATCAATGTGGCCAATCACTTTAGGGCCATTGACCTGATCAACGAGTCCAAATAACAAAGAATGACATGAGAATGATTTCATTCATTTAGCTGTAATCCATTAAAGATTTTGGAATAAAATTTGCGTTCAAATTGTGTATGTGTAGGTTATGAGACAGAAAATGCAATTGTTTATTGTAAAGTAGATTTAAATAACGAGTACATTTAGGATGTTTTTAGTTAATATTTGTTGCTGTCGCTCAGTGTTTGTTAAGCTTAAGTTTAATGCTGCTTCTGCTGCCTTTCGTACTTGGCCCTGTAGATGCCCTTCGAGTCGTATTTGTCGAGGAGCTTCTTCCAGTCCTGGGCATTATTGGTGCGCAGATAGTTGATCACCTTGTTGGAGTTGCGACGCTGCACGTCGGTGCACTTGGAGCACTCGGACTCGAGGGCATCGGGCAACAGGCGCTTCAGCTCGCGTCCCTCTGGCGTGCAGGGTCCCGTCTCCATCAGACACTTGAGGTAATTGCCCAGGATGCGACGATTGCCCAGAACATCGTCCACATTGATACTGTCGAACTTGTTGGTGTATTCCCGCTGGGGACCGGCAGCTGCCAAACCGGCGAACACACACACTATCAATATGGCCAACGAAGTTTTCATTTTGACCAGCTGTAAGTAAACAAACGGCAACAAAATGAATTTAAAAAGTAAAAAAAAACAATAAATCGCTAAATGTGAGCAATTGTTAAGCAAATAAGAAATCTTGTTAAGACATTTTATGACTGCCAAAATGCAAACAATTTCACACTCCCGACTGACAACGCGATGTCTCCGAGTATCTGTGTGTGAGTGTATTTGTGTGTGTGTATCTATTAAGCTGCTGCAATTATAAGTCTTTTGTGCTATCTGGTCGGATCTTTAAGCCAAATTTCTTTAGCTTTGGCAATTTGGCAGTTCAGGCGTCATTAAGTCTGACTTGACAACGGGCTTTTTATTTTTATTATTATTATTATGTGACATTGGTTAGATTCTCGGTCGTCGCTTGTTGGCCGCCTCATTTCTGGGCTAAGCTCATTTCATGCATTATTTATGACTCTTAGCATATATGGCATATGCATACTAATTAATGTTTTTTTTTTGTTTTACTTTTAATAATAAATGATTTCACAATTTCGCTACGTTTTGACCACGTCAGTTAGCTTAGTCTGGTTAAAGCTGTTTTTTATTTATTCAAATTGAAATTGAAATTAAATTTAAAAATTGCAATTGACTGTTATTTATGTAAGCCAAAAGTCCAAAACTTGTTGTTATTGTTGCTCTGCTTAACCGTTAAATAAACGAACTGACACCCACACACACACAGCAGCACGCAAGTGTTGGCAATCGTTTACGCAATACTATTTATCGATATCAATTAAGCACTGCAAGCTACATATGCGCATGCTCGACGACTCGTATCAACGAGCCTGTGTCTCTCTTTGCCGCTCTTTTGCAACTCTTTTGTATTCTTGTGGTTTCTTTACTCACTTGTTGTTGCTGTTGTTCGTTGTCTTGTTGAGCTGCTCTTGTTGGGTTGCGATTGTATTTGTGTGTGATGCGTACGACAGCACAGCTTTGATTGCGAGCTGTTAGCCTGTTTAACCGACTTTTATACTAAGGAGCTTTGGCGACTTGCTTCAACACTCGTGCGAATGCAAAGCTTTCGCATTCGGTTTGGCCACTTGTCAACTTGTCACTCTTGTCGCTCGTCGGGCCTGGGCAGCCCGAGTCAAAGGTCTCTCCGCGGTGCAGTGTACCCCACTACCGATTTAAAAAAAACAAAACAAAGCCACCAAATGAACCGGATTTTAGTTTTCACCTGAAATTTCGGCGCAATCGCTCGTGTCTAAGGTGTCTGTATGTTGCTGTGGTTGTTGTTTTTGTTTTCTGGACTCGTCTTACTTTACGAGTATCGTTTGTCGCTTGGACTCGTTCACCTCCTGCCCACCTGGCCCCCTTGACACAGCTGTTTGCTTAGGTTGTTAGTGGGTCTTGCACCTCTCGCCGCAGGTGCTGCCGTATGCCAAAATTCGGAGGAAAAACGTTGACGTATTTACCTCGAAATTTACAAAAAACAAGTAGGAAAAAGCTTTGGTCGAGAGTGCTTGACTGCGATGTACCCTGCACATTATTGTTACCCGAATTTCATCAGATTTTTATTATCTGATCGTGTTGAAGTTTTCAGCGTAGATCTGGACTTTCTTATATAAATTATAAATTATGATCTGCCTTCACATGTAAAAAAGTTGGTTCTTCTAGCGTTTATCATTTCTGAGATCCGACAGACTTATCATACCCTCAGTACAGGTTATAAAAGCAGAGCGAGAGAGTCAGCTGGCTGTAATGCTCTCTTTTTTTTATTTTTGGTAGCGCTTATGTTGTAATCGGTTTTGTGCATTTCCCACTTTTAATTCCCATTCCCATTATCTGGCTATCTTTATCGAGTATCTGCTTTGCTCTCCATCGAAACTCTAGACTTAACCAGATTTCGAAAGCTCTTAACTGGTCTCAGCGACTTGGCGACTCGATTTGGTTTGTGCAGACTTCCAACTGGGGATTTACCGCCTAGTTGATCGAGTTATTCATAGATCTTGAATTCGTATTCGCTGTACCCACAAATCAGAGCTGATAATTGCCACTGCCACTGTTCTTTTTTTGGCTCCACAATTTATTATCCATAAAATGTCCATATTTATTCGCACTCTAATGACAATGACGCACATTTGTTTGTCTACTTAACTGCAGTTCAATGGGTCAGTTCTACTTAACAATTTAAAAAAAGCAAGAAATAAAATATCACTAACAGCTTCCCAACTCGGGGGCTAATGACAGGCAATTAATCATTTTGGGAAACAATGATATAACTTTTATGCTAATTAGTTTGATAATTATGCAAAACTCGCTGATTTATCGTATCAAATCTAAACAAACTTTGTTTTTTATTGTTGTCCAAGCAATATTGCAACATTTTGCCTGGAGCTGCGTCTGGACTTGGGAAAAAATAATATTATTTTTAATTATACATAAATATATTTGAAATATAAAATAGCTTGGATTTGATTAACTTTGTTTTGTCATCCCCATATTTTTCGTTTTTTTCTAAAGTTTCCCAGTTATTGGTATTTATTAAAGAAATGGTCTTCATTCTTTTAGGGAATCGGCACAACATTTCTTAAAAATTGTGGGAAATAACCGACTGCATGCTATAAGTTTACCGTTAACCAATTATCAGTTGAGTATTTCAGTTGCAGCTTATGTAAAAAATGGGAAAGTACAATCGAAACCTTAGCGAGGCGATCTCAAAGCGAGAGGTGACCAGAAGAAGGGAGGAGAAGCGAAGAGGGAGGTGCAGAGGAAGACATAGGTGTAAAAGGAGAGAGATAGACGAAGTGGCAAAGATAGTGAGACAGAGAGAGAGAGAGAGATATATATATATATTAAGAGCAAGATAGAGACTGAGCGGAGGAGATCAGCCAAAAAGGAAGACAGAGACAAGTGGTGGGAAGGATGGAGACGTGGAGAGGGGAGCTGCGGCTAAAGGGGGAGGGGAGTTGGAGTTGGAAGCAAGGGCATCAAAGGGTGGTTCGCCTTGAAACAAGGCAGCATGTGCAAAAGTTCAGGTACAGGAAGACGGAGCAAAAACCACAACAGCAAAGGCGAAGCAGAAAAATAAACAAACTAAAAAGAGAAAAAACGAGAAAATAAAAAACAACAATAAAAACAAAAACCGATTCAATAAACTTAAGTAAATCTGGGGACAGATCTTTAGTAAGGCACAAGTACGTGTGCACAGGTTTTCATTGCCAAGTGCCAGTCTGTCTGTCTCTCTGTCTGTCTGTGTGTGTGTGTGTGTGTGCGAGTGTGAGTGTATGTATGGGCTTACAGATAATAAGCATGTACACGGTACACACAATTGATGACCAAATGCCGAGGAATCAAACAAAAAGCCGCGACCTCAAGCAACATCACAACGAGGCAATAAGGTCTGGGGGATTTTTGATTACCGATTGGGAACTATAGATTGTCGACTGACAGATAAGGTGAAATGAGAGACATTTCAGTTGCGTTAGCCGATTTTACGTATATAGTATATGTATATGTATGTTTTATTTTAAGCTGATTAGATCTCAAATCATCAGCTGATCTCTTACTCTCACTACAACTAGAACTATCAAGTAATTTTATACATCTAAATGTATCTATGAGATACACAACAATATTTGTCATCCTTGGCTGAATCTAGCTGGGAATTTGAACATTTTTCTGAATGTGGCTGTGGATCCAAATCCGTTTCTGGCGCTGGATTTGGATTTGGATTTGGGTGTGGATATAGATGTGTATTCAAATCAGTCTTCGGCTTGAGTGAATCCTGTTGCGGCTCTGGATTCGTAGTTTGTTGGGCATGGGGATGAGCATTCAGTATCGTCTCCAGCTGGACAACGGGCGTGGCGCAGATCTTCTGGCAGAGCTTCCTCAGCAGGCGAACCAAGGCGTAGAGACTCCCGAGGGCGCAGACCAGTTCCAGGGCCATCAGGGTGGACTGGAAGTAGGGACTCGAGTACAAGCGCATCAGGACACGCACATAGAGCGGCAGTTCACCCATTTCCTATTAAAAAAAAAAGAAAAGAGTTAAGCTTGAGGGGATCAGGAGCATCACCCGGTTGACACTTACGAACTCATACCAAAAGGTGGGCACCATCATGTGACTCAGCTTCATGAGATTGGGATTGAATCTATGCATGTTGGGCATGACTGTGACCGACTGAAAGCGATACTTCTCATAGATGGGTATGCCCGACGTGGGCTCCAGTAGGATGAATGCCTCATGCTCCTCCGCATTCGGATTGAGTCCCTCGAAATGCTCGCTCCAATTGTAGCTGCTGCCATAAAAATGGGGTGCCGAAAAAGCAGCAGGTGCATCATCTGAAAAGTCCAAAAGAAAGTGTTGTAACTAAAAGAAGTAATTGGAGAAAAGGCTACAGTTAACAGAACACGACTGTGAGAGACCCTGTATTTGACTTAATGTAAACACTGTCAATATATTCTTCTTTTCCCTTGATCTGACGACGCGTAAATATGTTTTTTGAATAATTTAAGGTTTTGGAGTCTCTAGCTCTTTAAATCTCCAGGTAATCTAGATGAACAGACGGAGAGAGACCCTGTCCCTTACTGTATGTAAACACTGTTAGAATGTTCTTCTTTTCCCTTGATCGGACGACGCGTAAATATGTTTTTTTAATAAGTTACAAATTTGGGGACTCTAGTTCTTTAAATCTCCAGGTAATCTAGATGAACAGACGGAGAGAGACCCTGTACTTTACTGTATGTAAACACTGTTAGAATATTCTTCTTTTCCTTTGATCGGACGACGGGTAAATATGTTTTTTTAATAACTTACAAATTTGGGGACTCTAGCTCTTTAAATCTCCAGGTAATCTAGATAAACAGACGGAGACCCTGTACTTTACTGTATGTAAACACTGTTAGAATATTCTTCTTTTCCTTTGATCGGACGACGCGTAAATATGTTTTTTTAATAACTTACAAATTTGGGGACTCTAGCACTTTAAATCTCTAATCTAGATGAACAGACGGAGAGAGACCCTGTCCCTTACTGTATGTAAACACTGTTAGAATATTCTTCTTTTCCTTTGATCGGACGACGGGTAAATATGTTTTTTTAATAACTTACAAATTTGGGGACTCTAGCTCTTTAAATCTCCAGGTAATCTAGATAAACAGACGGAGACCCTGTACTTTACTGTATGTAAACACTGTTAGAATATTCTTCTTTTCCTTTGATCGGACGACGCGTAAATATGTTTTTTTAATAACAAATTTGGGGGCTCTAGCTCTTTAAATCTCCAGGTAATCTAGATGAGAGATGAGAGAGACCCTGTACTTGACTGAACGTAAACACTGTCAGATTTATCTTTATTTCCTTTGATCGGACGACGCGTAAATATGTTTTTTTAATAATTTAAGGTTTTGGAGTCTCTAGCTCTTTTAATCTCCAAATAATCTAGATGAACAGACGGAGAGAGACCCTGTACCTTACTGTATGTAAACACTGTTAGAATATTCTTCTTTTCCTTTGATCGGACGACGCGTAAATATGTTTTTTTAATAACTTACAAATTTGGGGACTCTAGTTCTTTAAATCTCCAGGTAATCTAGATGAGAGATGAGAGAGACCCTGTACTTGACTGAACGTAAACACTGTCAGATTTATCTTTATTTCCTTTGATCGGACGACGCGTAAATATGTTTTATGAATAACTTAAGTTTTGGAGTCTCTAGCTCTTTTAATCTCTAGGAAATCTAGATGAACAAACGGACATACTAATCTGGCAAATGTATACTTTTTTAAAGGTCTGTCACACCTTCTTCAGTCTATTACCCAAATTATAATTTTTTTGACAAACCTAATAGACCCTTTGCATGTAATAAGTACAGGATCTAACAACAATGACTTGTAGTCAAATGCTCAAGTGGAGAACACTTACTTATCACACACTTGCCCACATCGAACATGCCCAATGGCAACTCGACGCCATTGGTTCTGGCCAAGCAGTTGGGAGCCTTCTCATTGGGCCTCAAGAGAACATAGCGATAGCCCCTGATTCCCTCATATTCGTCCTCCCGTTGAAAGTGCAGTGGGAGGACGCGACACGATTCGCTGGCCATGATGTTGAGGGGCGTGTCCTTCTGGATGAAGGGCGGAAAGAGGGAATTGTCCAAGGTGTCCTGCACATTGATGGGACAGCTGTCATCGATGGGGCCACTGTGATGCTTCAGCTGCACCTGAATCAACTGCTCATCATTGTAGGATTGAATGCGAAAGAAGTTCTCCACGCCATGTTTAGTGCCAATGTTGACGGTGAAGACCTCGTCCTTCTCCTTGAGTGCCTGTAGAACGGATGAATCAATGATTAGTCCGATTGAACAGAAGCAGAATCTATCTGTATCTTACATTGTACAGTGTGCCACAATTACTCTCCAACGGCATCATTTTGCTAAACATTTTCAGAGAGGGACGCGTAAACTCCCAGAGGAAATAATAGACGCTGCCCGGCATAAACAGTTGCTCCCCGATGTTGACCGCATTGAAGCCCATCCTGGCAAATACATTCATTTGGGCAACCTTGGCGGCGGCGCCAATGAGAACGCTGTTGAACTGGACGATTGTCTTGTTGAGAATGTCCGGGGAGACGCTCTCGTCCGGCAGGAACTCGACATGGCGGTAGCGATGCTTGCGAAAGGTGACGCTGTCCTCGGTGCGATTTAATATGTCGTTGTAGCCAACAATATTGTAGACTATGGGACCGATCTGCTCCAGTCGCACCTTCTTGTCGCGTCCACTGAGAAACTCCTCCGCATTTGTGACATTGAACAAATAGCTCTTCAATTTGCCAAATGGTGAGTTAATCCAACTGTCCATTGTCGGCATCGATTCACTGAATTGCACATGCACCTTGGCCAACTCATATTTATAGTTAATCCCGAAGGAGATGGCAAACAAATAGAGGTTCAATGCACAGAATAGCGAAAGCGACACGATCTTAAACCAGACTGAAAACTTGGCCATAATCCCTAATCCCACTAAGATCACTCCGACGAAACACCCGACAAGTCCCAGAGTGACAGAGTATCAAAACTGATGCGTCCGCGTTGTTGAGATCACGCGATCCGTTTGATTTCATTAAGCTAATCTTTAGCTTTAGAATTTTCATATTATTCAAAAATTTCTGTCTTACATTGACTTATCTCGAGGTCCCTTCCTCTTGGTTCTGTTTGAAAACGAAGCAAACAAATATGAATAGAATAAAAGCTAAGCGAAGTAAAAGTGATTAATCGATTGATGTGCTTAGAAAATACCCTGTAAGCAACTCTCATTGCTTGCTCAAGTCGATTGTCGATTGATACTTAGTTTGATTTAATTTATCAAAGTAGTTTTGGTTATAAAATCTAAGTATTCAATTTTTTCCTATAGCTACCTCAAGTAACTCAGTTATTTGATGTGCTATCATTTTGAAATTTCATTGTGAGATGCTTGGTTAAATAATAAAAAGTTTTATTCATAAATATAGTTTAAGCCAAGTTTATTTCTTGAGATACTCCAAATAGTATTAATTTCCAAATAGTATCAATCTCAATTTAGCTTGCATTCATAATTATTTTCTTTTCAGTTGTCTTGATATCTCAAGGGAATGCATACGACTTGACAGAGTCAGGTTTTACAGGGTATCCAAATAGCAGAAAGGCTATCAGCACACAGAGGGCAATCACGCTCGGTCGGCTGCGCAATGTTAGCGATAGCGATAAAGCCACAACTCTGACCCAGAGCATAGAATTTACGCAAATCGTAATTATAATTAATGTCTCAAGATTAATTCCGACGAATGCACCTGGACATGGTCATTGGCATTCGAATTGTTAGTGGCAGCGTTAATTCAATGCATTTACATATTTAGTTAATTTGTTGCCATTTATATATTTATAGTTAATCGGGGATTGCCGGATCATCGCATGGGAATAAATGAAGCGAGATTGTGTTATTCCCAATTGGAAGTTCTCTTATCGCTGCAGATTGTGCAATTTCCAGTTTGAAGTCGTCGTTATCAGTGACAGACATTCGAACTATCAGCTATCTCGTATTCTGTCTGGCCGATCACTGTGAGTTGCAATTATAATGCCATAACGGCTAATGCAGATCCGGTCTGGCGTTGATTTCAAACAGCCATCGAATACTCTATCTAATCAATAGAGTCGTGGTTTAAGCACCTTTCATAGTAATTAAAATTAAAATTAAAATTGCTTAACATTAATTAACTTTCAATTGCCAACCAGCATATACCCTGTAGTTAGTTTCAAACTTATAAGATATAATGGCTTGACATCACTGACTCCATAAATTCTGTATTCTTAATTAATAACTTACTTAAACGTAATTCGATAATTTAAAGACAATATTTAATGTATTTAATTCTAGAACTGAATCAAATTCATGTATTTAAAATTCAGAGTTTAATGAACGAATTAATTTAAATGTTACAGGGTATTAAAGAGCCTAACGATCTGCGTTGTCAGCTAATTTAATTACAGTAAACACCTTTTGGCATTATAAAACATCGAATAGTCTGGAAAAAATCAAGTGAAAGCTCGTCAGTCTTGAGTTTTGGAGTCGTAGATACCCTTTGACAAAACTGATCCGATTTACAAGCGGAATGTCACTCAAATATAATTAATTTCGTTGAAACATCTTTGGGTCTCAAGATATCGAATTGAATCTTAACCCCGTTCATGAGCATATCAGAATTATTAAATATTAATTTATTTATGGTTTTCAATAATGAAAGGTACTTAAATTTATTAAGAGTCTTCTTTTGGCCTTTGGGTTTTATTTATTGCTACCAAAATGTTGTGACAAAGGCAACTTATCGCTTAGATACACATTATATATGGTACACCAAGCGATTATATCATTAAAAGTTCTGTAGATGGGGAATTAAATGGAAAGGAATGCGTTTGGGGTTTTTATGTGCCTAATTAAAATAATAGCGTAATTTATTGTACACATTAGAGTCATATACATTGTACAGATATAGATACGATATACATTAGTTATACATATATATTCTTATTATATTTCAGATATTATTTAATATTATTGATTGATTGATTTTAGTTCGCCAGTCCATATTCGTAAGTAATCCATTCTTTTAGGTCTAATCAAGCACATTGAAATGCGGAACGGAACTTCAGGTAGAACTTTTGTGACTTATTTGGAATATCGCACAATTGGTTTTTCTTTTCTTTTCTTTCTTTTGTGTTTGTTTAGATTTTGGCCAAGTTATCAATTGTGTTTATTTTTTGTGACTTATAACGATCACGACCGTTGGACAGACTATCAGCTAATGCACTTTGAAAAGTTTGATTAAAGTTAGGTACTTAATAACGAGGTTCTACCAAACATATACAATATACAATAAGTACATACACGTATACATGTAAGTCTTCCCAGCTCCATTTTGTTCTAGATTACAACACATTCGCAACCGCATCCGCATCTGCATCCGCATCCGCTTATCAACATCCGCAGTTGCATCCGCATTTTTGCGTAACTAGCTAAAATTTTGTATTTAAAACTAAAAATGCCCTAAGGCCCTAAGCGACAAAAAAACGAAGGAGAACCACAGATCGCAGATCGTCGATCTCAGATCAATATCGCGGATTGCTCGGAGTATTGTCCTTGTTCTGTTTCTTGTTCATGTCCACCTGGGCGGTGGCCAGATAATTGGAGCCCTCCAGGTGCAGTGTGCTCTGCCTGTGCGAGTTGCGGATCAAACAGAAGGTGGACAGGACCAACAGTGCCACGCCCAGTACACTGAGTCCCACAATGAGACCGACACGGATTTTGGGCGGAATCGTCTCAGCGAATCGCATCAGATTCGTGACTTCGTCGGGCAGATTATCGATGCCCTCCTCGAACCACAAGATGGGGAAGATGATGTCCGGAAAGTTGGCCACCTGCTTGATATCGAACACCTGACTGACCGCCAGATTGATTTGAATGCGCGCCCGCACTCTCAATGTGGTGCCCATTTTCTAGAAGTTCAGAGAAGATTACAATCATCTGAGTTTGACTGGGAATCAGTTTATCAAACACTTACGGGCTGTACATCGAAGAAGAACTGATGATTCTCCTTGTTGGGCGGTGAAATGCCCTCAACTTGAGTCCTCAAACTATCATCGGCCAGATAGAAATGTGGAAAACTGAGCATAATCGGTGAGTCTGTAAAGAAATGAATTAGAAGATTAGTAAATTTCAAAACTCATTTAATTTCAAACAATCGCTCTCTCCCCCATTATTCATGATTCTCTTTTTAATCATCTCCGTCTATCTGTCTAGTGATTATTCCTATCCCAACGGCTCAGAGAAATAAATCAAAATGATCTGCCTAGTTTATGTCTTACCGTATTGACAGAGCGAGACATTGAAGAGTCCATTGGGGGAGCAGGAGGGTTTGCCGGCTGGACAGTAGCACATGTTGTCGGGATGGCTGTCGACATCGGCGAACACCCACTCGGGTGGGGTGAATCGATAGCCGGGCACTTCGTTTGAGGTCATCACCTCCTTCTCGAACACCAAGGGCAGCAGACGGCACAGATCCTTGTCGTAGACCTCCAGGATGCGGCTCTTCTCGATGTGGGGCGGGAATATGGAGCCATCGGTGCCATCAAGGCGATTGCAGTTGTCCGTGGTCCAGTGCGGCAAATGTGTCCTGCCATTGAACCTGTCAATGATGCCATACTGTTTGATATCATCGACGCCCGTGTAGATCGTGACGCGATCCGATGAGGTGCCATTTTTGCCATAGAGCAGACCGAACTCCTCGTAGGGCAACTTCTGTTCCTTGGGCACCACATCCTTGGCCAGCTTCAGCAGGGGATCCTCATAGCCCCACAGCAATTGACCCACTGAGACTTGCACAAACGGCTTGATCTTCAATATATCCATGATACTGGCCATGGCCAAGCGAAGGAATCTGCAAGAATCCAAGTTCAAGTTCAAGTTCGAGTTCAGGCTCAATTTCAATTCAAATGGAATCTCACCTGGCTGCATGTTTACTCTGTGAGGTGGCACTCAGCATGGGAATGTTGGGCACAATAACCACATCGTCTTCGGGTCCAACCGACAGATCTTCGCGGAACTTGTAAATCTTGCGCAGATTGTAGCTCAGCGTCCCATTGTCATTCTCCACAATGTTCACCTTTTCCCATGTCTCGCTAAATGGAAATTGCAGCATTTACTTTCAGTTACGAGGAGGAGGAGGTGGAGGAGGGGGTGGGTCGTGGGCACTTACCTGTAAACATAGGGTCCAACCTCATCAACAATGGCCTTGGAGCCGTTGCTGAGGAAATCGTCGGCGTTTGTCACATTGTACACGTACAAACTGATGCGCGGCTCCACCGGAGGCTTGGCCCACCATCCAAAGGTCTGGGTTCCCACACGCAGCGCTATCATCCGATCAACGACCACGTTGATAAGCGCCGTGAATTGGCAGGCCACCAAAACGCCGCCAATTATCAGAATAGCACCGATTGCGATTGTGATCCCTGCGAATGCACAAGTTAATTACATTTAAAAAGCTGTCTATCGATTAATATGCCTATCGATGAGTAAATATTTCGATTAATCGGTATATCGATTGTCATTTTGTTTGATTATTTGATTTATAATTGTTCGCTATTGTGCAATATTTACATTTTTTAAATATACTGCCGATTACTACCTTTATCGATTATTATATCAATCGATTTTTTACGGAATTTAATATTTATCGACTATTGCAATTCGGAAAAATGGCCCTCTGTTTACCATATCTATGATTTGATAAAACGATTAATTATTTAATTGGCTAATCAGTATGTAAAGCGTTTACTAGATCGCTCGTCTCGATAAACAAATTAATCGCCCTTTAAATAATTTTATCTATCAATTTCTAGATCCATTGAATACTAGTTTGATCGATTACTAATCATTTACTAGATCTTTCATTTGCAATATCGATTGTATTCAAGATCTTTCTTTGACTAGATCTATCGATTGCAGATAAGATCGATATATTCGGTATGACTAGACTCCATTGAGTCACTCCGCCCGGAAAAACCAAAGCTAATCATGCACTCACAGCACGTTTTCTGTTTGACTGAACTCGGTTAATGGGCCATAGAATCGAAACTAATTGGGTTCAGTTCGAAGTTCTGAGGGCTAAAGGTGTTAGAATAGGTTTGTACACAAAACGTTAGCTTTTGCCTTAAGTTGCTTTCTTACATAAAACTCAACAATTTGATCTTTCAACCTTTAAAAGCTGCGCTCTCTCTCTATGATAATTAATTCTAGTTATACAGTAATTTCATTGAAAACAGCCTGCAATTAACAATTAATCATCTGATTGTATAAATGTATAAATTAAAGAATTGCTTTAATTCGATTCAACCTGAAAGTTTGCTTCATAACAATTTAATTAAATGACGGTAATAATATTAAACCTCATGATAACCCAGTTTCCAGTTATAATCATCATAATCATTCGTGCCATTAGAGCTCTCGACTTGAAATGATCTATAAATAAAAGTAGAATTATACTCGCCTATTTATGAAACTTCAGAACGCAATAGACCTCTATTGTGTGAATCAGCCGGGAATGTGTGAAAATAATAGCTCTAAAGGCAGGTAAACAGCAATGTGCCTCGCTAGCTGAATAAGTATCTGGAGTTTGTGTAAAGACCCTGATAAAGCAACGCAATGTCAGACCGAAGCTTGGCTTTTAGCATATAATATGTGTGTAATGCCAAGCGCGGAATCAATTAGAATTCCAAATTGAAATACCAGTATAACCAGTCATAGAAAATAACAGCTAATAGCTTCTGACTAGCCAATGGCTTCAAAATAATTCAATTCCTATTCAATACAACACGGAAATCTTCTGGATTCTTATATAAAAAAGTCATTATTGTATATTAAGTGAATAGATTGTGGAATTTCAATGATGTGGCAGCTCTCCGAGCTTCCCTTAAAGAGAATGCGAGTCCTCAACTTTCTGGCAATGCACAATAAAGAAATGTCCTTATTAAGTTGGCTGCAGTTAACTTACAGTAAAGGAAGCCACTTATTAAGTTGGCTGCAGCTAACTTACAGTAAGGGAAGCCACTTATTAAGTTGGCTGCAGCTCACAAATTGATCTTTTCTTCACTTAATTCTCTTAATTTTAGATGCCAAGGATCTACTTACACCATTTGCGCAGATATGTGCTGGATAATTTTGTGCAGAGTTTGTGTTTGGGTCCGTTCATGTTGTCAACGTGTAAATCGCCTTTGGGTTGTCAACTAAAATTGCATAAAATATATAAGAAAAAACAAAATAAATAAAACAGACTCGTTTTCTGTATTCCGGACAATCATAAACTGGGCATTTTTAATGCGAAAGTAATGCGTGGAATGTTTTGTGATATGAGATGAGTATGAGTATGAAATTATGATCCCTCGACTGCCCTGTTGATTGCCGGGCAAAGTTACAGAACTCTAGACTCTAGTTAATATTAATAATGAAGTTAATGATGATAATAATAATGATCATTATGAGCATTTTAATTTTATTATTGTCGAAATATTTGGCTTATTTTAAAAAACAAAAAGCAAAAGTGTAGCAAGCGCAGCGACAAGTTGAAACTTGTTAAGAGAGAAGCGCCAGAGAACCCCCAAAATCGCCAAGACACGTTTCTGGGCGTGTTAACCTTGTGTTGTCTTTGAAGTTGTTGTATTTATTTCTTGAACTGTTGTTCTTGTTATTGTTGCTTTTGTCTTTACTTGATTTATCAGAGACAATATTTCGCGACGCTTTTTAACACACTCTCTTCGGGCTTTTGTGTGAGTGACTCGTAATTTAGACAAAGTGATATACAATCTTTTGTTATGCTATTTATTGTTATTGTTATTATTGTTGTTGTTGTTGTTGTTTTTCAGAACCTTGCCAAGTCAGCACACACGTTGGAACTTTTAACTTTTGTTAAGAGCTTTTCCATTATTGTTGCTTTGTTTTTGGCTTTGGTTTTTGTTTTTGAATTTTGCATTGCTTTTTAGGCTTTTAAATAATTACTCCGTTTAAAGGCAATTACTTATTGCCATTGTTGTTGCCATTAATGTTGACAATAAGCCAACAAAGGGCACAGATTGAGTTACTAGATACTAATGTAAGCGCGTTTGACCTCCGACTTTGACTTTAACTCCAACTTTGACAACAACAACTACAGCTCCGACTCTCGATTCCGGCACAAAGTCCCCAGAGTCAAGCAATTAAAACTTATGCCAAAACGTCTGAACGTCTCTTTAATGGCCAGGCTAAGACATGCGAGCAGTTTTCATATACGTTTTTGAGATATAAAAAAACATGCTGAAAAATGTATATTTATAATTTTGGCAAACACCTTGACCGAGGCCAGGGCTATTGTTGGACCATCATATCGATAAAGCGTGTTGCCTGTTTGCCCGCTTGCTTGTTAACTGCTTTATTATTGACAATTGCAGCCAAAAGGCACAATAAAAACATTAAAAATCATTCGAAATTTAATTCATTCCACAACGATTTGCAGGCGCCGCACGAAACAATAGAAAAGATCTACGAAAAAAAACAAAAACTTTATTAGTCAATGCGTCAAAATTGTCAATATATCAATTTGTCCAGTATTGCTGACAAATGTTGTTAAGCAAATCTTTGGAGTCGACTTTTATGCAATCAATGAAAGGCGGTTTGAGAGTTGTGTGAGCATTTAGGCCTGACTCCGGTCTGTTATTTAATATCACGTCAAACTAGATGCACACAAAAAGGCATCTAGATACAGTTACAGATACATATGCATCTGTATTTGTTGCCATTAAGTGCATTGCAATTTGGCTTACAGGCACGTCTGAGGTACGCTTTGGAAACGCATATCTTCGTGTCGGACGGTTTGTGTTTACTTGCGGTTAAACATCACTTGACCATGTCACGGAAACCAGCAATAAGTTTATGCTTTTTACTCGCTTAATTTTATGCTTTTCAACATACCCTGTAACCAATAAATGCTAAAAATGAGACTTATAAAGGCAGCGACTGCACAGGAATTCAAAATGGGACATTTACAGGATATCTAACAGTCTAACAGTTGCTGCAAGAGCAACATGAGTAGCGTAGGGTATCTTTCAGTTTCACATTTGGTATAAGCAATTAGTGTAAGATCTGATTTGAGCAGATATTTCGTCTAAGACATTAGATATGTTAATTAACTATCACAGTTGCTAACAGGGTACCTGCTCGTCGAGCACTCTCGTCAAATATTTGATTATTTCGAGCATTGTACTTTGAGCTTATCGAATTATAGACACATACGCACTCACACACACACTGAGATGAGTTTGCTTGTGTATTTCGCAGAGTTTAGTGCGCTCTGAAGGTCGCTGACGCTCAGATACAGATACAGATACAAATGCTCAGTTACCGATACAGATACAAATGCTCGACACATACAGTTAGTGACGCCAAAAGGCCACTTCGAGCCACGTCCATGTCCACGCGAATTGAATAGTAATTAACTAATAATTATTTATACATTTTTCAATTTGTTTTCGGTTGTTTTTTTTTTTAATTTTATTTTGGCGACATTATCATTGGGCCCATCATTGAGCCGCTTTTGTATGGGCCATAAATCAAGCAGCAAATTACTTTGGCCACTGAATGCCAAATTGACTTTAACTGGGCACAAATAATATATACAATAACTCGTACTCGTACTCCTATCTATATATAAATATTGTACTTCTATCATATGATGTGCAATTGAATTTTCAGTTTTGATTTCGATTAGAAGCTCGGCTTAACTTGAAGAGTTGATTGCAAGTAACGAGCTGCTTGTTGCCCGATCAGCCGGATCCAACCAGGCGTAACAACGTCGATTTCAATGGAACTGCGCCACTGTTTATACAAATTATCTGAGGGAATTGAGTTCTTGGCGAATATGTTACAAAACACAACACACAACACAACACACAACAACTGGTACGACCTGTTTTGTTAACCAGCTGCACTTATCTGAATACTGATTAAAATCAATGTGGACACAGATTACACAGCTCGCCAAGCTGTTCATTATCAACTTTGCTTTATTTTAAAACAGTTGCTTAGTTTCTCCATCTTACTAAAGATTGCGCCCTAAACTATGCTATGATTATTTGAGCAGCAATAAATTCCATTTACTATCAGCTCGAATAAAGTCATGTTTTTTCAGTCGAATTCTTCAAACAACAGTTTAGTGTTTCAGCATAATTTGTGCTGTTTTCATTTGCAACTTTTTATGGTTCTTTCACTGTTTTGTTGTTACTTTAGTTGTTGCTGTTGTTGCAGTTTAATTAACAACTGTTTGGGGCCTTAGCGTGAAATTGCTTTAAACAGAATCCAGCTTCAATAGAAACTTACTTTCTACTATAGCAAATAAAGTGCTGAGTGTTGGCAAATCTCGACAGACCGACTACAGCTGCAGAGGCGACTTGTGTAGAGATTGAGAATCAAACTGAAAGTGCAGAGAGAAAGGGAGAGAGAGAAGATCCGTCATTGCCATGCACAGAGCATCAGTTATTGGTTAACTTGCAGCAGTTTGCGGTGCCGCATAATTTCACTGCGTTTAAGTGTTGCACAAACACAACAACAACAACAACAACAACTACAATAACAACAACAACATTAAGTACAGCAATGGCAGTAGCAGCAGCAACTTAGTGTAAACATTTACCCTGACCCAATTTTCGCTGCTGACACTGGTCGGGCCAAAAAGCGAGCGACGACACAACAACAACAACAACGACAATCAAGCTGTTGACAATTTTTGTTTAATTTGACTTTATTTTTTGGCTCGCTTGCCTGCCAAATATTGCTGCCACTTATGCTACCTGCTACCTGCTACCTGCTACTGCTATTGTTTTTGTTGCATTTGATAATACACACAATAAAGTGATTTAAAAAATATTATTTTTCTTTTGTTCAACAATAGCGTCAATGACATGTCTCAGTGACAATTTCAATTCCATCTCCGGCAGTAGGTCAGTTTTGTCGTCTTCTTGTTACTTTTGTTGTTGCTATTGCGAAAGCGTGTTTAAGTCGGTAGTGGAGACAACAGAAATAGCAGACAACAAAGCGCGACAATTGTCGCACCGCACGCAACTTTAAAATGAATCACTTAAGCGTACGGTACATTCACCAACTGCACGCTCAACGCTTTGCTCTTTGATCAAGGGCTTTTAACGAAAAACTAACAGACACACACTCTCTCTTACGCACGCGTGCGCTCTCTCTCCGCTCTCCACTCTCCGCTCTCCTGCATAAAACGGATATATTTCAAAGCTCTGTGAGAGTGAGTGTCTGTTCATGTGTATGTGTATGTGTGTGTGCTTGGATATGTTATGTGGTCAGCGATTTGGCAGTTCATGTATTTATTTATTTATTTATTTCATTTTATTCCATTTCATTTCATTTCAGGTGAATGTTATGCGCGCTTCACTTTGATTTTGATGTTTAGCTTTTATTTCGTTTTGAGTGGCTGCTTCTTCGTGGCGTCAACAGCGAAATTTCACTTTTTCCACATAAGTAATCATAAAAAACTAAAAAACTATGCACGTATATATGTATGTACATGCATACATAGATATGTATATCAAATGCGCTTTTATATGTTGTATATGTATGTATGTATATTTAGTTACACATGTATCTTAATGATTTTCCGCTTTGGAGCGCAGTTAAAGTCAATAAGCATGTTCAATTTGGTTACATTTGGCTGACTGGCAAGGTCTTGCGCCAGCCTTAATAAATACTTATGTATGTACATACATTTGTATCTGCATACATTTACATACATATATTGATTGTACATATGCCTTTTTCTATCGATGTGGCTTTCTTGGCATTTTATCAACGCCCAGTTCGCAACTTTTACTGCAGCAATGGCTTGGAATGCGACTACACTGCACAACGTGCAACATATAATATACATATGTATGTATGTATGTAAGTACACTTGTTGCCTGTTGATTTTGTGAAAGACACCAGCGAAACAGCAAAAGCAGAGAAACAAAAAAGACACAGAGAGAGAGAGAGAGGCAACCGACAATCAGCAACAACAACAACAATAACAACAAGATTTGCTTGCCAGGCTACCGCAGGCATTTCAAAATAGTAAAATTAACACATACACACACACACTTACACACACAGACAAACACACACACGTACGCACGATTCGGCTTTACACTGCTACAATATGCAATCAAAATTCTTGGCTTTTTAAAGTAACGCACCCGGCAACGGCAAAACAGCTAACTTCTTTACGGCTAAAACGATTTAAGGCAACGAACGACTTGAACGCCAGCAAAGCCGCTGAGAAACTGAAGACTTGAAATGCGCGCACACTGAAAAGATGTTTAGCCAGCGCAACAGCAACAGCGTCAGTGAAGTCAGTCACCGTCTCAGTCGCAGCCGCAGCCGCAGTCGCCGTTGTAAAAGCTCAAGCTCAAGCTCAGCTTGAATTGCGACAAAAAAAAAACCAGATAAACAGGTAACAAACGTAAACGGTCAGCGACGTTATCGGACAGCGTTAGCTTCTCTACAAGTACGTCAACATCAGCATTGGCGGCGGCGGCGTCGACGCTGACGTCGGCGTCGGCGTCAAAAGCGAGAGTAAGCTTCAGTGCTCAGTGCTCAGTGCTAAGCATGCTGAGCATTTGTTGTACTTTGTATGGGGCGGAGTGCAGCATGAAAGCTTTTTGCTCACCGCCTTGCAATGCAAGTGACAAAAGCTCTGCTGAATGCCGTTTGTAATGCTTTCCTGTTGTTGTTGTTATTGTTGTTGTTCTTGTTGCTGTTGCTGTTGCTATTTCTGCTGTTGCTTTGCTAT
The DNA here is from genome assembly GCA_035043635.1 of Drosophila rellima. Taxonomy (NCBI): domain Eukaryota; kingdom Metazoa; phylum Arthropoda; class Insecta; order Diptera; family Drosophilidae; genus Drosophila; species Drosophila rellima. Next base: position 4,403,038 of record JAWNMV010000236.1, on the reverse strand, counting down.
TTTGTGTTGTGCTTTATTTAGTCTGCGCGTCTGTGTGTGTGTGTGTGTGCTTGTGTGTGCTGATAAAAACAAGTTTGTTGCTTGCATTGAAGTCTTTCGTTTCGTATCGTTTCATTTTATGCTGTCGATTCCAAAACGTGCAACGACAACGACTACGACAAACATATCCATGATTTCCACATACTTATGATTATGCCCAAAACAAGTAAATGACTCACATTTGTTGTTGTTTGCGAAACACCCAACAACCATTACGACCACAAAGAATTTATGCAGCAGACACACTTGTCGTTGTTGTTGTTATTGCTTTATTTCTCTTTCGGCCAACTTGACACAAGCCCCTGCCATTGCGCAAGGTTGTGGTTGTTGCATTTGTTGTTGTTCTTGTTGTTGTTGTTTGTGCAATAAATTTACACAAGAATCGCAGAATCTTTAAGCATTTTGGTTATCTTCGTGTTTACTTAACACAAATATGACAACTCAAAATTAATAAACAAAAAACGCAAAATGCAAGGCTGCAAAATATATGTAAACGTAATTTGTTATGGCAATAAAACGCATTTGCATTACCATGAAAAAAAAACTTGTTGCATTTGCATTGCAGTTGGACTGGAAATACTTATAGGAAATATGAAAAAATATTTATACAACTTATGTCTGGGGAAACAACTTGTGTCTGGGTACAAGAAGCTTGGGAATAAATAAATTCATGGCAACTGCAATTGGGGAACTAATCATAGAATTTGCAATATTTCTTATCTTCCATATTTTGAATAGATGATTCAGACCCATGCAATATACACATATATATGTAGTCTTTGACTACACGGTCATTTGGGTCAACCTTGAACTACATCGACAATAGCCCAGACATAAGTTTTATACTCCCGGTCACATCAAGGGTCTAACCGTACAAGTATAACAGCACTGTAAGGCAATAAGGCTAACCGGGTTTCATGCGACCTTTTTGCCTATGAATATGTTAACTGCAATACAAAATGGCGCATTTGTTTTAATGATCCCATTAATATTACAAACAAGAAATTAACTTTACACGGTCAACACGAATACTCAACACAATTGCAGACAAGTTTTTGTATGTATAGCTACATTTCATTTTTAATTCATTTTTGCAATTGTTTTTCTACATTTCCATACTTGCTTAAGCCTGAAAAGTTTTTAAAAATTTCTTAACTTCTTAAAGAATCTATTATAAAATATTGATTTTTATAAAAAAAATTAAGTAACATTGTAAAATACCAAAAGAGCTAGACAAACTCGTATTTTAAGAAAAGGAATTCTGTTTATTTTCAGTTCCCAAATTCAGTTTTAAAATTCATATTCTATGTACCCTTATCCCTATCGATGCGACAGAATTGGCATTTCCTACACTGTTTTTGCTTTTGCTACAGGTGATATTACTTCTATGGAATTGCATGCTATCAATTGCCCACGTAAGATCCCCAAGTTGAGTTCAATTAAATTTTCTACTTACGATACAGAATATTGTCTATTTGCATTTTGAATCATAGGCATGCCAACGTTTATTACTACCAGAATATGCACTGGAATTTTGAATTTGTAAAGTGGAAAAGTGGAAATTATATTTAAGAATACTTTGAATCTATTTTTGGCACTACTCGCCTGGCAATCTGGGGGAATATTCATTCTTGAAACCTATACACAAAGAAAGGGAGGGGGAAGTGACTTTTAATAGCTTAGTACTAAGTACTGATAAGAGATAGACTTGTACTTGTTAATGACAATATAGGAAATGAATACTACAGGGCATTCGTGGCAGCGATAAGACGCTTGGCAATTGACGTAGGTCTCAAGTCGAGCAACAGCTGTGATAACAGCTTGAAATCTTTTCAACCAAATGCTCCCAAGTATAACACTTTACAACTCCATTCTCCATTCCGTAATCTGTCCGAATCTCTGACTAAAAGCTCGCCAACGGGCAATATGCGAGCTTAAAGCATCTCGTAAGTTCCTTTCTCAATATCGAATAGACCTGACAGCTTAATTAAATGTTTGAAAAAGTATTAAGTACACGAAAACATTTCAATATTGATTTGATCGTATATAGTATATACATTCATAAGCTTAGTCGTCATTTTAATCACTTCAGTGCTGTAAACAAAGTTCAAAGAGGCTATCATTTGTTTGGATGATGTTGCCATTTGCCTGTAAATAACAAAGTACTAGTCTATATGGCTAAATACCCAGTAATTGTATCTTGATTCTATTCAATTTTGTCATAAGAGTTTAACGACTCAAATCATACCAGGAAGTAATAAATAATTTTAAAAACAACTTATGGGACAACAGAACAGTAAATGCTTATTCATAAATAAGAACATTAATGAGAGAAACAATATACCCGATAGGATTTATGGCACAGGGTATAAATCTCAACACGCACATTGAGTGACAAAATAAATAGCTCGTTTTCAAGCTCTGTTGGCTGTGCAGGAGGTAAGAGTCTGATTATGGGGAAATGCGAAATAAATATGTACAATTGCGAGATGATTATAAACTCTTGACTAAACTGATAAATGTAGAATACACTTGAGCAGGGTTCAATAACTCGCATTTGTCAGCGTGTATTTTACAGCTCTAAAGTAGATGCAAAGAAAGCCCCACAGAGTGAATATGAGTGCTCAGATCAACACGTTTAATACTCGTACGTGTACAATCAGATAATATATCTAAATATACATACATATATCTACAACAAGGTGTGGACGGTTTTGTATGTATGTATCTATCATAATACAATATTATTCTGTAAGAAAACTGGGAGACAAAGAGTTCGTTAACAAGGCAACAACTTGGGTACACAAAGAGAAATTTCTGTTAATTACTATTCAAAACTGTGAATCTTTGTTGTAAGTAGCACTTACTGTGGGCAGACGCAGGCGCAGTTTGACTTGGAAAAAAATAAATCATTTCATAGTGCTAATTAGCTGAGTAATGTCAGTTCTAAAATTATAACTGAGTGCATTATTTAGATTTAATTGATTTACACAAACTTGGAAATTGAATTTAACTTGCTTACAAATTAGAAACAAAACAAAATATAAAGACAGAAAATAAGTAAAGCTATTTATAACACACCTGTATAACAGTTCTTCTTCTTGCTTAGCATTATTTCTTCATGGAATAGTCAAAAGAAAGTAAAATTCGTTTTATAACATATCTGTATAACACTTTTGTTTCGTAAAAGAGCAAAGATTTGCACTAAAAACAGCAACAAAACTGTTATACACATACACACATTCTCATACTTATGCATACACAGTTCTCTTCCTCGTTCCCCTCTGCCATACAAAATAAACTTTCTCGCAGTGCACATCATATTTAACGTCGACATCGACTTGGACCGATGATGAGAATTAAATAGAACAACTCTCTGTTGACTCGCTAACACTGATGTGATAATAATAATGAAACGACGACGACTTGCTGAGTTGCCCAAGTTTCAGGTCTAAGCAGAGCGCAGTCATTAGCTGGGATGCTCCAGCTAGATTCATACATAAATACATGCATACATAGTATGTACATATGTATTTATGTACATATACAAGATCTTGTCTGTACTGTGGATGGATCTCTTTGTTTTTGTAGCGATTAAATTTGCACTTTGTGTCGTTGTTCACATACTGGAATATATACATGCACACATATAAGTATGTATGTGCAGTTGCTACGTCAAAACAAAAAAGAAATATATGTATATAAAACAAGAAATCCCGATACGTAAACAACAGCGACAACGAAGACAGGCAGCAATCTCCTTATCAACACTTTTGAATGCAGCGACAGCGACTGAGACAGAGCAGGAGAGCAGCAGCGGCAGTCGCAGTCACAGAGGGAGAGCAGCGCAGCAAAGCAGCAGCAGCAGCAGCGGCAGTGAATGCGTTCTGCGCGTCGTAGTAATAACTTGTTTCCTCGGCAGAACGCAACGCGCTGCGTTCCAACTCAAGGCGTACCCCAATTTCAAAGAACAACAACAACAATTAAAAAAAGAACTGGAACAATAACGAAACGATAGGAAACGAAACAAAACGAAATCTAATCGCGGGGTGCGCAGTAATCGAAATCGTAATCGTATTGATAGTGCGTGGTCCGCTAATCATAATCCGTTAGTTAGTGGCCCACTAAAAGGCGAGACGAATATGTAGAAGTATTGTCTGTGGACTTTTCTTATTGTGCCAAGTTGGCAGGCGGGCAAGTGGTCAGTCAATTGTTGCTTACCTGAGAGAAGCTAATGGAAAAACTAAAGCGAATGGAGAGCGAAACTGACAGTAAACTCCATACAAGCAAGTCAAACGGAAAACCAGCCTGTCGTCTATAGAAAAACAATAACAAGAAAAGCAACACCAACAACAACTGCGAGCGATCAGCAGGCAGCAGCAACGGAATAGCGACGAAAACAAAGAATCAAGTAGGGAAACAAAGAACGCGAGCACAAGGCAACAAAACAAAAAGCAAAGACTGGAGCAGCAATAACAACAACAACAACAACAACAGCGAGAGCAAGAGCAATCACAGCAACAAGTAACAACAAAACCAGAACGCACAAGTATCTATCAGCTACAAGCGACAACAACTCCGTGTCGTCGCAGTGAAATTATTAATAATAAAAAATAAATGGAGACGATGAACAAAACGACAAAATACAACAAACGCCAATAATAAGCCAACATTTTGACTACATTTTTTGTGCGCATTCAGCGTAAACAGCGACAAATTATTAATTAAGACGCCAAATGTTTGGCTGGCGTCTCGCAAACTGCAAGCCAGAGCGAGAGCATCAAGTTTACAACACCAAGTGCGAGCGAGAGGCAGCAGCACAGTGGAGAGAGAAGAGAGAGCGTATGATTGGGAGCGCGGCTGCAATTGAATCGTGCGTGTTTCATTTCCATTTCGTTGCGCTCAACGTAAACAGCTGTGCTGTTTAGCTGCGACGTCGGCGTCGCTGTCGCTTTTGATGCCGTTTTTCCGTTTTTCAAGTGCATGCCATCAACTCGATCTGTGATTTCGATCTCCCACTCACTCTCTTGCGCTCACACGCTCGCTCACACTGTGTCATTGTGTTATCAGTCAATGGCACTGAGCACCGAGAGTTGCTAAATTTTCTGCAGCGTCAAACTAATTTTATAGCGATCGGACGACAGTCAGACAACCACAACAAACAAGCACACGACTCTTAGGCAATACAAGAACAACAAGTGCATCAGCGCAACCTTCAAAAGCTTTCAACGCGTGCAAAAGCCGCCTGCTGCTTACAAATGTATGTATGCATGCATATATGTATGTATATGTGTATGTTTGTGTGTTTTTTGGGTATGCATATCAGGTGCTTAATTATTCTGGCTAAGAAACGTTTTCTTTTTTGGAAATAAGTTTTGAACCGTAAATGCAATTTGTAAATTATTTATTTACTTGGACAGCTCAACAAGTTGATGTATAATCGCCATAATCTCGTATTGATAAGCTTTAGAAATGTGTGCATGTGTGTGTGAGTGTTTTTAAAAATTATTGGAAAATTTTTATTTTCATATTGCAACACAGAGCGTTAGCATTAGCTTATCAGATGCCGTTGACCCGTTTTTTTTTTGTAGCTGAAATCAAACGCAAAACTTGGCAAATATATAGAATAATACATACGTACAGTGGCTCCCAGCTTATTCGACCCTTTCCGTATTTACATACATATATAATTTATTAATTGCAAATTAATTAATATTTGATGTGTATTATAAATATTAATTTTAGATTTTTTCTTTTATTATTTAAATTGAAAATTTAAAGTGAATGAAATAAAATTTTTGAAATTAATTTTGATAATTCTAATTGATATTAAAACATAGACTTAACGAACTGTATATCTCAAATTATGTTATTCTTATAATACAAAGGATTTTTTTTTTAGTTTTGAGCTTTTTACAGTACTGCTGTGAGCCACTGTATGCTTATGTAGGTACAATAAAGATTCCTGGTGCTAAACTATGTATATATTTAATATTATTTTAATATGTATAATCGCTCAATATATATTTTCTTTATGAATTGTAGCCTTCTGGTAATATGTATGTATGTGTGTGTACTAAGTACACACGTATTTGCCGCGTTGCTGTTATCAGTAGAAAATACATATGTATTCTTTTCAGTATATATGTAGCTGTACATTGTTGTACTTTGATTTGAGCAGCACGCGTAGCTTGTGAAAATATAAAACCCAGATTAGTTGGTACACATTCTGCCGAACGATCGGCTGGTTAAGAGCTGCTTAAGCGGCACATCCAACTAGGAATAAATACTATATATATATTCATCTATACATATATTTTCCAGAGATAGAAGCATTACAGGTACTGCTGAATGGGAATACATATATACTATATACACTATTCATAACTTTTAAGGCAGTTGTGAAGTCAAGTCGAGGGTCAAGTATGTGTTCAATGAACTCTACGCTCGAAAATCGATTGAGCATCAAGAGATTGTGATAAGAATTCCACGTGTACTTGAATTCCCTAAGATAATCCCAAATCCATAGAGACTGTTACACGTGGCCAATAAAGCTGATTCAAAGTATAAGATCAATAAGTATCTCTCCCCTTTTTTTAATATATATTTTTTTCTGGTTTATTCTCCAGTGAAATACTCATCCAGCAACTGATACAGAGATAATGTCACATGCCACCAGCAATGATGTGGCACAGCAGCTGCCCCATCAGGAGGATCTCACAGTTAAAAACAAATCAAAGTCCAACACTTTGAACTCACAGCATAATGGAAACACAATGGGCCTTGGATACAACGGCAGCAGCAGCAGCCCGGAGAAGTTGACCGTGCTGGACATGATACTGGACTCATTGGGTCTACGCAATCTAACGTCCAAGGATATTGGGGCACTGATAAGTGAGTAGTCCAAATACATACACATGAATACATATACTTTATATTCCCATTTTCTTCTCGTCACTTGACCTTAACAGTGTTGGGCTTCATGTTTCTGCTGTTTGTGATAAGCGTGACCGGATTCTTTGTAATGTGGTTCACCGAATACTATAACAATACGATGCTTCAGGTAATTGCCTCAAATTCGCGTATTATGAGATTTACTTACGTTGTTACTTACAGCAAATCGTACTCGCTAATAATTCGGAGACAGCCAAGAGTTGGCAGAATCCTCGTACTGATTACGATACGCTCCTCAAGGCCCACATCTTCAACTATACTAACATTGAAGAGTTTCTCGACGGACGGGCGGATAAGATGCACGTGGTGGATCTGGGTCCAATCACCTACCAGGAGCACACGATCAAGGATCAAGTGTCCTTCAACGTAAATTACACAGTCAGCTTCAGGGTAAGTTCAATGTGATGATTTTGATTAGGGTTTTAGATGCTTCTAGTGGTTGAAGATATTCGGAATTTCACACGGACCCGAGCCGAAGTCAGTTAGAAATCGTCTCTCAAGGATAAAATTTTCCGCAACCGTTAACCGATATTAACCGATTGAAATTAGTAACCGTAACTGGAATCGTCCCCTTTCTTTCGGTTACGATTTCCGTTACGGTTACCAATTTCAATTTTTTATTGTACCGGAACCCAAAACCGAAATTATTCCAACCGAAAAAAACCGTTAAGATTTCCAAGAAACAAAGTAGAAAAAAGTTCAAAAGTGCTTTTTTACCGTAATTTTATCACCTGGAGTCGATTTAAAGAATAAATTTAAGTTTTAAAATTTTTGAAAATTTTCGAAAAATGTAAAGGGGTTACTATGTAAAAATCGCAAATTTTCGAGAAAAACAATTTTTGTCTTAGAAGCATAAAATTTAAATGCAAAGTTGAAGTAGGGTTAGTATTATGAAAAATAAGACATTCCTCATGGAAATCGGATGAGCATTAATAAAGTTGTGCTTATTGAAAGTCAAAGGAGTCAAAATTTCTCATATATTCAAATTTAATAATAAAAGACACATTGTGACACACAACTTTTTTATTGTCTGTGTTATCTCAACCAATTTTACAGAGCATGCATCTGAGATGATCATATTTGTATTGACCAAATTTGTTTCAAATCGGACTACTATATCATATAGCTGCAATAGGAACAATCAGTCGAAAATCAAGTTTTATGGCACCTTGTGTCCCAATATATTTTTTAAAATTGTTTGGAAACCGAAGTCATACCGAAATACAAAATAAGCGGTAACCGTTAAGTAACACATATGTACATATATAACGATTTTGCATAACCGTTAACCGAAAACCTAATTGCGACCATAACTGAAACCGTAATTAAAACCGATATTCGTTTTGGTTTGATACCGCGCCTTGTTTATTAAATTTCTTATTTCGTTCAATGCACTAATTATATACACATATTAAATATATTATTTAAATTTAAGATTTCTAAGGGTTATTAAATGTTGCTTGCCATTTGCAGGATAAAAAGTCCTACACACTGCTGCCCAACAAGTCGTCGATACGGGAGGATGACGTGGTGCTGGTGCCCAATGTGCCCCTCCTCTCGGCAGCGGTGCATGTGAAGCGTTTTCCCGCGTTCAAGCGTCTGGGCGTCATGGGCATCATTGGGTTGTTCAAGGAGCCGCTGTTCAAGCGCCTGACTGTCCACGAGTATCTATGGGGCTATCGGGACAAGATCATCAGTCTCGAGTCTCTCGGTGGTGGCAAGACCCACTTTGGCCTGCTGCGAACCGTAAGTTCATGTCAGTCTCTTTATCAATCTCTCTACAATCTACTTTATTTATAGCGCAATGGCACCAGCGTGGACTCGGTTCAGTTGAACACTGGCGAGGATGATATCACCAAGTTCAGCATCATCACACAGTTCAATGGGAAGCCGCAGCTGGATTTCTGGGAGGGTGACGAGTGCAATCGCATCGATGGCAGTGAGCCCTCGATGTTCTCACCCAGCCTCTTGCAGGATCGCAGCACGGTCCATGTCTTCCTGCAGGTGCTGTGCCGCAAGGTGCCGCTACACTTTGAGAAGGAGGAGACCATCTACGATGACATCGATGTGCTGCGCTATCGCACGCCATTGGATGTCTTCGCCCATCCCTCCGAGAATCCGGCGAATGAGTGCTACTGCCGGAACACCGATCGTTGTCTGCCCAGCGGGGTCATCAATGCAACCAGATGCTACGATGACTCGCCCATCTTTCCCTCATTTCCGCACTTCTTCTCCGGTGACCCCGTGCTGTACAAGGACTTTGAGGGCATTAAACCGGACGCCGTGCTGCATCAGACCTATGCTGATATCCATCCGCGTTTCGGTTTCCCCATTGGTGGCGCATCCCGCGTTCAAATCAACATAATGCTGGACAAGACTCCGCTACTGAGAAGTAAGTGTAAAGTCATCTGATCGGTGAACTGACCAGTTAACTGACCTCAAAATAAACTTACAGATCAAGCTTATCGCTTGGAGAATGGCACTATCTTACCGCTGATTTGGATTGAGATAACCGCTGGTGACTTCAACGACGATTTGCTGCACACGCTCTACATCAGCACATTTGGCCTGGATGCCATTCAGCTGGCGCTCAAATACGGCACCCTCTTGGTCTCCGTCACCATGTTCAGCCTGATCGTAGCCAGCGTTTACTATTTGAACAGCAGGCGCGAGGAACAGCAGCTGGAGCATAGCAAATCCTCAGCTGAGCTAGAGGCTCTTAATGGAGGACCAGGAAGCAGCAACGTTGTTGTGGTCCAAGTTCATGTCTCGCACAGCGTCGGTCATACGCATCGAGGGGGTCACGAGTGCCATTAGTAATTAGTTATAGTTGAGAATGGGGGGAGCGGGCGGGGTGGACAGCATTAACTTATGCAGCCCTTTAGAGAAACGCGTTAGTGTGCCTTAAAAAACAAAGAGATTTTCGAATTTGTCATGATGTAGCATAGAATTAGCCTAGAACAAATACTGTAGTGTTAATAAATTGTATATATGTATCATATGTATAAAGAATCCAACAAATGTTCAATAAATATTAAGTACCTAAGAAACAATAATAAATTACGAGAAATTCATAATTACAAATTATGACAGTCAAATTCCCATTCAAAAGCGACAATTCCGTTGAGTTTTGCTTGCTGACAAGAGCTGAGCTGCACAAAGGCTTTTATCGATATACAACTGACAATCGCCGTTAATAAACGGGCACACTAAATTAGCGTTGCCAGCTCAATCAATTAATATAATTGCGCGCAATTTAAAAGCAATTTGAAACAATTTGCATTCCAAATTAGATTAACTATAGGTGATTAAACATCCTCAGATTACTCTATTTAAAGTCTCTAGCTTCAAATTTATAAAAATGGACAACAAAAATGTACTTTTCTTCTTTTCTATTAAAAACCGTTGCGCCACTATTTGTCTGTTTTGCGAAACATGAATACTCCACCTATGTTTTTATTTTAAAAGTGGATTGTGACGTCACAACAATCGTTACCTTTTATTGCACCAACAATAAATGCAACTCAAACGAACCAACCGAACGAACGGACTTTTTATAATTTGTTATAATAGCAAATATTTATTGTTTCTAAACAAAACGAAATTCGTATATTAGTTGCTTGTTCAACATTTGATTGTTTTATAAACCTTTAGTTATTTTAAATGCATGTATTTATTAATGTACTTCGATTATAAAATCGGTTGAGTTTATTGCATGTTGTGGGGAGATTGAGAATGTGTTGTTTTTGGAAGTTTGGAAAAGTTAATACGCGTATTTGTTGTAGTTTTTGTTTTTTATGTATGTATAATTATTATTTTGTTTTGCGTTTGTTGTTTTTAAGTTTTTAATTAAGTATAATAGTTTATATAAAAAATAACAGAGAAATTATATAAAAGAAACATTAAAATATAATCGTTTATTTTCTTTTTGTTTTTTTCTTGTTTTTGTTGATTTTTGTTTGTTTTGTTTTTTTTTTAATAATTAACGCGTCAATTGCCTGAATCCTCGCCATCTAATGATTCATCCTGCACCGATGAGCTGTCGTCGCCGCCGCCGCCCCCGCCGCCTCCGCGCTTGGATGATGGTGTGCCCGTGAGCCGGGTGGAGCTGAGGCCCAAGCCGCCGGTGCGTCTATAAGGTAAATGGAGAAAGAGAGTAATCAATTATTTGGGAGATGCAAAGGAGTACGGTGTATAGAGTATGGTAAACGTGCAGGTCAACAAATCAAACAAATATAACAAAACTAGATCGGGGAAACAGTCGCTAAGATTCTATTGTGGGAATTGTAGGGCAGATCGAACATGGAAACAAAATTAGATCGCACGGAATGATGGTTGTGTGTATGTATCTATGTATGTATCTGTGTGTGTGTGTGTTGTCTGGATAACATGCACAAGTGTGACGGGTTCATTCTCTGGATGGTAATGATAGTTTGACATGTTGATGTTGACGATGATGTTGGCCAGCACTTACAGCCTACCAAAAGTAGAAGCGAAGCGAAACGAAACCTAATGCAGACCCTCACAATTCATAATGAGTGCAGCATCCTTTTTGGGCGAATACGCCTTGGCCTTTTCAGTCTCGGCCACCTGAATCGAGCTATGGATGGACCACAACCGTCAAGTAGAGAGAGAAAGTCAATAATAAAAACCAAAAGAAATAAAACAAAAAGCAAATAAAGGTTATTTTCGGCTAGCCGAAGATTTGATACCCTTGCAGAGCCCTCTATTCAATATTTGACAACCGAAATAACCGTTCAGATTTTAAAGAAACAAAGTGGAATAAGCTCAAAATTATTTTTTTACCCTAATTTAATCACCTGGAGTCGATTTAAATAATGAATTCAAGTTTTAAATTTTTTTAAAACTTTCAAAAAATGTAAAGGGGTTACTATGCAAAAATCGCAAAATGCAAAGTTACAGTAGGGTTAATATTATGAAAAATAAGCCATTCCCCATGGAAATCGGATGAGCTTTAATAAAGCTGTGCTTGTTGAAAGTCGAAAGAGTCAACATTTCTCATATATAGATAATTAACAATATATGTTAATTATATGGACTCAATTCGACCTCCTGATATTGAAGTATTTATACTTAGTGCGTTCTGCAACGCCTCATTACAATTCGTTACACATTTAGAATACCCTCTGCAAAGAGTATAACACTTTTAAAATAAAGTAAACTAATTAAGTATGTATTCCGTTGCCTGTTCCTGCATCCTGCCTCTTCCTCCTCCTCCACCAAACATAATTTTACTCGCACTTACCGCAATTTCGTTTTCAGTGAGTTAATCTCACGATTCATGGCCTCCTGCGATTCGATCATATCCTCGCACTCGCGTTGATATTTACGCTTCTGCGTCTTCTCCTTCTGCAGCTCCTCCTCGGTCTCGTCCAGATTGCGCTTGAGCAGTTTGATGCGGCTATTCAGCTGTGGATGCAATGTGTGAGGACAACATTAAAAGGGAATCTGTATAAGAACGGGAGACAATTGAAACCTACTTTATCCATTTGCTCCTTATGCTGATCGACGTGTCGTCGCTCATCCTCAATGTTCATTGTGAGCTCCTTGATCTTCTTGTCCATCTTGCGATTGGCCTTCTGTTGCAGCAGTCGCTCCTTGCCCTCGTTCTCCAGCTGCTCCTCCAGATTGGCAATCTTCGCCTCGAGCGTGGCAATTGTGGCCTTCACCTTGGTGCGTTGCGCCGTCTCGATCTCGGCCAGCTTGGCCTTCAGCTCCTTGTTCTGGCGTTCGAGCAGGGCGCGGCCATTCTCATTCTTTTGCGAATTGGACTTCTCGTTGGCCAGCTCCGTGGTCAGCTGTTCAATTTGCAGCTGCGCCTTGCGACTGCGATCGAGCAGCACCTCCGAATTGGACTGCTCCTCCTCGAGCTCTTCCTCCAATGTGGCAATGCGCGCCTCCAGGCGACGCTTCTCGTCGATCATCAAAGATCCCTTGCTGGCATTGTTGGCTATCTCCTCGGCCAGTTCATCGCGATCCGTTTCGGCGAGACGACGAGCACGCTCCGAGCTGGCCAAATCCTCCGTCAGCTGTAATACTTCCGCTTCCAGGGCCTTGACCTTGCGATCGGCCTCTTTGCTCAGCGCCTGCAGCTCCTCCTTGGCGGCCTTGGCCTCCTCGGCATCGCGCAGCGCATCCTTGACTTGTGCTTGCAGTTTCTTGGCATGCTTCAGTGCGTCCTCCTTCACCTTGTTATGCATCTCCATGGTGGTCTCGATCTCCTTGAGGTCACCCTCCAGCTTCTTCTTGGACGCCACCGCAGCCGTACGCTGCTTACGCTCCTCATCCAGCTCGGCCTCAAGATCGCGCAGCTGCTTGACAAGACCGCGTCGCTTCTCCTCGGCGCCCTCCTCCTTGGCCTGCAGGTCACGTTCGAATTGGGAGCGCAGCGCCTGCATGTTGACCTCCAGACGCAGCTTGGCATCCTCGGTCAGCTGCAGATCATCCTCGAGCTCCTCGTTTTGTGCTTTCAGCTCGGCCAGCTGCGATTCCAGGGCACGTTTCGCCTTCTCCAGCTCATGGACGTTCTTGTCGGCGGTGCCCTGACTGTTGGCCAGATCATCGAGCTCGTTCTGCAGCTGCTTGCGCTTCGTCTCCAGATCCTCAATCTTATCGTAGGCCTCGTCCAGTTCACGGGATACCGACAGCACCTTTGTCTCCTTTTCGCGCGCCTCACGCTCCGCCGTGTCACGCTCCTGGGCGATCTGTTCTGATATGGCTTTCTCCTCCGCGAGAATCTTGTCGAAGTTCTTCTGCTTCTTCTCCAATTCGAGCACCTGAGAGATGTGATTTATTAAATATTTATATCTTTTCGGATCTTTGGTTGTTGGGTTGTTAAATCCTTACCTTCGTGCGTTGCGCCTCCAGTTCAATGGTAGCATCCTCCAGCTCCGACTGTATCTTCTTTTTGCTCTTGTCCAGACGATCGTTCTGGGCCATCAGCTCCTTGACCTGTCGTTCCAGGGCCTCAATGTCCTTGTTGAGTCGCTTCTTGCCTTCCTCGAGTTCCTTGGCCAAATCGGCATCCTCTTCGGCCTTCTTCTTGATCTCCTGCATTTGGAGCGTCACCTCGGCCAATTTGCGTTCAAAGTTGCGCTTGGCCTCCTCATCCTCCTCGAGCTGCTCCTGCAGCGCCTCCTTTTCCGATTCGATTTGACGCAGCTTCGAGCTGAGACCCAATTTCTGGCGAGTTTCCTCCTCCAGCTGCTGTTGCGCCTCCGTCAGCTGGGATTCCATGTTGCTGGCAGATTTGACGGCCGCCGATGCCTTAAGCTCGGCTTCCTCCAGCTGGTTGGTGATGTTCTCCGCCTCCTGCTGCAGTTTGGTGCACTTCTCTTGCAGCTCGGAACGGGCACGTTCAATCTCCGCCAGCTTCACCTGCAGCTCGGCAATTTGGGACTCGGCCTGCTTGCGACGACGATCGTTCTCCTGCCTGGAGCTGTTGACACTGCGCAATTCCGTTGCCAGATCCGCATTCTCCGCCTCGAGCGTGCCCTTGGCCTTCTCCAGCACGGACCTGGCCTTGCGCAGATTCTCCAGCTGATCGTTGATGCCGTTCAGTTCCTGGGAATGCTTATGCCGCATATCGGCCAGCACGCCCTCATGATTGACGCCCTCCTCCTCCAGCGACTTCTTCAGCATGGCCAGCTCCTGTTCGCGCTTGGAGCGCAGTTCCTGTTGGGCTGTCAAATGGCAAGGCACAAGAATTTAATATCATATGAACTTGAATTCTACATTCACGATTGGATACACTTGGTAGCATATCTATTTATCATTCTCAACTTACCGGCCGTGGTGTCCAGTGAATCGAGCAGCTCGTTCTTAAGCGCCTCCAGTTCCTCGCTGAGATCGCGACGCAGCTTCTCAGCCTTGCTGCGGGCCACCTTCTCAGCTTCTAGATCCTCCTGGATCTCTGCCAGCTGGGACTCCAGTTCGCGTTGGGCCTTCTGTGCGGTGGCCTTTGTGGCGGACTCCTCATCGATGCGCATCAGGGTTTGGGTGAGCTCCTCCTCTCGTTTGGCCAGCTGCAGCTGCATCTCCTCGACCTGGACGCGACGCTCGTTCAGCTGCTCCTTGAGATCAGCGACCTCGGTTTCGATTTTGCGCTTGGTGCGATCCGATTCTTGACGCTGCTGCTGATCCTTGTGCATGCGTTCCTCCAGCTCGGCAATGGTCGCCTCGTGCTTGGCCTTCAGTTTGGCCAGATGCTTGGCCTTCTCCTCCTCCTCGGCCAGCGTTTGGGACAAATCATTGGCACGCTCCTCGAGCAGTTTCTTCTCCTTGAGCAGCTTCTGGTTTTGATCATCGGTCTGGGCCAGATCTTCCTCATGCTTCTTGATCTTGGCATCCAGTTGCACCTTTTCCAGCTGCAGTTTTTGGCGTGCTGCCTCCTCCTCCTCCAGCTGCTCCTCTAGATCCTGAATATGTAATTCTAATTTCTTTTTCTCGCCGCCCAATGCCAGGACACGCTCCTCTTCCTCCTCGATGCGTGTCTCCAGCTCCTGCATCATGTCCTCCAGCTCCTGTTTGCGTGCCATCAGACGTGATCGCGACTCCTCTGCCTCGGCACACAGCTCAATCTCGGCCTGCAGTTGCTCGGCCAGCGTGGTCTTCTCGACCAGCGCCTGTTGATATTTCCGCTCATATTCCTGCGTATTCTTGGCCAGCGTGTCGAGCTTCTCGCGCACCTGCTTCAGCTCATCCTCCTTCTGGACGAGCTTCTCCTCCTGCTTGGTGACCTCGAGCAGGGGCTTCACCTTGGTGTACAGACGCCACCACTGCCAGTTGCGTAGCTTCAAATAAGCGGCACAATTGCGCTGAATGATCCGGATGGCGTTGAGCTGCTGGAGACGCTTCTGGTAGTTGCGGCGGGCGAGGAAGCCGCGACAGAATGCCTGGAAATTGACAATCAGATCGGAGATCTTGAAGTCGCGCTCCTCCTCGAGATGTGCCAGCACACCGGCGCGGAAGAAGATCTTCGATTGTCCCACACGATACAGATTCGAGTCGAGTTCGAGGGCCTGAATCATCTTCTCGCAGGCCTTCTTGCCGTCCATGAAGCCCTTGGGTATGACATTGGGTGTGAGCAGTTCGTAGCGTTGCCGGAACTCCTGGAAGGGTATGCGATTGGGGAAGCCCTGGCGACAGATGCGTATACCCTCGAGGACACCGTTGCAACGCAACTGGTCCAGCACCAGGGGCGCGTCGATCTTGCCAGCCCGCTTCTCGTGATTCGGTATGATACAGCGCACAAAATTGGGGTTCGTGTTGCGCAGCGTGTCCATCAGTTTGGCCAGCTGCTCCTTATACAGATGCGACACGGTGCGGAACATGCCCTTGCGCGTGCGCGCACCAAATTGTGTATCGGTTAGCGCCTGCTGTGCCATGCCGACTATTTCCGCATCCTTCCAGATGTTCACGACAAACGGATCCTGCGATGCCTGCAACAGCGACACAATGTTCTCATTCAACGGATCCATATTCTTCATCAGCCACTTGACCGCCGAATAATCGACGCGTCCGGCGTAATGGACAATCGCGAAATCGGCCACGCCACGGAAATCGGTCTTCATGAACTTGGGATGCATTGAATGCGCCGAGACGAGCTTGTCGACAAACGTCTTGTCCGTGGCCTTGGGGAACCAGCATTCCTCGTCCAACAGGGCCATAATGCCACCGGGCTTGTCAATCAGATCAATCGTTGGCTGCAGATCGAGTCCGAAATCAATGAACTTCCATTCGATGCCCTCGCGCTGATATTCCTCCTGCTCCAAGATGAACATGGTATGGTTGAAGAGCTGCTGGAGCTTCTCGTTCGTGTAATTGATGCACAGCTGCTCGAAGGAGTTCAATTCAAAGATCTCGAAGCCAGCCATATCGAGAATGCCAATGAAGGAGGCGCCTTGACGCTTGGTGCGATCCAAGGAGCGATTGATGCGATTCACCAGCCACTTGAACATGCGCTCATAGCACGCCTTACCAATCGCCTCCACCGCGAACTCGACCTGCTCCTTCGTTTGGGCCTTGGTCACAAAATCACGGCCCACTTTGATGCGGGGCGTGAGAAAGGCGCGCGTCATGTCCGTAACGCTCAGACCCAACAGATGGGCAATCTTCTGGGCCACCGTGTTATCGGGCAGCGTGGCCTGATCGTTGTTGCGCTCCTGGCGGAACTTCATGCTGCCAAAGAGCAGAACAGCGCTGACAATGCGGAATATCGAATTGAAGTCCTCGGAGGTCATGCCCATGATGTTCATCGATTTGACGGTCGCCTGGAATTCGGCATAATCATCAACGCCGGGCACGGGCAGGGTGCCATTTGAGAGGAATGGATACGATTTGATGTCGTCGAGTATGAATTTCTCGCGCTGCTCCGGCGATGCACCCGCCAGCAGCTGATAGAATATATGGAATGTTCGTTCGTCCTTCGCTTGACGAATGGCACGCGACTTCTCCAGCAGATACGTCTCAATGTTCGCTCCCGATATGAAACCCGACGCATCAAAGTTAATCCTTATGAATTTGCCCTGCAATGCAAATACAATTATCAATTAATGATCAATTTATATCGATGTCAAGTCGTATACTTACGAAACGTGATGAGTTGTCGTTCTTGACCGTCTTGGCATTGCCAAAGGCTTCCAGTATGGGATTGGCCTGCAGCAGCTGTTGCTCCAGTTCACCCTGCGAATAAATCATCGATTAATCACTTTGCCTTTGGATCGTTACTTGGTTAAAGCATTACACATAAAATGTATCTACAAACACGCATACGACTTACAAACTACAGTTACAGATACATTTATCTAAGCATTAATCTAGATACAAAAACATTAGCATGCAAAGCTTATTTGGAATATGCAACACATAGATTAGAGATACAGATACATTAAGCAAAGGATTATCCTACACATAGATTAGACAATGGACAATTTCCTAAGGAAGTGCAATAAGATCGCCTTGATATTGAGTTAAAGATCGGATAATCTTCCTATAAGAGATCTATATTAGAAACAAAAGTTGAAATGATTTAGGATCAAGCAACGATATTGCTGAAGAATTTCTGTTGAACTGACATCTTTCTGAAAGATTATCAGATATAAAGATTATAGATAATTGAGGTTCTTCTTGAACTAAGATCTTTCTAAAATAGGTTCATATCATGATGATCATTAAATCCAAATTTTGAATAAAGAAGAAGTGCTATACAATTATTTTAGAAGAGGATCATAGATCACTTATTAATTAAAAAACTACAATCGTATCTTTTAAGAAACGAAAACACTTGGCATTTTCTCATATTCTAACGAGGATCATTTAAGTTTCTAATATCTTGGCGATCTTTCGATCGCACTGCGTTCAAGCCTCTACGTATGGTCCACACTCTGGTGGCTTTACCTCAACCTCTGGCATATCAATAACAACACAATTCGAATCTTGAATGAGTTCGGCAGATCCCTCCAATTGGCAACTGTTTGTCAGTTGCATGATCGTTGTTGTTGTTGTGGCACCAACACCGACACCGTTGCTTGATTCGATTGTTGTTGCATTCCTACTGTGCACCATATTACCAAATATATTATTCACATTACACTTGACCTTAATGTACTTATTCGTGTTGACCGAAAAGTTCTGGAATTATGCGAGGATATTAGGTTAGGCTAAGGAATCGATCACTCGATAGGGCAGAGGTATCGCATAAAAAACTATACATAAGATACATATATAAAACCAAAAATGGAATTCGAATGCAACATCTACATGTGTATATAGTTTCGTTCAAGGAAATTGTATATACTTTTTTTTAGTAGTAGTTCTTGGTTAAATGGAGCATACTTTACCGAAAATGTTTCGTGATGACTACTCTAAAAAGGCGTAGCGTTAGACGCAAGGCGTGGCATAATGTTAGCATGAGGTGTTAGGGAGGAAGTATAAAATACATGACACAATTGCGATTAGAATTCAATTAGCGCACATGTTTCTTTTTCTTTTTATACCAAAATGATTCAACAAAAAGTTTAAAAACAATGAAATGGCAAATGAACGAAAAATCATAAAAATTAACAAGAAGTAACTTTGACCAGGCCAAAGTTGTAGATTTATAATCTTGCAGATTTTGTATCTTAAAGAATTAATTTAATAATTTTCAGAAAAATTAAATTAAAAATGAAAATTAAATTATTTTGTTTGTATATTGTCTTTGGGATACTTTTTGGAATAGATAAACACAAAAATTAATTTATTTAGCTTTTTATTTAACTGCAAGTTTATAAATATTTCTCTTTTAATATAGAAGAATTTTGAAATTTTAGGAAAATCAAAAAACAAAAATATTGTTTGGTTAATTTGTTTGTAGATATTTTATATATACTGTTGGTTGTAGAAAAGGTCTTTTGCATACTTACAATGAGCACGGCAGGATTCGGCACCTGTGCGTATACGTAATATTTGGATTGTTGGTTGTAGTGGGTTCGGTTGGTTGTGTTGATTTAATTTTTTTTTGTGGATTGCATGTGAAGAAGTTTGTGGCAAAATAGTTGACAATATTTGTATATACAAATTAAATGTAAATACATTAGTTTTATACAAAAAATATACAAAAACAATTGTAATTGCAAAATTCAAAACCGAAGAATGTAGAAACAACAGCCCATCAATTGTACAACAACAATAGCCGAGTGTTTGTGTGTGTGTGTAGAGTAGGTTGTGTAGTGTTGTAAAGTGTAACATGAAAATAAAAAATGTATAATTAATGATAAATAGATAATAATTACTTAATAATTAATTTAAAGAATTTAATAAACCCTTAACAATAGCAAGAAAGTTGAAGGGAGAGAATAAGAGTGGGCAGTGTTGGAAAATACGCAAAAACCGCGCTGTGTTTGTAGTTCCCCCACTTAATGATCCGATCGATATATCATTTACAAGCCTTTTTTTGTGAACTTTTGTAATCTTTTTTTTTCGTTTCTTTTTCAGTTGTCATTTGCCTTTTTTTGTTATCATACAACTAGCATAGTGTCTGATTTGAACTAATTTCTAATCAGAATTTCTGTTTTCATTTACAATTTCAGGTGTATTTCTAGTAAGTTCAGTTGCTTGATGATGATTCAATTCCGTTGCCTCGACACGATATCAGCTTCTATTTATGGCAAATATAATCATAATTAATAGCAGCAGTAACAGCTACAACAACAACCACAATAAAGTTGTTGCTGGTAGTATTCAACAACTGTTTGCACTTCAATTTCGAAGCTGAAGCTGCTGCCATTTAAAGTTTGTTTGCAGCTTATCACGTTTTGACTAGGCCAAATTAACCCCTCACATATAAGGCAGTAAAACAACATGAATAACAACAACAACCACAATAACAGGCAGAATAAACACATGTTGTTCCAACGCTTAGCGCCTTAAAGGATTGTCAGTATCTAAGTCTGATTCTCAGTCTCAGTCTTGGCCTTAGTCTGGTTTTCCCCAATTTTGGTAGCTACTGCAAATTATGAAACATTTGACACAGTTCCCCAATGGAAAAACTCAACTGAAATCATCTGCACAGCAACTGGTTGGCCCTGGGACCAAAGCAAATGCAACCAATTCCAAGTGTTTTAATTTTCAATTCACTTCAATTTTCAATTGTCAAAAGAAAAATAAAAAGAGCAAGAAAGAGGAGAAAAGAGGGAACAAACTACCCTTTTTCTATATCTCGTCTTTTTTTATTTGCTTTTCATTGACAAAACGCAATTAAATTTCGTTTTGGTGTTTGTTTAATGGTTGTAAATAAAAAATTACACAAAGTCAGAGACGCAACGAAGATTGTATACCCTGTAAAAGTAAATAAACAGAGCGAAATATGCAAGTAATATTGAAATTTCTACAGTCGATGATTTCCATCTTATTTCACGATTTCTTAACTACGAAGATTTTAAACTTGAAGATACAGTAACTATGATTCAGATACACCTTTTCTGAACTTAAAGGCCTGCATTTGTGAATGCATAAATTACTAATGAACCTGCATTGATTTTACTTAAATTCTTTATACAGTGCTTTTATTGTCTATTAAAGTCATTTTGGTATTTGCAATTCTGTCAGCTATAAACTTGGTACATTATAGCGTAGTTTCACTGTCACCCTAGACATGTATCATTTAAAAGTCATCTAAAGTCTTTTCTCCCCCTTTTTCGTATTTGACTGAAGTAATTTGTCAGCAGCCATCAAATAAATTAGGAAACAACACACACACACACACACATAGACTCGGGTGTGTGTGACTGATTAATGAAGTGTGCGGCATGTGTGTGTATGTGTGTGTGTGTGTGTCAAGAGGGAGGTGAATTTTGGTTCGCATTTAAAAGCTTATATGGATAATATTCATACTTGTATCATGAGGTCTACGTGATTTAATGTCATTACATCAATGCTAAGTGCAACATTTGTGGTGTCTCCATGTGTGTGTGTGTGTAAGTAAGTGTGTGTGTGTGTGTACTCAGTTGGATTTGCGGATCATAACTCGTAATTGGAGACGGACAACAGCTGTGAAAACGTTTTCATAGAAAACACACAAAGTAAAGCTAATGTGCTTGCATCTGGTAATACCCTGTAAAGCGTTTTAAATGCAATGTCCACTTTAGTGCAGTCCTCGAGAGCACTCTAGGGTATCTGCAAGTTTACATAACATGTAGATCTTCTATAAACATTATTAACTATTCCTTACGTTCCATTTAAACTGTATGCTGCGTTGTGCATACCTCTTGGTGTCTCTTGTATGCTTACAGGGTATTTAAAACACCCACAAAACATGTACTTGTTGCGGGCGTATAAAAGCCGCAGTCAATTTGCCGACACATTCACAAATGTATTTGGATCCATAAATATTGTCTATTTAGCCCCGTTTTCTGTCTCTTTAATTCGTATAATAACAAAAGCAACAACAGTCATAATACTTAAATATACATACTATTCATCATAAGTATAACAATGTGTTATAAATGCGACTAGTTCTATTTTTTTCTGTTCAACCCACACAGCATTCACATAATGAATGGAAGATAGATCGATAGGTTAATCAATAGATAGACTCGGAATCGATAGATTGGTATATAGATTTTAAGATCTTCAGATAGATATACAGATATAAAGAGAGCAGATCTTCAGATAAAAATATCAAAGGATAGATCTTTATATAGTTAGATAAATAGATAAATAGAAAGATTCATCGTTATATTGAGAACAAGATGAATCGAAATATAATTTATAGATCTTTAAATAGATAGAAGAGTAAGAGAATTTAACTCGTACTTACCGCACCAGAGCCCTTGGGCTTCGAGGCAGCCACATAGGCCAAAAACTGTATGACCTTCTTGGTGTTTTCCGTTTTGCCCGCACCCGATTCGCCAGTACACAAAATCGATTGGTCTTCGCGATCTGAAGAGAGAGAAAAGCAAAGAAGAAGAGCACAAGTTGAAGCAGATGTTTACAATATAAGATATAATAGATATGGATAACATTTAAATGGGTCAACAAAACACGCACCAAACCAAAAATGGCTGACAAAGTTGTTATTTCTTTTTATTTTTATTCTCATTATTTTATTCAGTTTCTTTTTCGATTTTTTTGTTGTTTAAGCGCAAAGCTCAGCTTGAAATTTCTGTTGACCCAAATTCAAGTGCGCAAAAAACAACAAAAAATATATATTCAACAATTCTAAATGTCGAGAGTGCTTGACGCAAAAGATACCCTGTAGTTGTATATTAGTTAATAAATTGATGTATAACTTTTATGTTTATAATCAAATACTGATTCTGATTATTTTATTATAGTTAGTAACTATAGAATCTTGACATCTTGCAGAATGCTATTTATCTGTAGCTCAGTTCTTTTTCTGACATATTACTATCACTTCTTTAATATACCCTTTTCAAAGAGTTACAGGGCATAAATACTTACAATATGAGGCGAAAAACAAAACAAAAGTGAGGGACGCACATTCAATTGAAAATCGTTTAAAATTGCGCGCATCTCATAGATACACACAAGCACAGAGATAGATTGAAACCTGTGGACTGCGGGCGCCACTAATTGATCCGATCTAATGGATCTGACAGTCTATACCCATTATTGACAGATTGCAGTTAGCCCAGTTACACGATACACAACACACACATGAGTTTTAACCACAAATGCGGCGACATATCCATTGACTTGGCTTGGCACCGATTTTTTTTGGTTTACAAAATATATATAAAAATACACAAAAATGAAAAATAAAATGGATAAAAAAGTAGCTACGAAAAATTGGCACATAACGACCCCGTACTTATTATGGCTGTCAGCATATAGCCATAGATGGACACTGTTTAGATCTCAGCTTGTAGTTTAATTTTTTATACTCTTTTTGATTTGAAACCTCGTCAAGGCGGCGGCAGTGCGAGCATTGCATAAGATACCCCTCCTCCCACAAACCGTTCTTCTCTCTGAACTGACAAAAAAAATAAAATAAAAAAATGGAAACCCCTCCCAACCAAACGATCTTTTCAAGCGATTGTTGAGCCAACGATAATAGCAAGTGAATAGAGCTATAAAACAACAACAACAACAGCTACAAAATTAGTACAACTACTCAAAGTTTATAGCGTAAATGTTGGCGCCACATTTGAGGCAGCATTTTAATGGTTTTTGTTTTTTCTATTATTATGTATTATGGCATCATATTTTGTGTTATCTCTCAATTAAAACCAATTTCTGGAATTTGAAGCAAAAGTTGTGGTAGCGAGAACAAAGTAAGCTCCTCATAAAATCAATAACAATAATAAATATATAAATGAGATGTATAATAAATATCATTATCAGACTGTTTAATTGTCATTTGTCTTAATTAAATTCCTATATTTAGAAACATCTATGTACATATAAATATTATAGTACATAAAGTCAAGTTCAATTCTTTAAACGATCCTTAAGTTAAGGAATCGAGTATAGATTGTATAAATATCTTAAATCAGATAAATGCCAGATTAACTGGCTTTGATCTTATCTTGCCACTCCTCTCTCTTACCACACCCCCCCCCCCTCTCCTTCCATCCTTTGCTCCTTGTTGCAACTGTCAAGGAACTGAAAATTCCACACCAACAAGGCGAAAATACAGGTAACGCCTTTAGGGCGTGTCCGTTGTGTCATATGCAATAAACTTATGACATTGGGCACATTATGAGACTCACTTCAACTCCGCATTCCACAAACAGCAAAATATACAAATGATAATACAAAAGCAAGAAAGAAATGTTAACTTTTTCTCAAGCCGAAGATTTGACGCCCTTTTAAGACGCTGTATTCAAATTTCGACCAAACAAAATTGGATAGTGGTGGAAAATGAATAAATGGATTTAAATGAAGAATCAAATTAAAAGTCAAGAAATGTTAAAATTAATATTGTGCCAAGATATCGGTTGAGTTTTGACCAAGTTATGGAAGTTGTAAGATTTTTAAACACTGTCAAGGGGTAAGTATAGAAAAAGTGAACAGTGTTGGATAAAAATTAAATTTTTTAAATAAATAAGAGGCCAAGTATTGATCAAATTGACATTCCGCAAGGAAAACATTTGAGTTTTGTCAAAGTTGTGCTAGTTGGAAGATTATCAAAATGGATTTACAGATACTTGACATATATCTTGGTTATACAGTCAAAGTTCTACGCCAGGGATCTTTAATGTGTTACATACATTGTGACAAAATTAGAATAGCCCAGGGTAGGGTATAAGAATTGCATTTGCCAGAAAGGTGACCACTGAGTGGACGACGGTGGATGACTGTGAATGTGAATGTAAAGTGTGGTTCGGTGGTGCGTGTTTGGGGCCAATGGAGATGGCGCTGACGATGGAGTTGCCCTGGGATGGGCAGTGTGCTCTGCTGGGTGGGGCAGCGGGATTTGTATGCCAACTTCCAGAGGGAGAGAGAGAAAGATAGCGAGAGAAATAAATCAAATCGCGGCAAAAGCCGCACCCGTTCAAGATTTTCGGTTATTTTTGGATGGCAGCTAAAGTCAAAGTCCAAGTCGTGTTTCTTTTGTTGTTGTTAAAATTGTATTTCATAAAAAAAACCAACAAAAAATGTGCATAAACAGAAATTGATTAAGCGGCAAATATGGTGACAAAGTGTTTAAAAGTTAACAACGAAATCGCCAGACTGTGAGTTGAATTCTAGGCCCAAATAAGGTAATGACACGTATACGCAATATTACGAGACGAAGTGGGAGAGGGAGGAGGGAGGGGGAGGAGAGAGGAGGCAAAGACAGAGTTTGTGCATATGTTTTTTTTTGCAGCTAGTGTTGTGACTGAGTCATCGTCATCATCATCATCATCAAACGGACCCAGACCAGACCTTCTCCTCTAATAACAAACAGTCGACAGCGAGTCAAAAGCCAGGCCAAAAAGGAAACCAGTTTCGGTTAACACATTAACTGATTAGAAATATGCGAAACTCCCTCTACATCTATCTCTCTCACTCTCTCTCTCTCTCTATCTTTGGCTCTATTTCAATATTCACTTGGTTTTCCAGTTGTCAGTTGCAATCAGAGTTGACGTCAAGTTCCAAAAGCATTTGGGCCAAATGTATCTTTTTGGTTAAGTCAGTCGCGCAGTTCGCGGAAATTCAACACATATTTTTTAGCTGCCCCTCAACTGATATCTTATCAAGGTATTTTCGACTGTGCGTTGTTTGTTTCTCTTCTTTTTCTCTTTATTTTGTTTATTTGCTTTGTTCTGGAATTTTTTTCGATAAAGGCAACAAGAGTTTACGAAGAAAAGTTGCTGCAGCAGCTTATGCACAGCTAATTATAAACATATATCATATGATACTACAAATATATATATATATATATTATATGTAGATATATAGTAGTATTGTTATCTGCTAGTATTGTACTTACCACCCAACATGTTTCTATAGGCACTGTCCGTTATTGCAAATACATGCGGAGGCACTTCGTGTCGCTTTATGCCCTTATACCGTTCCATTATCTTTTCGGTATAGATTGGCAATTTCTTGTAGGGATTGACCACAACGCAGAAAAGACCGGAATATGTCTGGAAAACAAAAGGAGAAAAGAAATTTACATTTAATAAGTAACCATTTTTTGGAGGAAATTAATAAAGAGATATTAAATTGATTAACAGAATACTTAAGTTAAGTGACCATGACAAGATGTGTTTAAGAAATAATAGCAAATAATATAATTAAAGAGATTATAATAAAATCATGTAGCAAGATTTTTGACCAGGGAGAATATTAAGTGAAATGAGAATAGATAAAACAATTAAAATAAAAAGTAATTACTATAATCAATAATAATAATAATAATGATCTGACTATTGAAAGTCAAATTTAATAAAATAAGAAATATATAGAATAAATTAGCCATTGAAAACATGAACTAAGGGTAACAAAATAATAAAGCTAGCAAATTTAATACATTTAAATTGAAAATGCATTAGCAGTTCCTTTAGATATTAAGTGAACATACATAGATGCCATATAATATGCAATTAAATCTAGTTGAAACAACTGTTAGGCATTTGCTATGTTAGGTCATAACGTGGAGAACTAAAAAGTTTTAGCTTGTTTTTCAGATCGATTTTTAAATTTGAGACATGAATGTAACAAATTAGGCAGCGACAACTCGTTGGATGCTCAGTGGCCTAGTTAATGTTGCCCAAACACACTGAAAAACACACACACACGCACAACCCAAGACTTTAATGTTGGGTCGCCATAAACAGCAAACGCATGTAGCTGTATCTTTGACTGTGAATGTATCTGTATCTGCATCTGTATCTGTATCGACAATTCAGGCAGGCGGTACAGCCCACATCATATACATGTACATATGTACCTACTATATAGAGTATATATACTCTAACTGGACTGCGTGGGCACTAAGTATGCGACTCTTGAATGCTTTTCAGATATTAAATAAACATTAAATGCGAAATTCACAGATACCAAACAAAACCCAAACTCAAATTCAAATGCTGCCCACACACAAATCAAATCAAAAAGAGAAATTGAAAGTTGTTAATTGTGATTTGGGAATTGTAAATTGAGTAAGTTTTATAGGCGAAAAACCAAAACTATTTTTTGTTGATATTCGATGCTTTGCGTTGACTCGTCATTTCACTGATGATTCACACCAAAAACAAGCAGCAGCGAGGGGGGAAAACGAGAACTGGGCTTACTGCTTATAACTCCATACATATGGCATTAAAAAATCACGTCTTGGCAATCAACAACCAACAACAACGACAACAACAACAACCTTGTCAGGCAGTCCAAAAATGGCATCTCAAAATTTGTTGCTGTTTTTGGCAATCGTTTTAGAAGTGACGACCATGACGAACCTTCTCATCTCTCTCTATCTTTCTCTCTCTCTCTCCTTCTTCCTTGTCTCGCACTGCTGATTCATTTGCCGGCTGCCTCAACTGATTTGTGTTCTTGTGTTGTTGCCTCATTGAGTCATTGTCCTGTCGGCCAGAATGTGAGAGAGTAAGCGCTAAAATGGCCAAAAACTGCGTTCCGTTTAGATCTTTAAACACAGCTATCTCCTCCGTTTCATCCTCTGCCTCTGCCTCTTCCGGCTTTTCTGCCGGCTTTTAGCGTTTTACCAAATATGGCCAAAAGATCGTTCGAGTGTGAAACGAGGCGACAACAAAATTTTGCGAATAATAATAAGTCAATATTAAACGACATGCTTGATGAAATGTATGCAAATGTGGCAACAACAACATCAAGAGCAATTTAATTAAGCTGTTAAAAATACATAGTATTATAACCACAAGATACCCTATAAAACACTAGATAAATATCCTAATAAGATAAGGCAAATGAACGCACGGTCTTCCTAAATGGAAGTTGGCACAGGCATGTATGGTCACCCTAGAAAACACAGCCTGCGCAGCAGTTAAGAATCGAGATGAAGACAAAGAGTAGAAATAGACAAAATTAAGGTAGTGGCTCCTTTTCGTTTTATTACAGGGTATGCACAGATCGCACAAGTCGTACAAACGTAATTTATTTGGACGTGTCAAGCCTTTCAATTAAGCTCAGCTGAGCTT
Source organism: Drosophila rellima (assembly GCA_035043635.1). Classification (NCBI taxonomy): domain Eukaryota; kingdom Metazoa; phylum Arthropoda; class Insecta; order Diptera; family Drosophilidae; genus Drosophila; species Drosophila rellima. The sequence continues at coordinate 4,374,923 of JAWNMV010000236.1, read as the reverse complement.
TGAGCTGAGCTTTTATTCATTTGCCTGTCAAAATGCGAGAATCTGATGATGTTGTTGTTGTTGTTGTTGTTGTTATTGTTGTTGTTGCTGTCGTCGCTGTCCAGCAAAAGTTGCCACGAATTGTCGAGCATGTTGCAAGCAATTACATTGGCAATATGCAAAAATGTAAAATGCAAAATGTCGGCGCTTTTCATGTTAATTACGTGGCAAAGCCCCTGTCATACACAACACCCCCGCCCATCACCAATCGCCCCTACACCGACTAACCATGACACCGACAAAAACGAATAAACGGTACATGGCAAAAAGCTCTCAAGCTGCCAATAATTATAAAGCCCATGTGTAATATGTAAGTAAAATAATTTATATGCCGCAACGTAGCCACAATTCGCATGCATCATAAAATAAATAAATATACCTATAAAAGATTTACATATCTCTCTCGATATTAATATAGAATATATTCGCTATATATCTTTATAATTGCAGCCAAAAACACTGTGGCATATTTGCACTCGCTCGTGGCAAATTGTAAATCTAGCAAAACAAATTAAGTGTCATCAGTTAGAGTGCGAGGGAGAAGGGCTGATGGTCATATTAATATGGCTTAAATGCGCGACTGTCTGCTCTGTATGCAATTTCAATTAGTGCACATCTCAAAGATAGTTAGAGACGACTGCTCTTGGCCAAGGGCGGGGAATGGGGTGCGGTCTCGGTTTTGGCGTCATTTCATTTTGTCGGATACGTCGAGAGCATTTATTTTTAGCTGCCAACGCATTTGACGACAGCTAAGCAAACGTTGTTTTCTGTGTTGAATTATGTCGCCTATTTGTTTGTTCTTTGCTTAATTCAATGTGAATTCAGCTGGTCAATTGCATCAAATAATTGGCTAAACATGAACAAGACATCAAAAATCGAAGAGCGTCGCATCCAATTGATTTTGCATACAGGCGCATCCATTCAATTGGACGCCACTGTGGCTGGCCGGACAGCACTTGACGCCCATTCGATTGGACATGCATGTCAAACAAATTGCCAGTCGCCATATTTGTTGCTGCCACATTTGCTAGGTGTTGACATTTGATTTGCATCTACTTTATATTTACGCAGTTTTCATACTTTTGACGTGTATTAATTATGAACAAGCAGCAGCAGCTGCCACGCAAATTAATTTAATTGAAACTTAAAAATCAAATTAAATGTCAACAAATTACAATAATTATGCTGTTAAATGCAGCAGCCAACGTTAAAGCTACAACAACTACGTGCCTCTCTGACACACAAACATACACACACTCTTTTTCTCTCTCTCTGTGCTATGAAAATGGAACAGGTCAAATAGAAGCAGAATAGAGAGAGAGAGCCAAAGAGAGCGAGAGTGCGTGGTGTGCTTGTGTTAGTGTAAAGCTGACAGCGCAGCAGCAGCAGAAACAACAACAGCTTAACCGCATGCGTCGGCGTCGTGTGCTTTGAAGCGTAGCACGTCAGCGCCAGCAGCAACAACTACAAGAAAAACAACAGCAATGTGTATAAACAAATTCAAAGCATTACGCGCCCACATCAAAACCAACGGCAGCCGCATTTAAAAAGGCCGAAAACAGTTTGCGCATTTAATTAGATTCAACAGCAACAACAACAACCACGGCATTGTTGTAAGCAGCAGGCACATAAAATATTTATGTAAAAAAGCGCCGCATAATTTGTAAGCAAGAGGAAGCCGCATAGGTAACAAGCCAGAGCAAGAGCCAGTGCTAGAAAGAGAAAGGGAGAGGCAGAACGCACACCCACAGCTCCAAAGCTTAGCAACAGCAACTGGCAACATAAGCTGCTCGCAACATGTTGCTCGCTCTGTTAGAGTGAAACTCATTTTGCAGTTGTTTATTTTATTGGGTTAATGAGTGATAGAGAGAGAGAGAGAAGAGGGGCGGCTGCTTAATCAATTCTCAATTTGTTGCTCATTTAGTTTTGGTTATTTATGTGTCAGAATAAATTTCTATTAATTGAAAGTGCAATTGAAGGCAGCAAGCGAAGATCAGCAGCAGTTCATTGATTTATATTTAAGCCAAATTTATGGCCAATAAGCGTGGAATTTTTTATCTTCATTTAACAAATTAGATAAGTTTGCTTTCAGCCTTTTTTCTTTGTAATTTTTTCTTTATTTTTCGCCAAATTGTCGAACGTTTTTGGCATAACAATTAGCGGCGGATATGTTAACGCTTTAAAGGCAACGCAATCTTGTTAAGACATTGACAAATGCACTGGAAGCGGCGACAGGCAATTGATGATTCGATATTTGTATTTGTATATGCATGTGTCTGTGTGTGTGTGTGTGTCAAATATTTGCTTTGCTTTTAAACAAATATAAGAAGAAACGAGACTCCAGGGCTGCCGCAAAACGTTTCGTTTTTCAACATTTCCACATAACTTTGAATCAGCCGCAGCAACTAGCGAGGGTAGTTTCATAAGTTTCAAGACTTCGCTTTAATTTTTATCCGAATTGGATGTTATAGACTGAATTAATTACCCAAATTTAAATTTTTCATTAGTTCGTTTTTACAATGCTTAGTAATAGTTGAAGCAACCCTCGGCACATTCAATGTTTATCTAAAGTTTACGTCATCAGCGTCACATTGCCAACAGCTGTGGCAACTTTCCACCAATTCCCTCTAATGGCTTTTTATGTACATTTATGTACATATATGTATATGTTTAGATACTTACATAGATCAAGCCAGAATAATATCTGTCTTTGATGTTGTGCAACACGGATGCCTCATTGAGACACGTCAGCTCGGCCATATCCTCGACTTTGTCGAACTTTGGCGGATTCATCTTCTGTATGTCATCGCGTAGGATCATGACACGCTTGCCGGTCTCGGCCAATTCCACCTCCACCTCGTCGCCATGTTCGCGCTTAATACTGGCGGCAACGAAGCCCTGCAAATAAAAAAGAAATCGAAACAAGTTAATAAAGAGGCAGGAACAAATAAAGAAATCAAAAATCAAAGCAAATACATTTGAGAGTTAGTCACACTTGATGTTATTGTTGTTGTTGTTGAGGTGACTCACAAAGCGCGTCGAGTCAAGAGTCAATTAGCAGTCGAATACCGTTACATATTGTATATCGATAAATGCAAATTGCCCAAACAAAAGATAAGAGAGCGCAAAGAGAGCGATTCCAAGCAGAAGACAAGAGAGCGCAAGGATGAGAAGAAGAGCGAGAGCATAAGTTACAGTTACAGTTACAGTTAAAGCTCCTGCTGGCTTTTAAGCAAAGCAATAAAAACAATGCGAACGCCTTGTAATTGCTCTTGTTGAGTGTGGAGCCAAGTGAGTGCCTATGTGTGATTGTTTGTGTGTGTGCACGAGAGTGTGTGTGTGTGCAAGTGCATCTCTTAACGCAGCGCTGCATGAGTCAAGCGCCAAGGCGCATCATCATCATCAGCAGCAGAAGCAGCAGCAGCAGAAAAAGAAACAAAAAGCAGAAAAGAAAAGAGGAAATGCAGACGATAAAACTGACGCCCGTTCAAGTGCCAGTGCAGACAGCGGCGGCAGAGGCAGAGGCAAAGGCAGTGGCAGAGGATGCAGCAGCGACAAAAACACAAACAGCCAACGGGAAGGCAGCAACAGCAACAACAACAGCAAATAGACAGACAGCTCCCATTCTGTTGTCTGTCTGTAGCAAGTTCAAGGCTCTTTCTCCCCCTATCCAATCTACGTCTATGTGATTGCGTCTATGCTATTAAGTATGTTGCCTAATTTGTTGCTTCTGTTAATCAACACTAATTGACAGGGAATTCCAACTGGTTATTGTCTTCAACTATCAACTCTTTTAATATAAGGTTTACAGTCTCAAATAATAAACGAACTTATAACATTTCTTTAATTTCTAAAAAGTATTTTTATTTACTTTTATCTGGAACTCAGATATATCGTAAAACTGCCCATGAAATAGTTCAAGCTTCTTCAACTGGAACCAAGTTCTCAACTGGCCCCACGCGGGGACTCGCCATTTATTTTCGCACTTTTAATGGTAATTAATGTGGCAGAAATTAACACAAAATGTGGTATGCTAAAAGGAAAACAATAACGAGAGATCGCTTCATTAAGTCTCCAATTAGAACTCAAGTGCAACTGCAACAACAACAACAAAAACAACAACAATAAAAAGAGTAGCGAGAGGCATAACATTATTTGGATTCCTAATTCCAGTTTATATTCCCATTAAAAGGGTGAAAACAACACAAGTGCAACGAAATGCATTAACCAACTACCAACAACAACAACAACAATCAACAATCAACGAGGGGCAACCTTAAGTTAAGCATGAGCACGCCCCAACTGCTCAGCTTCGTTATAAAAACTCCTCACAATTCCATTTTCATTCTCATCTTGTTTATCTCTCGTGTGTGCGTGTGCCATGTATGTGCGTGTGTGTATTTGTATCTGTTATCTTTGCGCTTTTCCGGCATAAAAGATAAACAGTTTTTTCTCCTCTTCCAAGAAGGCAAACCATAAATTGTAGATGATTTATGAGTATACTCAATAATCAAATATAATAACTCATTTACTCAAGTGAATCAATCTTAATTAAACGCAGATAATATCCATATATTATAGAAATCTACAAGAAAAGTTTCCAAATTAAATATGCACAACATAGATAAAATTGATTGCTTAGTATTTTAGCTATTCTCTATAATCGATTTTATCCGAACTCTACCAAAATAGGGACTGTCTGAATTAAATGAAAGTATCTGGATATACTAAGAAATTTCGATCGATTTTACTGAATTTATTGTATTTAGTTTAGGTAGTTATATAGTTAAACTCAAGCGATCATAAATGTATACAAAGTATTATTGAATTTCCGCAGTTCTTTAATTGTTAAAAGATATTTTCGAAAAGAAAAAAAAGATTGCGGCTGCCTGCTCGACACCAATGAGATCATCAATCAGCTGTATCCCCCCACACGCCCCCGCCCATTGTTTAACGTGCTCCTTCACCTCTTCCCTTCCTCCTTCTCTTCTTCTTCCTCTTTATTGCTTTAGCAATGTTTTTCGATGTTATCTATGTACATACGCGACACATTCCAAGCAATCAACGAAGCAAAGCCAAAGCAAAAATAATAACAATAAAAACAATGCCAAAGATATCGATAGTTTTGAAAAGAAATTCCCAACAACATGTGGGAGATTTTAGCAGGTCAAGAATTGTTTGCTTAGTAGTCTAAACGGCACGACTTAACTTTAAATTGTGGATTCTGGCACGCAAAATAAAATAATAATAAATAATAAGAAGAGAAAACCTTGAACTTGCAGTTGTTTACAGAAATATTAAATAAAATTCGAAGCGCATACATAAATAATATATTTACTCAGCTCTGATATTTACATACCAGGTAATACCCAAGAATATACTTGTATACATACATATATATGTATATATATAAATATTTTGGCCATTTCTTCTTTTGTTTACTTCACAAATAAATGTATATATAAAAGGTTCGTTCTCAGCCAGCATTCCTATCATTCAATCATGCCCTCTTTCTCTCTACAGCTCCCCTTCTCTGTCACACTCATTTATGCGGTTGCGCCTGAGTGATCGGTAACGAAGATCGTGGTCTCAAGTTCTCTGAAAACAAAGCTCACGCTAACCGGCCATAATAATTTGTAAGTCGCCTTCTGTATTTCGTATTTTGTATTTTCTTTCTTTTAATCGATCAACGCATATGCATACAAATATGTATATCGATATACACACATAAGTACATATGTATGTATGTAAGCAAGAGAGAGATATGAGAGCCGCAGGTTCGTTGACCGTAAACCGGACGAGAGACGAGAATCCGAAAAAGCTCTGGCTACGTTTGTCATTAGCGGTAAAGAAGAGACACATTTGTATCAGCGTAGGTGAGGAGAGAGTAAGGGACTGAGAGAGCGAAAGAAGAACCCGCAAGGTTCGTTGAATGTGTAAAAGACTTATCAGCTGAGAGCGTGGGTGTTGTTGTATCATATGCTTTCTGAACGCAGAGAAACAAAGAGCGACAGCGAAAGAGAAGGAGTCATAACTCCTTTAACTGATTAAAATAAAGTAAAATATCATTTTTATAAACAAACTAAATCAAATAATTAATTGTTTAATTATTATCAGCAATTGAAATAAAGCTTGACAATCCTGATTGGTGATCATAATTATCTACCAGCCTAGATACTTGTATCTAATTAAACTGAATGTATCCATAAGATATGACTTTTTGTGTAGCTGACAAGTGAAACGTAACCTGGAACAGAGTGCCGTCTATCAACTTCAACTTCAACTTGTGCACACGCACAATGACACCCATTGTTCATTTATTTACATAGATACACACACATACCGCTGAGACACACATGAGTGACTGTGGTATATTTTTAAGATACATATTTTTATTTTTTTGTTTTGTTTTTTTTTACATTGCGCAAAGTTTGAACAGTTGTTGGATTGTTTGTTCGTTGGCAAAACGAGTGCACAAACTGTGTTGACACAATTCCGAATACCCTTTTTTGCCATGAAATGAGTGTAACTGTAGCCGCTGTGCAGCTGTGTGTCAATGTATTTGTATCTGTATCGGTATCTGTGTGTTTCTTGGACATTCCAGCGGCGCAACAGTTTGTGCCATATGCAAATTTCTTTACATTATCCGTTCGTCTGACTGTCTGACAGTCTCTCCGTTCGTTTGTCTGCCGGTCTGCTTGACAACTCATGACAATCGTCAGTCGCAAGTCGTGCCGTTTTTTTTTCTTTTCTTTTCATTTCATTTTATTTCTTTTTTGTTTTGTATCTTTTATTTGTGGCTTTATCTGTGTGCGCTTGAAATTCCTTTTGGGCTAAGCAAATGGCTTTTTTTATAAGTAAACTCGTAATTACTAAAAAATGCGACAAGTTGTTGTTTCTATTATTATTACTACTATACCCTCTAGCAATTGTAGAACGGGTCGCAACAGCTGAAAAAACAGTCAGAAGCAATCAAACTACAAAGATACAAAAGTTAATCTCCTAGATAATCTAATTATTATCTAATTAACTATTAATCATTAAGTTTCCTTTTTACAGGCTATCTATCAGTCTATCACTCAGCTAAAAAATGTTCAGATTAGTCTAGGTGTTAATTTGTCTTGTTTAGCCTTATAAAAAGTGCAGGTTGAATGACATCTGCTGTATTATATTTTGTTATATCTCAAAAATATTTTGCATAACAATTCAAAGGGCGAAAAAAACTGAAAAACCGTTGCGTTTGTCATCGTTATCGCTATCGCACACACACACACACATGCACATTTCTAGTGTATTGTATTTAATACAGATTAAACTTGTTTTGTCGCCGTTTGTTGCTATCACAATGCTATTCCTATCTCCCTCCCACCCGCTCTCGCTCTGGCTGGTTGGATGACTCAGCGTGCATGCAAATTGGAAATTGAACGTCTAACTGTTAACTGAAACAGTCAACAGGCAACTTTGCAAATTAGCTCTATAATTTCTGCATAAGTTTTATTGAATTTGAATGTCAGACATGAATGAATGTATCTGTATCTTTGGCTTTGGGATGAGTGTGATTGTGATTCAAATTGGTGGCTGAATCGACGACAACAACAACAACACACGTGTGATTTCCTCGACGGATGTTTATTTAATTTTATCGCGCCGCGCAAAAGTAACCAGAAATTCAAAGAAGTCGCCTCGATGCATGATTCATGCGATGAGTGCGCAGACGAAAAAGGTGATAACTGCACGCAAGGCAGAAAGAGCGTGCGAAAGAGAAAGGGAGTTGGTCAATGAAGTCAACAAATTGATTGCTCATCGAACAGAGTACAAGAACTAGTTCCAACACAAATATTTTCGCCCCTTTGCCAATGTCCCTTAATCGGCTTAAAATATTTTCAACAAAAAATAAGACAATAAGAATAAGTGACGAAGTCTAAATACTCTATATTTATTTTTTTTTTGTATTTGACATAAGTTGAGTGATAAAGCGAAATAAAATAAATATCAAAATATATCCATAATCTATTATTAATATTATTACTTTGCTTTGGAGTTGCCAAACTGCCATAAATAGTTCGTTATATTCAAAGAGCGAGGAAACTGGTCAAACTCGCGCCCAGCAAATAACAAGACGAAGAAGAAGAAGAATAACCGAAGCACGGCCAACGCCTGCGCAACGCAACGAGGCGCTCTACAGGTTTTTCAGGTCGTTTGGCGACGGACGGCGACAACGACGACTTCTGCGCGGCCTGGTGAAAGCCAGAACCTGGTCGAGGGCAGAGTGCAGAGCAGAGTGGAGTGCCCGAGTGCAAGGAGCATGACAGCGCCCAAAAGAAAAATAGAATACGAGTACGTAAACAAATAAGAGAATAAGTGGAATGGAATATGGCATGTGGAAGATGTGTGGAACCCATGTCACAGTGTTGGTTAATCGTCAAATGGAATTAACCTCATTTATTTAAGAAATTTTAATAATAAAATAAATTCTCTCACCTGATTCTCATGGGGCACCCAAACAAGACGCTTCTGTGTCCATTCGGCCTGTGTGGCCGGATCGTTGAATTGATTGCGCTCCACCGAGAGATATTTCAGCTCGGGGTCATTGCGATCGACTTCTTCCGACATTTTTTGTCCTTTATTGCGTTTTTTGTTTTATTAGTTTCGTTTTCTTTATATATATATTTATCGTGCTGTCGTGGCTGTTGAGGTTTGCTTTATTATGCAGTTGCAGATTTTTAAATACTTTTCTGTTGGTTTTGCAAAACAAATCAAATGCACATTACATTTTAAAAATCTTTTTAGCACAAAAATCACACACACACATAATCTATCTCTCATACACACACAGCCACACACACAGAGATAGCATGGCAAACGCATTGTAAACAAACAAATTCGCACACACCCATAAACAATTTCATACGTCAAGATACATTTTTTTTGCGGCACATTTATATCTCAAAGACGCGTTCGCCGTTTTTTCTTCTTCTCTTTTACTTTTTGTACTTTATCTAAGAAATGCGGCAACAAAAGGCAGACGGCGAGAACGGCAACAGCAGCAGAACCGAGAACATAGTTTCAAAAGGGAACCGACAAGAAACAAATATGGCCATACATTTTCTTAAGCCAGAGGCTCTCGCTCGCTCTCTCTATCTCTTTCTCTCTATCTATCCCTCTGTGCACTCGCTGTCGCTCTCTCACAGCAGCAGCAGACATATTCCAAACATCGTAGATGAGCAGCGACGTCGTTCGGCGGAAAATAGCGTTACGTAGCTGTTTGGCAATTAAAGTAACCAGTTTGCATTTTTTAAGCCGCAACATTTGCCTTGATTTTCGGTTATGGTTACTCTAATTGCGGAGCAGGTACGTCAGCAAAATGCGGCGACTGTGGCTGCTGCTTCTTGCTGTCGCCGTGGTCGTCGCGGCCATCGTTTCTTCCTTTTGTGTTGATTGTTCTGCACACACACATACACTCATACTCATGCACACACAAACACACACACAGGCACACATATAGAGCGCAGTTTTCGTTTCGATTTTGGTTTTAATTTTCGTATAAATTTGTTAATATTTTTTATATATTTATGCTCCCGTATCACTATGTCAGCACTGCATTTTAGCTAATTCAGCGAAATTTGCATTAAATGCACACATTTTATTTTCATTTGTTTCAACAAGCGGCTGCAGTGGCAGCGTCCACGGCGTCGGCGACGGCTGGCCGGCGGCTTTTGGGCGTTGAAATTATTATACATGCATTTGTTTTTTGCTCTCAGTATCGTGTTCCTTTGTTTTGCGACACTTTCCAGGCGTTAAATGCACCCGAGTGCAGCTCGATTGCAATTGGATTAAAAATTGGACGAAAACTATGTGGTTTTTATTTGTTACAAGCGACAGCTGCACTTCTTAATTTTTAACACCAACACACACTCTTATACAAATTTGAACGCACCCAAAACGCGTCTTTCTCGTTCGCTGCTACCAGCACGAATGTTCGATTGACACACACACAAAACATACAGCGATATTATGTTAACATTTTGCTAAACTGTTATTAACAGCGAGCACTTATATTTTCCCTTAAAATATTGTGAGTGTTTCGTATGCAACTAATTTACTTGCCATTCAATTTAAAGTGAATATTGAATTAAATTATAAGTAAGCTAATCACAGATTCAAGATAAAGAGATTATGTGCAAGAAAGCCTGGAACAAAGCTCGATTTAAATATAACAGCTGCTAGCTTACTCCAAATCGCAGTCTCTAGCAATTAATAACAGAGTCATAACATAACGCAGCTGTTATCGATGATTAATTTTATCCACTGCTGCAATAGTTTTACTACGATATATTCCATCCAAATAAATAAAAACAAATAAAATTTTCTCAGCCCTTTGGTAGTCCCTAATTTTTCAGTCAATACTGTGGTGTTAAATAAAATATCGAATGACACAATATCGTTCAATTACAGATTGAGCATTGGGAATAGTGCTGCCCATCCATGTTAATGTTGCGGGACATGTTGCTTTGTTATTATACTCAAATTGGCACTGGTAAGCGCAAATTGGAGACGATATTGTCAACAAGTCGATTTTTAGGCTTATGTTATCGTTCGACCGCCATAATTTTAATGAAACCAGGAATTTTAGGAATTTTTTTAAGTTGTATAACAAAATTCTAATAAAAATTCATATAAGATTCCACAACAGGATCCTTTATCTCAAAAATAACTTAAAATTGACTATCGTTCTTTTTTTGGAAACCAAGGCTGCCGCTCGTTTCATAACTATAGGTACTCTTAGTCTGGGCTAAGGCTGCCACACTTTTCAAAACAGTCGGACTAATCGTTTTTGGTGTGTTGCTCTAATAAAATGCAACTCTAGTAAAAGACTAATTAATTTAATACGAGTCCAACAGAAAATTAGTTAAACACAATCCAGCGCGGAACACATATGACAGGGAGCATACAAAATAAAGAAAATTCAGCCAAGTGTAGTGTTGGCATACAAAAACAATACAAACAGAACTACGCAACGTTGCACGAGTGAGTTGTGTGCGTGAGTACATACATACATGTGTGAAGTTTATAAAGAAGCGTAGTTTTGTGGAGGCGCATTTTACGTGCAGAGCATACAAAAAAATTCGTAGGCGTTGGAGCTTCGTCAGCAGCGGGAGTAAAAAAAAGAGCAGCAGTAAAAGCATAAAATCGATTCCAAGTGCATACATCATATATGTATATGTGTGTGTGCGTGCGTGTGTGTGTTTATTGCAAATGTAAGAAGCAGAAGCTCACGCGCTTCTTTTTTTCCAGCGGAAGCTAAAAAAATTCATTTAATTCTCGGCGAAATTACGCGTACGTCTACGAGCGTGACCAGTTGTTGCTAGCTAAAGTGAGATATACAATATACAAAAGATGTTTTACCTTGTGGCATGTTTGTGATATTTCGTGACTTTGTGAGCCGCAACCCAACTTGAAATCAGGTATGTAAAACTGCCACAATAAATAATATATGTATGTATACACATGGAATGCTCGGGCTCCAAATATATATATATATATATATGTATAAAATGCGCGCCTATTATTACTATATACGTATGCATATACGTGTGTGTGTGTGTGTATGTGCTACTAATTTATACATAACCTCAATTCATCAATTGATTACGCTCAGCGATAGCATTTGTGAAACAGGCGTCGCAAGCTAGATGAAATTTCTTACAAGTGTAATTCATAAATTAATTAATAATTAATTATTCAAGGTTCCTGTACTAAAGGTGTTTGCCTTTGCTTTGTCTGAGTACAAACAAAGTTTCCGCAATTGGGGTGTAATTGTATGCGAGTGTGTGTGTGAGTGAGTGGCTTTGTAATTTGTGAACGTAGACATTTTTAATTGCCCGTGCTTTTAATTCGGTTTACAAAAAAGAATATTATTTTTTAAATGCCACACAATAAACGGCTGTAAGAAGGAAGGTATTGAAAAGAGCAACAACAATGACGCATATCATTTACACAAACACACGACTGCAATCGCACACCGACACGTAAATAAGCATGCTAGTGTGTGTGTTGTTTGAGAGAGCAGAGAACGAAAGCGTTTTACGCTCTTCTCTCGCCGCTATCTCTCACCTTTTATAAAATACCAAAAAAATACTATGTTGTCAGCAGTTCAAATTCAAATTCCTACTCTGTGAGAATTGTCGCTTTGCTACTGTGCAATTTTACACTTCATTCAAGCAAAAGTTTTGATATTAAACAAAATTCTATAATTTATATAAATATTAACTATTTAGCAAGGGTTTTTAAGCAATGTGTTGTAGTATTTTATTTTATTTCTTTTTGTTTGCCGGCAAACAGCAGCTCAATTACAGCTTTGAATAATTGAATTTGTCTAAATTCTATTTGATAAGACCTCAATTTGTAGTCACTTCCCGCACAAGTCTTGCTTCGGATATACAAGTCTGGTCTGGTTATGTCTGGAGCTTTTGGCTGTTGTTTTTTCATTTACCAAAAAGACGTGAAAACTTGAAAAACGAGTTATAGTTACATACGATCGCACTTCATTTCTACACCCTTACGTTGAGTATGATAATTCTTCAGACCAATGCGCAACACATTGACTGATTTCAATCAGTAATCGCTAAGTTAAACAATCTTTGGATTTGATATTTTTAAATCAATACCTGCTGACATGTTTATATGTAATTAAACAAATCAGCCAAATAGTTGATAACATTTATACAAAATAGCTACCTTTTTAAGATAATCGTACTATTTGTAATATATATATTTTGTGACCCCAATACCAAAATATCTTGTTTTAGAGTCTTTACAAATGGATTGGGTATTTAAATAACTTGATTTAAATGTTCTTCATCAGCTTCTCATCTTCATTAGCTGTTTAACCTAACTGTTCCTTAGTTTAAAAGGGTATTTGGCCTTCGTCATTTTTCAATTCAGTTTTTTTATCAAAAGTTGGCGCGTTGTCATCGCTTTTGCATTTGTTGTGTGTCGCCTTTTATGTAAATAAAGACGGACTCAGGCGATTCGTTTGGCTTTGAGAACACCTTTAAGTAACGCCTTGTTCCAAAATTTTTCGATTGTTTGTCAAAGGCTAACAAGAAAATCTTGAACCCGGCTAAAGATCTATTGTGAAGTTCTTTTGAAAGTAAATGCTCATAACAGAAAAGAAACTACCTTTGATTTGTACAATTGTTGTTCTCAAAAAGAAATATCTACAAAGCTTGTAATCCTACTTCGATCTATCTGTAAATCTAACTATTGAAAATTCACACATTGTAGAATCGTTTCTTTAAAGGTATAACCCTCGTTGTTATTTCGAATACACTTTTGATTCCGAATTTTAGCTGACATTGCACGTAATTTTAAGCTATTGTCTGAGATATCACACACATGAATACAAACAAATTAACAAAAATTGTTTTAAAATGCAGCACACAGCATTTAGTATATTATTTTTAATTTATCAGTTGTTGTATTACGTTGACGATTTCGATGCAGCTGCTGCTTTTGTTATTGTTGGACTGCTCATATTTACATGCATGTAAGATATATGTATACTTGATATATTTATATATCTTTGTTTATTGTTGCGCAATATCAAATGGCGCGGCGTGGCAAGGTGTGCTGCGGGTAGCAGCAGGAGGCATCTGAAAGTAGTGTATACCAATTAGTATATGAGTAAATGCACCAGAGTATACAATCACATGCCTACATACGTCAAACCATCAAGAGTACCTGGAAAAGGCAAACAAACTTGTGTCCGTCCCACCGCACAACAACAACGGGCATTCACCATGCAGCATTTGGCAAGATTGCAACACATAAGTGTGGTTGTCCCTTTTGCACTTGCACTTACGAGGGAGGAGGAGGAGAGGGTTTTCAATGCATCTCTGCACACTGCACAGGCGCCTGCTCATGAACTTTGAACTTTAGTCAGCCGTCATATGTTGTATCTGCAACTAAGTTTTGTTCACTGGATTTGCAATTATCTATAGTTATCGGTTAACGTAGTTGAGTTGTTGTGCTGCTGCTGCTGTTGCTGCTACTGGCAGGTGATAGTCACCTCTCTCCCTCTCTCTTGACAGTTTGTTTCGTTCTCCTCATCCACGTTCTCGCTCCCATTGCAGTCGTCGCTCTCCGCCCCCGCTGCGCAATGCAGTGAGCGTACCAAAAAGAAATCGATAATTGCAAGGTTTCCTTTTTCACCACCATGAGCACACAATTCGCAAGTATACAGATTTTTATTGGCGCTCCTCTGCCGCTGCTGCTGCAGTCAGCCCCCATTCACGTTTAGTTGCTCTTTCTCGCGACCGATCAAATTCCAACATGTGTTTGACCATTGCAGAGAGCAGAAAGGCCGACCAATGCGCTCTGGATGTATATATGTACATCCATATGTATCTCGTATGTATGATATGCCAAGCTATCTTCATACATACGTACGTATATGTACTTCTCCGCCATTGCCATGGTGAGATGGCGTTGGCATCGCCGCTACTTGCATCTAAATTGTTGTTTTTTTTTTACCTTGCGCTCGAACTGTCTGGTTGCTTTCTATGCCCGCTGTGGTGTCTATCTTTGTGCGTCTTCTCGTTTCCGTTTTGACAGCAGCAAAAAATACCATTTCACCACCACTTACAAAGAGTACACACATATGTATATGAATGCATGTGTGTGTATGCGTGAGTCAAGTGTAAGGTGAGGTGAGGCAAGGTGTGTGCCTCTCCGCCGCCACTGCCACAAAGTGTAACCGTGGCAGTGTTGTAGCCAGCTACTCGTCTGTTTGGTTTCTGATTTTCAGTTTAGTCGATTTCATTATGTACTGCAATATCTCTGTGGCGTGAACTCGTGAGTGTTGCCTGTAGCTTTGTAAGTGTACATTTGTATGTGTGCGTTTATTTATCTCTCATCTTGTTCGCTCTCGCTCTCTTGTACAGGGTGGGAGTGCTCAATCGGACACGTTATTGTCGTCACATTGGTATGCTCATCATAACCAGTATCCGAAACACCCTGTCATCATTGCTTGAAACAATCATGCTGACTCTGTCACACGCATGTAACTGCTGTGCTTTTTGCACTTACGTAAGCTTTACGTATTTGAATTTATGAGCCATTTTTGCACTTTGCCTTATTTCGTTTGTCTTAGATAGCACATTAAAAATGTTGAGTTTGGATGACAAATTCCGATATTTCAATTTTTGTGGAAATAATACTGCTTGCTTTTCCTCTGTTCTCCAATAACGATTGTTTCCGGCAGTGACATTGGCGTGAACAGTCAGCTCGTTGGCTCTCAAATACAGCGTGCCATTTTTTCGCACATACCATCGACTCGGCCGTTTCCACGAAATGATTTCTGCTACACAGATTGCAATTTGAACGCACAGCAACAAGACTCTCTACTTACTGTCAAAATATATATGTATATTGTGTATTCCATGAACATATAAGCATGTTATTTACTTTCATACCCAAAGCAGCATTTTCCCATTTTTTTTATGCTCGAAGAGGCTCGGTGTTGCGTTGCCTCCCTGTTTGATATGCTGCTTGTCCGATGCCATTGTAGCAATAGCAACAACAGATACGAAAATGAAAATGAGGAATTCCAAAGCAACACTGCGCGCGCGCATTTACTCTCCATCTCATCCACCAGTTTCTGCCTTGCGTTCGTTCTCTCTGTGACTCTCTCGCATCCCTCTCTTTGTCTTTCTCTCACTGTTCGCATTTCGCGCTCTTTTGTTTCTTTGCTCACACTGGCCGTCGTTTAATCGAAAATGTTTGCGGCGGCGTTAAGACGTACGAAAACGTTTCCTCGCCAAATTTTAGTGAATATCTGTAGAAATTCACTAGGAGGAAAATTGTTAAAAACAAGCGAATTTGAATTTAAAAGTGAAAAAGTTTTAAAATCGCATGTGATGCATTTTAAATAGTTGGAAGCAGACTAAATAATTGTGAAAAACTGCTCCAATACATACTTACATTCAATACAAAATACATATACTAGAAAAAAAAAGAAAAAGGTGAAAAGTTGTACAGTGTGTGGAAGAAATGCTAGTGCAAAATACTGCGTAAAACGTGAAAGTTTTCAATAACAAGCCAACGGTTTATAGTAAATACACTTATGTGTGTATATGTGCATACATACACTTTTCGAATACATACATTTGTAAACTATATCTGATGTAAGTTCCCTTTCGCGGGGTGAGGAATAAATAAGAAAACCAACCGAAATATTTACCAAAATTAACAAAGCAGTTTAGTTATATGATAATTTATACCATCTGCTTACTTGTTCGCAGCAAAAACTTGTGAAAAATACAACATTTTTAGGTTAGGTCAATTTCAATTGGTTTATATACGACGACGGCACACAAAGCCACACACATAAAACATGCACAAGCGACATGCATACATATACATATAAAGCGTACAGACAAAAAGTCGTCGACGGGCTGCTCGCACTCAGCGAACACACACACACGCGTGTAAACATACACACAAGTTTTTAACATTGCTTTTGGCTTGCTTGTGAACTGACTGTATTTTTTCAACGTAGTGTCGTTTTATTTTCGTTCGTTCATTCGTTCGTTCGTCCGTCTGTTCTCAGTTCGTGCGCTTATCTCGACTTTTGCTTTGATGCGCCATTCGCATGTACGTCTGTATATATTTTTGTGCATATGTATATCAGTGTGTGTTTGTGTTTGCGTGTACATATACATATGTATAAATGGGCTCCCAACACAGAATAACCCGCTGGCAGCTGGCTTGGTCAGCGGCTCCAAGAGCAAGCGCCATCGTTTCTCTATCTCTCTCTCTCTCTTTTTATATATGAGTGTGCAAGTCTCTTTCAATGAGAGCATCCCCGCTCACTATTAATCGACTACTTGGGCTATGAGCTTGAAGCTACCAGTCTGCCTTCTGCTTTGTTCTTGTTTTTTCTATTTTGTCTACAGTATATGTATATGCATGTACATATTTCTCTACACATCCATATGTTTTATGTATTTGCACATTTATTAATAGCGTACAGAATAGTACCCGATTTTCAAAGTGTTAGTGTGTTCAAAAAAAACAAAAACTATTAATATACCGATAAAAAAATAATTAAACCGTGAAGAGTAAGAAGTTAACGTTGAAGCAAAACATTTTTGCATATTTCTCGTCTATATTTTCGCTATTCTCTACAGTGTATACATAACAAAATAGATAAGATAATAGACGTGAGCACGTAATACAGCTATGAAGAATATAAAAAAAAAATGGAGGGAAAATTTGCCCACATGTCTCCCTTTCACACACACTGGCACATGAACAACTACAACGAACGCCCCAATTTTGTTCGGAGCTCCGCAACCTCGCTCTCAGAGCGAACGACAAATGTATATGTACACGCAAATGTGTATGTGATGTGTGTGCTTGCTGAGGATGGTATGGCGGCCGAGCTGCTCCAAAATACAGACAGCAGCAACAGAGCAATAACAACAAAAGGCCACACACAGTAATCTAGAGAGTGGGAGAGCGTGTGCCGCGACAAACGTTTCAACTTGTTTTCGCATTTGGCCATAATACTTGAAGGATTATTTGCTGCAAGAAGGCGCACTCTCTCGAGAACCGAAAATGGTGTGTGGGCCCCCGGTACAGTTTTCAAATGCAATTTACTGTAATTTGTTGTTTACAAATGCACATATTTTATATAGATGCATACGCTTGCTTAAATACATACAAATGCATACAGAGATACAAATGAATGTATGTATATCTATGTTATTCGCTAAGAAGATTCACAGAGGAGGTGGTACTTTCTTCCTATCAGTGCCGCTGCCTCCCGCTAGCACACATATACATTCACTCACGAGCCCACACACACACACGTACAATCGCTTTTAAATTCAAGTTATATTTACACTTTTAACGACACGAAAACGCACTCGCTGGGGAGCACAAAATGTTGCTTGGGTTCTCGTTTTTTGTACATTCGTTGCTCTTGTTGTATTTGTAGTTGTAGTTGCCGTTGACTGAGCGCCCGCCAAATACTTGTTTATAGTTGTTGAGCAAACGTTTAATAAAAAAAAAAAAAATAACTTTGTAGAAAAAAAAATCCCAACTACGCCACAAAACAAATATGCGGCCCTCATTCTCGCCCTCGCTCTCTATGCGCGAGCTCTCTCTGATTCTCTTGCATGCTGCTGCTGCAGCAGAATGAAAGAACGAAGGAAAGCAAGCAAGCAAGGAGAGTAACAGTCGCCTCACCACCACTGTTACCACCATTGTATATACTTGCTCATTGTTTTGTGCGGCGGCTGCTGCACGGTTGGTCTGCCTCTTGTAAGTTATGTGGAAAGAGGCAAACACCCT
Organism: Drosophila rellima; assembly: GCA_035043635.1. Taxonomy (NCBI): domain Eukaryota; kingdom Metazoa; phylum Arthropoda; class Insecta; order Diptera; family Drosophilidae; genus Drosophila; species Drosophila rellima. The sequence continues at coordinate 4,356,524 of JAWNMV010000236.1, read as the reverse complement.
GATGCATTCATACCCACTCTTTTGTATTTCACGAGGCCACCGTTCTGAAGTCGAAGCACTCGCAGTGAATTCTATGCAAGTTGACGTCGTCGACGACGTCGACATCGTCATCGTCGTGCATGGGTCATAAAAAGCTCTTTGGGTTGCCGTCTGCCCTCCCTTGCCAGTTTTTACTGTACCCGTTAAAAACAACAAAGCGCGCGCGCCCAATTCCGGTTGCGCTTATTTACACACACACACAGACACGTTAATACACATGCATGGATGATGACTCTCTGATCTGACGCTCGCTCTTCTCTCGACCCTCCTCAGTTCGTTTTGCTGCTGCTGCTGCTGCTGTTTGTAGTTGTTGTTATAGGCTGCGGTATATAATACAAAGAAATAATTTTCTACTACTCATACATGTGTGCCTATATAAATTATAGTTTACTCTCTATGTGGATGTGGTAAAGAATTTGTCGTTGAACAATTTGAAAATTTCATTGCAATGTTCATTTGTAAGAAGTTACAAATGAAATATGTATAATAAAATTATTTTTTGTGAAAGTTGTAATAATGATAACTTGTCGATCATTAATCGATAGAAAAAAAGTTCACCAGCTGTTTGTAGATGCATTGCAGTTGCCGTTAGTTTTAATTCTGTGTGCTTTTCTAATAATTTCACGCTTATTTAATTCGAGTTTGTTTTATTTCTTACAGTGACTGCGCCGTCGACAAAAGAGAGAAAGGCAACCGAGACGTGGCAGCGGTAAAAGAAGAAGCTTTAAGGTAAAAATTGCAAAAAGTTCAATTTGGGATTTGTTGCCTGCCGCTTAAGCGGACTGGCTGCGTCCATATCCAAATGCATAGACAAGAAAAAGAAGAGGGACAAGGAGAAGAACAGCATATGTTGCACAACCGACGAGCAGAGGAAACGCTGCAGTCCAGTTACAGTTACCAGTTAAGACCACGACCGTTTGTTGCCTACTATATACGCTCGTAGAGAGCGAATCCTGATCCACAACATCAACATTAAGTAGAGCACAACAAACAGGAACAATAACAAAAAGACAAACAAAAAAAATATATATAAGAGAAAAGAGGAGAATAAAGAGAGGGAGAGAGCAGTTAATCAACTCAAAATCAACTTCAAGCATGATGAAACGCACTCGCATCGATGAAGTCCAATTTGGCACGCGCACCGGCCCGGGACCTGGAGGCGGAGGCGTCGTCGGAAGTGGAGGCGGTGTCGTATCAGGTGCAAATAGCGGGACAACAAGCGTGGGTGTCAACACAGCTGGTGTTGGCGTTACCATTGGCACAGTGGTGCCAAATGCTCACAGCGCAACAATAAGCGGCATTGGATCGATACATCATCGGATATTGACGCCACAGCATGGTGGTGCACAGACCATTGCCTATTTGCCGTCCACAACGCCGACGGCAACGAATCTGAAAACAACGAGCAGCATTGTCGATAGCGCCAGCACCGGCGCCCAAACCAACGCTGTGACCGTTGGTGGCCCCGGAGTTGGCGGCGGCGTTGTCGTCTCCACTGGCAGCGCGGCCACACAAACCTTGCAGTATACCACATGTGAGTACATCTATTCATCTATCTTCATACTGATCTACAATCCTATATTTCTGCTTGTCATGCGCAGCTTATAGCGTCGCTTCCATCCAAGCGGGTGGCACTCTCAAGGCCACAATAGCCGACGGCAATGCGGTGCCGCTGCACGTCCAAGCAGGAGGATTAGCTGGAGTCGCAGCTGGAACTGCAGCTGGAGCTGGAGGTGGATCCCAGACAGTATCGAGCAGCTGCCAGACGGGCACGATTCGGCAACGTACGATTAGTGGCACACAGACACAGAATGCCAGCAGCGGCAGTCTGACAACAACAGCACAGCAAACGCAGCCACCGACGCTGCAGACACCGCCCAATGGTCCAGTTGGCGGTGCAGCTGGTGCCGGAGCTGGAGCTGGAGTGGGTGGTGGCAATAGTACACCACCGCAGGGACAGTCGGCGGGTGGCGGCAGCGCAGCGCCGCGTCTCAAAGTGGAGGATGCACTGAGCTATCTGGATCAGGTGAAATACCAGTATGCGGATCAGCCGCAGATCTACAACAATTTTTTGGACATCATGAAGGAGTTCAAGTCGCACTGCATCGATACGCCCGGCGTCATTGAGCGCGTCTCTACATTATTCAAGGGTCATGCGGAGCTCATATATGGCTTCAACATGTTTCTGCCGCCCGGCTATAAGATTGAAATGCAACACGATGCGCTTGGCTTCTCCGTGCCCGTTGTCTCAATGCCCTCGCCCCCGGGTGCGCCCAGCAGCACCGGCACAGTGCACATGATTGCCGGCGCCGGCAGCAGTCCGTTGGCGAGTGGCGTGAATGCGCATACGACGCTCAAGCCGTTGACGCAGGTGGGACCAGGTGCTGGTCCAGGTGGTGCAGCTGCCGCGGCTGCTGCAGCCGTGGCACAAATTCAGACGGCTGGTGCCGTCAATTTGATGACCCACGGTGGCGCCTCACTCACCCAGACGACGATTCATGCGCTGCAACCAGCTGCCGCTGCTGCTCAGTCGCCTGGTGGACACGTGCATGTGACAAGCAGCTCAGCAGCAGCCCCACCACCACCACCAGTTGCAGGAGGAGTTGGTGTCGGAGTCGGTGTCGGTGTTTCCGTCTCGGCGCATAATATCCCACAGAATTACTCGAGAGATCGAGGCGAGCAGCGGGCAACGATAACGCCAACGGGACCTGGTCAAGTGGCGGCATCTGTGCCGGCGCCCGGTGGTGCCAGCATTGTGGTTGGCGGTGGTCCACCGACGCCAAATTCATTGAGTGAACTAAGTCCACACGCGGGACCAGCGGCCCAGCACAATTTGCATCACATCCAGCAGGCGCATCAGTCCCTACTCCTGGGCGAGGCGACGGGACAACAGAACCAGCCGGTGGAGTTCAATCACGCCATAACCTATGTGAATAAAATCAAGGTAAGCCAGTGATTATACATTTTGCCATGCAGAAATTCTAATCCCTATTCCTCTTGTTGCTCTGCAGAATCGTTTCCAAAGCCAGCCGGCCAAGTACAAGAAATTCCTCGAGATTCTGCATGCCTATCAGAAGGAGCAGAAGGTGATGAAGGAGGGTAGTGGTGGTGGCAGCACCATGAATCAGGGCAAAATGCTTACCGAGCAGGAGGTCTACACGCAGGTGGCCAAACTCTTTGGCCAGGACGAGGATCTGTTGCGCGAGTTTGGACAGTTTCTGCCAGATGCCACCAATCATCAGTCGTCAGCTGCCGCTGCTGCCGCCGCCCAATACATGTCCAAGTCGGCGCTCCACAACGATCATCACAACAAGCAGCAGGCGCAGCAGCAACAGCCGCAGCGCACCACAACAACGGCAACATTGAGCGGTGGTGCCCACATCAGCATGTCGTCTGCTTCGCCGTCCGCGGTGCCCAACAGCGGCTCCCCGTTGCATCTGAGCAGCGGGGCAACGCTCTCTCAGATTGACAGCAGCAGTGCACATGTCCACGCCCATGCCGCTGCCATTGGCAACTTGTCGGCGGTGAACACGAGTGTGAGCATAAAATCCTGTGCCGTACAGCAGAATCACATCATTAGCAGCAGCAGCATCTTCGAGAAGGAGTATCATGGACTGGGGCAACAACAGCTGCAGCAGCCACAACAGCAACACCGTGGACTGCCGCCACATCATCATCTGTCCGCCGCAGTGCCAACCGGTGGACTTCGTGGCGCTGCTGGAGCTGCAGCTGGTGGCGTTGGCGCTGTGCTGGATCAGCGCAATAATCACCATGCCCAGAAGTATGTGGCACAGCATCCGCATCAGAATATGTCGCAAAAGAAGTCGCCCAGCTACGGTGGCATCTCGAATGCCAGTGTGCCGCATCATCATCATCTCAGCGACAATTCCCTGGATCGCAATTCACCCAATATTACTGGCTATGTGACACCCGCTCAGCTGCCGGCCCATCCGCACCACAATGCCCACAATTCGAGCAGCGGTCGGCGACAAGCGGTGGATGAATTGGCGGCCGCATCGATTGCTGGTGCTGGTGCCGGTGCTGGAGCACTCGGCACAGGTGGACCGCCGCCAGCGAAGCGTCCAAAGCCATATTGTCGGGATGTCAGCTTCTCGGAGGCATCGCGCAAGTGCAGCATCTCGGATGCAGCGTTCTTTGACAAGGTGCGCAAGGCGTTACGCAGTCCCGAGGTCTACGACAATTTCTTGCGCTGCTTGACGCTCTTCAATCAGGAGATTGTCTCGAAAACGGAACTTCTCGGCTTGGTCTCGCCGTTTTTGGTCAAGTTCCCTGATCTGTTGCGTTGGTTTACCGACTTTCTAGGCCCGCCCATGTCCGGTCAGATCGGTGGCGCCGGCTCTGGAGCTGGTGGCCTAATCGATGGCATGCCCCTGCCGGCCACACAGCGTCAGGGCAGCAACAGCAGCTCTCATGATCGGGCGAGCAGCCATCAGAGTACGGATTATGTACAGGATGTGGATTTATCACTCTGCAAGCGACTCGGCGCCTCCTACTGTGCCCTGCCCCAATCCTCAGTTCCCAAGAAGTGCAGCGGACGCACTGCCCTCTGTCGCGAGGTGCTCAACGATAAATGGGTCTCGTTTCCCACGTGGGCCAGTGAGGACTCCACATTTGTTACCTCACGGAAGACACAGTTTGAGGAGACCATCTACAGGTGAGTTTTCTCCTTTCATATACCTATACTATTGCCCCTTATCCCAATTTTTCCAATCTTTGTATTTTGTTATACCCGTTACAATATACCGTCTGTCTGAACAAATGTATTTCAATGACTTCAAAAGCTCAAGCAACCCGATTTGGTGTACATTCTTTTATGAATCCCGAGCAGATAAAGTTTTTTTGAATTTTCCAAATGCCTACAAAATACTCCACCACCTCCAGAGTACTAATATTATAATTTTCTTTTTGATGCTGAACACTTCAATATTTTTAATTAAATTACCCATTGCAATCCGGCTCGATTAAATATAACTAAAGGCTGTTTTAAGTTTCTTATAAAAATAAGTTAAATAATATAAAATTCATAGATACATTTAAATAAGGTAATGGGTATCTTTTAGTCGGTCAACTCGACTATTGCGTTCTTACTTGTTATGTTTATGTTTTCCTTCTCTTTTTACTTCGACTTTCTTTGTTTTGGTTTCTTGTTGCGTTCGTTTCTGTTATCATTTCTATTCTTTGGCTTTCGTTTATATTTTATGAATTAACGAATCAACCAAACGCTCTAAACAAAAGGAATATTCACAGAACGGAGGACGAGCGTTTCGAACTGGATCTTGTGATTGAGGTGAACAGTGCCACAATTCGAGTGCTGGAGAATGTGCAAAAGAAAATGTCTCGCATGTCACCCGAGGAGTTGGTCAAATACCATTTGGATGATCATTTGGGTGGCACATCTCAGACAATCCATCAGCGCGCCATTCATCGCATTTACGGCGACAAATCCGGCGAGATAATCCAAGGCATGAAGAAGAATCCGTCGGTGGCAGTGCCCATTGTCCTCAAGCGGCTGAAGGTCAAGGAGGAGGAATGGCGGGATGCCCAAAAGGTTTGCACATGGAATAATCAAAATTATAATTCACACTCATTCGTTGTTGTTTATTTTAAAACAATTTGCAGAGCTTCAACAAACAATGGCGCGAACAGAATGAGAAATATTATCTGAAATCTCTGGATCATCAGGCAATCAATTTCAAGCCCAACGATATGAAGGCTCTGCGCTCCAAGAGTCTGTTCAATGAGATTGAAACGTTGTACGACGAGCGACATGATCAGGAGGATGATGCCATGGAGGCGGCCGGGCCGCATCTGATCCTGCCGTACAAGGATAAAACCATACTGGACGATGCGGCCAATCTGCTAATACATCATGTGAAGCGTCAAACGGGCATCCAGAAGCAGGAGAAGCAGAAAATCAAACAGATTATACGACAATTTGTGCCTGATCTTTTCTTTGCGCCGCGACAACCGCTCAGCGATGATGAACGCGATGACGGTGAGACGCCTATACCATATAATCTCTAATACCCTAACTCTTGACCCAACTCAAAACACAATCATCTCAGCATAGAACGAAACTTTAGTTAGTTGATTCATTCTCATCTTATCATTTTTTATGTTTTCTGAAGGTTAATCTTTATTTTATGATTAACCTTTCATTATAGATAAATTATCAAATTTTGCATGATAAAGAAAAATTAAGGAATAGATAAATAATTTAACTTAAACTCTTATTTTTTGTATCTTACTAAAAAAATATTTAAATATTTCTTGACCTTAAATTTTTTTTTAAATATTCAAATATAAAACTTAATTTAAATTTCTTGAGCGCAAAATAACTATACCAATTTTAATTATCAAAATTTTATTTTACAAATAGCAAGTAAATGATATTTTACAAAGAAATTAAAATATTAGGATTATAGTATGACATTCATTAATTTATTCTTTCATTAACTTATTGTTTTTATTTAAAAAATAATTAAATTTATTACGGTCCCTGCCCACAACTAAATTTAAATATTTATCTCACTTTTAGAGACTATTCATGCAGCACTTTTTTATTAACATTTGAAATTGCATTCTTTTTTTTTTTGTACTAACAAAAACTTTTTAAAGTATGTAAATCTAACCAGCTTTTAAATATACACAATAAATTGTTCATTTTAAAGTATTTTTAACTCAGAGAATGTTTTTATTTTTTTGCTTTCTTTTCTTTTTTATATTTTTTTGTATTCTTTTTGCCGAAAATTCGAACTGAAAATGTTGCAATTGCCAAATTTTGCCGTTCCGTTTGCAATTTGCAATAATTAATTTTGTAATTTAACAACTGTAATTTGAATTGCATAATTATTGACTAACCCACGAACAACAACAAATGGGGGACATCGCACCACCAACACCACAACCACACCGACTCAACGAATCCACCAACGATCACCAACCACACAAACGAAACGAAACCATTTTCTATAGCCTTTCAATTTTTGGTAGATGACACTAAAATGGAGGTCGATTCACCGCTAAGTCGCGCCCCCAAAGGCGTCGGCACGCCCAGCGAGGGCGCCTCCCCAGCACGCAGCAATGCGAGCAGCAGTAGCAGCGGAGGCGGCGGTGGCGCCACCAACGTCAATGCCAGTGGCAGTGGAGCAGCTGTGGCGGCCATTAAAAAGGAGTCAGAGGAATCGACGAAAGCGTTGTCCACATCGACAACAGCATCCGCAGCAACAACAACCACATCAACATCAATATTGTCCGATGATGCAACGCCGTCGACATCAACAGCAGCTGCGGCGGCAGCATCGTCAGCTGTCGGCATCGATGTCAAGGATAAGTCCGAGTCCGATGAGTCAACAACAACCACAACGACAGCGACAGCTAATGCTGGCAATAAAAGCAACAACAACAATGTGGCGACAATTGGCGCCAGTCCAAGGCGAGCAGGTGAAGATGGAGCAGCTGGAGCAGCGTCAACAACAACAACAACAGCCTCCGGCAGCGATGTGACTGTCAAGCAGGAGCAGGGAGACTTTGCGAATCCCTCGCTGCTGCCATCGCATGCGCAGGGACAACGTGAGGTGAGTCGAGATTAGAACTGCACATGATGAGCAGTTGCTCAAAGAATATATATCTTCAACATACCGATCAAAGTCATATTGAGAAGCTTCAAAATATAATATGTATTTCTTAAACTAATTTCGAAATTTCTTGAACTTTTATAGAACGAATCGTATTCGTTGTTCTTTGCCAACAACAATTGGTACCTCTTCCTGCGCTTGCACGCCATTCTATGCGATCGTCTCCATGTGATGTACGAGCGAGCGCGTCTCCTGGCCATCGAGGAGGAGCGGTGTCGTGTGAATCGACGGGAAAGTACGGCAACGGCATTGAGACTGAAACCCAAGCCGGATGTCCAAGTTGAAGACTATTATCCGACGTTCCTCGACATGCTCAAGAATGTGCTCGATGGCAACATGGACTCGAATACCTTTGAGGATACCATGCGTGAGATGTTTGGCATCTATGCCTACATATCTTTTACACTCGACAAGGTAAGCTCTATCGGCTGACGAAGTAGAAACTCTTAATTTAATCGCATCGAATATCCTTCTTCCTTAGGTTGTTTCAAATGCTGTGAGACAGCTGCAGTACTGCGTCACGGAGCGTGCCGCCCTCGACTGCGTGGAGCTCTTTGCAGGCGAGCAGAGACGTGGCAGCACCGGAGGCTTCTGTCGCGATGCCCACAAGAGCTACGAACGGGAGATGGGTTATCAGCGAAAGGCCGAGAGCATCCTCAATGAGGAGAACTGCTTCAAAGTGTACATTGTAAGTGGATACGATTCAACCAGCAATCATCAACTAAATGATCTATTTCTTTTAACAAATTACAGTACAAAATTGATTGTCGAGTCACCATCGAACTGCTCGATTCCGAGCCCGAGGAAGTGGAGAAGCCAGCGGTGTTAAAGGCCCAAAAGTTTAGCAAGTATGTTGAACGACTGGCGAATCCAGCGATGGGTGCCGGCGGAGGAGGAGGAGGAGGTGGTGGCAACACTGCTGCCTCAGGCAATGACAACATGGATACAACGGACATCAAAACGGAGGAGGAAGAGGACAATGCCGAGGTGAGTGAACAAATAAACAAATAATTCGACAAAAAAAAAGAAAAAGAAAAGCGAAAAAAAAGAACAGCAGCAGCTTTATGTGTGCTTGAAGAGTGGTTAACCATGTTGTTTGTGTATTCTCTGTTGTGTTTATTTGTTTGTTTTGTTGTTGTTAAGTTTAGTTTACAATTTCACTTCCTCAGTTACGACTCGAATATACTCCCAAATAATGCAAAAGAGGCGCAGCCGCTACTTGACTTCTTTTCTGTACATACTAACGATAGTATTAGTAATTAGAAATTGATTATATTCGACAGTTCACTTTTTTCATACGATTCTAAAGAGTTTTCCTTGTCCACATGTCCACATTCAAATTTTGAATCGATTAAAAATCGATTATTTCAGAGTTGCTACTCTTACCAACTCTTACAATAACAAACTTACATTAACAATTACTAATAAATAGAGTTTAGTAGTTAAGAGGTCCGTCCATTCCATACATTCACTTTTAATACACGTCGATTTATTATAATTTTTTTTTTTTTATTATTAAGAATGTTGTACTTATTGACCTAATATAAGACCATCGATACTGTGGTCCCTGAGAAGAGAGTATTGTGTTATCAATAAGTGGTTTAATTTTGATTTGTTGTACATATGTACATAATTACATACATATTGCTCCATTATTGATGTATTGCTTATTTTCGTATAAACATAATTTATGTATGTCATCGTTTTTCTTTGTTTTCTTCATCCACTTTGGCCACAATTTTAGAAGTTTTTCATTGGTTAGAGTTCTTTTATGATTTGAATATTTTGCGGACCCATTGCGCTTTTCGCACATTTTCTATCTTTCTACAACTTTCTTTTTATCGTTCTCTTTTCTTTCCGTTTCGTCTCTCATTTCAACATGCCGCCTACCAATCGCCCACATATCCGTATGCGAACCAAACAACAAATAAAAAATAAATACAAAACCGAAAAAAAGAAAAATGTTCACTAATTAATGCTTTTTCTGCATTTTTCTCATTTTTTCCACTTTATTTTATGTACCAGGTCAATTCCAAGGCTTGAAATAACAAAATAGTTTTGATAATTTCATTGAATAAGAAGAAGAAAAAGTCGTATTGCAAAATGAAATAGTAATAAATGAATTTGTTTTTTGAGATTAACCAACAAAAAAAAAAAAAAATCCGCAACAGCAACAACAACAATACAGTTATCATCCAGTCACCCCACCATACCACCACACCACCTGCACCACAAATACGTACAAGCACTAACACACCCATACATTCATCACACAAACACATACACATAAATAGACAACATTTGAATTTAAAATGTCGAATACCATAATTTATACATAAAAGCTTACATTATGTGAAATTTAGTACATACCCGAAACAAAACACGCACACGCTCACACACATAAGTAATATGCATATGTATAAATATGTTAAATAGTAGTTTCTAAATAATGTTCATAGGCACGCATTTATTGCATTTATTTCTGATTTCGTTTTCCTTTGCGTTCGTTCGTCTTAAAGTCAAGCAAGAATTACAAATACAATAATAACAACAACACATGCCCAGCAGCAGGTGAATGATGACGAGAGCAAGAGAGTGTGAAAGAGAGCAGGAGTGTGAGCTTGGGAGAGTAATGAGTGCAGTGTTTTTTTTTTGTTTTTGTGTGGCAATTGCATACGATGATCGTTTGCTGCATCGATGATAAATGTGTTATCGAAAACTGTGTTGGTTAAGGGCCAAAGTACTAGAGCAATAAAAAAAAATGAAATAAAAAAAAATAACGTATAAATATAACAAACTGAACAAATGTAAATAATGTTTGTATGTATGCATTGTATTTTATTATTGTGTAGTTTAAGTGTTCAGCGTAGCAAATTTTGTAAATTGACGACCGACACAGACGTTGCGAGTGAGAGAGAGAAAGAGATTAATTTTAAATGACAGAATTGGGCGTGTTATATATATTTAACAATTTTTATAACTCCTCTACACATACATACATAGAAAGAAAACAAAACAAACAAACAAAACATCAATTGTAAATCCAATTGAAATATATAAAATGAAAGTAAACTTTGCTTAGGCTTTGAGTTCTATTGGGGCTTGTTTTTGGGCTTAGTGCAGCTGGTGGCATACATGAATACATTATGTACAAACATATGTGTATATATAATACCTATATATGTGCATATATATATATATAGTATATAGTGTATGTGCTTTTAAGTTTAAAGCAAGGTAAGTTATGCCTTACATTCTACGGTATGCATATACGTATTCATTTGATTTATTTAGATTAAAATACACTATTCGTATTGCTCTCAGAGAGCAAAGAGAGTTGGATGTTTTATCGTTATTGTTATCGATTTTTATTTCAACTTTATTTGTGAATGTCTATAGATATGTGAATTTTTCTTATGTTTTCTCTTTTAATTCAATATGCGTGTGTGTGCTATGAATGTGTTCAGTCTTGGGCTTTTTATTGGCCTGGTACAAAACACTATCAAATACCAGCAACACTCCCCGCTCTGTGTTTTTTTTGTTTGGTCCCCCTACCTAAGTTTATCACGTATATTATTCTGTCGTATAAACGTATAACTCGTTAATAGTTGTCATTGTTAGTAATTTACACCCACACACACACACACACACACCCACTCACACACACAATACACTTATAAGCTTTAAGTACTTGATATCTATTTAATTGAGCATGTTGAATTGCATTTAAGAATTTGTTGTTGCTTCGCTTTGTTGCAAGTGGTATTAACTGTGTGTCTCATTCTCGTACTTGCAGCTGGTGCGTGGGACACGTAAAGCGCGCTTCCTGTTGCGCAACAAGCGTCGATCGCAGCTGCACGAGGAGCAGGTGCGTCAACTCTTTGAACAGAAGCGCATCTGCGCCGGCAGTGGCATTGCTGCAACCGAAGGAAATGCCGCAAATGTTGCAGCTCCTGCTGCTGCGGCTGCTGATGCAACGGCGACTGCAACGACAAATGCCACAACCACCAACATCAATAACAATAATACCAACAACAATAATAACAACAACAACAGCTGGAACAAACGCGCCCCAGAGCGTTTGGGTGCACCACAATTGGGTCTGGCGGAGCAGTATGCATTCAATGATCGCGACGAGATCAGCACTAACGCCAGCAATGGACGCTGCTTTGTGACCAGCAAGAATCTCAATCTACTCAAATACGATGCAGTGCGTCGTGCCAAGAAGGTGAGTCTAATCTTGTAATCAATTCTTAATCAATTGATGATTCTAATCAGTGTTTTTCTCCGTCTGCCAACAGAGTCATTGCCGTGTCACGCAGGCCAAGTACACGCGATTTCAGAGCTATGTCAACAAGTGGCTGCAACAGCACGTCAGCGAGCAATTGCAACAGCATTGCAGCGACTGGTTGCTGGGCAAGACACCGGAGCAGATCAATGCTAGCGGCTGGGGCGCCACAAGTAAAACCAAATCGTTGCAACAGAAGGATACGTCAAAGACGCCGTATCGCATCTACACGCGCTACAAGGTGCAGCAATCGGGCAGCAGCAACATCTCTGTTGCAGCAGCCGCGACAGTTGCAGCTGCAGCAGCAGCAGCAGCAACAACTGCAACAACAGCTACAACGCCGGCAACAGTTGCAACAGCAACTGCAATTGTATCAACGACACACTCGGTTGCCAACAATGCCACAAGCAGCAGCAACAGCAGCGGTGGCATGTTAAACGCTGACACGACAACAACGGCAACAAATGCACCACAACAACACTGCAACAGCGCTGCAGCAGCAGCGGCTGCTGCCACAGCCGGCAATGCTGAGGCGGGATTGCAGCAAGTGCGACCGATGGAAAGCTAACCGACAGCTGTTGTTGCCGCATGGCCAAATGCATTCATGTGAAGTCTCACTGTATTGAAAGTGTTAATATATTTAAATTGTGATAGCAGTTCCTGGACAAGTTGCAGACGGGGACGAGGCCAGTTAGCCATGGCTATATCCGGGCTATATATCTATTAGCATAGAACGCAAATGATAAATTGGCAACACATAAATCAACTGGACTCGGATCATCGCTATTTTTCACTTTGTACAAAAGTCATTTAAATAATAGGCGTAGTATTGCTCCTAATAAGAATTTTGATAGGCTTACTACAACATCTTGAGTATCGTTTAATGTTAGTTAATTATAATATGGCAGCGTTTCTAGTTAATAAGCGATTTATACACCCACACACACACAGGCAGTCGTTTAAGCCCTGTCAAGCTTCGAGTGTTTGTGTTAATTAATTTAATATCGAGCGTCTGTTTAGCATTAAAGTTTTATGAACACATACACACACAACTTTTTAATTTTACAAACATTTAACGTATTTTTATACAAAACAAACCTTGTACAATTCCTTGTGAATACTATTGATTATATGCCTATTTATAAGTTTATTCTAAGTTGTAAAAAATCAAATGAGCTAATTAAAAAAAAAGTATCAAAAATGAAATTGAAATTTAACAACTGAAGAATCTGGGATTTAGTAAACGAGAATGATGGAAACCCAAATGACCATTAATTGATATATATTTAAAAAATACAAAATATTATACATAGTTGGCGCACAAAACATAAATATTCATACTTAAAGTTCCGTTGCGGAAGTTACAAAAAAACGAAAGCATATTTCGGATGAATTAAGGATATAAAAAACTTATAATGGGGGCCAAAAAATTCTTCGTTCGTCCAATTTATGAAAACTGGTCCGTTGCGGATATAAACAGCGCGAATATTCGAAAAATACACATAGATACATATAGCTGGATTGAATATTGTCTGAACAAATATCACTTGTAGATGAAATCACGTCGCGTTATAATGCCGGCAATGCGATTCTCATTGTTGATGACCAGCATATGACGTAGTCCCAAGGCACGGAAAATGTTGAAGATTTTTGGCACGGAATCATGCTGGCAAACGAAATAAAGATTGAATGGAAAGATCAGCATATTTATTTTGTAATATTTACCATATTGACGCGTACTGGAGATGGATTCATAAACATGGATAGATCCACCGTGTAATTAATCTTCCTGTCCAAGGGACGCACGCTCTAAATATTGAGAATATAAAAAGAGTTAAGAACTAGGTATAATTAGTATTTGGAAAGTATGATAGTTGCCTTAATAGAGGGATACCGCGGATAGACATCGCGAAATGTCTGTATTGTTGTTTCTGGCAGCCAAAAACGTTTGTTCTCCACGTACAACGATTTGAGCAAAATGACAATCAGTTGGGAGCGCAATATAATGCCGCAGACACGTCCCTCGGACCGACGATCCTGCCAAGAAAAAATGGAATTAAGCGCAGCTACTCAAGAGATAAGGAATCCACTTACATCCACAACATCATCAACAACTGGGAATCCATTGTGACGGCATCTTTGGAGCATTTCATAGATGTAGTGGGCGCTATCAACCAGCTTGATGCAGACAACTGGCTTACTCAATATCTCGTTTGCCGTGAGTCCTTTGTATTGAGGCAATGGCTCCCACGGCAGCATTGGCACATTATTCACCTCGATGACAGTGTCGTAGATGCCGTCATTGAAGTAATCTCCCACCCATTTGGCGCTGATCAGGGCTATGATCAGTGGAAAGAAGAATGATGTCTCAATGCCCGTTGTCTCCATCAGGATGACCGACAAACTGATGGTCATGCGCAGCACACCACCCAAATTGGCAGCGGCGCCAATGAGAGCATATTTTCCAGGATGCAAGAATTGCTGGAAATGCTCAACAGATTATAGGCAATGAAACGGAATGGTATGAAGTTGACCTACTGTTGTAGGAAACAGATAGAACAGCAGCATGGCAACAAGTCGCCCCCAGGCAGCGCCCACCAGAGCCGTGGGTATAAAGACGCCCAGAGAGACGTTGAGGCCAAAGGTGGCACACGACAGCACATAGTAGACGAGTGTGAACATGGCAAGCGTGAGTATCTTGTGAGAACCTTTAAAAAGAAAAGTAATATAATTATATTTAAGTAAGCAAAACTGTAAGAAATCCTGTAGAGCTCACCTGGTGGATCATGGAATAGTGCACGCACAGTTGCCTCGGGTGTCTGGAACCAGAGTGCCGCCACGGCATTGTACTCGTTGTCCTCGCAAAACAACTGCACCGGATGAATGGTAGGATCGTTGCCCAGGGGACGACAATCGTTGATGAAATAGATCATGGCGCAGGCCATTGTGACGCCCATTATCGCCACCAGAATGGCCTCAAACACCTTGCCCACTTTCCAAGGCACAAAACGTTTGCGGAACTTGTTAATGCGCATATTCAATGAGTTCCATGCGGCGCCCAATAGACCGCCCGTCACACCCAGCAGCATGAAGATGGGAAGCTCAAAGTATTCAAAGCTCAGCGGCTGGTCAAACTTGCCTAAGTTGAAGAGACCCGTGAATGTGAAGTCCTGCAGGCCGTGATAAGCGGAGAGCACAATGTTCAGGGTGAACGAGCTGATGATGGATGCGATCAGTGTGCGCCAGATAAGATTCTGATTCCAGAAACTGGCCGCCTCCTCCAGCGAGAATAGCATGCCACCAATGGGGGCACCGAAAGCAGCTGAAACTCCTGCGGCAGCGCCGCCCAAAACAAAGTCACGCTTCTCGTGATCATCGCGAAAGGCTTTGAAGATGTGAAAGTCCTTGATAAAGGTTGTGCTCTTGCCCTGCGAAATGCCCGCGGCGACAACGGCGCCGGCGTGTATCATCGGTCCCTCCTTGCCGCCAGCTAGACCGCCCACAACGGATGTGATGACACCAATCGCCTTCACAGCCAGCGTCTTGATGCGCACAATACGCGGCACCTTCACGCCATTCAGATAGCTCTTCACCTGGGGAATGCCACTGCCGGCGGTAATTGGCTCGATGTAGGTAACCATGGTGGCCCCGATGGCCACGGGCACAATGCTCAGCAGAATCCACCAAAGGAATGGCATCGCCAGATCCCCATTTCGGTCTGTCATGGGCACATTGTCATCCACAGCTTTAAAAGAGAGAGATAAATTGTTTATTTATAGTGCTCAATTGGATTTGGGTTTATCATTTACATTGCTTGAGAAACTTGTACTTGATTTCCGACAACTCCTCGATGATAATATCGATGGTGCAGGCTATCAGTGCGGTTATGATGCCAATGAGTATAAATATAATCCAACGTGTGACGTGAGTCCGTAGCGAGAAGCGATCTCTTAACCGCTTTCGCTGCTCATCCTGGAACAGCGTGTTATCGCACACATCATAGTCCAGACTCTACAAATATATTATTAGATGTTCAGCTAATCAGTTAATTATTATGACAAAGAAACTTTAATTTTTCAAAACTGCTACTTAATCTTATGTGCTTTGTCAAAACAATTGCTTGACTCACTGTATATACATATGTATGTAAGTTGCATGTAAGTTCAATTTGTTGGAATTACCTCGTATTGAATGTGAGTTTGCTGATGATTATTATCCGCTTGTGCCGCTGAAGTTCGCGACCGTACATGGAATACGGGCTCAGGATCATGATCGACATGGTTGCGGCTGTTGCTGCTGATCTGTTGCGTCGTAATACCCTGATTAAAATAAAGTTCATGAGTTGCGCGCACTTATTTGCACAAGCTGCAATTCATTCCATCTGTTGCATGAATCATCCAAGTCTCTGTGGAATGCAATTTAAACAAAGCACTTACTTCGCTTGTTTCCGGAGCGACAGCATTGATATCTAATAGGGGCGGTACATGTATGGCATTGTCAAAAGTCCCTCTTTCAAAAACTGGTTGACTTCGACTTGTTGAAAATGCTTCTGGTTCATTATTAGAGTGTATTACAGGTTTAAAGCCGGGTGGATATTGTTGTTGTTTTTTGACTACTTCTTCGTCGTCACTTGAGTAAGAATTTTCATCGAGATTGATCAATTTGTTTTTGTCATCCATATTGTAAACATTAAAATCACTTTAGTAACACCATAAAACACATAATTATAAATTGCGTCGAGTCGTTCAGATTAAGTTCGATGGAACGGTGTGGCAGCCTTGGTTCTCAGAAAACAGTGGCAACATTCGTTTCGTTCATTTGTTCAAAATAGACAAAAGGTGGCGTTCGATGACATTTCTGAAACAGATTTAAAACGGACAACTATTTTAAATTGCATCTTTATTTACGCTCTGTAGTTGGACAATAAGTAACTTTATTTTAACATAAAATTGTTTGTGGCTGCCAGAGCAACTTTCTTTATATTATATGGATAATAAAATAAATTCGTTTCGCAGAAACGGTTGTTTACTGTGGGGGATCAAAGTTGAAATTGGGATGAAGAAACTTAAACTTGGCCATGTCGAAGAGTAAACGTTTACGCTCGATTTGATTGCGCGTTTGCAGCTCATCCTTGATATCGCCCAATGTGTTATCAATGCGCATCAGAATTTCACGCGGCGATCCGTTAACATACGTAGCTAATTGCTGGCCACTGGACACGTCCATTTGAACATTCTGCCCAGAATTATGACTCACTACGCTGTGCTCCAAGTCATCACTCTGCAAGGACGAGCTTCTGCTGAGATCTATGGCTTCCGGCTGCTCCCCAGACACTTGATTCGGTTGCTCTGGTTTTATAAAATGTGCAGGTAACAGGCGTGGAATACATATCAAAGCTGGTATATCATCATTGTTTTCACCTGGCTGATGGACCCCCAATGACTTTAAACTCATATTTGATAGCTGTAATTTACAAACATTTTAATTTCAAATTAATTAGTATTTTATAAATCTGATTTACTTACATTGTTTGTATCCTGTAGATTTTGTTTATTGTTCGTATTGTTGTTGTTGTTATTATTATTGTTGTCCTGTGTTGGGGTCAAGGAGAGTATGCCCGAACTTTGGCTATTGTTATCCAATGAAGACTCGCACAACGAAACGGACTAAAAAGAGCAAATCAAAAACATTTATTTATTTACATGAGCTTGTTTCATTCAACTCTTTTTCTGCAGAGCAACAGATACAAGCATGTTATGCACATGGATGGGCAGCATGACACACACACAATTCTTACGCGATAAGCTCACACACAAGTATGTGTGGACTTGTAACGGTGAATTGTTTTGCGATCTCGCTCTCTCAAAACAATTAAGTGTTTTGATTAAGACATAAGCAGATAGACAAGGACAACAACATATTTGACAATTTTTACTGTTCGAATGGCTGCTGCTTCCTCCTGTTTGTGATGTTCTTGTTTGTGTCGCTGAAACACCGTTTTGATTTTTAACTCGTGAGTTTTTGCGTACTTGGGCATTTCTATGGTCGAAGTTGAAGATTCAGCCGAAGCTGTGGCAGGCACAGGCGTTGTTGATTTCTTCCGGCATTTGGCAATGCTTCGGTTTTTCGTAATTCTATCGCGACGTTCAACCAACGCGGCCACCTTCATTTCATGCAATTTTCCCAGCAAAGATGCATGACGACGCTGTCGGTTATAATTATTATATGAAAAAATGCACAACTTCGAGTATCTATTTAATCACTTCTGGCTTACCTTGATGTGCATATGAAAATTACCAGTGGACCGAACGCTGCCGCGATAAATCCGATCCGGCGGACAAGAGCAGCACTTGACGGTCACATTATCGCCAATCTGGCTTTCAATGCGATAAAGTTCACCGTTTAATATGTAAGGTACGTGCTGGCGACGTACTATATCAGCTTTCAAATCAGATTTGTCTTCTAGCTCTTCTTCGTCCTCTTCAAATTCCTCTTCCCTTGGCATTTCATAAAATATTGTAATATTTATGTTAGCACCAATAAGCGATCCGTTGCCTTAGCAGTTTAAGGTTCGATTGAACTTTTCAATCCCAGTTAGTGTGTATGTATGTGTGAAAATGGCAATGTAGGAATTGCCGAAATAGATACATACGCACATGCATCTGTGAGTACAAATTAAGGCTAAAGAGGAATTTAAAAAAGCATTGTACGAGAAAGAATTGGTAAAATGTACATATGTAAGGAAGCATACATTTTTGACAGAGGCTCTATGAAGTTATCGATAATTGTAAAGAATATGCTATATAAAAAATAAGACTGCCAAAAGCTGGGCATCCATTTTATAATCGTTTCAAATTTAATTACAAATAAAAAACAATAGATTTTGAACAGGTATTATTTAAATAAATTTGTTATATTTATTTAAATTATTTTGTAAATTATAAAAATTGAGTTTAATATTTATAAATTGTATTTGAATTACTCTTCCTGTTTGAAAATAGGAGGTCATTTATCCCAAATGTGCAATTTATTTAAATATACCAAATGGGGACTTATTTGAAATACATCTTTAGAATTTATACTTTTTGCCATAAAATGATACTTGTAAGCATTGAATATAACGGTCAAAAAATGTACGCTATGTTTTTCATTGAGAAACAGAATTTAAACGTAGGTGTAGGATATTTCGCAAACAGACAACAGGTGGCGCTTACAGGTGTGACGACACATGAAACTTTGAATTAATATTGGTTAGAAGATGGAACTCTTTTTTTGTAATATTTTTATTCATCTGACCTGGTGTTGTAATTAGATTAAACAATAAAACTCAAAGAAGTTAATTCAAATTAAATTTAGTTGCGCGCCATGTGATGTACCGCAGGTGCTGCCAGACTGTCGACTAAGATATTGGTCACTCTGAAGCACTCAAAATGTACTCGATACCTTGTTGTTGTTGCTTTCTGCAGCCCTGGTAAGCTCACGTTTTTTAAGTTCAACATAAACAAACGTGAGATGACGGAAATAAGCAAGCCAAACATATTAATTACCGGTACCTATTTAATAAATAACTACATTGATATCTTAATAAGCAGTGCTTTTAATATACAGGCACACCCGGTGCCGGCAAATCGTATTTGTGTGAACGTTTGGCCGAACAACTAAAGTTCAGCTGGCTGGATTGCTCGAAGATCGCAAAGGAAAAGAATTTCATTGAGGAATATGACGAGGAATATGACTGTCCCATTCTCGACGAGGACAAGGTGTGCATCGTACAATATATATGTGATAGCTTATAACGATGTTTCTGTTTTTCAGCTCATGGATCACCTCGAACCTCTGATGGCCGAGGGCGGCAACATCGTTGAATATCACGGCTGTGATTTCTTCCCGGAACGCTGGTTTCAAGCCGTCTTCGTTGTCACCTGCCCCAACGAAACCCTCTACGACAGACTCAAGGATCGCGGCTACAACGAGAAAAAGTTAACGTCCAACATACAGTGCGAAATATTCGGCACAATATTGGAAGAAGCGCGCGAATCATATAAATCGGATATAGTCTACGAGTTGTCCGGGGAAACAAAGGCGGATGCCGAAAAGAGTCTTAAAACAGTTAAAAATTGGTATAGCATGTGGAAACGCAAGTAAAGATATGAATATATAAGTATGTACATAAATATGTATCTATTAATCATGGACAATTATACAAAACAAATTTTGTATTCAGATGATGTATTAGAGTAAAATAACGTCTTGTAAAATGTGCTGGGTTCAATCTCCAAGTATTCAATCTTGGAAGCATAGTTTTTTCTAGTTGTCCAACTTTTAATCATATACGTTCATTCATGATAATGTACTATTCATTTTATTTGTAAATTAAATCATTATTTCTATGCCAGTCTAAAATAGTTTTCCTCCCGTTTTCCGCCTTTAAATGAAAAAAACTGACATGCAAGTATATTTATATAGAAGTTTATTTAAGAGTTATTGTACATGAAATGGATATACTTAGAATTAGTAGATTGCCTATCGACTACTGTTAAATGCGCGTCATTTTGAAGCGAAGAGGACCATCCGGAGCGTACATAAATGTTACGGCGTAGTCCAGTGGCGGATGATTGTACTCCAGTTTGTAGTTGCGGATCAGTTTGGCCAGGAGTATTTGCATCTCCAGATCGGCAAATCGCCGACCAAGACACATGCGGGCACCGTAGCCATAGGGGAGTGAGGCGAACGGATGCAGTTTGCCAGGAGTGCCACCATGCTGTGCCTTGAGCCAGCGCTCCGGCCTGAATGTGGCTGCATCTGTGACATATTCCTCCATGTTGCCGGTTACAATCGTGGGAAATACGGCCTGCACGCCCTTGGGCACCTGGTAGCCGCATATAACGCTATCCTCTTGCAGGGTGCGTCCATTGCCGATGACGGTGCTGTACATGCGGAAGACCTCCTTGATGAACGCCTTCAGGTGGTGCATTTGGTCGAGCAGTGGAATCGTTAGTGGTGTATTCGCATCTGGGAGCAGGCGCTTCAGCTCCTCGTGCACCTTCTGCTGCTCCACGGGTCGTGTGGCCAGCTGGTACAGGATGGAGCACACAGCCATGGATATCTATTGAAAAGAAAGGGTTATTAGTCTCTTTCTTAAGATGAGATTGGATTAAGTGATCGCTTATACCGTGTCAATGCCAACGAGTATCAAATCCAATGCCATTATGGTGGCAATCTTCTCATCCTTCTCCGACATGATCACCTTCTCCAGGAGCGACGGTTCACCGGCTCGTTGGCTGGCATCCTGCGTCTTCAGGCGCTCCGTTGCACTCTGTATGTACTTCATGCACACTCTGAGGAGGAAAAGAAGGAGACTTAACACACTCCTTTTTTTGTTGGCACTGATATTACCCCACAAAGAAGTTCATGTTCTTGACGTAGCGCGTCCAAAGTGGAGTGGGAAAATAACGCCAATAGGGCGCCTTCAGCTCCAATGTGGCCACATTGCGCAGAGCGTATTTGGCAGCATTAATAATCTGCTGTGGCTCCGAGTCCGGCGTCAGGTTATCCTCGAGGCAGCCAAGACGAGCGTCCAGCGCCACACGACCAATGCCTGAAGAAGGAGCGTTCAAAGAATTGAATGATACCAGTATTAAGGGCAGTCATAGCTTACACTCCAAGGACCATTTGTGAATCTCGTTATCGAAATCAACGGGCAGCTCCTCGTTGGCATCCAGCAGGCGCTCACAGCGCACCAGAAAGTCCTCTGTAATCAGCTCCAGGGGCTGCAGATAGCGTCTAACGGTGGACAGCTGGAGCACTGGCTTCTGCACACGCGAACGGAACTGACGCCAAGGCTCGCCGTGTCTAAAATACATTAATCGAATATTAATACGGCAAGATGCACTTTAAGAATTATTGACAATTAATATCTACCACAATTTAACACCACTTAAAAAAAAAACCAAACAAGATTTTAAAGAGAGCTCGCCAAGAAAATTAATTAGATAATTCACAAGTTTAGTACTGTGAATGTTCTTTATTTAGAATTAATACTAATTTAATCCATTACTTAGTTTTCTTGGCTTTGTTTTTGTAATTCCTACAGAAATATTTGTAATTCAGATGAGTTACCATAATGGATTATATGTATGTCTAGTCTGGTAATCAATATAAAATTGATTAACTTACACGCCAACGACGCCGCCGAGTTCACCAAAGAAATCCTTGCGCACGACGCTCTTGTACTTGACCAGACTGGGCATCGATGGCCGGAAGGGGGTGGGGCCCTCACTTCGGTAGCACTGCAAGAACAAGAACAACATGAAGAAGAAGAATTCGTTGTTTCATACTGACATTGAAGCAATTTGTGGTCGTTTCGCAACCGCCGCGTCACAATTTGTTGTTTATGCTGTACTTGATTTTAATGCTTCTCGTTGCCTTCGTGTGCATTCGTGCGTGTTTCAAGTATTTACTGTGTTCCGCTGTCTGAATGTGTCGCCTGTTTCGACTCCGGATATTATCCGTGCTCATGCTTACCTTTTCTATTTCATCGGCATCGTAGATGAAGAGCAGATCGGGCCTGCCAATCAGGCCAGAGAAGCGCACAATCCTTCCGTATCTGTCGTGCAGCAGCGACGAGATTTTAGCCACATCTGATATCGTGTATTGGCCAATTATTGGCATCAGCCTGTCAAGGTAAAACAGCGTAATTCGTGTGACAACTTGTCATTGAAAATTTGAAAAATATAAGAGTATTTGGTGTGTATTTGCACAGCGTTTTTCATGCAACTGTTTATCAATATCTTATGCCGTTTGTTAATGTTTTTTTTAACTGTCTAGACCGTAATTTTTATTTATGCTTTGGCCATATTAACATGTCAGCTAGTTGAGAGCTTGTTAAGTGCAGTAGGCAATGCACTCGTAATATTGATGAGCGTTATTTAGCATGACGCCATAACAAATTTTAAAAGGTGTGTTCCATAAATTTTTATGACAATTGCTTTTGAAAAAAAAAACGAAAGTACGCGTTTTTGAAAACTCTTCTTTAATGGTATATTTTATATTCATATGTATAAATTAATTAAGATTTTATTCTTTTAACTTTCAATTAATTTAAATTATGTTAAGTCTCTCAACAAACTGGTTGAGATTTGAAAACAATTTTGAATTTGTTTCAGAAACACTGAAAATTGCTTTGGCATTGTTTTTGGCTTGTTAGAGATTTGTAGCTCTTTAAATTTTTTTCAGTTTAATGGAGTTAGATAATGCAAGTTGATTATCGTACTGAATATTTCACTGTCATTTTTGTTAGAGCCAAAGTCAAAGGCAATGAATAGTGCAACTATTTTATTTTTTAATTTATTTTTGTTGCAAATACACACACACACGTTTGCAGTGTGTATAAATAATACTCAAGCATCAATTGTTTACATTTGTGTATTTTTTTTTCAGCTTGCACCAAAAATTCACACATTGCTGGCGACCTTGAAAATTGCGCTAATTGAACGCTAATGACGAAGAAAGAAAGAGTGAGAGAGAGAGAGAGAGAGGGAGGGAGCTGGAGACGAAGACGAACAGACAAATGACACGCTGCGTATTTATGACTGGCCAAAAGAGACGCTAACCAAATGCGCTGTTATACGCGTACCACCAACAGTGCTAGCTGAATCGATAGATTGGGTGTAAATTAACGTAAATCCACAAGAATCTGCAAACGATTCACAATTTATTGGCAATTATTTTTATAGTTGGTCTACAGCATTCAAAGGGAATGGGGAAACCCGTTTGGTTATGGTCAGTGAAATGAATGCTTGAGAGCAAAAATTCAACACTCAAACAAGATTATTATCGTCACACACACACACACACACACACACACATACGCTTACAACAATAATTGGGTCAAGAGAAGCAAGCGAAATACAAGAAGAAGAAGAAGAAAACCAAGCAAAAGAGTTTTCACTGCGGAGAGTGCATTGCATTGCATTGCATTAATCATTGATTGTTGTTGCATTGAAGAGTGAAAGCAAGTTTGTCGCCTAAGTCTTTTGATTTGTATACGTTTCTTTTCGTTGTATGTTTAATGTTTGTACAAACCGCCAAGTATTGCCAAGTATGGGCAGTGGCTTTGGTCCTGGTATCTCGTTGTAGGCCAATGCATTCTGCCACTCGGCCGTGGCATGTATGCGTGCCCCAGCTGGCTCCTGCTCCTCCTGGCCAAGATGTGGACACGCCGTTGCCGCCGTTGCTTCTGTGGCAGCTGCCGAATTGTCACGCCGCTGCAGCAATTGTGAAGTGGCTGCCTTGGACGCAGTGCGTCTTAGGGCAGGTGTGACTGCAGCTGTGCTTCCAAAACGCCAAGCGCGCATTGGCAATTGATTCATTTTGTTGGGCAAAACGCTTTTGACGGATTTAAATTCAAAACAGATTTCACTCGCTTTGGATTTCCAATTGATAAATGGTGACACACACACACACACACACGCACACACAAAACGATTTGAAATTGGAATGCGAGAATAACAAAGAATAGCTTTGCTTTTTGGCTTGTCAACTGCCAACTGTCAACTGTAGATTGTCGTTTGCCGTTGCTTACTCGACGGCCGCTCGTTGTAAACTGGTTAACTGAAAAGCTCAGCTTCGGTTTGGGCATCCGTTTTGGCAGCCGCTGAACGTGCCAGCTGCTTTCTAATGAGTTTCGAATGCGTGAGCTTCGGCTGCTCATTCGTTCAGTCTATCTTTGGTTTCGGGTTGGTTCGAGTTTTCTAGTAGTACAACTACATAAGTATGTTCAAATACAGTTAACACTTGAATGACCATATCGCTTAAAGCCGATCACACCCTTCCCAAATTCTATTTTTTAAGTGCTGCTAAGACCTTTGACCTTCGCCCAAGTTTTCTATAAACAAGAAGATTCGTTTAAATAAAGATGCATTTGTGTTTGTCGATTCTTAACTATTTTAAACTCAGTTAGAAAAACCAATAAAATTGAATACAGAACATTTCTAATTTAAACTTTCAGTGAATTTTCTTTTGATCAATTATCTTTAAGAAAATTATGAAATAACCTTTCAGGGGTCTGTTTATTCAAGCATTATCGAAATAAAATGGATAAATAATTATGATTAAAGCTAATGCGACTTTAAACGATTGAAAATTGAAAGTAATTCTGAAAATCAATAACAAACCAACGTTGTGCGATTCGCGGGTCAAGCGAACCTTGACGGCAATGTTTAATTTATCTGGTCTAGTTGAAAAAGTAGCACAGTGCATTATCGGAACAGCTATGGACGTGACAGCTCTCCGATTCTTAGTCCTCTTGGCAATTCTAGTGTTGGCAATTGGCGGTGGTAAAAAGTCCGGTTCGAGGTTTACCAATCTCAAGTGCGTGTCCTACAACGAGAGTTTTGCCAAATTCAAGACCTGCAAGCTCAATGTGCTCGGCAGGGGCATCATCGGCACGGACGTCCACATCCAGTTGTTCCAAATACCGATCCACACTGTATCCGTTAGTAGTTGAAGTATGTATATTTTAAAGGGTATAACACTTACGCATACTTTCATTTAGATCAACTGGAGCGCCTGGCGTCGCTACAGTGGCTACAAGCCGTTTCTTTACAACTCTACCCTCGATTTCTGCAAGTTCGTAAAACAACCGAAGAAGAAGTCCTTCGAAAGACTCGTGCTCGATGCTATAGCATCTCGGTCCAATTTGAATCACACTTGTCCCTATGCTGTGAGTCTCTTCTATTATTATTCTCATATATTGAGGAGTATATTCTTCGCATTTTCAGCATGATATCATTGTGGATAATCTGGTGTTCAACGATGCGTTTCTGCAAAAGCTACCACTGCCCCAAGGCGATTACAAGATACAACTGCGATTTGCCAGCGACAATGTCTGGAGACTCCAAGTCGAAATTTACCTATTGCGAGATGAATAATGAGTAATTTAATCAGATAATTTCTAATTGAAATTTTTTTATATTAATTAACTTCCGTTTGGTGTTTAACTTGTCCCAAATATGTGGTCATTAAAAGAGTAAATCAATATTTGCGCATAGATTTGATATTATGATACGAGTATGTTGAAAAATGCTAATGAAACTTTAAATGTTTCCTAATTGTAATGAGAAACCAATGATTTTCGAGCGTAACGAACCTGAACTGTCCCAAAAATATGCTGGATTTGGTCTTGTAAAATAAGTATTACCAAACTTGATAAGATCAGCAATGGACGTGGCAACTTCCCGATTTATATAATATTACTGATGACCATTGTGCTGGTGGCAATGTATTACAATGTCGACTTCTTTGATTAAGAACATTTGGGGTTTTTGGCGATGCTACAGTGGCTACAAACCATTTTTGTACAATGCCAGCTGTTATTTCTGTCAGCTTTTGGCCCATCCCGACATCGTATTCTCCCAGGCAATTGTACTGATACAAGATATGGAAGTTTCAAATAGAAATCTTCCTCTTGATTATTGAATGAATAATAATCGTGTTTACAATGTCTTTCCATATTTATTTGGCAAATTTCCATATTTGCTTACAAAACTGGTATCAAATAAAATTCTTATACAAATTTCAATGTATTTTCATGCTTGTTTGTTTTTTTAATGTTGTGCAATGTTAAAGATAGATTTGAATTGATTTGAGATTATTGTGCATAGCAAGATGATAAAAATTCCATGTAATTCAATTTGTTCAGCTGCCGTACAATAATAATTTTAATTGAATAGATTTACAAATATTTATATAAATAAAACACTTTTAGTCATCGAATTTTGAAGAGCTCAAAATATCATATAAAAGATTTGTAATACTTATAGATAGCATTACGATGCTTCTTTATATTATACTTGTTTGTTAAATGTTAAATGCTTTGCTGGTAGCTTTACTGACTTTACTAATGGATTACGGTCTAGAATGTTGACATTGAATAGGCCTAAGTAGTTAAGAGTTTTGTAACTTAATCAAAATGGCACGTTTCCAACTCAAAACCAAACGAGAATACAGTCGTTATTTATTTAGACATTACATATAAATATAGATGCACATGCATATAAACCAGAGTTCATTATACAACTCTGATATGCAAGTACTAGATACTTCAGTTATAATAAAGTTGACGATGAGACTTAGCTTAGTTGATGGATGTTTATGTGTTTGTATAGTTAAAGTTATGGGAATATATAGTTGGGTACCATCAAATCCAGAATCTAGAACAATACAATTAATGCCACTGGCTGAGAGAGACTTTCCGATAGTAGTATGCCTGACTTAATTAATTTCTTAATTTGGTATTGTTAAAATTAACTATGCTATGTGCTAATTATAGTTAACTATATGTAACTACTCGTATTTATATTTATATGGCTTCGTTCGTATCTTGTATTTACAGTTCGGTTCGCACATTTAACTAAAATTAATTTAATTTAAATTAATTTCACATTACGGTCAAATGCAAGAAACTCAAAACGTTAACTTAAAAATGTTAAATCGAAAATTAAAATTAAAAAAAATACAACAAATAACATTGTAAAATGCGTTTATCCCATGGGCTGCCGTCTAATACTTTTGGCCAAGTTTCTTATGTTGGCCGTTAACACTCGAATTCGTTGGCCGTTATGGCGCTCAGATCCTTCATTAGCCCCTCCAGATTGGCCATCTCTTGGTTTAGCTCCTCGGTGGATGTGCTGGGCGCCAGTCTTTGTATCTCATCGGTGGAATGCGCCACGGAGCCGCCTCCCTGCAGGCGATTGGGCGTGGCAGCCGAGAATGAGGGCTTCTTGTATGGCGATTGATTCTGTGGACGTATTGTGACGGCAGGAGCTGCAAAAGCATAACCAGGATTAGTTCTAGTTAAGCTTAACCAGGTGGTCAGATTACTCACTGTGCTTGTTGACGGGCGTGGCAACGCCTGTGGGCGGCGGACCTGGGACGCTGAAACTCTTGAGGGGGTGACCACGTTTGGCACTCTCAATGGTCGACACACAACCATTGCCAACTGCCCCACCGCCCCCCGCTGTGCCGACAGTGTAACCAGCATTGCTGCAAGAAGAAACAACAATTGGATTTCAGTTAAGCCATCATTTTTGAATAAATACAAAAGAGGAGTTAGTCAAATGGAACAAGGAGCATGACAAGTGGAGAGAGACAGAGACAGAGATAGAGTGAGTGAACTCAAGTGGCGTCGCGGCTGAAGAAGTGCAGCATTCGCGACTGCTGTATCTGCTGCGCCTTGCGGGCCAGTCGAATGTACGGCTGGCGATCCGAGATGCTCATGATGCGCCAGGCGTGCGCCGCCAGCTCGGTGACAGTCGCCGAAGTGCGCATCGTGTAGACGCCCTTGAACTCGTGATTGATCAGTATCTTGTCCAGACGAAACTTGTTCAGGAAATTGAGAAACGGCGACGGCGATGCCATCAACAGCAGCTGCTGTTGCACGAATCGCGGCAGCGTTCTTCTATCCAGTTGAAGTACCCGGTCGGCAGGTCCCTGCACCAGGTCCACCTGCACGGTGGGATCGATGCGGCCCCAACGTGTTCGACTGCACATGTCGATGGGTTCGAGCTACGCTTGAATCTCTGAATGCCACCAGGCCAAAATGTTCGTCAATTTTGAAAGGAATTTTGTTACGAAGTGTCGAGACTTGAAATTAAAATCGTCTCTCTAATCCAACTTAGCCTACTCCGTTAGTTTTGTACATTTTATGTTCGATTTGCTAAACTGGAAGCCAACTCACCAGAAGTTGCCATCGTAGCCGCCATACGGATGCTCCGGCGTCTGGGCCAATGAATTGTTCTGCGCCTGTGTGAGACTCTGCTGCGATAGACCCGTCTCCATGGTCATGTGCGAGCGATTTTGATGGTTGTATTGAGTGCGCGGATATTGAGGTCGTTCCATGGTTGAGTTCATTGAGGTGGCTACAAAGAAGGGCGAGATTAGCATCGAAGATTGAGATTGTGAAATGAAATGCGAATTGGAACTCACTCATGTAGCCCGCGACATAGGCACGCTTGTCCAGAGAGTTGGTCACGTGTGCCGGCACTGGCGTCTCCACCTCGTACTCGCTGTGGACGACGGAACGGGGCAGTGTCAGGGCGCCACTGCTGGAGGCGTTGTCACTGCAAACGGGCGTGGCATTGTGCAGACCCTTGTCAATGTTCTTCAGCTCCATTTGATCGTGATGTATCCAGAGATCCGGTGGCTTCGGCACGCCCACATTGTTCTTCTGATAACTCTTCTTGGTGTGCTCCGGCGAGGATTGCGGCTTGCGGCGACAGAGAAGCAGCAGGCCAAGGAGCAGCAGGAACAGCACCAACGCCGTGCCTCCAATGATGATGTACAACAGATTCTGATTGTCGATGCCCTTGGCAATGGTGTCCGCCTCCTGCATGACGACAGCGGCGCTGGTCGTGAATGCCACCAGGGCGGAGAAGGGGGCGTTGCTGTTGCCCTTGTTGGTCCTCGCCTGCACCTTGAAGTAGTAGGTGGTGTGTGCCTTCAGGGTGGACAGCAGCAGCATTGTCTCCTCACCATTGAACGCCTCGATCATCCAGTCGCGATCCCGCTTCGTGGTATCCGTCGTATAGTAGACATTGTATCCGATGATCTGGCCCACTGTATGCTTCGGTGGCAGCCACTTGACGATCACATTGCGCGGATTCAGTTCGTCCAGGCGAACGTTCAGCTCCCTCGGCGGCGTCACTGGCACATTCTGGTAGGTGCTGTTCAGCACCGACATGGACCAGGCGGACTCCCGGCGACCCTTGACCACCTTCACGGCGAACTCGTACTGCGTGTTGGGACGCAGCTCGTTGATCATGCAGTTGAGATTGGTCGTGTTGTGGTAGCGATACCGAGTCGTTCCCGTCATCGCATAGCTGACCATGTACTGTCGGTTGTCGGTCACGTGCTGGTTCTTGTTCAGCATCGTGTCCGTCCAGTAGACGACGATCGACGAGCTGGACATGGTGATGGCCCTCAAGCCCACTGGCACCTCCAGCGGGACTGGCACATCCAGCGGCTCATCCTCACGCGTTTTGATATTGTCATAGATCGGTTGACCCTCGCCCTTAATGTTGCGCGCCCGCAGGGACACCACGTACTCCGTGTTTGACTCGAGTCCCTTGAGCACATGGTAGCGCTCCGTTTCCGTCAGCTCGAGCATATTCTCGTCGGGGATGCCGCGTCCCCAGCCCAGCACATAGTTGCGGATCTTTATCTCCGGCTGCTGCGGTGGACCCCAGTGGAGTCCAATGTTGTCGGCGCCGGGATGGATGTTGATCCAGATGGGTTTGCCCGGCACCTGCGTCTCGTCCAGATCGTTTTCCAGGGTATTCGAGCGATACCATTCGGTGAATGGCCCCGATCCATTCACAGTCATCGCCGCAATCTTCACCTGATACTCCGCATTTCGATCCAGTCCGTTCAGCTCGAAGTAGCGGATGTTGGCCGGGGTGCTCTTCACCTGTGGTGCATCCTTGAACTTGCGATAACGTATCTTATAGCCGGTTATCTGCCCGTTGCGATCCTCCTCAGCTGGCGGCTCCCAATGCACTGTAATCGTCTGTGGGGGAATTCGAATGATGAGCTCGGATCGGATGAGATGCTCGAGAGGCAGCTACTTACACTTGAGCTGGTCACCTCCAGCGTCACATTATTCGGCGGCTCCGAGGGGGTGGAGGAGTAGGTCTTCACCTTCAGCTCGGCGGAGGAATCGCCCATGCCATTGCGATTGAAGGGCACCACGCTGATCACATAGTCCGTGTAAGGGCGCAGATCCGTCAGCACCAGATCCAAGGACATGCTGTCATTGTACAGATCCGCCCCGCTGTCGTTCTGTAAATAGATTAGGAAGCGATTCTAGAGAGGATACAGGGAGAACACTGGTCAAAGATCTTCTTACCTCCGAGTAGTAGACACGGTACTTGAGTATCTCGCCATTGGTCACTGTGGGTGGACTCCAGTGCACATAGATCTCCTTGTGATTCCGCGCATAGGCATCCACATTCCGTGGCGGACCCGCAATGTTCACCTCCGCCAGGGTGCTGGACTCTAGCGCTTGCGAGGATTCGCCCATGCCAAAGTTGGTGTTGGCCACCACACGGAACTGATAGGTTCGTCCCGGCAACAGGGACTGTATGCTAACCTGCTGATCCTCATGCGATTGCGTTACTATCTTCTGCTCACTGTGGACAGAACAGAGGTGGATTGGTTACTTCCTACTCATTAACTTAAATTAACCTTAATAATACACTATAATACACCAGTTTATCAAGAGTTTAAAAATCCTTGCATACTTTTGGGGGGTTGCCTTGTCTAAAAACTCAAAAGAGTCATAACTAGTGTTATATCCAACCGATCTTGATGCAATTCAGTAAGATGATTGATAATGATAAAGGGAAACAGTTCATACCAAGAAATGCGTTGGAAAATGGACAACCCTCTGATAATCTGTGCAATCTTAACAATTGCTCAAGCTTTCGCACCATCTAAAATAGACAATTGGGATTGGATTGGAGTCTGGCACTTACCGCTCGCTGTTGTTCACCCGGTAGTAGACGGTGTAGGAGACCACCTCGTTGGCATTCAGCTGTGGCTCCTGCCAGCTCAGCGTGACGAAGCGCGGCTTCACAATCTGGGCCACCAGGCTGCGGGGGGCGCTCGGGAGGCGGGCGAGGAGGCCACTGCTTAGTGGCTTCGGATCACCGGAAGTATCCTCGCCAGCTGTCAAATCTGTTGAGGCAAAATTGGATGTGGGAGGCATTTGTTGTTGTTGTTGTGGGGCTTTCTTGTTCTGATTCTGCCAGGAGGCCAGTATTTTGTCCCCGTTCAGCTCCTGCTTAAACTCGGCCTCGTCATAGTCATCGTCATCGTCATTATCGTCATCGTCCAAGTCAATGTCTATGTCGTCGGCTACCTTTTGAACCTGTCGACGCAGTGCACCCGCCTCATCCGCCTGTTGCTCGGATGCGGGACGTAGGAATTTGCGAAAGTTGCGTTGGGGAATCTCCGCGGATTTGTCATTCGCATAATTGTCCTCGTCCTCGTCCGCATCCGGGAATCGACTGCCCCCGAATTTGGTGCGCAGTTCACCAGAGTTATAAGGTCGTCGTCGTTTCATGGTCATGTCTGAGGTCTGAAGGGATTTCGTGGTCTGACCTTGTCCAACCTTACGTTGTTTGATTTTCGCTTTGGGATCGGGAATGGAATGTGGATCGGGTGTGGAAATAATGAGATTGTTGGAGATGAGATAAGAAAAGAATAAACAATTAAATAAAATAATAAGTTAAGAATTTACTTAATAAAGATAATAATAATATAATTATTTAATGACTAGAATAATATAATAAATCAAAGCAAAAGTTAACTTAATTCGTTTCTACTTTTAGTCGGAAATGGAAGTAAAAAATTCGACCAAATATACCTTCAGTTTAGATTAGAGGTGAGCACTGAAATTTTGCAAGTGATTCTACAACAAAAACTCTTTCTGGAGTCATAAATTTAAAGAAAAAATGAATATTTAGCGAATATCGAAAGACATCACATTAGTCATCGAGTCATTTATTCGATGTTTAACATCAAATGATGCTCATCAAAATACATTCAATTCTTTTCTGCTTGTCGACGATGAAGAAGGCGACATACTAGTGCCAATTTGTTTTAAAATAACGAAAAGGGTTTGGAGCCCATTACATTTTATTAAGATTATGTTTTTCTTAAAATTCCGAACTGATTCTGGACATAAAAACGTTAAGTTATTGTTTTATTTCTTTAGAAAGCGAATTGGTAAAGATTAATAAATACAAAAATAATACGAAACACATACACATTTATATATACACACATAGGAAATTATTATACAATAGCTGAGGGAATAAACTGAGGGAAGGATTTAGCGTAAATTTTGTATAGTTTTCGAGAATATATAATACAGTTAAGAGGCTCGTTAGAGGCGCCAATTGCTTAAGCTGGAGAAATACTGGACACCAAGCTAAGTAGTTGATAGTTGACTACGTCTACTAACACAATGCACTAAAGAGAATCACTCACCTCCCGGCGCAACGACACGGAGACGGGCGGAGGCTTGAACGCTGCCGGCGGGATTGGTGCCGATGCATTGGAACATCCCGGCGTCGGAGTAGAGGAGTCCGTGGATGCGCAGGTTGTGGCCGTTGACGAACTGCATGTACTCGTTGGGCGTGATGACATCGCCGTTCTTTAGCCAGCGAATGCTGGGCTTCGGCTTCCCATGGATGGAGCACTCCAGATTGAGGACCTCCTTCTCGGATGCGGTCTTGTCACGGGGTGACTGAATGAACTTGGGCGGCACCTGAACCTGCACCGTGGCTTGAGCGTCCAGGGAGTCGACGGTGTTGCTGGCCCGGCACTGATAATTGCCCGAGTCAATGTCCTCGGCACTGGAGATTTGCAGGGAGCCGGTGCCGGTGATGGAGAAACGGGAATCGAGATGATTGAGATCCAGTTCCTCGCCGTTCCTCAGCCATTTGATCTGGGGCTTGGGCACACCATTCGCCACACAGTCCAGGGTGACGGTGTCGCCCTCGCTGACCGTCTTCGGGGAGGGTCCCACCAGGAAGGAGGGCGCCACCGCCTGATCTATGTTCGCCTCGGTCACCTTCTTGATGTTCAGATTCGTCTTGCTGCTCAGCCGGAAGACGCTGGCCGAGGTGACGTTGCACTGATAAGCGCCACGATCATTGGGTGCCACCTCGTCGATCTCGAGGGCACCATTGGGCAGCACCACCATCCGCAGCTTGTCCAGCGGCAGCGGCCTGTCGTCCTTGTACCACTGCACCGTATGCTTCACTCCCGGCTGCCACACATGCTCCCCCACCATGCACCGGAAGTAGGCCGTCTGTCCGGGCAGCAGGTACGTCTCGATGAAGTCCTGATTCAGCTCCGGCTGACGGGCAATCGCCACCAGCGCCGGCCGGCTGAGCACGCTCCCAACTCCGTCGGCAGTCAGGAGACACTGATAGGCGCCGGTTAATCCTCGATTCTCCTCCACGGAACTAATGTACAGCGATCCGTTCTTCAGCTGCGTCCGGAACGTGTCGCCGACAGCGCCCAGATCCTGACCGTCGGGTCCGCGCCAGCGAATGCTTGTCCCGATGGGCTTAGCCTTGCCCTTGCCCGCGGCTTTGCCCGCGCACTGCAGCAACACTGAATGTCCTTCGGGCACGACAGAGTCCTGTGGCTCCAGCGTAAACGTGAGTGCTGCAATTGAGGAAGGGAAGGAAACAGAACAGAAAGAGAACAAGTGGTTAACTCTTTGTTGTTGTTGTCGAGTTGATGCCACCCCCACGTGGTTGACCCGCACGGAGCACGCGTCTCCACTTGACGGTCGGTTGAGTCCGTCGGGTAGGCAGATAGCTGCATTCTGTCAACTTGTAAACATGCCTGAATAATTGAAGTTCCGAAAGCCCACCCACTTCTTTCTCTCTCTCTCTCTCAACCTCTTATATCCCCATCCCTCCTTCTGCCCTTAACCCCTTTGACGAGTCCTTCCTCAGGCCAGACAAATATTTGCACTTCCACTTTGACTCCAGTCTCTGCCAATGAATATCCCAGCATCCTTTAATGGCAACAGCACAAAAATCGAATCTTACTTCCCCGAGGTCTTAAACAGGGTGATTTAATGACTCGTTGAGCTGTCGCCGCCTTAGGTCTCGGAGTTGTCGCTTTGGAACAAATTTGATTCCGTTTTGAACTGGTTCAAATTAAATTTAAGGCTACAGTTTGGAAACTGAACAAATCTATGAGATTTATTTAAATTAATTTATTAAATTAAACTGCAATCCTTTAGTCTACATACTAAATTTATTTGCGAGTTATGAAAGTGAACCACTTGAGAACCAGTTAACATTAATTAGCTGTACTCGAGCTTACATTTGGCTACTTTCGCTCTCTCAACTCTATCAGCTTGTTGCTTTAATTTGATATTTGCACAACATTAATTAGGCATCCATAAGGACTGGTCTGGTCCTGGTCTTTCATAATTTGCACAATTTATTCAGCTGAGCAAATGAGGCAAGGAGGTTGAGAAGCAGGTGCAGCAGCTTCTTGGCCAGGGTTCATTTAAGACCCATCCACCTCGCCCCTTTTTCCACCCTGCTCTCTCGCACACATTCCAGTATGTTGACCTCAACGAGTTTCAACCTTTGAGTTTGACTTGAGCGAAGTATGCTGGCAATTTGCTTGCTTTTGTTTTGGCTCTGCTCTGAAGTTTGCCAAGTTTACGAGGCGTGTAGGAGATTTCTTTCTCTCTCTCTCTCTCTTTCACACTTTACTCCTCGACTTCATTAGGGTAACAAATTTATGACCTGCACAGAGAACCAGGAAACAACAGAAGCAGCCACTTAGCTGGATCTGCTGTTAATGCATTCGGCAACCTGAGCGCAAGTCGATTGCCTTATACTCTCTGCTCTTTCAATTTCAATTTCTATTCCATTTCTGATAAAGCTGGATTCATATTGCTCTTGGTGAAGTCATGCATTTAAAGTCCCGTCGTGTGGTTTTTATGGTTATTGCCCCTCGCATCCCTCTCAGCCAGAGTTGAAAAGGTTCTTCGCGACTCATTGGCTGTCACATTTCACTCGACGCTAAGTAATTCTGTTCAGTCCAGACACATGTCTGCCTGACAAATACCCTGTACAGCATGATTGGTGACTTCAGGTATATATACAAAAGTTTATATAAATGCTGTGACTTTGTAATCAATTTTTCCCCTCTCTTTTTAATCGACATAACGAAAAGAGCTAGGAGAGCCAAGTGAGTCGCTAATTCAATGAGTAAAGTTCCTACTTTAAATAAGCACATCTTGCATTATCAACTTTTGATCAGAATTTATTTGTTAGGGTATAATCAATTCTATCACAAACTTCAACCTGCTTTTAAAGTCGCCTTTTAGGCGCTGTTCCATTAGACTAAACACACTGAACGCTGCATATAACTGATTGGTCTACCTTATATGTATGCAGACCACATTTCTCTCACTCATCGTCTCTCTATAT
Source organism: Drosophila rellima (assembly GCA_035043635.1). Classification (NCBI taxonomy): domain Eukaryota; kingdom Metazoa; phylum Arthropoda; class Insecta; order Diptera; family Drosophilidae; genus Drosophila; species Drosophila rellima. The sequence continues at coordinate 4,320,504 of JAWNMV010000236.1, read as the reverse complement.
CAGTCTCTTCCTTCTCTTGCCCTCTTCGCTCTCTGTCTATTTGCAGCTGCATTTTGATTGACATTTGCTCTTTCAGGTCTGTTGTTTTGGTATTAGATTTCATCACACATTGAATTGGGAATTGGGCTCACATTTCGAGCTACCTGCACTTTTGTGGCACGTCTCAATTATGTGCCACGCCCGCATATGAGTACATATAATATACATACATCTATCGAAGTAGCAGCCAGCTGCATTTTTGAATACATAACATAATTTGAGAAATATGCCAAAATCATAAAAACATAATGGAGCTTTAAATCAAATGAAGACATCCTCACAATCAAAATATGTAAACGCGACGGGGCGCGCAATCAATTAAAATTGTTTTTATTGCTCGAATTGATTTTTATTGTTTCTACGTTCTATCTGTAGATACAGATGCAGAGACGACTCATAGATACGCGCAACATTTACCAGATACATTTTGAAAGGCAAATTGAGGTTATCTTTTCCTCTCTCTCTTTCTCTGTCTGGAAATATATATGTCAATTGGTTTTAGTGTTCGCTTCGATTCGTGAAAGTTTCTTATCAAAGGAATGCAACTGTCGCCAGTAATAAAAAATAAAGAGGGAGAAGGAGAGGCTGAAGTGGGTTGAGGTGGGAGGAGGTTTTGTGAGGCAGCTGCCACAGATTAAATCAATTATCAATTATTATCATGTGTCGAAAATAAACAACCAAAAATCAAACAAGAATTAATTAAATGCTAATTGAAATAATCAATTAAATGTGATATATAAAACTGCAGAGGGAGATGGGTAGAACAAAAAAAAAGAGAGAGAGTAGCACTTGAAGGACTTTTTTCATTCAACTTCTGGTCGTTTTCTCTTGCCACAAATTGAAGTTGCAACATGCGGAAAGTTGCTCTTGGCCCCAAACACAGATAACTCAGCAGCATAATCAAATTTCGTAAATTTCAGTAAATTTTGTATCGCAACCATTAGCAGGGTCTTTCACTTCCTCCCCCGCGTTCTCCTCTCCACTCCCGCCACTCACGTTACATTCCCTTGCCGCAAACACACTGGGAAAGTGGCATAAGGAAACTTTGTCCGGCTGCAGCTTGTGTCGTTGGCAATTAAGTAAGGCAAAAGTTGTTGTTGATTTTGCTTCAGCTGTTGGCTAATATGCCACACGCCTCGCCATGTGGCAACTGATGAGATGTCTGTCCGTCCGTCCGTCGTCCGTCCGTCGTTGACTGGCTTCCTGTGCGGTACTAACTAAGTATTCCTATGTGTCGAAGTTGTTCCGTAATCCATTTGAGTGTATTTGTCAAAGCACAAGATGTTCTGCTGTACAAAAACTCCAAAAGTATGACAACTTTATTTGGTAAACAAATGGTGGTTTTCACATTTTAAAGTCAACTTTTATAAATCTGTAGCAGCCAAAAAGTAATTATCGGTTTTCTGAAACTATTTTAATAGACATTTACTATAAAAGAGATTAAATTTAAATTCTTCATTTAACAAATTAAATTTTGGAACAGCCCACATAATAAATACTTTAAGCCATGCCATGAATTAAAAGATATATGAGAATTGAGAACATCATATAAACAGGCTACAATTGCCACAGCCTTTATTATTTTAATCGTTATGCTTTCATTGGGTTCAAAAATTGTTAAAATTAACGATTTTATAAGCTCCAAAAAAATACAGCGAACATCACATTAAATCGTCTCTTAATTTCAAATTATTAGCTTAACTTAAATATTGTGCTTTCAAAGTCCTTAAAATTTACAAATTGGTGCAAAAAACGCAACTCGGAACATCTTTTACTGGATAGAATTTTGCATATACATTATATGCATTTTTCCAAACTCTTGTTCGGCTTTTGTTTTAGCGGAAACAGAAAAATGTGAGTGTAAGAGGAGAGAGAGAGAAGAGGGGGAAAGTTGCATTATTTTTATTATGCACTTTTTCGCCTTTCCTCCTACCAGACTACCCCCCTCTCTCTACTGGCGAATTCAGTTTTTTTTTTCGCTTGAAAAGTCTTTTTTACATTCATTGTAGCGTAGGAGTAGGCTGTAAAATATGTAAATATTTAATGGACTGGCGACAATACAAATTCCCTACACACCCTATCCATACCTTTTTTTTGACAAAATAGAAATGCAAATCCCATGTTAAATCTTTAAAGTTGACAAGAGATTTGCATGCGAAATCAACGAAGTGCTTCAAGTACTTTTATTTCTTTATCTAATACTCAATCTGTGAGATACCCCATTACATCTACGAATCAGCAGAAATATAGTATGTGGGTTCTCATATATCATATGATGAACCAACGCACCACCGTTGCTAACGGAACGAGGGTTGGGAATAATATTTATTTTAATTAACGAAATAAAAGCATAAATATGTTCACGTTAAAAAATGATAATGCCGCGTTGTGGCTTAATTGAGTTGCCAGCAATTCTCTTTCCCCTCCCTTCTTAGTCTTTCCGACTTTTAAGTTTGCTTTAATTACGAGAGCTGGAAGTCGTTTCTTGCTCATTGAATCAAATTAAACAATTATAATTTCTATGAGATTTGAGTAATTCCCCAGAAAAAAAGCTGAGTAGAGTTTAAATTGTGAGCAAAGTAATTGAATTGAATTTGGGTTTGAAGAAAAGAAACGCGAAAAACATGTGGAGTAGATTTTTATTATTATTAAATATGCGTTCAGCTTAATTGACTTTAATTGTTGAAACTGTTGCAACTTAAACAAACAGCGACAGCAACAAAAACACACAAATGTGCAAGTCACGCACATAAAATATAAAATTTACATAATCTTTAGATGCGGCCAATCGATTCGAATGAAAGTGACAACCAAAATGCAGTAGATGCAGCCAAAGGGAAAGAGGAGAGAGAAATAACTGCTAATGACGAGGGCAGTTCACAAGTTTAATTTAATTTCAAGTTGGTAACAAAGAAAAAGAAAGAATGAGAAATATAGAGAGAAAGGCAGTGTCCTTCAAAATAAAAATAGATATTTCATTAGATGCATAGTTTGATCGAGTTCTAAATACATAGAGAGATATGATATTTAACACAGTAAGCGTTCACTTCTGAGAGCTTGCTCTCTTAAAAGTACTGTAAATGAATTTTTATGCTGCCAGAAAAACGTTTAAGAATGTAAAACAAAGAGAAATTGGTGTAAAATGTGCACGTACACTAATGAAGCTATATATCGTATTGAATATAATCAAAGTGTTAGACTTCAAGTAGAAGACACCAAACATGGTAAATGCTTGAAGCCAGTCAATTTGAAACTGTGAAAGCAGTCAACTAGTCAGTCTAGGCCAGTTCCAGTTCTGCTGGCTAACACAGCATGAATATTTATGATTTTCCAATGAATTTGCATATTTTACGATTTTTCATTTGCAGGCGATAAAAATAAGCAACAACAACATCAAAATCAACAAGCTAAGCAGATGCAACAGCCAAAGCAACAGCTCCATCTCATTTCCATGTCCATGTCCACATCCAGGTTCAGTTTCAGGTCCAGATCCACCTCAGCATACACACAATATGCAAATTTTTTATGTCAACAGCGAAGCAAGAAAAGCAAACGATAAAAAATTAGCAGTTCGTAAGAAAAACGCTGTCAACTTTTCTTCTTGCTTGATTTTCATCTGTTTTCGTTTTTGCCAGATACAAAATTGATGGCCAAAATGGTTTCTGTTAGCTGGAATTGTTAGTGGATCAGCAGCTGCAACTACAGGCCAGAGTTTTTAAAGGCTTAAATCAATTGGCTAATTGCTTGGACTATGGGTGCCACGCCCCCATCGTAGTGAGACGCGCCCTCGGCCTGGCATGAAAAAAACCAATCAAATTTGCATTTGGCCAAAAGAGAAAACAAAGAATAGAAAGAAAATGGCCAAATGCAAACACGCAAGAGACGCGCGCAATTAGCCAAAATTGTATGTATGAGCAGGAGCAACCACAACAACAATTGCTGCAGTAGCAGCAACAACAACAGCAGCATCAACAAATATTTAAAGAAGCAGCCAACAAATGTGGCTATCGGCAGGCCAAGATCACACATTGGCTGACCGAGAAACAGGGACAGAGAACGAAAGAGAGAGGGATAGAGAGAAAAGGCCATTAGAGCGGGCTAATGGTAGCACCTTTTAAGGTTAAATTGGGCAACCAAAATTCAGCAGGAAGAGAAGACGGAGGGGACGTGGGATCCACATCTCTGGGTATGTGTCGAGAGTCCAGCTGAAAGCCGTCGTCTTATCGGCAACGAAATTTATGCGCAGCAGCCGGGCTGCTAAGGGTTCAAATGTGCCAATAAGCCAGGCCAAAATGCGGGCCAAATGCCTAAATCGTCTTGGCCAAATCTGCATAGACAGAGGCCCAAGTTTTAGACCTTTAGATCCAGACACTGCTGCACTCAATTGCATTTGCATTTACTCGTAGCTGGGCAAAGAGCTCCTCGAAAAACTGCAGCTCCAACTCCATTTGCTGCCTTGGCTATCGGGAAATGTGCATCGCACGCTCGCGCCACAAACGCGACCCAGAGCCTTGGGCCAACAGCGAACAGTGCCCCAAAAGACGGATATACCAACCACAGAGTCGCAGCTCCCATTCCCACTCCTACTTCCACTCCGACTCCAGCTCCAACTGCGAGCTATCGATTTTGGCCTGGCTTGTTGGTATTCCATTTGGCTAACCAAACGAACTCGCAGCTAAAAGCAAGAGAAATACATACAAAGTTGTTGGCGGAAATGTTGCATCGTTAATCCCCGCCAACTACTGCCCCCTTCCCCTCCCCCTACCCTTACCCTCTTCCTTTCCCAACTCCCTGGCAACTGTTGTGCGTGTGAATTCGATTCTCGATGACTCCAAATGGGCAGCGGCGTGTGAAATGCAGCTAAAGCCAAAGGCAGCTGCAATGCAAATTGCATTGCCAAGTGCACAGCGGAAAGCAATTGCAGTCCTACCCTTCTCCCTTCCTCCCTCCTTCTCTCTCTCGCACTTATTTAATTAATGGAGGAAACTTCATTGAACTCGCGCAATCACTTAATAAAGTCGAATGTTTAATTTTATGGAAATGAATTGCAATCTCTGCATTATATCGATTATAGTTTTGAATATGTAACGAGACTGTAAAACGTTGCAGAATGTGAGATAAGGCGGAATGGAGAAGGCAAGCAGATGGGTAATAAACATTGGGAAAAGTAGATTACGATAAGTCAAAATTATATTATGACACATACAGATATTCGTTTTGATAGTTAAGGATGTAGCATATAAGGCACATTTAAAAGAAAGCTAAAATCTCGATTTAAAGACTATACACAACGCTTAAGAAATTGAGTCAAAGCAGACAAATTTGGATGGGAGAGAAAGATAGAGAAGGAGATCTAGAGTACATAAGAGGTACTAGCTAGATTGCTGTTCACTTTTTGTTAATAGACGTCTTCTTTGGGCCGCCTTTTGATTAACACTTCGTGCGACACTTGGCGCTTTAAAACGGCTCCTTTTTGAGACCTCAAAATGGCCAGAAAAAACATGGTAAAGCGTTAAAACGGCCAAATGTCTGATGGCCTCTGGGTGACGAACGCAAGGCTAACGAATGGGAGACAAGAGAGAAAGGGACAGAAATGTGATGCTGTGTGTGTAGAGATTTAAAGTGAAAAGGCGACAGGATAAGCGAAGCCGCATGCGGCATCATGATGCCACAACAGCAACCTTCCACCTCCCGTTTCACTCCCCTTCCCCCCCCAATCCCTTGGCCACTTGTGCCGTCTGCACTTTGCCCGGGCGACACGAAATGCTGCACAAATATAATTATAAACGTCTGCCTACCATTAGATCGACCCAGACGCCTCTTCCCCAGCCCCTCCCACTTCGTCCTGCTCTTACTGTGTCTGCCGTTTTTTCCCCCATTATGCGAAATTGTCGTATCAAGTGAAAACATGAATAGACATGCACAGCGTAGAGGGAAATCTGACCAAAGGGCAGGCAGCTAAGCTTTGTCATTTGATTTCCCTTTACGCTTCTCCTTCTCTCTCTTTCTCATTCCCTCTCTGAGTTGAGAATTGAATTTGACATTTGCCAGTTGGTTTTAAAGTCAACTTTCAATCGATTTAATGGCCTATCCCCTTCTCGTTTCCTCTATCCCCGTCTCACTCTTGGATCTATTCCAAGCAGCTGCTTTCCATCAGCTTCGACTCCTCTTTTATAACATTTCAATTATGCTAATTACAAGCAGCCATCAAACACCTAATGGCTCTTGGCCAGGATTTATGTGCTGCCCATTCTACGCTTTTTGTGTTGCCACGCCCCCTTCCGCCCCCTTACTTAATGCCATGCAAGTGTCCAACTGTCTGTCTGCCTGTCCGTTCCTTCATTTTGTCATTGAGCAATTGCGGTTTGCAGCTAATTTATGAGCTTGCCAACGCCAATTTCCTCCGCCGACTCCCTCGATACCCGGACTCCTACTCCCTACTCCCAACTTCCTCCCCCTCTCCTAGAGTGTCTTCTTCCCCTCGTCGACGCTTGATTTGATTTCCGACTGCGCATAAATAAAATACGGCTCTAGTTTTTATACGCCGCACCACCAAAAATGAATGAAATTGGAAGAGGACTTCTACAGGAAAAGGAAAGGCGTTTTCCGCTGCGAACTAGGAGTAGATCAGCATAGGGAATATACGACTTGCTTTAGCAATTATATTTATAGAAAGTACTAATCAGGGATTAAAACCGTAACCATAACTGTAACCGTAAACCGATTGAAGTTTAAGCGCAACTGAAATCGTAACGGAGACAAAACTTTTTTTTTTATACCGAAAACCAAAAACCGAAATAATTCCAAATAACCGTTAAAATTTTAAAGAAAAAAGCTGGAAATAAGTTAAAAAGTACTTTTATACACTAATTTTATCACCTGGAGTCGATTTAGGGAATAAATTTAATATTTAAATTTTTTTTGAAAATTTTCAAAAAATGTAAAGGGGTTACTATGCAAAAATTTACAATTTTTCGAAGAAAAAAAATGTATGACTCAGTACCATAAATGCATTTAAATGCAAAGTTAAAGAACGGTTGATATTATACAAAATAAGACGTTCCTCATGGAAATCGGACGATCTTTAACAAAGTTGTGCTTGTTGAAAGTCGAAAGAGTCAATATTTCTCATATATACATAGATAATTTGTTTTGTAATCGAAATCATACCAATATTTCGAAACTTAACTGTTTTACAATAGATATCTCGGTTGTATTTAAGCAATTCTTTGGAAGTTTATTTAAATTTCTAAGATTTTTTTAGTCATTCAAAGAATTCTTAAACGTAGGAAATTGCAGAATATCCATTTCAAAGTTTTAGAGGGCATCTCCTCGTCGATCAATGTCTTGCTTAGCTTTCATAGTGGTTTTTAAGGGTTTATTTCTTGCACTAGTTGAAGGGATAGCTTCTGAGAATGCTTTTATGGACGTGTATATTGAGCTGGGCCAAGAAACTGAAGCAAATGAAGTGAGCAGTGGGAGGAGCAGAAGCAACAGGAGGAGGAAACCTTTGTACTCGAACAATGGCAATACAAAGTAAGCTCAAATTACACAACGAGCAAGGAATACAACAGGAGCAGGGATGAGTCTCAGCTGTAGTTGAAGTTGTCTACGATTGTCATCTATGGCACATAATTTGAGTGAAACAAATTTTATTATGCACGGCGACAAGTTTATCGCCAAAAGATACGCAAGCAATTGCGTATAGTTTGCTGAAAGCCAAGGGGAACAATAAGACCAGGAGGAGGACATGCAGATACCCGATCTCAAACCCAATCTCATCCTATATGACCAGGCGATATAATAAAGCATGCACAATGCGAGAACTCGGCTTTGTTTAAGGCTAACAGAGCGCCACTCCGACAGAGAGACAGTCAGGCAATCCGATGGCTGTCGGCCACATAAATAAAGGTGGCTACAGACCCAGAAGAGAAGAGAAGTGAGGAGAAGAGTCCGAAGCTGTTATCATAAGCCAACTGGGCTTGCATACAAATTGGCTAAATGGAACGAGCCAAGCTGCAATTTACCAAGAAATGTGCAAACGACAACGACAAAGATGACGTTGAGACACTGCGATGATAGGAGAAGCGGCAAGAGATAAGAGAGAGAGAGAGAGAGAGAGAGAGAGAGAGAGAGAGAGAGAGTAAGAAGAGAAGAAGAGGCAGCAGCTGCTAATGCGGCAACATGGTAAGAATCCAGAGAGAAGCGCCTTTTGCCTTGCGTCACTGTTTGAGCCACTTAAATAGCTGGTGGCTGTAATAAAGCCAAGTCAAAGGCACAAGTAATAAACGCTTCGCCAAGTTAACACAAGATTGCCAACAGACTCTGGCGCAAAATCAAACTTTCATTTCATTTACTTTGCAGGCCGCGTTTCTACTTAATTTAAAACATCAACTTAACATCGCAATGCGTTGCCCGATTAAAGTTTTATCAGCCAGCAGTCAGGCAATAGGAGGCGGCGCCACGCCCACTTTGTGCATTGTTACGTCATTCAAGATGCACACACAAAAGGCCAACGGACGAGGCAATTCCCAGGAATGAAGGAGAAGGAATCCAGGAGATGGATAAAAGAACAAGTTTACGTTCTTCAGGCATGTATTATTCATCTTCTCATTTTGTTAACTGGAAGAATACAGATTGCATAAGTTGCACTAACTGCAACGTTCTCAACTCTTCTCAGATCGTTAATCATCACATCACAGTCATTGTCATCCCAACAAAGTCATCCTTCTATTTCATCTTCTACCTTCTGCTTGAGAGCTCAGTTTCGATTTTGAATCAATGGACAACAAGAGCTTATTGAGCATTTTCCTCCTTTGTTTTCCTCTGGCTCAAGGAAAAACCCATTTTCAATGGTGTTAAGCCTTTCAAACAGTTTATGACGCTTTGTGTGTGCACAGAACTTTGCTCAGACGTGCGTATGAGAAAGTCTTCATAATGATGATGCAGCTTAGCATGTTCAAGATGATGATGATGATGATGATATGCGTGTTGATACTGAGTGCAGATTAAATGGAAAAATGGAAAATTACTTGGAATATATGCTCAGTTCCAAGGACAAAAGCAACAGCTTTTCTGTCTTGAGTCTTGGCAGATTATCTAAGCATACTTCTACTGTTAATACTGTGTAAAAAGTAGTACTCAACGGGTATGCTCTTCTTCACTAGATGATCAATGGAGGTCAGTTGCCTCAGGGTTGCACCCCCCTCCCTCACCATATCAGTTACCTGATAATCGAAACCAGTTATCGTTATCGATTACAATATGAAAGATATACAAGATATGCTAGCATAACAATAACAATGGCAGCCGCCACGCGATTCGGGGCGGGTTCAGACTCAGAGTCAGTCTCAGTTTCTTTCTTTCCGTCTGCAACTGCCGCCATGTTGATAGTTAACAAATTGATAAGCATTTTATCAAACTGTGTCGCAAGCTACCACAAGTTATAAATCAATTTGCAGCTATAGATTGTCGATGATACCAACGGACCCAAGGGCCAGAGAAAAAAGTTTAAGCTAATTACGAAAGAAAAGCAAAACCCTTTAAACTATAGAGTTTTCCACTGCGGAACATAAGCTGCTTATGTGTGTGTGCTCCATGATGTTTTAATTATCAGTTAGTAGAAAGAGTTTTTCAGCATTTTACCGCTTGAATACTCTATAAGCCAAGGCTATAGGTCGGTTCGGAACCGAACTTTCAAAATGATATTTTTGTAATTTACTATCTGTAATGCTATTTTCACTAGGTTTTGAGCACGTTCACTGCAGTGGAATAATCTCATTATATAATCAATAATTTTAAGTAGTACTCCTTAATTTGATTTTTAATTTTATTTATTTTTGGTCGTTAAATTAAATATTATAAAAATATCTTCATTTAAATATTGACTTAAACCATCGTGTTAAAAAGTTAATATGCTATTTTTAGATCCTTTGTTTAAAAATGAAATAGGCACAGATAAAAACGAAACGAAGAACAAGGGAGCATACAGGGTCTCTCAGAGTCGGGTTCTCTCGTCTATAGCATTTTTTACAAGATTTTGTTCAAACTGAAATTCAGAAGAATTGCCGTTTTGTTATCTGCTTTCTCTCGAGTTATTTGATTAGCTTGCTACCTACGTGATATTCAAATACTCCCATCACGAAGACGGCGGTACAGGGTATAATCAAAAGACAACGACGATGGCGACGACGGCTGGTCAGTTGGACTTGGCGTCAATGCGGCGCGCCAAGCGGCATATCGGACGTTGGCTTGGGGAAGGGGTTAAGACACGTGCTCTACGTGTGTCTCCAATGAGGTGTACATGTCTGTGTGTGTATCCGTGTGTGTGGCATTTAGTTGGCTAAACATAAGTTTAGAGGCGCTGTCAGCGCTTTAGGGCAGGGGAGGAAGACAAAGGGTAAAGCGGCTAAAAAGGTGCCCAGGTCACGCTGAGCGGCATGCAACCAATTAAGTTGCCTACCTCGGCCGATCATTCATTCACTTACATATTCATGCATTCACTCACTTACTCAATCACTCATTTTTAGGTCGCTTAAGGACCTGGTACAGCTCCTGGGCACACCTGTAAAGGCTGCTAGTAAACCAACGATAGACCATATAATTTTCCTTTAATTCGACACATGTCTCCGCCCCTTCATTCGACCACGCCCCCTCGGCGCCTGCGCCTCCACTTGGCCAGGGTTCAATGCATCCTTAACGCGAATATACTTTTATTTTTTTTTCTTTGCTGCCCACTGCAAATGACATTGGCCACATGCTGAGGCGCAACTGCTTCTTCTTCCTCTTCTGGCTGCTGGCTAAGCTCCACGCTTTTCCACTTTTCCGCTTTTTCACTTTTCCGCTGTGTCTGTGCATTGTCCTTTTGGCATCCTGTGACGCCGCTTGTTGCACACAGCGCAACTTTTGCATTATGAAATTGTAAATGTTGCCATATACACAACTGAAGGGATGTCAGGTATGGGATGGCTTACACTGTGCAACAAACAACTTGAACCCCGCAGCAAAGCTAAGGAAACAAAGTGAAACTTTATAAAGGGGTATTTTCAGGATTGTGAATTTGTCTCTTATATGGGTTTAAAGCTTAAAAAATAATTAAATCTTGTTTATATTTTTCGATAGCATTGAACTAGTCCTTTTTTTTGCAGAAGGAAGTTCTGGAAGTGCGAATGAATGAAGTTCTCGACAAGTATTTAGTATTAATATGTTTCTAGATAAGAGTTTCAGTAAATATTCATAAGGGGTTTATGAGAACTTTAAATTTTGTTGTTTGGCTAGTGGCATAAGATTGCTAAAGTTCCTTTGTCAACCAATAAAAGAAAACTATTTCTAAGCTTTTACATAGTTTCCCTTTGAAATACTAAAGAACTGTAATTTTGTGGAGTTAACTTATGGTGAGCAGTTTAAGTTTCTACTCTGCACGCTTTGTTCCCTTTGATACAAAGAACAAAATAGTTTTAATTTCGTAAGCTCAACTTATGTTGTCTAGTGTTAAGAACACGAACTAGAGAAAAAGAGGGGGACAAACAACTTGGAAGTTATGCTTTGAAATGCACAGCATAAGAAGTTTTCATGTCATGCAATCAACTTATGTTGTCTAGTGTTAGTTTAGCTGGCAGTCAGTAAAAAGGTTTAGAAAATGCCATTACAGATGGCGACCAGCTAAAGTTTTTCCCCCAAAGCAATTTAACGCGCGACTTTCGTACAGTTTTCTTATTGTTTTCGTTTTGTCTTTCGATTTTGATTGCATTTCGCTGTGGCATGAGGAATTAAATTCTTATCAACGCAGACGACTTCATCTTCAGCTTCTGTTTTTGCTTTATCTCCCCCCTTTTCGCAAACGCAGCAAAAGGAAACTTATTGTTTTCGGAGGAAAAGATTTCTATGTAAGAATACATAGAATAAAAAGAATAAATAAAGGATAGAACAATTTTTCCCTAGTTTATAATCCACAACTTGATGACAGACTGAGGCCAGAGTTCGAATTTCTTATCAATGTTGCTGCACAGCGTTCAACTAGCCGCCAATTATATTTCTGTTTTTTTTTCTATATTGTTGAATTGGATTAACTTAAGAAATGGTTTAAAATAGAATTAGAATTAGTTCGGGACAGATTTAATTTCGGAACTGCAGTCAGTTAGGAATTTAAGTTTAATAACTTTTTCAATATTATTGAGTACTTAAATATACATTTATATCATTTCTATATAGCCTTAACTTTAACTGTATGATCAGCCCTATTTCATTTCAATCAATATTTGTAATTACCAAACTGTGACACAATGTGTGAGAAAACTTGATTTTCGACTGATCGTTCCTATGGCAGCTACATATATGATATAGTCAATACAAATATAACCATCTCAGATGAATGCTCTGTAAAATTGGTTGAGATATCTCAAACAATAACAAAGTTTGTGGGTCACAATGCGTCAATTTTTGTATATGAAATGTCTCATATCATTTTAACTATTTCGACTTTTAACAAGCACAATTTTATTTAAGCTCATCCGATTTCCATGAGGAATGTTTAATTTTTCATAATATTAACCCTACTTAAACTTTGCATTTAAATTTTATGCTTCTGAGACAAACATTTTTTTTTAGAAAATTGGTCGACCCTTTACATTTTTTGAAAATTTTCAAAAAATTTTAAATCTTAAATTTATCCGTTTAATCGATTCCAAGTGATAAAATAAGTGTAAAAAAGTACTTTTTAACTTAATTTCACTTTGTTTTGTTTTAATCTTAACGGTTATTTCGATTGGAATTATTTCGGTTTTTGGGTTTCGGTATAATAAAAAAGTTTTGTTTCTGTTACGATATCAGTTACGGTTACCAATTTCTATGGGTTAATACCGGTTAACTATTACGGTTTTAATCACTGCTTATTCTATATCTCCTAGGCAACGAGAAAATTACTGGGTCAGGTATACAAAACTTAATAAAACCAAACTAAGGTCAGTTTCAGGGTGGTTCAACGAGGGTTGTTTTAAATATGTGGGAACTGAATTCATTCCTATTGATTTTATTAGGTTTGTTATTGATCTGATCAGATTTGCAGCAGCCCAATCTCAGTTCACCCCTGAGCTCTGAGGTTAGGTTGGACTGGGTAGGGTATTGAATCAGGTGGCCGGGTGTCCAGGGGAGAGTGGGGTGAGCAGGTCGTGTGCCTGTCGTGTGTTGCATAAATTGGGATATAAATAAGGGATGAGTGAGTGTGTGGCAGCGCTATTGTTGTGCCTCCTTTAGGCATCGTTGCGCTTTGACAAACTGTAATCCCGGCGTGCCATAAAAATATGGATTTGGTTGCACTTTCCGGATTCTTTTCTCGATTCAGATTCGTTCTGCCTCGAAAGTTATTAAAAAATAGAAAAGAAAAATCATATTTCCAGAATTAATGGCTAGTTGTTAAACTTTCAAATTGATCTATGCATTTCACAGTTGGCTGCGACTGCCGTATCTCTTCCTCCCCCCCGTCGACCGATCTCTGCATTCGTTTGATGTTTGGTTTTTAGTAGCTGCCGTGCCCCTTGTCTTTGGCTGTGTCAAAGAGCGCGCCAGAAAAATAAATTTATGATTTATCGAAAGCATATGCTTTCTTTTATGCCTCCCTCTCAACTCTCTTACTCCACTTCCCGCTCTATATCCATCTCGAACTCTCCTCTTACCATTTCCACAGGAAGTTCAGTGCGTTGCACGAGCCGCCTGTTGTGGCAGTTGGAGTTGTCTAGCTTCTTTGTGTACATTTCGAGTGCATCATTTACGCAATTTTCAAGAGAATTCTCAAACATTTCCAATTATTATTATTGGCCTATAACAAATAATCGTCATATTTGAAAGCACTTCCAAGCATTGTGGCTCTTAAATTTAGTGTGGAGAGATAAAGAGTGATATGAAGAGAATTTGGACAGAATTTGACAGTTCCTAGAAAGCATATAGTCTATCCCAGTCAGTCTATTCGACCGTCTGAACGATCTCAGAGACCTTAAGAGCTAGAGTGTCCAGATTTGACAGATAGACTTCTGACACTGTAAGCAATAAACTTGGTAATCAAAAAATTTCTCTTTAATTTCATAAATAATCCAACTTAATCGCATTAAGATTGGAAATATATAAATGGAATTTATGGCTGTTTTGAGTTTTTAAGCTTCATAGTGTATGCAATATTTTGAAGTATACAATTTATAGATACAATCGATATTGATATAGATATTTAAATAAAGTAATGGGTATTTTTACAATCGGCGACTTGACTAAAGTATTCTTTCTGTTTTGGTTTAAACACATCAATAGGAGCAATCAACTTTCAAGCAATGTCATGCTATGTAACTACAATTTCCCTTAGTTGTCTTTAGGCATTCTCTACTGTATACATTGTTGTCTCTTCTCTGCCTAATGACAGATGACATTGAACACAAAACACCCTCGCAGCGGATCAAGAAGACAGATGTTTCTATTTCTTCTTTTTTTTTCAATGCAGCTGTTTGCAATATCCAGTTCTATCAGTCCTTGGGGAGCTTCGAGTCAAATAATAGTCATGTCAAATAGCACACATTGATATTTATGACCTTAAAGTGATTTTAGCTTCCGCAACATTTTGTGGCAAGCGGCAAGAAAAGGAGCCAAAAGGTTGTCTATAACTTGAACTAATTGCAACTAAAGCAAGAATACATAAGACAATTGCAACTACGAGCAATATTAAATACACGCACTCTGAAGAATACTTCCAGTACGGTCAAACTCTTACGAAGCCCTCAGAATAACAACAGCGCTACGGGGAGGTTCAATCTTAGGGAAACAAACATCTACATATACATATAAGGGGAATAATAATTTAACAGCATTAAAACAAATTAAAGCGCCCAAGCGGAAGTTGCCACAGGCAGCACGTTGCAGCCACAACCAGAGTCTCGAAGAAGAACTACTCCAAAAATAGCTGAAAAATATGAAAATTGATGGCAGTTTTCTCGACACCAAACACTGAATTATGCCTAAGGTTAAGTGTCGCTGACAGATTTTGACACATGAGGCTGCAACAGAGAGAGAGAGAGAGAGACGGTTGTGTGGAAGAAAGAGAGAAATAGGGGAAAAGACAACAAATCAATTTAATCTTTAATTTTTGTTGCATCATTGTTGATCTACGAGTATGTGAAAGTAAATGTTTAAAGTTTTAAACTGTAATCAACAGAATTTTAAGTCCTTTGCTAATTAACATATGTATGTTGTTGTTATTGTTAGCTAGTTGTTGTTTTTAGTCCTTCTCTGTCTGCTCGCTTTGAATTTACAACAGCTGCTCTGTCTGGTCTAACTTTATACCCAAAACAACATTGTTGCAACAACTTGCCAACAACTCGTTGGTTGTGCCTTACAAATTAATTACACACACGCACACACACACACACACACACATATATGTAAAAACACAGACAACGTTTAGCCATAGAAAAACGGCATTATTTCTATACTCCTGCTCTGCGAGGCCTCGGGTTACGTGCGGTTCTTTCAAATGAGTTGTGAGATGGAGGTCGGAGGGGGATATCGAATACCGTGACTGCTTTCTTCATTGTAATTCTTTCAATTGAAATTAATGTTTTATGGTTTCATGGCGACCATACAAACACATTTACATACACACACATACACAATAGTCAGATGTTGGCCAGTTTCTGCGTCTTTTCGATTCCCTATGACCATTGAAAATGAAGAGAAAAGGGTATCTCAAATATGTTGAAATGCAAGTAAAAGATACAAAGAGGCATCTTCTATACAATGAGGAATATGCATTAGCAGTTTCAATAACAAAGCACTAGACATTGAATCGTTTTTTATAAAGGCAGTCTTCGATTCGGGGGTTAATAAATTTAAATTAATAATTTTAAGGGCTCGATAAATCCAAAAGAATCCCCGAATCCAGTTTGGGAGCAAAGGTTCAGGTTTCATATTTTCATTGAATTAAAAATGTTAAGGATATGTTAGAATTGCCTGAGGGTATCTCCAAGTCGAATAGACCTTGACTTGTTTTTCTTTGTGCCCTTCCTTAATTCATTTTCTAATGCTCGATTGCAAAATGAAAATGAATGAGAAAATTGTAACTGAATTGGTTTGCAGGAAACACGCCGCTCATTCAACTGACCTCATCCTGTCTTCCGTCTTCCCGTCTGTCCTTTAGCTCTTTCTCTTTCCCGCTATCCGTTTGAACTGTCAGCTTTGTTGTCCACTCGCAAATTGCGCATTCCTTGGCAAATTTCCTGTTTATGCTCCATAAAATCCATTGAAGCGTTTAATATTGCCAACTTGTCAGGCGTCTTTCTGCTGGCTACGTGGACAGAGTGTGAATGGTTGACAAGTGGACGCATCCACAATGTGGGTGGCGTTACCAACTGTGATTCCCCTACACTGACTCTGACTCATGGCCAGGCCAAAACTAAAGACTTGGCAACCTCTGGAAGCCCTTAATTGGCTTTTCCTATGGATCAAAGTTTCATTTCTACCGAAAGACACTTGAAATTCGATTTAAATTACACTTAATTCAACGAAATTGTTATTAATCACATTTATTGCACTTGTTGTCGGTTGCAACGTAATTATGCAATTACTATTTTTGCTTGTTTTTTTAACGAAATGTACTTTTTTTTGAGTCGCCATCATAATTTTTTATCAGTTTGTGTCGCCACAAAAAGTGGGCCACGCCTCGGCTTTTGGGTGCCAGCCTGTCGCGGATTACGCAATGTTAGCCCCTCTCCACCCGGTCAACTCTCTTCCATCCCTCGGTCCGCTCAACCACTTGAAGCTGCCACTGCCTTTGGAGTCGCATCCCACGCGCGCTCCTATGTGGCGCCTTCCCACACGTTGCATGCAACGTTAATTGAATTTTCGCTCACAATAAAAAAAATAAATGAATACAAACACAAATAATAAAAGTCTAAACAGAGTCAAAGCGTAATAAGTGCTGCTGGCAATCAAAACGAGTTTTCATTTTTGCCATTTTATCAAATTCGTGTCAATAATTTTCCCTCCATTTTTGAGTTGCTTTCGAAAATGTGTGTTGATTGCACCTGACGTTCGAATTATGCGTGCAACAACAATGTGCCTACTTATGAGAGCATCTTAAGCACAGGATTTATTAATTTGAAACTTAACTGAGCATGTTAGAGTAGTATCAATAAACTAATATATCTCAAGAATATATTTGGAAGTTGATTACTTTCATATTATATTGAATTATAGAACTATAGGATCCTTACTTTTCTTTACAATAATAAAATAATCTGATTGCCAACGAAGCTGTGATTTAAATATTCGGCTATTAACCATATTTATTACTTAGCTTTGAGTAGAAGAATTTGATAACAATCGTATTATCTTTTTAGAAGAAGCTCTACCTGCCATAAATTCCCCTGGACATACCTGTAAAGAGATGGAGAGAGAAATCAGATTAAATATTAGTTTACAATTAAGATTAACATAAATTACAGCTAATGTGTGGACATAAATAAGGAAGGTAGAAAGAAGAGGAAGATAGAGAGGGAAAGTAACAGATAGATAGATAGAACTAAAATTTGATTTAATGGTTTTTGACGTCAAGCCTAAAAGTTTCTAACAAAAATGTTTTTGTTGTTGCAGCCACGCCTACGCATAGACAACGAAGGAAGGGAGGGGGGAAGGGAGCAGAGGCTCTTCTTAGGGGGAGGCACTGATAATACACCTTAAAAATTGTGTGTGTGCGCAGCCGGTTGGCAACAAATTATGGCCATGAAAAGTGCCATCAAAGCGTTGTAAATCATCTGATTTTGTCAGGGGGCAATATTATTTATGGGCGGGTTCAACAGCACTCGAAAGCCATTAAAAACAAAAGGTCTGTCGGGTAGGTGCCAAAACCTGAGCACCGTTAATGTCCTTAACAGGACTTGTTTGCTTCCAAAATGCCAAAAACAAAACACGAAATATTGAGAAAGAATTTACAAAAAAAAATTGCTTTTCTGAATCATACGAAAAAACTGAGAATTATTTGCCATGACTTTTATGTAGCGGCTTCCCTTTCGCTGTGTTTAATGGCATGACCCCGACCCTCACTCTTTCACTCTCTCCCTCTTTCTTCCTCTCTCCCTCCCTCTCTTCGCTAACTGTGCGTCAAAACATTTGTCGTGTTTGGGGCCAACCACAACGACAACAACTCTTGTATGTATCTGAGTCTTTATGAACATGTATCTGTATCTGTAAGTGTATCTGTATCTGTAGATATATAATAAAGTGAGGCTGTTGAAAGTCGCATTAGTTGGGCATGACACAGACAGAGACGGAGGCAGAGGGAAGCAGGCAGTCTGGGGGGAATTGTTAGCTGGCAAACGTCTGTTGCAAATCGTAAAAATATTGCGAGCATTTCAAGGGCTGAAAGCCTGGGCAAAATTGAGTGTGGACATGGGAAGTGGCTACAGCACACAAACAACTAACACCGAGTAACAGCTGAGTCCTTAGCCCTCAGTTGAGTTGACGGGGGCAGCTAAGACAAAATCGATAAACGCTGAATGAATGCTGTATGAATTATGTGTCTGACTAGGAACCAACACACACACACAAAAAACACACTCGGTTCACAGCTTCTTCTTCTTCAACACTGAAAGTTCAACTGCCACTCGTTGCACCCTCGGTTTACCCCTCTTCTACTTTTCTACCCCTCTGCTGCTGCTGCTATTTGTACAAATTTGTATTTAATTTTGCAGTCGCATTAGATTTTTGTTGATTATTTTTATAGGCAGCCCACACACGCATTGGATGTTGCCACTGCCCACAACGAGACGCCGCAGTGACCGCATTCGATGCAGTTTCAAATGCAACTGCAACTGCAGTTGTTAATTTGTTTTCAGCGGCAACTCTAGCGAAAATATGTTGCAAGTTGGTTAACCAAAATCGAGGCGCTCTGTTTTCAAATCAATGTAAAAGCGAAACCGCAAAACCGACAAGTAAAGAGATTGAAGGGAAAAGTGAGAGATGGACAGATACGATATCCATATTTTACAAATAAAGAAAATAAAAACTTAATTTTAAAATTTAAATGAGGTCTTTTAGTTATTAATATTATGATATTTCTTCAATCCTTTTTTAACAGCCGGTTATCATCCGATTTTTACCATTTTTATTTATTTGAAATATTTCAGATCCTTTAGAAAAAAGCTAAAAGTTTAAAGCAAGTTCATAATAAAAAACTAAGACGATATTATCAGAGCGTAAATAATATTGTAAGTAAAAGCTATCAATTTCTATTCAATAGAGAAGTTCGAAACGAAAAATATTGTCTTGATACCATCAATCGGTGAATTTTAATGAATTCAAAGCAATCGCCTCAAACATATTCGAATTCCTTGAGAATCAAAAAGGAAAGTCAAGTTATCGCATGATGAATTGTATCGATTACAGTTGCAGCTACGTGACTGTTGTGCAAAGTGTTTGATTGGTCGAAAGGTAATTTTGAGTGCAGTTCATTTCAGGTCTAATAAGGAGTCGAGTGTCGAGAGTTGAACTCTAACCTGCCTAATTCCAAAGTTGAAACGGGAACGGGAAAGGGGCAACAACTTTCATAAATAGAAAGCGTTACCGTACTTAATGCGTTGTGGATGTGGATGAGGCTAATGCCCAGTGGCAGTGCATGATATCGACTCGGCCATAAATTGTGAGTGCATATGAGTGTACTCACATCACATTTATTTATTACAGGGCCTACCCCTTCCACTGTTCCCTCTGCCTATATAACGCGGCACGCACAACTCCAAAACAAATTTTCCAATTTTCAAAAAGAAGAAAGAAAAAAACTATAAAATTGACCCTCAGCACAGCACCAAAAAGTTATCTATAGATCGATGGTCGGAGCGAAGTTATCAAGTTTGTGTTTGTACGCAGATATGGAAAGAAATAAGTAAATAATTACATTTACTTAAAATTGCTCGACTGCGAGATACTGTGTAAATGAAATACTTGAACAACTATAAAAGAATTTATGAAATAATCATACAATTTTAACTCTTGTGAGTTTAAATAATGAATGATGATCCAATTTTAGTAATCTCAGAAAAAAGAGCTAAACGTATATATCGATTAAAATTTAGACTCAAAGCTTAAGAAACATGACATATTTAAAATTTAAACAGAATACAGCATTTAAATTATTCAGCTATTTCAAACATAATCTAGGTCTAAAGGGAGTGTTCTCATTATCTGAAACTTCATTTGCAGGGTATTCGAAATGTAGCACAACAAAATGCACGCAAACATGTTGATAAGGCAATCAATAAAACAAATAGTACAGTTTATTGAACCAGCGAAGGGTCGGAGAAGGCAATTAAGTTTGTTCGTTGGGATTTTAGTAAAGAGACGGACTCCAATTGGATGGGGAAGAGTATTTCTCAGCTTTGCATGTTAATTTCTTGCTTAACTAAGATTAATGTTGGGTCTTTTTGGGGGGAAAACTGCCGAATGGTAGTTCTATTGCTAGTCATAGGTATTAGTATTAAAGACTTTTGTTTGCACATTGTCAGACGATAATGTGGCAAATATTTACAGGTACATAAGTCTCAACTTGCCTCGACTCGAGAGTGTTGTACTCTGAGACAAGTTTCAGTTGGAAAAAAGCTTTAGCTGTCAGGCCAAATATTTGATATCAAAATATTTACACAAAAACGCCAATACCAAATAGAATTTATTTGAGGTGTGTGTGGCCCTGAACTTGTTGCAGGTTGCGAGATTATAACACGCCACAAATGCTAGGAAAAATAGAAAGAAATTTGCATATGCCAAACACTGAATATGAATACGACAACTTTTGCATATAAAACATTCGTTGATCTGGCCAAAGTATTTAATTGAATGCGAAAGCCTTAAACCCTGGACAGAAAACGGGACGGGACAGGGCAATAGCTTTTCCATTACTTTGAGTTAACAGCACATCAATCACATTTTGGCAGCTGAGAGGGCCTTATCTATCCCCTCCCCTCCTGCCAGCTGAAGAGCTCTCAGACGTGACTTCCGCCGTGGCAACTTAGATCTGTTTGCCCCGTTCGCCCCTTTTGGCAACAGCCTCGCACTCTTCCCCCCTTTCTCTGTTGCAAGTTGCAAGCTCCTCTCAGACATTCCTCTAGTGGCATATACCGAAACTGTTCTTGCAACTGCCGCTGTCGTGTCAAGCACTTGCTGCAAAAGTTCAAGTGCGTGTGTCTCTTCTCAATCTACTTCTGCTTCAGCTTTTACTTGTTTCTGTTTGTTTGTTATTCTAACGCGTAATTTCACGCCTGTCAGGCCAACAACTCGGGACAACAACTCGAGGCATTCATATCCCTGACTTGCGCCTTTGCCTCTGAAAGGACTTTTGGGCTAATCGAATGTAAAGTTTTAACTCATTGAATAACTGTCCACAACTTGGCTTAAACCAGTTGGGAATTCTAAGCGAATAAATTTTACAATTATAAAGTAAATAGAAAGGATAGACACATAAAATAAATTTAAAATGTTGTTACTTTATAACTAAAACTATTTGAATAGATTTAAACTATATTTTATTCTTTTTTTCCGGAACTGCAATTTAATCAGTTTAAATCGACATTTCTATACCCATTTGGAGTCCCTAAAATACGATTATAATTACAGTTATTAGTTGATATTGATATATCTTATGGTCACAGTTCATCACTTGGAAAGTAGTTAATGTCTCGTTAACTATTAGCTAAATTAAAAAATATAAAAAAACTACAAATGATGATCATCTATCTAAAATATAACTCTGTTTAGCATGAGTTTAGATGATATATTAACCCTGTTCCCACTTCAACTCACATAACTTGATGCCAGGGCATATAATTACATACATAAGCCACATTAGGGCATTGAGGATAAACAATGCTTTAACTTGGCTCCAATTTATGTAGATGGGATGTCGTTGTCACTTAGATAGTTACGGTCTCAGGGTCTCGATGCCTCGGTCTCAATGACGGGCCCAAGACAACAGCAATTTGTGTCATTGCCACAGAACGTGAAAAGTGCAGTCGAGTCTCTCTGTTTTACCACCTCATTACAAGATTTGCATATCTGCCAGACACAACTGCCACATACAACAAATGTGGAAGGAAGTCAGAACAATGACAATGCTGGCAGTTAGCCTCGAGACAATGTGAACTATGCACCAAATAGATGACTACTTAGCATATAAATTACGCTATTATACTT
Organism: Drosophila rellima; assembly: GCA_035043635.1. Taxonomy (NCBI): domain Eukaryota; kingdom Metazoa; phylum Arthropoda; class Insecta; order Diptera; family Drosophilidae; genus Drosophila; species Drosophila rellima. The sequence continues at coordinate 4,298,253 of JAWNMV010000236.1, read as the reverse complement.
GAGACTCACTCAATCAATAAATACGAGTAATTTTCTCTATTAAGTTCTTATATTGTTTGCGATGTTTTGTTCCTCGAATGGGCAGAAATTCGGTTCTTCTTTGTTATGTCTTCTTAAACGTTTCTGCTTTTTATTTGCAAGCGCTCTCAAGAGAGCAGAAAATTCTTGACGTCCTCTTTGTCTCTCATTCGCAAACGTTGCAGAGATGATTCTGCTCTGGCAACTGTTTCTACATTCTTTTTACTCCCAAGAATACTTTAAATACTTGAATTCCTCTTTGCATTGCATTCGGAAACATTACAGCAGCATTTATAAAAATAAAAACTAAGACTCTGAGCAAAACTATGCCTTAATTTAGTGCAGTTGAGTGTGCAATCAGTTAGCCAGTTGGCAGTCATTAACTCTGTGCTACCAAAATAAAAACACGAGCTCACGTCAACAGAGGAAGTCAGAGAGCCTGAATGAGAAGTTGGCCTGGTCGACAGACAAACGCTGACAGCGCTTCGGCTGCGGAGTTACGCAGTTTTTAAGTGTCGAGTGTTTGGTCAACACAACTGAACTGGAATGCTTGGCCCGGTCTGAACGGAGTGGTCGGAAGGATGGAAGTTGGATACGTAGAAGGAGCGCCAAGTGTTTGTCAGTGACACATAAAGTGTGGCGTCTAATGGGCCTCGATTCCTGAGACCAAGTCACATTTTAAGCATTTTATGCAAATGTCAACAGCGACACGTAAATTAGCGCAAGAAACTCTCAACTCTCAAACTAAACTGAAGTTCCCAACTTGCAGTTGCAACAACCTGAAACTGACAGCTCAATTGAGGATGCCACCCGAGAAAGAGACAGAGACAGACAGAGAGTGAGCGAGAGAGATGAAGAGAGATAATTGCCATTAATCAGAAATCGGGCGCGTCATAAACTGCATAAAATAATCGACTTTTTGGCATTGCAATCGCAGCAAATGCCAACAGACAATGATAAACAGACGGAGGGAAAGACGATCTCAACGGGTTCAACAGCTCAACAGATCGCGACCAGACCAAACAGTTTGCCAACCCCCTCAACTCCCCCATCTGCTGCTCGATCGGACCATGGCTACGATGATATATGCAGCACTTAGTACCTACTTAAGTTGCTCGAACGCGAGCTCCGCAAAAACAACGTTTGCGATAAGATCACAGCAACTGCCAACAAAGATCGCTGCCTGTGCCCCTGGAGACACCACCACCCCAACCCCCCGTTAGGGAGCCCAGGCGGGATTGGGATTTGTCGTGCTGCCAGCCAGCAAATACAGATGTGACACAGTGGCACGAGTATCAATTGAAATCGATATCAAAACACAGTTACAACTGTCAAGCGGAGTCGAACTTATTATCATTCATCGAAGCAACTAAAGAACAAACTTTAAGCTAACTGGTGAATAAAGTAGATACAAGTTATTTGACTCCTTCCCATTTCTCCAAGTCTTTGTCTAGATAAACAAATCAAAAACTAGTCCCCTGAAAAGAGGAAATTCTTCACCTATCTTTCGATATTACTTCTCGGAAAATCTAAGCTATTAAACTGGTTTCTGGTTAGATCTTGATTTCTTTAAATGTAGACCTTTTTTTTCTGTTCCCTATGTTCCAAACTTGTTAATCTATTTATTCCAGTAACTGGCTGTCCAGTGCTTTATATTTAGTATTCAGACTAGACATTTATCTACATTTCCGTAATTTAGGACCTTTTCCAAGCTAAGGAAAATTGTATTACTTAACCGTTGACAGTTTTTGAACACCTTTAACATCGTTTAGCTTTGTCAAATCTTATTTTATTCTAATTTCGATAAGCAATATTTTTTTAAGCACTGCCTGTTTCATATTTGATGCTATATCCAAATTTTTTTAATTTAGGTCAGTTTACATTTTTTTTAAATTTTCCAGAATATAAACTCTTGAGTCTATAACCTAAGATGTGTACCACTATGCTGTTGCAGGGAGAAGGAGCATAGCAACGGTGGCATAGACTCTCTGGTAAGTGGTATGAACTACGGACATTTTGTAGATAATATTAAAATAATAGCAAAGACTGAGCATTCGAGTCAGAGACGATGTCGAGTTGAAGTCGACTTGAGATCGCCAGAATCAGTTGTTGTTGTTGTTATTATCGTTGCTTTTGTCTTGTGCTGTTTGTAACAAATTACTTGGGTTGGCAACACCCTGTATATCCCCTCTCCCTCTGCCTCCTCTCATACCAAGGCAAGTTCACGACGTCGTTTGTCGTCGCCGTTGTAAGCGTCGCTCGTTTTTCATGTTCTATTTTGTGTGGCAATTGCAGTCGCTAGATTAAAGCAGCAGATACAGATTCAGCTACAGCTACAGCCAGAGCTGTAGATACAAATACGAGTAGCGAGGAAGGAGGAGGGGGGATTTAACGATCGATCTACTTTAATGCAGCCCATGGCCAGCAACAACAAGAGAAACGTTTAACGTTTAACCGATAAGCGTCTGATAAGTGTGGCGACTCTTGGACGTGCCACCAAAATGACCAACTCAATTTGGCCGCCGCATTTTCAATTAATGCTGCCCCAAAGCGGCGACAATAACAAACAACAACAACTTTTACTTTGTGCCCTCTCAAAATAATTATGAAACAAGTTTCATTTCGCTTTTTAGTCTGACTCATGTCCATAGGGAGAAGTGAGGGGAGACTGGAGTGGGGAAAGGCGACTCGACAAGAGAATAAAGTTTTAATTGAGTTTAGTTTTTTTCTTGTTTTTTGCCCAGCTGCGTCTCTGATCTCCAGGTTGCAAAAGGTAGCAAGAGGTGTTCCCTCGACTTCAGTTGCGCAGCCTATGATTAAGTGAATTGCCACAGTCTAGTCGTAGTTGAATGTACTCTTGGTTCTAGTCCTCGTCAAGAGTCCGAGTCCGAGTCCAAGTCCGAGTCGAGAGGCGTTTATTGGAGGCCTCAGAGCAGAAGCTGTTTAAGCTGGGCGTCAAATTTAATGATCAAATTTCTCGCTACGATTGGGTCAGGATTTTGCGCTTATTACAGTTGTTGTTGTTAACGCTTAAAGTGCCGTTAAAACAGCACGCTTAAGTTACTGTGAAAACGGCAATAAAATTAACAACTAGCGAAAAAGTTGACAAGATCAACAACTGACAAGGTTAAGTTCAAAATGTAGCTTAAGCTGATTTTTAAATGCAGTTCCAGGTGCGTAACCTTTTTCACTCGCTTCTCCTAGATTTAATGTTTTTTTTTGTTGCTGTTGGTAAGTTAACACTTTATGGCCAAGTCAACTGCATTGTTGTGGCCACAATATTTAAGGCTTCTCAGTTCCCGTAGATTGTCAGCTACAGCTCCAATTGTTGGCTGATTGCTTTGCTCCCACACACTACTACTACACTTACACTTACTCACACACACTTAACAAGCTCACAGAGTACGCAAATTGGCTGCAGCGACCACGCCCACGCCCTGGAAGTTCGTTTGCGCCCATTGCCAATGCCACAAGTAATTGCAAATGAAATTAAAATAAAATAAAAGCAACTTTCAGTCAAGCTAACTCGACTTTAAGAGACTCTGTATTTATTTTGTTTAAAGCAAAAAAAATGGTTTAAAAATGAAAATATTTTTAATATTATTTTAAAAAACCTACAATCACTGCTGAAGCTGGTTTCGTGATTGCTATCTGTACTTAATAGTATTAATATCTACTAAGCCAATGCAAATATCTACATATCTTGTTTAGTATCTTGATTGTTTATTATCTGATCGCAATGAAACATTTTTAAATGTCAAGTTTGCTGCTTCTCCATCTTCTAGTCTCTGAGGTCTAATATATCTTAAGGATAGATGGGCGTGGCCTTATTGAAAGTGTTGTTTATACTAATCAAGAATACAGTCTTTTAGCAAACTTGTACTTCTTAAGTACAGAGTCTGAAAAGCCAGCAGAAGAGTAAGAAGTTGGAGCAAAGGAGAAAATGTGTATTTTATGGCATTTCCTGCTGTGGATTTCTTTTGGACTTTTGCCTTGAGATCAGCACAAGACATGGGACAGATCTGACCAGAGTCTTGGGTGCGTTGAACTGCAGCAACAGAAACAACAACAACAACAAGAGAAGCAATATTCGTCTCAGTTTGGAACTGTGTTTTGGGATCTCTCCTGCTGCAACTCCTGTTGTTGTTGCTGATTTGAATTATTCATGTTGTCGTTTTCGAGTTGGTTCAAAGTGAAGAAGAACTCGGCCGAAATTGCATTTGCAGCCGCAAAGCCAGTCAGACACAGCGAGAGAGCGAAATATGTTAAAGTGAGAGGGAGACAGAGACAATTCGACATTTTCCATTTGTTTCTGAAAAATGTTTGTTTCGTTGCAGGCAACATGCATGTTGCCCCCGCTGTTGCTCTTGTTCTTCTTGTGGTCAGACCATAAAACAAAAAAACAAAAACATGTAAAAAACACGGCATGCCAAAAATGCAATTCATTGTTTAATTTGTGCGAAAATTTATATATGGGCGCGCAAATTAAATTTAATTTCAGTTGTTCAAATTTGTAGTATTTAAATGCACAGCTGAAGCGTGAAACAACGGCAAAACCCGTTAATAGGTGTAAACGGAAAAAACATGAACTACAAAAATCATGTGTAACTAAATAAATGCATTAAAATTTGACTCGAGGGAAAGGTGACAAGGTTTTTAAATGTATAATTTGGCTGGGGACTAAACGGAATTCCAAAGCTGTTGTGTGTCAACTGAGATTCAAAAGATTAGTAGTATTAATATGGAATTTCCCCTTGGAAATCGAACAGGGAAATTAACACGTTGAACTTAATTCATGAAGTTCTAGTAAATAAATGTTGTTCGTTTATTAATTTCAGCTAGCACACTTTCTTCAAGCCTCAGAGGTTTGACTCTTTGTTTAAGTAATAGATCTTTCAGGTAATAATAATAATATCTAAACAGTATTATTATGCTTTTTAATATCATGTTCATTCCTTATTCTAGTTCTGCAATCAATTTCAATCTGTGATTTGAGTTTGATTTGCTACCACAGGAAAGCACAAGTTGCAGTTGCCATAGCAATTGCAACCTTGAACAATGTCAAAGCCACCGTCAAGCTAAGCACACACACCACATGCAACATGCAACACACCCAACTTGGCACAAAGACTTGGATGGATACCTTTCTACCTCAAGGGTACAACAACAACAACAATAGCAACAACTCCTTATCCGTTGTTATTTTGTTTGCTATGATTGAAAATTGACAGAATGCTGAGAGAATTCACCGACAGTTGCCAGTTCTCGCAGTCCCAGTGCGAGATGGAAGTCCTTAGTCAGACTGTTGGCAATTTCCGTTTCAGGAAATGATTTTCAACCAAGGCTTGAGATTCTTTCAGAGACTCTGCAATGGACTGTAATTAGTTGACAGCAGGCAACAACAGCAGCGAGAAACAAAAACTGAAACAGAAACTGAAACCGAAGAAATGACCTCATTCTGGGCCTCATTACCTCTCCCCTCCATTTATTTATGTGTACATTGTGTACACATTGCGACAGAGTTCAGCGTCAACGTCAGAGCCATAACCATAGAGCCCTAAGGCAAAGCGGACCATATGGAAATGTTTATGGCCGTCGAGCGCACCCTTCAAAAGGGGTGTGAAATTAGAATAACATGTCACTCATATTCGGTATATCACGTAATGCGGCCAAATATGCTGGTTTCGTTTGCCCGTATCACCAGTCCAGGATTCGCACTGAGGTCCTGGTAACATGAGCACGAACTCGAACACGGACACGAAACAATTGTCACAGTTCAGAGTGGAAACTGGCACTAAGCTAAGAATTATGACCATTAAAATTGTGAAAAATGAAACAAGCAGGTATTATTTATATGAGAGCGGAGAAACAGGAGAAGGACTTTGCTTTCAGGTTGCACCCAGTTCATTATTTTTATTGTTATTTTGCTTGCTGTTGTTGCTCCTGTGTGTGACACTAAGATTTTTTAATTACTACCTGGCCATTAATTAAGGCCACTCTGTGCCTCAGTGTTCTTGTGTGTGGCTGTGTGTGTCGGAGACTCTTCAAGCCGTAAATACCATTTTTAAAGTACTTTAAGAGCGAACAAAATGTGTCTTTTAGGATTATGCTCAGTACAGTAGAGTGTACCGTATTCGAGTGATTTCTTGAACCACAATTATGTTATTCAAGTACTTTCAGAGTTGCCACTTTAGGTATTTTATAGCTAGAGCTAGCTATTTTTTAATTACAAACTATTTTAAAAAAAGAATTTGACAATATGCTATAAGCTAAAAATTAACTCAGAATACAGAGTAAAGTGAGTTTTCGACTTATAAAATTCTTTAAAAAGAGAGTAAAATGCGTTTTATGTTTATGTTCTCCACGGCGCAGTAGAGTAATAAATGCAAACTACACTTTTAATTCAGATCTAAATCCATTAAGTGGTTTTAGCATCGCAAAAGAGTAAAGTGAATATCAGCATGATGGGCATTCGGCTTGTTAGACATAACTTCAAGTCTGACCCATATTTTGACATAGCGTTACACGCAATTTCCATATATGGTTGATACCCCAAAAGTTGTTATGATAAAGCACATGCCAGCCAAGGGTAGAGCTTATCATTATTTTCGCTTTGACTTTTTCCACTTTTCGGGGATGTTTTTTTTTCTTCTCTGTCCTGGCAGTGATAAATTTGAGGCACCCCACCAGCTCCGCAAGGGGGTGGTTCGGTTGCCTTGACGGCAGATCTTTCCCCTATTCGTTGAGCCATGCGAACGGCATTTAATTTGTTTGCATTATTTGCGCGTTTTGTAAGGATTTCTAAGATTTATTTTCAGATGGAAAACTGAGAAATTGAAATTCGTTCGATGCCAGTGGAAAATTAATCAGTTAATGCTTTGCAGCTGCTCCAGTCGCGATATTCGACCGGTTTCCAAGGGATATTCAACTACCTGCTCAGTGAAACACTTGTTGTTGCTCTGTCGCTATTGCTTAGAATGAATTACAAGTTAATATTAAAAATTCGAAGAAGGTAAAATTTTAAAGTGTACAATACACAAGGTGATTAAAAGTTTTATGAGTGCACATAACAAATCAGGGTATATCTCACAGTTAATGTATATGTACACAGTATACTTTTTAAAGCATTAGAAAATATCTTTGTCAGCTAAATATTTATCAAAAACGACAGGTTTCGAGTTGATTGCTTGTAAATAAATGCAACAAATTTCAACATTTCGCATATTCTGACGAATACTTATCGAACGAGTGCTTAAAGTAATCGAATGACTCGAACGCTACTCATTAAAACTATTTAACAGCCAACAGCAGATAGTGAAATGCTGATAAAGATGAATTTGCAACGTCCTTGTCTTATCGTCGGCTGAGTTATTCACACTTTACACTCCAGCAATTATCGTCAACAAGTGAAAATGGATGACTAGCATATGGATGGGTAAGGGTCGTATGATTGTATGATTGCCAAAGCTGTTTCACATGTGCTTGCACCAAAAATAAATAAAAAGAACCTAGCCAATTTACGTCAAATTGGTTATCTGTTATCAGCATGTTATTGCACAAATACTAACTTAGAAATAGTAGTAGGCAGTATAAACCTGCGCTTTTGCACGTCGGCCAGACAACCTGTCACCTCAATTCGTTTATCGGCAACTGTAACTGTACTTACCTTGACTCCCATGCGAAACTGTCGCCAGTTGTAATAGTCCAATCGAAATTGAAATCCACATCCACAACCATTTGCAAGTCCTGCTGTTTCCGTTATTTGCTGCCATTGTGGATTATATGCGTTGTATTGCGAAACCGTTCGTTGTTGTTTACGCTGTCTACGGTTATTTGAATAGTTACGACTTTGCTCAGCTTAAGCTATGTTTGTTTCTTTTTTTTTGTTTTTGTTTTCACTGCGCTGCATTTTGACGGCCTCTGATTTTGCTTTGGTTTCGTTTTCGTTTTCAGTTTCCTGTCACTTGTTTGTTTTTATTTTTGCACTCACATTCTACACATTCTCCACATTTTATATATTTATATTTCTTCTTTTCTTTTATTCGCTCACTCCACTTTTGTTGTGTATTCGCCGAATTTTGGCGTATCGCTGTTTTTCGCTGGAAACTTGCGGCTACTTGAGGAATATATTCATTGAACTTAAGTTGTTGATTTGCCGGCTGCAAAAACAATAACAATAGTAGCAGCAGCAGCAGGAAGAAATTAGATAAATTTTGGGCGCATTTGTTGTTCTTTTACAAACAAAACACTTTTACCACGGCGCATCCAACAACAACAACTACTCTGAGCACAAGCGCCAGGCACTACCAACAACAAAAACGACATCAACAAATTGCGTACACAGTAGCGTTGTCTCGCTCTCACCAATGTTTCAGTCCTTTGGTCACAGCAAAGCGTCGCGAATTGTACTTTTCTTAATGCATGTTTTTAGCATTATTTATGTATTAGAATAACTGTTCTTGGTCAAGCCAATTGAATAATTGCACTTTAATTTGAGTTAGTTGAATTTTATTATCATTTTCTTTTATTTAAAAGCGATTTTTATAAATCATTGCGACCAGCAACACGCGCGCAACCAACCTTACGCGACCACAATTTAAAAGAGACTGACGAAAAGCGCCCGAAAAGAAGCAAAAATGCAGACGTTGAAAATGCATGCGAGAGAGCGAGAGAGAGACTAAGAAAATGAGCGTCAGAAATTACCCTGAGTGTTGTGAGAGAGCAATACATCGTCATCATACCGATATATCGATACAATCTGTCGAAAATTCGGATCCAAAAGTGGTCATGGCGCGCTATTTAAAAAAAAAAGTTTTTCAATTAATAAAAGACCTTTAAACAGATTTTTTTCTGGAACCTAGATTGGTACACGTTTTAAACAGAATAGGTTATTTTCTGAGCAATCGATATTCTTTTTTTTGTCAATAAATCGGAAGCTGCCCTTTCCAGCACTGCTTGGATGCTCAGCTCAGTTTAAATTGACGTGACAAATTAAAGCAGTTTCAATTGAATAGATTTAATTGATTAACATTGCATTGCTCTATAAGTTTGCCATACAAATTGATTTAACAATAAATTGCAACTGTCGGAACGCTTGTCTAGTAAAATGTTGACTGATTTAATTAACTTCAACTGTCATCTTTACAAGTATTTATTCATTTATTTACATACGCTCTCTGACTTTTTTGCTACACTTTGTTCTACAGAATGTGTCTAACTTTATTTTTTTTTCATATGCATAAAAAAGTGCATAACTTTTTATTATCGCAACTGGTTTGATTGCCATCCCAACGGTCCCACCGGCCAAATTGTGGTTAAAAGTTGTTGCCGCACTTTTTCATAGCAAAGAAAAGCTCTCATCAACTCATTCCATGCATAAGAATTAAAAAGTTTAGTTTAGTAAGGCTTTAAATTCAACTTTAAGCTTTCGCATTGGTCAGAAGACGCCCAAAAGTGGCTGTGAAATGATAAATTTTAAATTAAATGCTCAGTCATTTACACAAATTGCCCCAAAATGGCAAGAGGAGAGTCCAGAGAGTGGGAGAATCATGCTTAAAAAACGAAATTGCTCTGTGCATTTTGGCCAGAGCGTGATACAGAGGGAAAAAGAGGATGAAGATGGGAAGAGACTTCATCAGTGAGCTTGAAAGTGGGTCAAGTTATGTGGATTTATCAAATTGCCAGGCAAAAGATTTACACGCTCGCCGCTAATTGCAGCATTTCAATGGCTTTCCTGGAATGATGCTGGGCTGGATGCTGCCATGCCATCCCATCTTATTTCATTCCATCTCGGCGCAATTCGAAACCACTAATTTTCATTTTAATTAATGGAGCTGTCGGTGTCTGTCTGACTGTCTGTCTGTTAGTTTGTCATTTCAAATGACGGGCGAAGGCAAAGAAAGTTGCTTAAAAACCGCCCACAAACAGCGGAAAACTGAGTACTTAGTGAGGGACTGCAGGAATACACAGCTAATATGGATGGTAAAGTGAAAATAGTGATTATAGACGCAACTGTACCAAGTTGCATAGACATAACCTAAAAATTTATTTAAATGTCGTTAGATTCAGAATCTATTTGATATCTTTAAGGTAATTCTGTAATGCAGATACTAATATTTTAATATCTCCATCTTTTCCAATATTATAATAATATATAATAAGCAACTAGTGGACTTTTACTCAGCTACTTAGTTTTGAAATGGATTTTTCCAAGCGTCACATATCCATTAATACACTTATAATACCCTATGCGAGGGTATTCCTAGCACTTTGATACCTTAATTGCAAGTGACGTCGACGCAGACCGCAAATTGCGTTGGCTCAGCGAAAATCAGACAGAGACAGAGAGAGAGGGAGAGAAAGAGAAAGAGAAGGAAACTACAACGAGAGTTAAATTAAGTTAGCGTCGAGACGACTTGACAGCAATAACAGCAACAACAAAATACATATCTATATGCATACGGGCATAAATCAAAATCAACTTGTAAATTTAATATGTCGCCGTGTTTGTGGCGCTTGCCACATGATTTATGCCGATGGATTTTTTGAATTGGCGAGCTTTAAACGAGGAAAAGCAAAACAAAAACATGATATGGCAAGGAGATCCGTAAGGGGCAGGGCAGAAGAGCGAAATGCACTTAGCACTCGACAGGTTCTCACAGTTAAAAAACAACAGACAGTAAACCAATTGGTAGGCACATCAGCTTGCTCCATTTTCCACAAAAAAAACTTAATTTTCACACATTAAAATTAGTTGGAAGCGCCCCCAATTCAATACCAAAATCAAACCAAACTGAACCGAACCGAACCTCAACCTGTGCCCCTATAGAGGAACCCTCTTCAGTGCCCCCTCCAGACATTGAATAATGACAATTTCTTGCACTGGCGACAGTTTGACAGCTTGTGGATCTCCGACTCTCTGTTAACTTCATAGAAAAGCAGGAAAACGTTGCTTTCTACGGCATGTCGCCGATTAAATACTCTAACAGATTGTATATTTATATGGTTTTTTTGCACTCTTACTACATAATTCGACTGATCGTTTCTATGGCAGCTATATGATATAGTAGTCCGATTTTAACAAAATTTGGTCAATACAAATATGACCATCTCAGATGTATGCCCGGTAAAATTGGTTAAGATAGCTCTAATAATAAAAAAGTTGAGTCATTTATTGTAAATTATCTACATTTGAGAAATTTTGACTCTTTGGACTTTCAAAAAGCACAACTTTATCAAAGCACATCCGATTTCCATGAGGAATGCCTTTTTTTCATAATATTAACCCTTCTTTAACTTTGCATTTAAATTTTATGTTTCTGAGACAAAAATTTTTGTTCGAAAATTTGTAGATTTTTACATAGTAACCCCTTTAAATTTTTTGAAAATTTTCAAAAATTTTTAATCTTAAATTTATTCGTTTAATCGACTTCAAGTGATAAAATTAGGGTAAAAAAGTACTTTTGAACTTAATTCCACTATTTTTCTTGAAGTCCTAACGGTTATTTTGGTTAGAGTAAGTTACAAAAATCATAAATAAATATAATTAAGGGGATTTTACTCTTCAGCTCAGTGCGTTACATCTTAGCCAACAAAGCTGTAAGACTCTCAGTGAGGGTATAACTATACATATGTCTAGCTGGTGTGAAACGAAAGCAAAATTAGGACTTGACTTGCACTTGGACTTGGTTTAGTTGTGTATCTGTGTGCGTATGTGTGTATATTCATGTGTGTGTGTTGGCATGCCACATGTCTTGAGTTTTGAGCTAAATAAATGAGTTTGTCAGCCAGCAGCGACATGATTTGATAATTGCTTTTAAATGCAATTCGAAAGCGGCTCAGAAAGTGGCCAAAAACAGGAAATGCTTACCAATTTACGAGTCAACATATATAGTAGATGATCTGCATAAATTAAAATATATGTATATGTAGCGCAATTATGTTATTTATAGCTTCGGCTACTGTGAAGGCTTTTCTTTATGGCCAGGCCTAAAGTTTTGGCCATTGACATTTGGCTTAATCAGTTAATCGACATCAGCCTCCAGTCAAAATGAGTCAGAAACAAAACCAATGCTGACTGTTATTGGGTGGGGTTCTGGCCACGCTTACGTAAGGTTATTAGACCCCAGACCATGACGCATGGGAAATAAGCCAAGTTCGGTGCAAAAACAAAAAAAGTCTCAAACATAATTTCTGACACTCGAAAAAGTTTTATGAATGCACTTCGGAACCGTTGAATGTGGCCATAAAATGAACTTAGTCAGCCCGAAGCGAAACTATTTTAATTAAATGCCAAACACAATCTTTTTTGGGGTGCCCCCAGAAGTGGTATCAGAAGTGAAGCTCCCCAACCCCCTCCCTCACCCGGTGGTTGCCTCCCTAATGGACTCGTTAACGCCACTGACAGCCCCTTCGCAAGGCTGCACTTGCAGTCGCATCCATGTGCAACGCTGTGTGGCATGCAGCCCATAAATTAATGTTGCAGCCTCCACAGCACCTTCTCGCCTCCTTTCCCATGCCGCATGCTGCATGTCGCATGCCAAAAAAATTTACAAGCGACAGCATTTTCCACATGCTTTTCAAGCGTGAATTTTGCACACATGTCGAGTGAATGCAGTTGATTTTTTTTTCAATGGTACATAGTATATCGGGTGTGGGGCATGCCACAGGAGGCAAGTGCAACTGCAGCTGGCGCCCAAAGCGCTGACAGCTCGCTAGCAAACTTGGCATCGGATATCCGCAGCAATGGTCAAGTTCGTGTCAAGGCAATGAAAAAGCTGGCGTGAAATTGAAATCTGTCAAAAAGGCGAGACAGCTGCTCCAATTTGGCATGAAAGGAAGTGAGAGAAGTGAGAAAAGAAGAAAAAGGAGGGAGCTGAAAAAAAGCTGAAGGGTTGAAACGCATTAAAGAAGTTTCTACCAAAGTAAATAGTTAAGAAATGTTACAAGAAATATTGATAAATTGTCTACAGTTCGAATTCCAACCCGAACCAAAGCCTTTCCTATTTATAATTCTTAATATAATAAACAACAATTTAATTATAATTAATTAGATATTACAAATGGATTTTAAAATAGTGGGAAAAAGACTGCATGTATTCAGATAGATTCAGTTTGGAATAACTCAAAAAATAATATAATTAGTAATATATTGTATAACATAGTAAACAGCCTATAATTTAATTAAGCTGCAACTATAAAATATCTTTGTTTATCATTTAGTTTTACTTATCTTCGCCACGAACTCAGTCTATTTGAAGCCTGTGCCAAATTAACTCGACATAACGAGTGTTGGGAAAATTATATTCAAAGATATTCTTGAGTTCTTTCTCAGCGTAATCCTCCACTTCCTACACCGGAGCGAGCTTTTCAGCATTTCCTTTGTGTTTGTATCTCCCGCGTGGGCTGACAGCTTTTCACTTGCTCCTTGGAAATTAATTAAGAGCACTTTTTGCAGTTGTTGTTGGGCAATTGTAGCGCCAGGCTGAGCCAATAAATCCTTGTTGGCTGTCACAGAAAACAGAGGAACAGGAGCAGGAGTAGGATGAGACGGTGTTTATCTTTGGGATGTGGACAAATTAGTGCATTTCAAATTACGCCAAGCGACTAATTTAATTACAGCTCAATGAAAAATCGCATAAATTTCCACGCTGAAATCATTTTAATGAACTGCCAAGCCCAAACTGACAGATTGTCCGTCTGTCTGTCTCCCTGTCTCTTGGTCTGTTTGCACAGAATTCGAAATAGACACAGACAATGATAGAGAGAACACACACACATTAATGCATTTTGGGAGTCTGTTGATTTTGGCAGCAAAACGGGGCTAACTTTTGCAATTTTTCGAAAATGTATTTATCATATTTTTGCTGGTTCTGTAAACAAAATTAGATTTTAACAAATATTGACAGCTGAATGACAGTTGATTATGAACTCGAATGCGGTGTCTACTATATTCTCAAATGAAATGGCACATTTTGTGCTATTTTGCGAGTATTTAAAGCTGCCTTCAAGTCTCCAGTCAATCAAAACAAAAGCCCATAAATCTTGAATAAATATTTGATCAAGTAAATCAACTGCAAACCTGGAACGCAACCTGAGACTTGAGCTGGTCCAGAGGCCAGCGAGATATTAGAGCCACATTCTAAGTAAACTTGGCCAAAGCAACATGACTGGCCAAAAGTTGTAAGCCAAATAGAAGAGAGCAATACATGTGTAGATAATTCTAAAAAAAATACTACTTACGAGGTAAAACTCCAGTGACGAAAATATTTCCATGGCCAAAAATTTCTGATATCCATTATGATAGGATGATAGTAATCATAAAATAACTCAAGTGCAACTGACCCACAATTGACACTTTCCTTGTGTTTGCTTCATCTTAATTAAGCTAAAACGATGCCCAAATTAAACACAATTGTCTGCATGTGCCTCAAAGATACACACAATGCCACATGTGCCAGACATACACACACACACACACACTCAACACACAATTCTATTTGCTTGGCTCATCAATCATCAGGCTGGGAACTCAGTGTGTGCATGTGAGACTTTTGGCAAAAACGTTTAAACGTGACTTCCGACTTTGGAGATCTGGAGAGTTGAACGTGTCGCCTTCCCTCGTCCCTTGAGTCACACGAGCATAAGTATTTATTACAGCGATATGTTTTCATCTAAGTAAGCCACATGTGGTTGTAACAGCCACAGATACCCGCACACATACTCAAGTGTGAATAAGCGTGGGCCAATAATGCGCATAACTGCATATCTGCATACCTGTTCCGCTTTATGGTCTGCAAGAATCGTAGCCTGTCACATACATAAATCATTGAGTGGTGTGTGCTGACCACATTTATTCGTATGCAATTTCCACGCTTTCGTTGCAGCAGCACTCATAAATTAAACGAACCCATTCAATGTTTTGCGCAATTCAATTTCACACGCCTGACCTTTTCGTTTGACCCTTTACACACGTAAAACTCATTGTCCCATGGATTCGAAATATACTGCATTTGAATTAACGCGCGCTTTGTCACATGTCAGTGCAGCTGTGATGCAAAGTTGCCCAGCACTGACATTAATCGTACGCTGGCCTGCTGCTATCGATAACACAACATTATTTATCGTAGACATATAAGAATTCTTTGAAGTTTGTCATCTAGAATATAATTAAAATAAATAAACCCTTTCAAAGCTTTGCGCAGTTCCATTTTATGTGTCTGTCCTTTTCGTAGTGTCTTTTGCTCATTATGATTGATTACAAATGCACTTGAATTATCGCGCCCTCTTTTACAGTTCAGTGCTGTTGTGTCGAAACGTTACTCAGCACTGTCATCAATCGCAGGCAGAGCTGCTGCTCTCGATAACACTAAAGCATTTATCGGCGACATATACAAATTTGTTGAACGCGTCAGTCAACTAGAAAATTATTGCGAGCGACATAGTCAAATTTCTAAGATATAATTTATAATATATAACTTTAATGTTAAAATGTCACTTGAAGAGTTAGCAAAACAATTGCGGGGAAAACGAAAGGAAGTTGAGGGTGCTGTGCAAGAAATTAGGTTGCAATTCAAACAAATCCGAAATGGCGGGACGTCCAGCGTCGCATCCAGCGCCTTGAGATATGAAGTTGCAATATTGCGTCAACTCTGCTGTGCTTTGCAGAATAATTGCCATAAACATGCTGACCTCTATTGCGACATTGCTGCCTACATGCTGCCCCACGTTGAGCTCTGCGCCGAAAGTCCCGAGTTGTGGATTAGCCACTTGACCAGCCTGCATTACATTCACCACGCGATCTGTCAAGAGGCAAGCGAAATAATTAAGTAATTAAACAGCTCTTTAAATAACATACTCTACTTGCAGCAAACAATGTTGGAATGCCAAAGATTCTATGCGTTGGTTAACGCACAACGCGTCCAACTCCAGAGCAAGACTGACTACAAACTCTATATGAACACTCATATAAGGCATCTTTACCTTTTTAACCAACAAATGCAGAAGCAGGCAACATCAACTGCCAAGAATCAACTCTGCCTTGTTCTGCAAGCTATGGGTGTACTCTTCCAGGCCATGCAGCGTCAGAGTGCTGGCTACAGCGAGCTGATCGTCGAGTTAAATCAAATTCTGGGCCAGCGGAGCACCACCTTCCTAAGGATCCTGGGTAAATTGCCTGTAGCATACTCAAACAAGATGTACGATCCACTCTTTAAGCTACTGTCCATCAGAGGTGCCACCACCGACGAGTTGAGCACACAATTTCCAGAGTATCTAAGTGCCATGCTAGCACTCATCCAAATCGATCGGTTCGCGTGGCAGCAACAAGTGGCGGAGGCGCATCAGCCATGGGCGTTGCAGCTGCTCCATTGCTGCCGCGAGACTTACAAAGAGTTGACAAACCAAAACTATGTCATGCAGCTACTCTATTACTACCTGAAGCTGGTGTACACGCGGGAATCCGCGCAGACTGTTGACCTGAAGCGTCTTTACATTGATCTGGCCAAGAAGCTGATTAAATTCTTTGAGCACAAGGGCGCTGCTCATGCCAAGGAGCAATGGTTCATAGACTTCCTGTTTTGTTTTCTGCGATTGCAGAAACTATTGCATCAGATAGATGTCAAGAAGGAATGCTTCGAGGTCTTCTGGCAGGGATTGGGCGGTAAGGACAGCGCCGAGGCATATGCCGCACACTTTGAGCTGCTCCAGTGCCTGATTACCATGTCGATGAACATCAGCAGCAGCAGTCCACTCGCCGCCAGCTGCATCAATGATGTCAACTGCCAAAGTCTTCGCAAGCATTGCGTCTTCAGCATCGGCTGCTGTGCCATTGCCGCTTACAGCCATTGGGCGCCCTCGGCTCAGGCGACACTCTCGAAGGTAAGATCGATAATTCATCTAGTCTATAATTGACGACCCCTGCTAATCCCTTTCTCGACAGGCTGCTCAGAAAACTCTCGTCAGCATTATACACTATGCCATGGACGTGGTGAGGGTGACCAAGTGCATGGGGGTAACGAGCGGGGAATTGAGCAATTTTGTATGGCATCTGAACAACATTGCCGACAAGGTCTCGAGTGGCGCACAGATGGCATTGTTGCAACTGTTGCTGAAGCCGCTGCAACAACTGCGTCCGCTGCTGAGCGACCAGAATATGCGAATGCTGCTGCGTCGCATCTACAAGGCCAGCAACTTCTGCGACAACCCGGAGTTGGCTGCTCAGATGCACTGCACCCACATTGTCGCCATGAGCAGACCGTCCATTCAGTTCGAGCAAATGTGCGTCTATTATCGCACCGGCAAGAACTTCCCGGCCAAGTGCATCTACGAGCTACACGAGATGAGCCCTTTGTGCAATCCCCTGACCACAGCACAGAAGCGTAAACTCTACGAGCTGGACATGCTGGCCGTCCTAAAGACGCCGCCGTTTCTCAAATCTCTGTTGCGTCATCGTCAAACCGACTACCAGTTGGTCATCCTAGGACGACAGATGCGCACGGACCAAAAGATGCTAAGTCAGCTCGAAGAACTCCGCCTAAAGCTGCAAAAGAAGCGACTGACGCGTCTCGAGCAGCTGGTGTTGGGCCATGTCAGCGTTAGCAAGCTTCTGGAATTGAACGAGACGCAAAAGATCAAAATACCCATCAAGGAGACGGCGGAGAAGAGTCTGGAGGAGATGCTCATCAAGTACAACCTCTTAGGTGTCAATATTACCAGCGAGATGCCCCGAGTCCAACTGGCCACAACGGCCATCGATGCCTTTGAGGCCTTCTACAACCTGGTAAGTCCGGGATGCCATTTGAAACACATTTCCAAGCGGAATGTCATTTGGATCATGATTTGCCATATTCTCCCTCTCCGTTCCCTTAGGCTGATGCCGAGCCCCTGAGCAGTGACGAGGCGCTCATCGACTGGGAGGCGCTGATCGACGATACCATCTGGGCTGCCATGGGGCTGTCCAGCATGGGTTACATGCTGCAGGCGGACAAGGCTTGGCTGCTGCTCCTCCGCATTTCCCGCCAGCTGGGCGACAGGTTCACCTTCCTGCGTGCTCTCAGCCATTTTATGGCGCACTACACGAAACATGCTCTCTTCGATTTAGCACTCGAGGTGGAGCATGCTCAGCAGCTGTTGGACGAGCTCTGGCCCCAGATCCATGAAGCTTATTTCTACAAGCGTCATCACTCGACGCTGATGCTGTGCCTCTGCCAAATGGCGCTTTACTACGCCCGCTTGGACTTTCCGTGCCACGCCCAGTTGTTGTTGGCTCACGTGGAGCGACTGCGCGTTCAGTTCCCGGAGCGTGTGGGCAAATGCGACATTGTCCAGCTGACACTGCAGTCGGTGCAATTCCGCATCTCTTACCAGCATCGGCACAGCAGCATCCTGGAGGGAATGCCGACGGCCTTGCAGCAGCTGGACACGCTGGTGGACAGTGTGCGCAGCTTTACCGCCATTTCATCCATGGATCATAGTGTTTACGTCCTGCTGCTGAACGATATTGTCCGGGACAGCACCGAGTGCACCGCCAATCGTTTGTGCGATCGTCCCAACGTGTCCAGCAGCCTGCTGCAGGTGCTCCTCCAGAGCGGTCTGATACTGCGCACCGTGGAGGTCCTTATCTCCTGGCTGTGGACCAATCTGCGGATGGAATGCCTGGACAAGGCCCTTTCCAAGCTGCGTATCATCGAGCACTTTCTCTGCATTGAGCCCTTGTCCTTGGAACGACAGATCAGCAAGTCCAGCAGTCTGATCACTGCTTCTATGGATCCCCAGTCGAAGCACATGAGCGAACTGGTTGGCAAGATGCTCTATATGCAGCTGGAGCAGGGCGCAGCCAGCGTGGAGCCCATTCGAAAGCAACAACAGTTGGCAGTCGCTTCGCCTCGACTTGTAAGTAACTGTTACAAATGTGATGTTCTCATCTGATCTGCTTATTCTTCTCCAGGAAATGCACAGACCAAATGTCAGCAGATTTAAGCTGCAGCGTTACCTGCAGGAGTCGCATCCTCTAATACGCGATAACACTCAGCTGCAGTGCATCTACTTCATTGTGGGCTGTTTCCGTGCGCGTTTTTACTTCCTGAATCGGGAGCACGATCAGCTGGACGAGTTCTATGCCAAGGCCAATGAGTGGCTGCAACGGGACACGGAACGTAGAGACGCCTTGGGGTATATGCTGCTCGTGTTGCAGGTTTATCAGGCCAACTATCTGCGTGCCACGCGAAAGTATCGCCAGGCGATCGAGGTCACCGAGTCCGCCTTGAAGTTGATCGAGAGCGAGCAGCTGCAGCGACGCGTCGATGTCAACTATCGCTACAATTTGTTGCTGCAGCTGCGAACGGCGCAACTGGAGTTGCAGCCACGGCCCGTGGCAAAGGCAAAACAAAAGCCACGTCGTGCTCTCAAGTTTAACATATCGCCGGAGGATAAGTCGAAGAAGAAGAAGTCCAAGGCAAGCAAGAAACCACCGAAGTTTACAATTTATACAGAGGACTCGGCTCTATCGAGTGGCAGCAGCAGCACGGAGAGCAACAGCAGTCCGGAGGATCATAAACGTTTCGATCTCAATTCCTGTCAGCTGATTGAGATCATTGACTCGAGCGAGGAGGAACCGTCTCCACCTGTTACTCTGACGACTGCTGCACAACTGAAACTCACTAGATCCTTGCCTCGCGCCGGGCAGGCAACTCGCAGCACTAGGACGCGTTCCCAGAAGCCGTTGGAGACACCTTTGGTGCCAGCTAGACGCATTGCTACCGCTTCCAATACCCTGGGATTGCCAAGCGGCAGCAGCCGCTCCCGAAGACGCAATATCACGCCCGAGGAGACGCCCAAGACAACAACGAGCACCAGGGGACGCACAAGGAGGCAGAATGCCCTAGAGGAGCAGCCAGTGACGCCACTGATGATGGACTCAGTGAGCAGTCGTCGTCGCCAAAGGAACTGATTAACTTAATTCTTATTTAGTTAAAATTCTATTGCTATATTCTGTGTTTTTATAATAAATGTTTATCTGGAATTTAAACTTTGACTCTTCAATGGCAGCACGGAGCTCTTGCAGATGTCCTGGCTCCACATGCCGTGCTGCGGCACCTGGCCATGATAGTAGACGCCCACGCCGGACTTGCAGCCGTTCTCGAACTCACCCACATATCGATTGCCGTTAGCTGTGGATTGTGGACTCAAATTATGGATTTTTTTTTAATCAAAATATAAACATCGATGTTTTGAAATGAAAAAAAAAATGTGTAGCTGGATGAATAGGATAAATACACAAATATTTTTCTATTAGTTTCTTTAAGATTTATGCCAAAAACTGCAAAATGTTCCCTGATTTATAGGTCATGGTATTCTTTTAATTTGAATAGATTTGTCAAATCTTGATCGATTTTCAAAAGGAATGTTTTTTGACCATTTTATTATACAAATATCGATTTGGTATCAAAATTTGATGATTTTGAAAAATTAATTTTTTTCGGAAATTTTTCATAGTTACCCCTTTACATTTTTCGAAAGTTTTAAAAAATTTTAAATTTATTCTTTAAATCGACTCCAGGTGATAAAATTAGAGTAAAAAAGTACTTTTGCACTAAATTTCGGTTAGTTTCTTTAAGATTTTTGCCAAAAACTGCAAAATGTTCCCTTATTTATAGTACATGTCTTCTTTTAATTTGAATAGATTTGTCAAATCTTGAAAGATTTTCAAAAGGGATGTTTTTTTGATCTAGTCAGAATTGGAATGAGATAGACATTATTCGATTTAAATTTGTATATGAATTTTAAGCAGATGGAGACGGAAAATTACTGCATACTTTTGTGTTGCTTAAAAAAGCTATAAAATTACTACTTTGATGGATAAGCATGTTGAAGGTTTCAGATAAAAACTATCATTGAAAACTAAGCCATTTAAAGGAGATTAGTTTGTTTTTGAGTTCGTCATATGATGTTTCTCAAAAACCATCGATGCTCTCTTACATCCCAACTGCTGCTGGAAGGGATTCCCCGGCGTTGACTCACCCGCGTAGAGCACGCCCCTGCCGTGCATGGCATCCTTTAGCCATTCCCCGATGTAGATGCGCCCATCCGCATGCCATTGTATGCCGTGTCCATGGCGTCCATTGTCCCGCCACTGGCCATAGTAAACGGAGCCATCCTCGTAGTACTGCTTACCCTCCCCGCAGCGCACATCCCTCAGCCACTGACCCACATAAACCCGCTCGGCGTGTCCATTGGCCCCCTGGCGACGCAGTGTGCCGTAGCCATGTCGTTGGCCAAGACGCCAGTGTCCCTCATAGATGAGACCTCGTCCAGTGGCTTTGACGCCGTAGCCATGATGTTGGCCATGTTGCCAGCTGCCCTCGTAGTGGCCACCGCCCGCAGTATAACGAAGGCATCTGACGCCACTATCACGGCTCGACATGTTGTCCTCAACTGAAAGTGAATCAGATACTGGGAGCGGGACGGGATTCGAGAACACGACATTGTCGTTTGTCGCCTGTCGCTTCTCATCTGCCGCGGTGCCAGTCACAACCAGAGTTGGGAGTGGGAGACCTTTTCTAATCAAGCTGCTAACATGTCTTGTCTATGTCACAATAGGTTAACCTGCCGCCACAAATGGAGGCCAATGCCTGACACGCAACCTTAACGAGTCCTAGTTTCGTCGCAGAGGAGACTCGGTGTGAGGAAATGAATTTCGATAAGTTTTCTTATGTCTAGGAAAATAAAACCATTGCTTTAATTAAGTATATAAATTACAGCGAGATATCGCTTACAAATAGGACTACCAATAAATATAAATTGCAAGGACTCGATCCCCGCGTACAAATGGATCCAATATGAACGTAGTATGTATAAATCTAATATCATATCATTATATTTATATCGTCTATCGTTATTCGTAATATCGTAATTCGTATAATATATAAAGTAGTAAAAAAAATGTATATATAGTATATATGTTATATATATATATATTGCCTTATGCGTATCACAATTTACATTCGCTACAAATTCACATCTGGACCGATTTGTAGTCTAAAGATTAACGTCTCGGCCACGCCCCTCGCAGAGATGGGCGTTGGGCCGTAATGTCTTTTATCTTTACGTAGGGTTTCTTTTTTATCTCTGTTGGGGGAAGAATGATCGATATCGGGAGAGGCTATACGATATCGCCGGAAGCACCGTAGTTGAATCCATTATTGCGTGAATTGTTGTGCACCTCGAGATGATCCTGCTCCATCTGTTCCTTGAGCATCTCCAGCTCGCGTATACCCGACACGGTCACCTCGTATTTGTGCGTCACCAGCGAGCGATAAAAGTGCACGGCAAAGGCGAGAAAGATGACCATGACGGGAATCAGGACAACGACGGCCGACCAGGCAGCCGTCGTGCTCAGATCATAGAACTTCACCCAGCACAGTATCGCGATCTCGACCAGAAACAGAATGAGGCCCAGCAGCGTGGAGAATGCCCACGCCGTCTCGATGTACCAATGGAGACGCTCGTGCGGCGACTCGTGGACCAACGAGATGCTGTGCAGATTGCAGACCGTCTCAATGTTGGGCAGAATACAGGTGCTAATCATCAGGGCCAACATGTGCACAGCCACCAGCAGGGTGGTGCAGATGGCAAAGGCCACCAGCATTCCGGGTGGCACACCCGTATCCTTATCCAGTTGCACCTCCACCATGGCCACCTGTCGAAAGCAGAAAAACATAGAGAATATTAGAGCGAGTCAGAGAGATCAATCAGTCTGTCCCCTTTCATTATGTATTATGTGCTTGCACTTAATTTATTATTATTATTAGCCAATCTCTTGATTCGGTCTTTTTGGCAACCGTTTCCGTCGGCGGCACGAGAATAAAACATATTCAAAATATGTATATTCATACACATTTATGCGATTATCCTCGCCTGTTTGCCCTCTATACTATTTCACTATGGCATGCCAGCAATTATGTGATAGTTCAGACTGATGGACTAGCAAATGCCCTGTATGAAATGTTTAAGCATGGAAATATTCAGCTTACTTGTTGGCCTTACATTTAATTTAAATTATGCCCAACATACAAGCTTTAACGCTGCTCAGAGTGATCGACTAGGAAATGTCCTGTATACAATGTTATAACATTTATGTTAACTTATGTTATAGCATGTTCTAACATTTATGTTAACTTGTGTCTGGTATAGAAATGTTAATTAGCTGCTGACTGATGATTAACATTTTCCAGCTTTTATTAAACATTTCAGTTAACAAATCAAAGTCAATAGATTTAAATATAGAATAATTATATAGTTTGGCAATTTAGAAAATTGGTATATACTAAAAGTTGAAAAAAATACTTTCATATACTCATTATTAACTAGACTTTTTGCTGTGCTTTTGCTAGGGAGATCAACTATTTGTTAGTATTTTTCTCGCCGACGATAAAATCTGCGACTTTTAAATTTTGTTTCATTTAGACTGCTTGGCATAACCTATTGCTCATTTTATCGTTTGCAGGGTATAATAAATCTTTGAACTTTTAATTAGATTATATTTAACTAACTATTTTCGTACTTAATTCGCAAATGTTTTGCAATAATCAAAAGTTCCCAAGTAAGAGTCTAATGATCTAGTTGATTCCTTACCATGGCAAAGCCAGATAGGAGAGCGGATGTCTTGCTGGACGCCTTCAGTTTGGCACGGCTGAGCTGGAGCTTGCGCCAGGACAAGTATGTGGGCGAGTGTAGATCCTCGCCGGACTGCGACATGCTGCTCCTGGTGGTGCGGCGAGGCTGTAAACGAGAGAATTGATGCTGTTGGTATGTGCGCAACTTAATTGGGCATGCACTGAAGGAGGACTGTACTATGTAAGGTGATGCAGACGCCAATCCTGACCCTGGCAGTGCGAAAGTCGAAGGTAGTGGCGGCGGCGGTGGCGGCGACGAATGCGACGACTGCTGCGCGTTGAAGCGTCTCGCGCTCGCGTGCGGCGAATTCGAATTCAAATTGCTGTAGTTTAAATATCGCGTCGAACCGACGTTGCTGCTCGGTCCCGAGTGGGTGTAACGACTGAGATTGCTGCCCTGATGTTGTAGCTGCTGCTGATTCAATCTAAATGGTCGATTCGAATCACAGAGGACGTGGTCGCCATGGCAATGCCCCGAGGTGGCAGCATTGGCTGTTGCCGCCGCCGTGTACGCATCAACACTGGCAGCCAGCTTTGCCGTGGCATGCAGCGCACTTGCCAGCCCATAGCGTCTGCATGCCGCCGGAGGCAGCAACGGGCGGCTCGACGCCAATGGCAGTGACTGTGGTGGCAGCCGAGAGCGTTCACTCTCTGGTTCTCCTTCAAGATCACGTTCACGTTCCCGTTCACGCGCACGCTCACGTTCTCGTTCCCGGGTTGATATCGGCGTGTCTAGCGTCTCGCTGCTCTCGGTTCTCTCAGTGGATGTGGGAACACTGCCATCGAATGAGCTCTGCTGGTGGCTGCTGAGCAGCAGGCTGCTGTGACTGAGATTTGTGCGGGCATAGCGAAGATTTGAGTACATGCTGCTGCTCGCGGACAGATTGAGTGGCAGCAGTTGCTCCTTCTCTGTCGCACCTGTCAACTGGCCCTTATCCGCTGGATTCTCTGGTTGCGGCAGCTTTTGGCGTCGCGGCGGTTTAATCGGTAACTCGCCACAATTGGAACGCATGTGCAGTTGTTGTGGATTTCAATTGTTAATTTCGTTAGTTTACGTTTCCAACTCGGGTTATACGTGCATTCTGCTTATCAGCAAACGCATAAACACATACGATTCTTTGTAAAATATATTTTATTTCTTTTTATTTGGAATTTCAATGTTCTTTCTGTCGAAAACAAATACTTTTAAGTCCGCCTGTGCGAGTGCGAGTGCAAGTGGAAGCCGAAGTCGAAGAGAGAGCACACTTTTTCAATTCCTTTGCACTTGTTACTTGAAGCTTTCGCTCTGAGTAAGCACTTTGAGCTGCGCTCTCTTTAAATGAAAAGCTCGCTTCAGTTGGCTGCGGTATTTCCAATCATTATTAACGATGGATGCTGATAGCGTTGCTGTTATGCATTTTCAATTCGAACTTATTAATTAATATTGTTTACTTGCTATTTGTTTGAATTGTTCACAATTAATTGATCAGCAATTGTACAAACACACACACACACAGAAAACCGTACGTTTCTTTTAATTGGTTAAATTGTCAGCTTCTGGGCGAAATTTTTGAGCAATTTGTTAGTGCTCTCTTTCTTTTCTTCTCTTGCGTGTATTGTTATTGGGCGGTAGTGTGTGAGTGTTTAGCGTATTTAAATATTTACTTTTTATTTATAAACATTTTATAGCATATAAAAATGAATGTGTCAATAAAACACAATTTAACACATATTTATGAGGACGTATGCATGTGGATGTGGTTGTATGTGTGTTTTCTATTGCACTTGTTAAACGATTGTTAAACCGATAACCGATAACCGAGCTGCGATTATGGAGACGCGTTTTAGGCGCACTTGTCGTTTATAGTTTGTCCGCTTATAGTTTTAGCTCATTAAAAATAGCCATTAATCACGATCACGGGGACAAGTTCACGGCAACGACGGCGACGACGACGAGCAGCGAAGACAAATAAATAAGTTTTAATTAAATCGAAAAGTAGTTCGGCTCTGTTCGACACATTTAATTTATTTCGCACTGCAACAACAATTTCGCTTTTGTTTCTTTTGCTTTCGTTGCGTTTTTCAGACTCTCTCTCTCGCTTCTTGCTTGGTTCTCTCTGTATTCCTTGGCAGACAGGCAAACGCATACACACACACAAAGTTAGATTTTTAAGAGAGCCGGTGGTGGATGTTGTTATTGCTGGGTGTTTGTTGTTGTTGTTGGTGGGTGGTGCGAACGCGCGACAACGTCTAGTTAACTACTAACTAAACTGATACGGCGACGGCGACGGCGGCGATGCCGTGTGTTGGTTGATGCGGCGACGTTGGCGTTGGTTGCTGAACTGTCGACGGCGGCGCGCGTGATATTCAAATTCGACAATCAATTTGGCGACGTCGACGGCGACGACTAAAAAAAAAACAACAACAACAATATAACAATAGAAAATCGAATTACAAATGCTATTTGAATTAAAACCGAATAGAAAAGAAACTAAAACGATGACGAGAGGGGGGCATAAAAAGAACAGAAAACGAAAAGCGGAAACATTCAAATCAAGAACGAAAGAAAGAGATGGAATGCATGAGACTCATTTGCCATTCACATTCACCCTCTCCCTGTCTGTTCGCCTCACTCTCACTCGCTCTCACACTATGTTGGCAATCAATCAGAGCAAGTTCTACCTGTCGCGCATCTGATGCTCATCAATGGGGAAATAAAAAGATACAACTAATTGTTGACACTTGGCAGTTGACATACTCGTATTTGTTGGTCATAACCCTGAACTGTGCAGTGATTGAATTTTGAGTCAATTAGATATTTGGATGACCCCAGTGACCCACTCAATTAAAGAGAAGAAATGTAACAGCAGCAGCAGCAAAAGAGGCAGCTTCAATCCGGACAGAGCACACACAGTTGGCCATGACATAATGAATCCAATTGACATGATCATACAGATTGTTGTACACCATGTGGCCACCTTCGACGCAGCGTTTGCCCATGCCCACGGCCAGGCCGTAAAGGACACCGTCGCAGTAGAGGGGACTCCCCGTATCGCCGTGACAGAGCGAGCCATGCTGATCGACGCTGGTCAGGCACAAGTTGTAGGGGCACTCGAAGCCGCCGTCAAAGGATCTCATGCATGTCTTATAGGGCACCGCGTTCACGGGCATCACCATCAGCTCGTCGGCGTACGGACCATCCTGAGGATGGCAAGATAAGCACTTCCAGAAACATTCACACAACACTTGCCCCGCCCCAACTCACCATGTAGAAGCGACCCCAGCCCAGAGTGTAACACTTTGAGTTCAGACCCAGCGGCTCCATGGGCAATCGCATCCTCTTCGGATAGGTGCGACTGCTCCAAATGGGACGATTCAGCTTAAGCAAGGCAATGTCATGGTTACAGGTCCGATTGTATTTCGAATGCACCCAAATGCTGGACAACTGGAGAATGTTGCGCTCATCGGGAGGCGTTAGGCGATTCATGGTGCCCACCACAACGGTAATGCTATTCCGATCGGCAATTCTGAACTTGGAACTCCTCGCCGCCACCGTCACGCAATGGGCGGCGGTCAGGACCCAACGGGACGTGATTATTGCTCCCCCGCAGAAATGATTGTCGCCCCAATGATGAATGTATGAGTGCGTGCGTATGGACACTGTGCACCAACTATTTAAGTCACGGACATTCCTCTCCATAAACTTCGACACTGATAGTCCGGAGACCAAGCGCGATGAGTTATTATTCAAATTCCTCTTGACATCCTCGTGGCAGGAAGCACTAGGAAGTCTTTGACCCAGAATGAGTATCAAATAGACAACTAGGTGAGTAGCACTCAAAGTGCTTGGGAAAGTGTACAGAACTGTCATGTGATAATAAAGCTAACTTTACCTAAGGATTAATCGAATCGCCTGCTGAGAGAATTGCATGAATACACACTGCATTCATTTGTCGCAACTCCTAAACTTACTACTTTTCATGATCCGTAATATTTAGAATTCAGAGAAACAGAGACAGAAAGCTGAACAGATTTCGAAATTGGTTTTGCTTATAGAACAGTCGAATTACATTATAATTGTGGCTAAGAGCCAAAAGACTACTTATGTGTATGCAAAGTTCACATACATATCGCTCATTGACTTAAGACTGTCAAGACTTAGAAACACGATTTTTGAGTTACTGATGCAGCAATATATTTTCCTATCCTTTACTATATTTTGTAAAATTTTTATATTTCTATCGAATCAAAAAGATTGATTTGCCAAAAAAAAAAATGCTTTTATTAAAAAAGAATTATAGCAGGTACTGATTTCTGGTCCGTTACATTTGGATTATTGAATAAAATTACCTGTTGAATGCCTTCCATGAGAGGAAGAGTCCATATATGTATATATAATACAAATTGCTTTTCCACTGTTCTAAACTGAAATTCAACAAACTTAACCTATTTACCCAATCCAACCTACAAGTTTCTAGAAGTTTGGGAATGTTTGTCCTACGTGTTCTCAACGATATCGCAAACCCAATTGAACCGCACGACAATCGCTTTGTTATACATTAACAGTAGGTGCAGTAAATGTTTTGACAAAAAAAACGGTAATTGTTTGTATTTGTAAATAGTGATTTTATTTGTTTTTAACACGCTCTCAACCATAGGAAACTATAATAAAATAAGGGGATTTTTTTTGAAAATTAATTATGTGAATAATTTGCATTGTCAAAATAATTACTAGACCCACTGTATCTAAAACATATAAACTTTTAATGTATACAACTCAAGGAGCGGGCTGCCTATAAAAAGCTGTTAAATTTGTTTTATCGTATGCAAACAAATGATAATGCCCTGCAGGGTGTGCACATCCCAATAGCACGGGTTAAATTTAAATTTAACGGCGGGCGGGGGCAGTTGAAGCTAGCCAAAAAAAATAGATATAAAAGCAAACGAGTTTCATGACGTCAGCGACACGTTCGATTTTGTATGAAAAAGTAGCAAGTAATACTTTTTTAGCATTACACACACACACACACACACACGCACGCATTCACAACGAGAGAGAAACATTCGCCTAATAAACACGAAATATGTGGGATCTGGTTCCACTTGAAATGGAGGCCAAGTTTAGAGCGAGAATTTGTTGCCCGTGAAACGCGACGAATTCGCCATGTTTGTTGTTGTTGTTGTTTAGTATTGACAACGCGACAGCGGCTTGAACTTTCCACAAAAATGCAAAAGATGAACAAATAAATACAATAGATGGAGAGAGAGAGGGAGCGAATGAGTGAGTGTAATGGAAATGAACATAAGAATCAACATTAACTCACCTTGGAAAGATTCTGACTGGAAGTGGGCAGCTGGGAAGCTGAATTGCTGAAACTGGAACGCTTGAAGGCGAAGGCACTGTTACCGTTATAGCTGCTACCCGAACTGCTGCCAAAGTTGTTGTTGTTGTTGTTATTATTATTATTGTATGGATGATAATTTAGCTGCTGCTGCTGTTGTCCAGTGGCGATTGTTGTGGCGGCTGCGACAGCGGCGGCGACAACGTGCTGAAAATGCTGTGCGGTGACTGACGTGGTAATATCGTTGCCAATTGGTTGTACAAATGTGCTCAAGTTCAAATTGCCGGCAGATTGGCGAAATGGTTTGATTGATGGCGTCGCTTGCTGCGGCGGCTGCGGCTGCTGCTGCGGCAGCTGTTGATTCAGTTGTTTGGAAGTTGACGTCGTTGCATTGAGCGTCTCTAGGCCAGCATCAGCAGAGCTAGCAGTGGTCCACACAGACATCTTGAGCGTAGCAGCGTCGCAGTTGCGGCAAGACCAGCGTCCAAATTCCTTGAGAGAGCACCCATTTTGTACGTATTCCAATACATATGAAGAAAAATAAAAGCACACAGAAAGCAAAAGACAGCGGGACACGAGAAAGACGCGACAAAAGACAAATATAATTATAGTTTAAGTACGTTAGGAACAGCAGGTAAATTAAAATTAAAACGGTTGCACTGTTTGAAATTTACATATTAACAACTAATCATTGTTTTGATTTTTATATACACTTATTAAGTACGTGCTCGAGCAGTGCGCAAACTAAACTGAGACGACTCTCTCAGTCTCTCTTTTTCTCCGCCTCCATGTTTTTTATTTGTGCTGCCATCCACGAAAAACAAAGTGGCAGCCCTGGCAACGGCTGCCAAATATAAAGAACAGGGTGGCAGCCCTGCAAAAAGCACCATTTCACTACTTTTAGAAAAGTAGTGAAGTGGGGTTTTTTTTTCATTTGGAAGCTAGAATTTTTTATATTTTACCATAATTTTTGTTAAATTTTTCTCGAATTTTCAAATTTTTTCTTAGAATTTTTTACCCAATTTCGACACGCGAATAAACTTTAGAATTTTAGAAAATATTAAATTTTATTGGTTTAGTGATTTGTTCTTTATTTAATTAATTATTTAAATTTAAAAAAAATCAAATAATGAAGGTCAGCTTGGAAACATGTGGCAGCCTTGGTCACTGATAGTCAGTGTCCGGTGGCAGCGCTGCACATAATATGTTAGTTAACAGTTGCCAGCGCTGCTAAGTTGGCGCCAATTTTAAAATGTGAACTATTGAAAGAGTTATAAAACAGTTAAATAAATAGTGTTCAAATGCTCAAAATCAAAAGACATGCTATAAATTATGTTAGTGTGCTAGTTTTAATGTCAATGCTGCCAAGAAAGAAAAAATCAAAATCAAAAGCCCATTAATCACACGCCCACGAATTGTGCGCTAATTAAATTATTTTGAACGCAAATAAATGAAATGCATTCTTCTACGCTAGCAGTGACATACATTTAAATATTGCAGATGTTTGTTGTTGCTGCGCTATCGCAGTTTTTGCTTTTGTTTATATATTTTTGATTTGGTTTCTTTGCTTCCGGCGTGGGCGTTTATTTTTGTCAAGGAACCATTGTATTTATATGTATTAATACAATTTGTGTCTGTGCAACGTGCCTTGAACTTGCCAGCTTAGCAACTTGCCACAAATCAAAGAACATAAAGAGTCCAATCAAGAGGTACCTGAGAGATATCCGAAAGATACTCTATATACATATGTATGTAAATGAGTCCATATGTAAATCTCTTTAGCTATAGTTTTTATCGGATTCTGTTTTGTGTTGTGAATTAATTTGGCAAATAGATACAGATACAGCAACTGCTAAAGATACAGATACACCTACAGCTACAGCTACAGCTACAGCTACAGCTACAGTTAGTGTCTGTGCAGAGTCATGTGCTGCATTCATTCGCTTTTTTAATTTCCCTCTTTGTTTTTTGGGGTTTGTTTCCGAATTGTCTGCGCCACCTTTGAAGGTGTTGCAAACAAACAAATATATGCATATACATACATATGTATATACAGGGCGAATTCTTATCAGGCTATCAGCAATTGCGACTGTGACTCTTTGTTTACATTTCAAATAGAAATCGAAATAGAAAAAAGTGTAGGAAAAAGTCACACGGTTCAAATGGGTTTTGTGCCGCATTTCAATTGCACACGCTATGATCGTGATGATGATTGTGGACCAGGAACTGGCAACTGAGAATTCTCGAAAGGGGCAAGCCCAGCACACGTTTTGGCCCAACAATTAATGTCAATTGAAATCAATAAACCAACTCAAGTACACCAAATACTTGTATTGTAAGCCCTCTAAACACAAGTTTTTTTTTACATTTATGTTTATATATTTTTTCGTTTATTTCCAAAAGACGCCAAGTCATGGATCTAATAATAAACCAGATTTCTCAGAACAAAAATTGACTTTCGATAACAAAACAACAACAATAACAAATATATACATATATATATGTAAGTATTTCTCTAGATATGCCTAACGACAATCTAAGGCCCTTGAAATGCCGTAGAAATATTATAATATACATACAGTGGGTCTTAGCTTAATTGACCCACTACTCTTGCATGGTACACAATTTTAAATTTATTTATCATTTTTCAAAAGGGGACTTGCATAACAGTTAAATCTTTTTATTTTAGTTTTTGCATAAATTAAACAAAGTTAATAATTTATTGGGTCAAATAAGCTGTGAGCCACTGTATGTATGTATATCTAACAGTTCGCAATTGAATTTTGTTTGTTCTTTTCTGCTTCTCCTTCTGCTTTGACTTGTTGCTGTTTTCTGTTGACTTATGACGAAGGTTTCTAAATTTAACAAAAAGAAAACAAAATAATCTAATCAATAAAGTCGCAATTAAATAACTTGAGCTTAAAGAAAAGGGACTCAAGGAAGTGCTTAGCACGTTAACAGTGGTGTTAGTTAACAGCGCTTTCACAGCTGTTACATAAGCTTCTGTTTATGGTTCTGGCAAAATTTAAACAGATTTCGTTCTTAATTTTCTGACCAAAAAAAACACAGTAAACTTTCTTCAATTGTAAATGTTGATTTTTAATGTTCAAGTTTTAGAGACTAAAATTGGAATTGGTAGGTACAGTAATACAGTAATAATAGCTAAGTACGCGGCATAACTAACAGCTAATGGACAAGATGAACATCACAAGACAATTATCCAACGAGGGGAATTCCCCGCAAACTTACAAATTAACTTAAATTGATACATGATAAGATAAAAGATACATGTTGAATCGATCACAAGACAATATACGCAAATGGGAATCCCCGCCTAAAGATACTTTAACAATTTTAGATAGATTTATTTATAGATAGATTATGTCGACTGTCAGCGAATCGTGTGCTCAATGTTGCCCATGGACTTTTTGCGTTGATTGTTGACCTCGAAGCGTTGCATAATCTTGGCCACAATGGAGGAGGGCGGCTGATCGGAGCTGGACGTGAGTCCCCGATAGCCGAGAGCACTCGAGTCCGCCAGAGAGCTGGCCAGCTGAAGGCGCTTGACGAACGCCTCCGTATCGATGCCCGGCACCTTGGAGGGCTTGAGGAATCGCTTGGGAATGCGGGACAACATGTCATCGGTGCCGACGGGGCCAAAGCCCAGATTGATGAGAATCGCCTCCGGATCCTGCTTGCGCGACTCCAGCAAACTGTCCACGCTCGAGTAGCGACTCGAGTCCGACTGCATGGAGATGGAGCTGTCGCGGAGCAGCAGGCTGCTAAAGCGATGCTGCCGCACCGCCTGTGGACTCATCTCCGGAGCCGTGCTCGTGCTCGAGTCAAAGGAGTCCTCGTGCCGCAGACAGCGCCTGCCCGCGAGGAGCAGCGAGCGCGAGTGCTTGCCCGGCCTCAGACGCGTCAGCTCATCATCTGGATCGGCGTTCTCCTCCAGATCCGCGGCATAGGCGCATTCGCAGTCGCATTCCATGGCCAAGATCAGCTCGGGATCGACATCATCGACGATCACAATTTGCTGGCGCTGCAGCTTGCGGCGTTTGCGTAACGGTTTATTGGGTGGCAGCTGCGACATGATCGTGTTGTTGTTGTGGTTGTTGTGGTTGTTGCTGTTGCTGCAGCTCTGTGGCAAGTTGTCGCTGCTGGTGGCAAGTGTCGCCGTCGGCTCATGCTTAAGTTGTGCAACTGTTGTAGCCGCTGCAAAGTTGCTGCAACTGAGCGAACGTTCCATCTTCTCTTTTATTTATTATTTTAATTAATTAATGTTTGTGTGTGCGTTGTTGTTGTTGTGGTTGTGGTTGTTCAAGTCACGGCTACTTGGATTACGCGTTGTTGTAGCCTAGTGGCTTTTGCTCATATTTGGTAAGAGCGCAAAAAGCCGACACGCTTCCGAGATTGAGATCAGGTTCAGTTGATGACGAAACAACAACAACAACTACAATGAGCAGCTGACTTCTGATCTGATCTGGTCTAAACTGTTTTTGGCCTGGCCCTGAGCTCAGCTCGCTCGCTCTCTGCTCTCTGCTCTCCTGCTGATCAAACGCAATTTATTGTTGTTGAAATTTAATTTTGGGGCCAACAATAACAACGATTACGACAATAATTTCAGTTATTTGATTTGTGCGTTGTTTTCAGTTGTTTTTTCGCTTCTTTCTGGAAAACACACATACAAAACGTGTTTCGCGCCGTTTCCCACTTTATTTTTTTTTTGTTTTTAGTCGTTTTTCTCTTTTCTGTTTTCTGTTTTTACTGTTTTGTGT
The DNA here is from genome assembly GCA_035043635.1 of Drosophila rellima. NCBI lineage: Eukaryota > Metazoa > Arthropoda > Insecta > Diptera > Drosophilidae > Drosophila > Drosophila rellima. The sequence goes on along the minus strand of JAWNMV010000236.1, from coordinate 4,264,464 downwards.
CGTGTGTGCTTCGAGCTTCTATTGAACGTTAATCAGCCGCCAAGCACTTTTGACCCCGGATTTTTGTATTTTATTATTTTTATTTTTTTTATTATTTTATATAGTCAAAAGACGTCGACTGCCCAGCACTTGACATTGGTATTGCTTAACGGATTTCAAGATTGATCGATGATTGAAGATTGTTGTTGATTAAAGTTGAAATTTAGCTTTGCACAGCTTTGTTTATTTAATTAAATATTTTTTAATGCATTAAGTACACAAATTAATTATAGACTCCTTGTGTTCTCTCGCTCTTTCTGTCGCTGCGTATCTGTCTCACAGTCGCCCCTTCTCTTTCGCTCTCACAACGAAGTTGAACCGCTCGACGCAAAGTGATCTTCAAAACTGAAATCACAAAACGAAAAGCGCCCAACCGCAAAGCAAGGCATGCAAAAGCCGCAGCCAAAGCTCGCCCAACCAGAGAGACAAAGACAGAGAGCGAGTAAGTAAGTGTTGTATATGTATGTGCGTGTGTGTGTGTGTGAGCTGGGAGAGTGTAGAGTTCGCCGCTCTCCACGGGCGCTTCACTTGCGACTCGCGACTTGCGGATCGCGAGCGCATTGAAAATTTAAATTACTTTGCGCGCATTTAACAATTTCCTCAAGCACGACGCCAATCCATAAAACTTTTGATTAAAAGCACAACGTTTTGCGGTTAACTTCGCTTCGTCCCACTCTCTTCCCCTCTCACAATCCACACTGTTAATGAACATGGTCGTCGACATTTGTGGGGGGACAGCTAAACGGTTAACTTTTAACCGAAATGTTTCCACACGTGATAAGAGGCTCCCTCTTCCCTCACCCATTTAATGGCGTCCATACTATTTGCACGTCTTTTTTAATGGTTTTGTAATACATTTTTCATTGCGCACGAATTTGGCATATTTTATGCTTTTTAAATAAAGATAATACTTTTTAATTAGCTGTATCCGAATTCAACAAGAATTGTTAACATATCAAAATCGGGCAATCACGTATTGTGGAACTTAAGGAGCGGCTAGCTGTTAAATTTAGATTGTGTATCGTGTTTGTTGTGCAAGTGGATGTTCGGCACGTGCAAGGAAATTCCAATGCGAACGAGTTCCACAGTGCCAGTGTAAAAGCTTTTAGCACAGCTGATCGCATGACGAGCTTTAAGCGAGCTTCAAATGCAATGTCGTCGCTCTCAGTGAAGCCAGTAATGTGCGGCATAGTGAATTTTAAATACCCTTCTAAACTGAGAAAGTTATCTAATAAAGTAAATCAAAGTATTGATAAAATTCGAACTATTGTTCAGTGTAACATAATTGATTTTAAAATCATAACACCTTTTATAAGAGTATACATATAATGGCATGTTCTGGCCAATCAGCAGAAAACGCGATTATTCTCGGTCATCATTGCCGACAACAAAGAAAAATAATCGAAATGGAAATCGAAAACGAAAACGAAAAAGAAAACAAACAAGAAAACAAGATCAACGAAATAATGTTTAAAGGTCTTGTTAACAGTTCGTAAACGATAAATGTTGCAAGACATTTTGAGCTTGTTTGGGCCACAATATTGATTACATTGGGAAATGTGTGCCAAGATAAAAGCCAAAGTCAATTTACCCAAGTCATCGAAATGGTCTTCGGTATCTCTTCACAATATGAAGCCATATAATTACATATTGAATATGATATATGCAACATGATTCATGATATCTACACTCTACAAATTCAAATCACTAGGCGGCTATTTGATTAATAAATAGAAAATTGTATTTCACAAAACGGAACAACTCTAAAAAATTTCCATAATCAAGTTGAGTAATTAGCGCGCTTCATTGCGAATTTGAGTTGAGTAATCAAAATTTAAATAGAGACTATCTATACTCGTAGTATAAATAATTTATATAGTTATACAAACAGACCGTGACTGTAACTGCGACTGCGACTGCGATTGGAGCTGGAACCGAGAATCGGGAAGTGGGAACAGTTCCACAATTGGAAAAGGTTACACAGCTCATTACCAACTGGAATGGAAGCTGGAATGTAGCCTCTCTACAGCATGATTCGAACTTTGTTTGCCAATATCGTATGCATGTATCTGCAAGTTCTATCCATAAATTACGTGACAGGTAATTATAAATGTTGATAAATTATAAATATAGACAATTTCAGCATGCGCAACCACTTCAATCACAGAGATTAGCAATTAATGCTCTCACTAATTGTTAAATAAATAAAATTGTTGCAATTTTGTTCACATAGTACAATCATTGCGGTGTTACGAAAAACTGATGCGACAAAAACACGAGATGGTCGAAATCGTTGCAACAGCGCTACTAAAATAACAGTTATTACTGGAAAAATCTTTCCATTTAAAAGTTGCGTGCTGATAGATAGAAGCTGGAATCGAAATGTCGCACTTCTCTGAAAAAACAGATATTCGCCCTGTTTAGTTATTGAAGCCTGCCTGGCACCCTTTCAATTGAATCTAATTGGACTTCAATTAAAGCAAACAACAAAATAATCGAATTTGAAAGTGATCGGCAAAAATATATCCTATACTAAAAATAATAATACCAAAGGTCAAGCATATATAAATAGTATGTTACATGCATTATTCACAGATGATATAAATGAAAGTAACCAAGTTAATAAGACAGCTAAAACCGATCAAGCCAAAATCATATTCATCTTAGAACCATTTTTTAAATGTTTTTAGCTGTCACTTTATGATTTTCCTGTCATATGGTTGTTATATATGAGAGTAAGCGGATTTTGTAATCAATTTTAAAGTGAATTACAAAAAGTTGGGTATTTTCTCTAAATCACTTCTTGCGTTAAAGCGCAGTAAAAATTGCTTAAAATTGCCGTGTAAATTAAATAACTTAAACCTATTTTAGCTGTCGTATAAACTTGCTGAGTATTAGTCACCAGGAAGTAATTTTATTACTAAAGTTCTTCGAAATTAAGGCTTACCTGTTGTTGTTGTTGTTGTTTTTGTTTTGATTCCTTTATTTGCTTCGGTTCGTTTCGTTGTATTAATTAGTTGGCCATTTGCATGGGTTGACCGTTAATAATGGATCGATAAGAGACGTTTGTGTAACGGTTTATCGTATGCAACAACTGTTGTCGCTTTCCACGACATTCGAAATTCCACAGCTTGAAAGTGCAACGTGAGTGTTTCTGTGTGTGTACGAGTCAAGTGGGGAGGGGGGCGAGACAAGGATAGCGACACTGACACCAACACCGACAACAACACCGACAGCGACTGCGACAGAGGCAGCAATTTATTAACTCACAACCGGCGCGAAAGACACGCAGAAGAGAACTGAGAAGTGGAAATGCCGTATGGCTTTTCACTTGGCAAGCGAAAAATGTTAACTGTTGTTTATAGATGACTCTTGCTCATAATTATAATCAGTTCTAGCATCATACGCTGACATTAGAGATCATCTGTGGATCTTATCTTAGCACACACACGCACACACACACTGTCACACGTGGACACTTGATTGTTCTGTCACGAAAATCAGGCCTGTCGACTTGCGACAACAGTTGTGTGTACTTAGAACTGTTTTAAGTGCCAGCAGACGTAAAAATATTTACGTTTACGTATAATTTCCGTTTTATTTTGTGTACGTTAATGTAACTAACTGTAACATACTTGTACTAAGTCTGGACGCTCCAACAACACAGCAAAAAAGAGAAACTAAAACTGAATGATAAACAGCCAAAACTGACATGTTCGAAAGTGCTTAGCATGAGAGCAAGAGAGAGCGAGCGCCAACGTTGTTGCTATAACAACAAGTCTCAAGTGCAACGGCAATGCAAATACTTCTCGCTCCGACACTGTTAGGCATAACATGTGGGCGATCTGTTGTTTAACATTGCCTGCGGCAACAAGCTTTCTCCAAAATTAACATTTCAACAGACGTATGCTAATTAGTTGGCAACGCTATGCTGCTGGGATGCTGTTGTGCCGCGTACTGTAGTCGGACTGTTAACATGCTGTCAGCTAACAGGGGTGGTGTATGATACGCACTTTTTGTTGTGTGTACTGTTGTTGCATCGAACATGTATTGCTTAACAGAGTCTGGCAACATTTTTAACACGAAAGAATTGAACGCAATTAATTATTTACTTTTTGTTCTTTATTTAAATTTTGTGTATTCATTATGATAATATTGTACAATTTGTTTTAGAAAAAAGTTCACAAGTTTCATACATTTCACTTGTTCTCAGTTTCAGTTAACTTTTACTATTTTTCGCGGAATCGTTTCCAACAGGTAACAAAAAATAAATTATTGGCTTTTTAAGTATATATGTATATGTGTACATATATATGCATATTTATATATATGTATTATAGAAAGAGCATAAAACTTATCAACTAGATATAACTAAACATAAAGATTTATAACATTTCGGCAAGATATTCGATTCTCTCATCTTTTGTTGTTCTTTCTCGTTTTCTGTTTCCTCTTCTTCATCTCCTTCTTCTCATTTATAATAAGTATTTTTATTTATATGTATATATTTTAATATGTTTTTCTTCGATTTTTAGACTACAACTAAAACAAATTGTGATGTACAACACCGAAAAGATGACAAATTGAAAAGAATTGTTGCTTACAAATGTAGAAAGGGGGTGGTTGGGGGTAGGGTACAGGGGATAGGGGCTAATGTTTATAAACAAATTATAATATGTAAGATTATTGAGCATTGAACCGTGTACTGTTCAAGATTGTAGCAATTGATGCGGAGTATTCGTGGGAAAGCAAAATGTAAGAATTGTTCAGCTTTTCTAAATTAACTCGAGTTAATTGTAAGTGAATAAAACAATTGTTATTAATTAAATTAAGTACGCTGTTAATTATGGCAAACAAAGATTGTAAACGCACAAATGTCATATGTATATGTATATGCTGTGTAATATTATTAAATTATTATTATTATTATTATATATGCATGATATACATAATATTATTATTATCTCTTTATCTACTTTAGATTTGTTCAGATTTTGTCTCATCGATTTCTCTGGTGCTTTTCTTACTTTCTTCTCTTCTCTTCTCTTCTCTTCTCTTCCTTCCTCTTTTTTTGTTCTTTACTTTAGTTTTGTATCAACCATTTTCATTTCGTTGATTATTTTGTAGATTTTTTTGTTTTACAACAAATGCACACAATTGTATTTGTTTGTTTTTTCCATTTTTAGTTTTAGTTTTTGTTTTTTGTTTAAGCTTAACTTGAACTTAACTAAGATTTGTATCAACATGTTTTATTGCAGAGCGACTTAAATAACTAAGATTTAATTACTCTATAGAGCTGTTGTTTTTAGCATTTCATTAACAATTCATCTTTTATTTATGATTATGTTTTCTCTCCTTCTTCTTTTGCTCGTTTTGTTCTAGGCATTTGGAAGCAAACATTCGACATTAATTAAAAAATTAATTAGTTTCTTTTGTGTTCGTTGTTTCCTTTTTTCGTTTAGCAGAGATCCTAGATATTTCAACATATAATATGCAAACGGTTATAGCCACAAATAACAAGGTCAAAGGGCAATAGGGCATGGGCATGGGCATGGGCATGGTCATGGGCGTAGAACAAACGATTGAGTTGGGTTTTCTTTTTTAATATTACAATTTTTTTGTTGCTTGTATATTTAACAATAATAAAAAATGTCTTAAGACGAGTACAATTCATTAGCTTGATTTATCAGTTATAATATATATATATATATAGAGAGATATATTGGAGGGGGTATAGAGAGTTAAAGAGGGGGAGGGACCTATGGTCTACGGGGGAAAGGGGTAGCAAAGAAACGAACTTAAATTTTACTGGACAGACATTTTGCACTCTATTCTTGTTTTGATTTACTTAAGAATTATTAAAGATATATGTATATATAGATATATCTATGTATCCGATGTGTCTGCTAATTTCACTTAATTACAGCATTGAAATTTGTTAAAGAATTGTTGTAATCTCATTGTTACTAGAATAACTAAACAAAATAAACGAATATCATGCATACATACATACATAATAAATACAGCCAGCTAACGGTATATTGTTATCGATGCTGTGCCGATTGTTCGATTTGCTCAGTTTTGTATTGTTTTGTTATCGATATACATACTCTAATTCTAACTTATGTTTTATATATATAAAAATGGCTTATTGAAACAACTTGTTTGTTAGCAAAATTGTGTCCACATTTTGTGTGTGTGTGTGTGTTTGTGTGTTTGTGTGTCTTGGGGGGAGGGGGTTGTTGGTGTTGATTTGAGAGCAACAACTACTGATTGGGCAGCTCTGTGAGCGTGACATCGTACAGGTCATCCTCGATTTGTTGCACCTCCAGCAAGAAAATGTCCTCGTTGCAGTAGAAGGATATCATATCATCATCAATTTTCGCCGTAATCCTGCAAAGGAACAAACAACACTAGTATAAGTAAAATGCTCAAGGTGGAGAAAGATATCAAGAGAGAGAGAGAGAGAGAGAGAGAAATAGAGATAGATAGAGTTTTATATCGTCGGTTAACGCATCCCATGCCCAGGTGTTAGTTTTATTCTTAACTACAGAATGAGCGTGTGATTTTGTTTTAAATTGAATATGATGGTGTTGGTGGTGCGGTTGGTGCTGGTGGTTGTGTGTGGTGTGTTGTGTAGTGTAGTGTAGTGTGTGGTGTTGATGCAGTGTAGTGTAGTGTTGTGTAATATAGCACTTGACAGAGCTTCTTCCTTACTTACCCCTTCTTATTTGTGCGATAAATGTTATTTATGCTCGTTGTTGAGATTTTGTATTTGTTTTCAATCTGCAATTGAGAAACGAGAGAAATATGATGTTTTGTCTGTTGTGTTTGCACGAGTAACGAGTAGCGAGTAACGAGTAACGAGCAGCGAGTAACGAGCAACGAGCTACGTGTAACGGAGTAACGAGAGAGTGGATCAAAACTAACTGGACAACTAAAATATTTCTCTTATAACTCTTGTGTGTGCTTGTGATTTTGTTCATTTTTAATTTGTGAAAAATCTTTTCTTTTCAATATTTTTTAATTTTTTGATATTTGTTTAGCCAATCTTGAATTTGTTCATATTGCTTTCGCCCAACTCTATGTGTGCCACATTGCATAGTGTGTTAAGTGTAGTTATATATGAATTGATATTGATATATACATATAGTATATAAATTGGTTGGATCAGCTACTGATGTGTTTGGTTGTTGGTTTGATGAGGTTTACAACTGTTTTATGAGACATGGTTACGACGCATCAATTAGTTTCAACTACAATACGATCATCAATTTGATTTTTCAATTCAAGGCTGCAAACCATTAATTACTTTAATAATTTTTTCAAATTATAATTAAAGTAAAAAAAATGATCCCATTTATTTAGATTTTCTCTAAAGATATTATTTAAATTGTGGTTTGCAGTCTTGCTTATTATTATCATTATTATTATTGATTATAAATTCCATTGGTTTAATATGAATTACGATTGAAATGGAGTTGGTTTTTGGTTTAAAAATGCTTTAGTTGGTATTATGCGTTCTTTTTTTTTTTTTTTTTTTATATCTCATTTTTAGGATTTGCACATTTTGGATCGTGAATTTGCATCTGATTCGTATTATTCTTGAATTTATCGACCAATTAGACCAAAATGAACAAAATTACAGACGTTATTAGAGCTTTTTAAATAAATCTTTTTTTTTTTAGAGTGAGTGGAGTTTGAGTTGAGTTTGAGTTTGAGTTTGAATTGGGATATTACATTGGGTGGGGACACATGCTGGGTCACTTAAACTTCATCGATTGCAACCTGTACTTCATTCTTTAGTGCTTACCGCGTTGAGCAGGCCAATTGTGGTGGGCGGCACCACGTGAAGGGGCGTGTAGACCTCCTCGTTCTCCTGCCGCACGTACAGCATGACCCGCTCCGTGGTGGGGGGCGTCATCCGGCCGCGTTTCATCGGTGGCCCAAAGTCGGACATGGGTGTGCTGGTTAACATGCTCTGATCCAATATGTGATCCTTCTTGTCACTGAGTGTTGAGAGTTAAGAGAGTTGAGAGAGAGAAGGGATATTGATAAATTACACGACTCCTTTTTTCGTATGACAGATCAGTCAGTAATGGAAAAGGACGATTTTTACTCACGTCTGCATGTCGGGCGGAAAATGATTGTGAAATTTGAGCGTGGGCGTGGCAACCTTCTGGCCGTGCAACAAGAACGGCGAGGCGCCCTTCAGTTCCGGCGAGTCAGTCTCGTGGCCATAGAAGCTCTGTGGGGCACAAGCAATTGAGTGTTGTTGTTGTTGTTCGTATTGCTGTTGTGGCATGCAACTAGCAATCGTTGTTGTTGTTGTCGTTACCTTCTCAATATCCTCGGCGGGCGAGAACAGCACCGGCGGCTTGGCCAAGTCCTGCATGCCATAGAACTCGGAGCGATCCGTCACCGGATGATAGAGCTCATCCAGCTTCTTGCGTCCCGTTGCTGTCATCTTGCGCTTGGCCGCACGTCGCTCCTCATCCCGCGTCTTGCGTTCCGCACCCTGTTAAAAAGAGCAAGAGAGAGAGAGAGCGAGAGTATGAGTATGAGAGAGAGACAGGCACAGCTGAGGGAGTTTCGGGCTTTAAGCACGGCTTTAACTTTGACTTGCGCAAGGCAACACCAGGTGGCAACCTGCACCTGTGTGTATCTGTGTATCTGGGTATCTGTGTGTGTGCGTGTGTGTCTGTTTGTAATTAGCAATCAATCAAAATGCATGGGATGCACACATTTCGGTTATTGCTGCAGCAATTCGCTGTTTCTTGTTTTTCCTCATATTTCTGTTTTTTTTTTATTATTATTAATTAAATTCGTGTATCGTGCTGCAAGTGCCATAAGCCTGCCACAGCCTGTGGCAGGCAACACTCAACTGTTGATGCTGCTGCTGTTGTAATGCAAAAACAAGTCGAAGCCCGACTATAAGATACCCATTACTTAACTCAAATATATAAAATTGACATCATTATTATAATATAAACATAAATAATAAGTAGAATTTTAATTTTTTAGAATTTATTCCCCTAGGAACTAGCAAATTCTTAATATATTTGAATGAAGAATTCGCTCTTAATTTAAGAAAATGTTTTTTATCTTTTTATATTTCCCAACTTTAAGGCATAAAGAATACAATTGTTCACTTAAAGCAAATCTTCTTAATGACTGTGGATATTTTTGAAACTTTTCAAGATTTGATTTGCCAACCTGTTACATGCATTGCAAGAAATGCAATATACCCCAGAGCCACACGAGTAATGGGTATAAGAAATAAAACACGTTATGTTGCTTGCCACCAACGCTGCAACTTGTTGCATTCGCCAGGCTTTAGCACCGTTAGGGTCAGCGCCCAAAAAGCATCAAATAAACTTAGAGTGAGCAACAGAGAAAGAGAGTGGGAGAGAGGGGGAGGGAGGTAGCGAGAGGGATATTATTATAAAATAGTTAGGAGATGCCGCATAAATATGCATACATCATAAATAATACGCGGCGGCGCCCCAAACCAATTGCAAAGCAATGTTGCTGTTGTTGTTGTTGTTGCTGTTGCTGTTGTTGTTGCCGTTGTTGCAGTTGCAAGCTCTTGGCTAAGTTTGCCAAGCTGGTCAATTGCCCACCTGACCAGCTGCCCAGTTTGTCTTTGTTGTAGTTGTTGTTGTTGTTGCTTTGCTGCTTGATTGCTTGTGAGTGAGTGAGCGTCACACACACACACACACACACACACGTAGTAGACACACATACTGATTGCTAGTTTGCGTGTAAACAGATTCTCCAGTTGCCGCTGCTGCACTTTGCATTTGTAATTAAAAATCAAGCAATTGAGGCGCAGGAAGTGATATATACCCCCCGTCCCCCTCCTCACCAGCTGCTCCGCCCCTGTACTCTAGAGCTTTACTTTGCAACAGATGCTGCCGTTGTTGTTGTTGTTGTTGTTGTTGCTTCTTCTTCTTTTGCTTCTGCTCTGTTGGTAATTTTTTTATGTGCTTAGAGTTATGCAAGGCTGAGGATGCTCATATCTGCCTACATATCGTATAGAACCCCTTTTACCTTTCCCTCTACCCCTCTTTATACCTCTCCCTCCTCCTTCTTTCCACCCCCCCCTCCCTCAACTGTTGCTCTCGCTTCGCTTATCACAACTACAAATTTTTGCCTAGAGCATTCGCTGTACATCAAATCACATCTCTCTCTCTCCCCCACTCCCTCTCCTTCTCTCTGGCTGTGTGTGTCTGCATGTAAATAACTGTATTTTATTACATACTTTTATTTTATCTTGGCAAAAATATCGCCAAAGTTGCGCAGACAGCGTCTCGAATCGACGCCAATCGCGGTCAATGCACGTCGCAGTCGCAGTCGCTGTCGCTGTCGACGTCGCTGTCAGCGTCGCCTGCTCTTCATATGCAACTCCATCTTTGCTGCCTCTTCTTCTTCTTCTTGTTAATCGAGCAAATGAGTGTGTGTGTGTGTGTGTGTGTAGAGTGTGGAGCCGTGGGAGGGGGAGATGCAGTGCACATTTGGCGCTTCGATAGCCACATCGATTACTAAGCGCAATTTTCGATATGCCAATTTGGTATTTTTTTAAGTCTTTTTTTTTTTTTTGGTTTATTTCTTCTGTCGATAAATTCCAACTGCGTAGATTCCATAGACATTAACTTTCTCCACGCTGTGTGTTAACAGTTACGAAAAGGAAACACCCAAAAAGCGTTCTGAACTGACCGAAACTCCTAGCAATGTAATCAACACAATTCTTAAACGGAAATCATCTTTAGTTAACAAGTTTTGTGCCATATACAATATATCAGAAATTAAAATGTTATGACCCCATGCATCTCTATAGTCCAATAACAACTATAGGTATTACAAAAAAAGAAACAAATAAGAATATGAATGCTGCTCTAAATCAGGGGTTCTTTTTAATAAGCAACTATCGAAATATTGAAATATAATTTCAAAAACTTTTGAAAGCGTATGTAAGAAAAGAAAAAGTCCATTCAAAGCCTAACTGAACTCAAAAACTAAGAGATATTTGGTATTTGCATTTGTTATATCACAACAATTTTGTATTTCCCCAAATTGAAAAGTTTATTAACATCTTAAAAGTAGAGTTGATATGCATTTTAAAGAAGGCGTTTTGGGAAATTTAAAACTCATTTGTTTTTATTAATCCCATAATAAATGAAGATTACTTATGATTTTGATCAACTTTGATCAACAATTAAATTGTTTCCCCTAAAAATAAGGAAAAGGTGGCAAAATGCGGTAATTGCAATCGAATTGCAAATGCAGTGAAATCAAGAAAAAGGAAACTCAGAGCGAGAAAGAGAGAAATGAGCGGTAAATAAAAGAAGGAGGAGACAATCGGTATATAGCCATAAAATAAGCTGGTACCGCGAAATTTAATTGATACATTTACCGATAAACACACGCCTGGGAGTCTCGGAATGGGAATGGGAATGGGAATGGGGCAAACCGATATGGAAGTTGTAGGGCAGAAAGCGAGAGAGACAGGGGGGAGAGAGAGAAGGGAATAGTGTACTGAGTGCGAGTACAATAAAAGGCGGTCGGGGCAGTTGGAACTTCGGGCCATGTCCAAGTCCAGGCAGCCATCCGTTGGGATGGATGGAGAAGCGCAGAAGTGTAATGATATGAGAAAATTAAATTGGAAATCCACGAAATGATTTATTAATAAAGCACATCAAGCTCGAAAAATAAAAAATGAAACCGAAAAAGAAGAAGGAAGGAAAAAAGTGAAGGGTTCGGGTTCGAAACGGTTCGCATAAGGCATAAAATAAAAAAAATAAAGAAGAAAAAAAGAAAAAAAAAGAGGAAGACCAAGGCGAAACGATGCTAAAAACAAGGGCAATGGGCACATGGCGAAAGGATGGATGGATGATGCCGGGAATCAGTGTTCACTAAGGGGAGGGGTAGGGGAAGGAGAGGGTAGAGGGGGAGAAGTGAGGAATTGGAGACAGAGCCCAACCGCTGACTTTGTCCATTTACTTTTGAACGCGTTACGCTTTCCACCTGAGCCCAGAGTCAAAGTCTTGACTTGTTGTTGTATAGGGACAATCCGTGCAACAGGCAACAGGCAACAGTCAACAGGCAACAGGCAGTTGCCCCCAATTCGATAAAAGCAGTCAGCGACAAGTGGCAACAACAACAACAACAACAACAACAACAACAACAGCAGTGCCTCAAGTCACGTCTTGGACGTCTTTTAGTTAGCCTGCTTCTCAACTCATTCAACCTGTTGCACGTGGCAGCTGTGTGTTGTGTGTGCTGCGTAATTATTATGTGCCCCCTCGAGTATGTGGTAGCTGGTGCAGCACGTTGCAACATTGTGAAATTGAAATCACTTACCTTATCGCAGAAGACCTTTATCTGACAGTAGCCCCGATGGAAGACCGTCGCGTCTCGCGGATCCTCGAACGTATCGATTTGTACGTGCAGCGGCAGACCCTGCAACATGGCGGGAAGAGAGAGAGAAAATCAAGTTAAATATTATAATGAAATCATAATGATTGTGTGAGCGTGTATATGCTAAGACCAACTGCGCATGCCATTTTAGTCAGGCCTCACTGTAGCTGTCACAACTCGCAGTCCAACTCTCGAAGTCGAAGTCGAACTCGAAGTCGAGAGTTGTGCTCTGTGTTTCTGTCAATGAAATATCAACTTAATGGTACGCATTACAACGTACAGAGGATGCAACAACAACAACCTTAACAACAACAACAACTATATTTCTACCTACGTAAACTTTGCCAGATCCAGTGAGAACTGTAGCAAAGCTCACAAATGACAATCGCCGCTGGCCGTTGCTGTTGCTGTTGCCTCTCTCTCTCTCTCTCTTTCACTCTGTTCCTCTTCTTCTTTTATGATGTTGGCCTTGCCACACGGGTATTATGACTATGTGATTAAGTGAGTAACACGGTTTCAGATCCTAGGGGTAACGCCCCTTTGAGCAGACACAGTAATTTGTAGGCACAGGTGCTTATGTAGCCCATCTCCTATGGAATCTACACGAAATTCAGTTTATTTTAGCGATCTGGCAACATCAGCAGCATTTGTTGGGCGTATTAAGTTGGCTGCGCTTAAGCATTTCATATATTTTGACGGTATTTTTGACAAAATATCAAAACTATTGATTTATTTTAATGAGATACTTGAAATCATAGAAGGAGGTGTATAATTGCTCAACTTAATATTTTATATTAACTAAGAAGCCACTTTAGTTAAAGGATAGTACTAACGATATTTCAATAAAAATATAAATGAATTGTTTTGTTGTTCACTGTCATTAAAACTAGACTTTCTTGCGCTTTCTTTAGTTTAGTTCAATATTTTATGTTTTCTTAATTATAACTTATGCTTTATTTAAAAAGTAAATTGAAAGTTGAACTCACCTTGACGCCTTTTTGACTGCTGAAATCCGTGCTGAGGCACTGTACGGCAATGTTGATCTGCGAAGTAAAAAAAAAAATGGTGTAAGTATTTGCGACAAAATAATGTGAAACAATTAAAGAAAAATCAAATGCTTAATGATAAATTGAAATAAAAAAGAAATTAAAGCGACAACAAAAAGTGCAAATTGACAGACGATGAATGCGTTTTGCGATGGACGGACGGAGAGATGGAGGGACGGACAGACGAAAGGGGGGGGGGGACTTTAGTTTCAACATGGACTGGGACTGTTATTAGAAGCAATTGTTTTCTCTCTATTAAGTCGATGTCCTCTTTATGCCCACGACAGTTTAAAACATTCCAACACACGCACAAACAGGCACACACACACACACACACGCACAACAAAAGGCGGGGATATATATATATATATGTATGTATAAGTTGGATATGGCAATGGCAATGCCAATGGAAGCTGGAGACAATAACAAGGCAATACACAGAGGACCAGCCCGAACTGTGGCAATAACTGAGAAGTCAGTAAAGGAGGTGAGGGGAACTGAAGAGAAGGCAGTGATAGAGAGAGAGAGGGAGAGAGAGAGGGGACGGGAGGGGAGGGAAGGTGAGTTGGTTTGGCCAGTTGACTTTTGCAACGCATCCAATTCATTTTTTTCTTTCTCTGTCGCTTTTTTTTCGACTTCGATTCAGTTGCTCGGCGACAGACTTCAAGTCGCACTCTGTGTGTGTATTGCGCGTGTGTGTGTGTGTGTGTGTGTGTGTTTAAAGGCATTTTAAGCATGTCCAAGCCAGATGCGACGAGCCAAAGACAAACAACAACAACAACAACAGTTAAAAAAAGAGTAGAAAATCCATCAACGCAAAAATACCAAAGGAAACAATCTTAATGGTAAAAGTGCAACGCAGTCGCTGTCGCAGTCGCAGTCGACGTTAGCAGCGCAGTTGCTGCTGCTGCTGGACGTGGAGCAGTATTTAATGTGAATAATTAGCGGGCGCGTACCATATAAGAGGAGACACAGACAGAGAGACAGACAAACAGAGACAGAGACAGACAGAGAGCAAGGCGGTGGCCGTTGCTGCAGCCAGAGGGGAGTTGCAAGCAGTGCGGCAAGCAGTGTGGCAAGCACCTGCGTGTCAGTGCGTACGAAAGTTTTATACAAACACACACACACACACACACACACACACACACACACACATACATACATATATTCCTTTTTGTTGCTGCTGCTGCCAACGCCGCCACCGCTGGGAAAGGCAATAACAGATGCGTGCGGCAGTGAAAAGGGGTGGGGGAGGGGGGGAGATAGCGTAGCTGCCTAACGGCATAAAACGAAATCGACATTATGAGGCCGCTGCGCCTGCGTCTGCAAACTGCAACAGGCGACAGACGCGACAGTCGACTCTCTCTCAATGTCTCTGGCGATTTTTATAGATGTGTTTTTTTGTATTATATATATTTTTTTGGATTAAAATCTCAGCGCGTAAACAATTTGTAAATAAAAAGCGCGTATCGAAATGCAGTCAAGATTGCGCTTATGGCCAGCCAGGCAATTGGACAACAAACCATCCAGCCAGCCTTGCAGTCAGCCAGTCAGCCTGTTAGCCAATTTAATAACTGCTTACCAATTTGACACAAGTCACTGAACTTGCCATTTGACAAATAGAAAATAAAAAACATTTGAAAAAATTGAAATAAATGTAAAAATCAGTGCAATTGCAATCGCATTACTATTTCAAATTTGTTTACCCTGTAAAATGACATAGTTGGGTATACTTAACTTTTTAAACGCTATAATATTAAAGTCTTTTCAAGATACTATCAAAGTGATTGGTCGCTACAAACTTAAAAAAAAATGTGGGGTATCTATAAGTCACACATTTGTTATAAAGCTCTCAACGGCTTAATAAACAAGCATCGGATTTTCATATAGCTTACGACTATATGGTGTAGGGTATCATATAGTCGTACAATCTATTCAATAAGCTCTTACAATTATTTACGTATCTTTGAGTTTACACTTTCTGAGCTACTTCAGGACATTTTAAAATATATTACAGGGTATTTTGCAGTCCAGCACTTTGCCGGAAATAACTTTGCCTATTGAAATTTGATATTTGCCGTCGCTAAAGCAATTGCAATTGTTTTTGTTGGGCGGAGCTTTAATCTAAGCATCTGCGGTGCAATTGTAAAGCTGTTTGGTGGTTGCGGTTGTTGCTGTGATTGCTGTGGTTGTTCGCTCGCTAGTTTTGGCATTACAGCGGGGCGTATACGTAATCCGACGGCGCTTGCCGCTTCAGCGCTCGATAGAATTGCAAATATTTGAGGCGATTAAAATTGCTGATAATTGCTAAATTAAACGCGCTGGGAGCTCAGACTAGTAGCTGTATTAGCCGTAGTCATAGCTTTGGCTCTGACTGTGGCAATATACCCCGTCATAAAATCTAACACACACACACACACACACACACGGACTGAAAATTGTCGAGGCAGGTGATTAAAACCAAGTGTCATAAATAAATAAATGCATAAATTATTCTTTTGAATAAAGCAAAACAACAACAACTAATATAAAGCTAAGAAAATAAACGAAATGGCTATCGCATTGGCTAAGTGTGTGCGAGCGAGATGGCTATAGAGGTGACTGGCGCAACGCGACGCGACGCGCGTTGAATAATTTGCGTTGTACTTGCAATTGAAAATAAATCACAAATTAATTCTTGCACACACAAACACAAGCACAAACACACATGCGCAGAGTGTGAGAGCGAAATCGAGTGATGGCATTAAAGGGGAGAGTGGGACGGGGGTCATTCATTTGCCGTCTCGTTTTGTTTTTGTTTACATTTTATTTTTATATTGCTTT
This sequence comes from Drosophila rellima, assembly GCA_035043635.1. Classification (NCBI taxonomy): domain Eukaryota; kingdom Metazoa; phylum Arthropoda; class Insecta; order Diptera; family Drosophilidae; genus Drosophila; species Drosophila rellima. Next base: position 4,248,136 of record JAWNMV010000236.1, on the reverse strand, counting down.
GTAAATTAAGGCGGCGCTCCACACAAACAAAATGGCGACTTCTACACTTGACACTGCACAGCGAGCAGGAGTAGTGTAGGGGCATAAAGAGGGGGAAGTGGTGAGTTGTAGATCACAAAACATAGAAATAACTTAAAAACTTACCTTGGCAGAGCTCTCGAGCGGATTCCAATAGACGGCAATGGCATTGTGCGACACTTCCTCAATGCAGCCAACGAGACCAACCGAGTTCTTAGTGTCTGCAAATAGAAATCAAAGCGGTGCGTAAGAGAGTAATCAAAAGAGAGCCGAGCGAGTGAGCGGAGAGCACAGAGAGCATTGCATTGGAAGGTATTGGAACGCATTGCATCGCATTGGAACGCATTGTATCGTATTGTATTGCATTGGATCGCATCGTGTCGTTTCGTTTGTATTTAACAATTAAGGAAAACTTCTGTGACAAGTGCCTAATGAGTTATGCCTGATGGGGCAAGCAACGCAACAGGATGCAACAATAACAACAACAGCAATACAAGCAGTGCCAGCTGCAGTTAACAGAGAGAACGGAGAGAGAGAGAGAGAGAGAGAGAGAGCGAGAGGTAGCCAGATTATCTGCAATCAAACAAACCCGAACGCATTGCGCGTTTATCAATGTCATAACTTGGAACGGAGTCTGGTTACCCCCGCATTGTCCCGCTCAACCGATCTGACTCGTCGCTCAATAAAAACCAACAATTTACGGCTAGAAATCTTATACAATGGCCACTGTGCACACACACACACTTTTACAAACACACAGACGGACAGACGCTGTTGGAGTTCGTTGGATTTACGCACCTGCATCCAAGATTCTTTGCTTCACGGAATGCTGACGACTGTGCCAGAATTGCCAGGCCTTTATCTCATCTTCGGGGCTCTTCTCCTCGCGAAACATTAACATGATCACACTCTGTGGAAGAAATGGCAGAAGAAGAAGAACGCACAAAAATCAAAATACATATTAATTAGGTTTGTTTTTCTTACGCAAATACCCTGTAGACTTAATTGAAATAGAGCTTTATCATCGATAGTAAATCGGAAACGATAAAAAATGGACTAAAATTATAAATTTTCTAATTTCATTTAAAATTTTAAGCCAAAATCGAAAACACGAAATATTGGATTGACAATAATGGAAATATAAAGACTTTTTAAATGATTATAAGCTAAGACCTTAATTTAATCTGTCCTAGCTAACTAACTGAATGATAAATGTGTAGAAATTCATGTGATAATCTAAATTATCTCTCAGTTAAAATTAAACTGGACTATGAACTTACAAAAAAATTGTGTCACAAGCAATCAGCTATTGCTTACAGGGTATCACTGAGTCGTTCTGGCTGATAAATCTCGCCCTCTTGACATATACGAGTTGTGACATTTGTTGCCGGGCTGCTGCCTTACTCGCACCCTACGAAGTCAAAAGGATTAGACGCCGGCGCACAAAAGGACGAATTCGATTTAGCAGAAAAATATCTAGCACATTTGTCCTGCCAACGATCAGACGATGTCCTTACGACTTTTCCCAGAGCATTTGCATTTGCATTTTCTGTGCATTATTTATACATAAATTTTGAAACATTTTGAATAATTACAGTGACAGGGAAGCGCGCAGATACAAAGATACAAAGATACGAAGATACGAAGATACTGTGATATGAAGACGATCCCGTGTCGGTAGTTCTTGAAATTGCAACCCTTTGTTACCCTTCTTCCCTTAGTTTTAAGTCTTTCGCAACGCTCTAGCTGATTACTTGGCATCAATATTTTTGTGTATTTTGTGCGCCTTTTTTCTGGGCTCTTTTTCAGATTTCTTTATAGACTTCGTAAATATTCATGGGCTAATCAGCTCGTAAATTATACTCGTTGTTTTTTTTTTGTCAGTTTTCCACCGTTACTAGCTGGGAAATGGATATGGAAATGGAGAAAAATGCTAATGCAAATGGTTTTGCTTGATTTTTTCCTTTAATTTACGGCGAGGTTCTTAAGTTTCTTCTTCATAGTTTAACCCATTGTGAGGGGACGTGCCCGAAAAAGGGGCCAGAGGGTTAAACAAATAAACTCGTAAATTAATTTTGACACTTTTTTCTCTAGCGTCTTACGCAAAAATATTGCTGTTTTATGGTAATACGAGATCATAATACGGTATGGCACCCAAAAAGGTCTGCCAGGACAGTGGCAACTCTAAAAGTTGACACACATAAACTCTTTAAATTGTATTTCACTTTTTAATTTATAGCTTTTCATTATTGAAGACAATTCTTTTGCTGAAAAATCAGTTAGACACAGCGACAACTCTAAAGCTTGAGGTTTTCAAGACTTAATAGGGTTGCCTATGGAGACAGTGAGAATTCTTGAATTCCAGATCCTGAAGATGATTCGCGATTTTCTCAAGCTTCCCTTTTCTAACCCAAAATAGTTTAACATAACTCTGGTCGGCATGAGTTGACAACTCTTAAGCCCAATATCTTTGAAATCTTCAAGATCATTTTACCAACATTTTTTTTCAAGTTTGTTCTTTAATTTGTCGTCAGTTTTTGTTGCATATGCAAATTGTGTATGATGAAAAAAATAGAACCCCGAAGGCGAAATAAGAGCTCTTAACTCAATTGTTGTTTACTTAGTCACTTCCATTTCCATTTCAATTTCTACTTCCATTTGAATTCCCGCTTCCCATTTCAACTGTTACTTTGATTGTCATTCTTGAACGGATCTCAACGGGTTCAGTTAACAATTCGCATTTGCATTTTCCAGTAGCAAGCAGTCAGAAGACGTCATTTAAGCTTATCTGATTGATGATGTTGATGTGTATTGTCCTGAACGCTCTGAGCCTCAGACCAATTCCGAAGCGAAAGTCCTGAACAAACAAACGAGTGTGTGTTGAAAGGCTCACAATTTGCATTGAGCGTCATATTCAAATTCTCATAAAGCCGCCCCAGAGTATCATTTATCATTTATCATCGGGCGTCAGGATATGCCAAGGAATGTTAAGGAAGGATTGAAGACACAGGATACGCATGTATGTGTTCATAGTTGTAGTTGTAGTTGTAGTTGTAGCTGTAGTTGTGGTAGTTGTAGTCGTTGTGTAATTGAGCAAAGGGTGCCGAGTGCCGAGAACTGACAAACTTGATTAGCGCTCAGGCAAACTGACAAACTCCTCGGGGCCTCAACTTGAGCATTGACAAATAGAGCTGCCGATGCTCAAATAGGGGTATGATCCTAAACCCCTTCCCATTGCTGGTGTTGATGGAAATAATAATAACAATAATAGTAGGAGATTCAATACCATACCGTCTAAGACCTCAAATTTTAATTATAGATATCCGATTTCTCTTACGAATTTGGACACATAATAAAAGTAACACCAAAAATGGACTAAGAATAATTTGGAACATAAAACTGGAAGCCTTTTAATTAGGAATTGCTACTAAAAATAAGTTAAGTGTAATCTTGAAATTGAAATGAGAGTTAAAATATTTCAAATGATGATATATATGATGATGACATAATATACATATGTGAAAATATCTCGATTCTTAGGTATTTCGAACTCTGCATTTCCTATTTTTTCTATAACTTTTTAATGTTTTTCGGGGAAATTTACGAATTGCCGATAAATTTTTTTAGAATAAGTAAAGATCAACTGATTTTTTTTATATTATCAACGCTTCATTTTAGGAAAATAAAAATTTTGAAAAGGTTTCGCACAATGAAAACAAAATAAATGTTATAATTTGAATGAAAAATTCAAACGAATTGGGGAAAATTAAAGCTTTATATACTTAAAACTAATGATCTTAATATTTCCAAAGCTTAAATATTTTTCTAATTTAAAATTGGTAATTTTACCACATTTTTACACATTCTTTTTATAATTTCTTGAAATTTTCATGAGTAGTATAATATTCAACATATTGTAAGATATCTTACCTTAACTGTTGTATTCTTGATTGGCTTTTCCGCATCGTGCACGTACTCCAAGGTGATGCCGTAGAACTGCCCCTTATTGATGTAGGTGATGCGATCGTCCTCACGACGCTGGGACGAGCTAATGGGACTCTCCAGATTATATCGAAAGCCCACATTTGTGAAGCTATTGAGAAGAGTTGCAAAATAAAAGAGTCGAGATCGAAGATGTATAGCAAGAGATATATGTAAATATAGAGATGATGATAAGATAGATAAGCGATATATTTGAACTTACATTTTTGGTATTTGGATTTTATCAGCATCGTTTTGACGGCCAAAATCGTGCCAGGGCCTCGAGCGGGTTGAACCATTTGTGCTGGTGTCCACCAGGGATGTGGTCGGACTATTCTGGCTGCCGTGCACCACAGTGCGCTGCTGGATGCTGTTCACCGAGACGGGTATGCTGCTGCCATTGGCATCGATCAGGGTGCCCGGCTGGCAGAGTTCCGTATAGTCGAAGGACTGCAAAGGGGTTTTCAAAAAAAAGGTGTTCAATTTAAGGTGTAACATATATATATATTAAATTTAAAGTTATCAACTTGAGTATTTTGTTAAAACTAAACACTTTAATGGACACGTCACGCATTTCGTTACTCGCTACTCTTTGGTCGCTACTCTAATCGTTACTCGCTACTCTTTGGTCGCTACTCAAATCGTTACTCGCTAAGCGTTAAGCAAACTGTACTAGCTGCAAAGTTGTGAGTTTCGAGAGAAGTTTCTTATGTTGAGTTAGTTATGGTTACATTTAGTGTATACCTGCTGTATGTGATTCTGATCCCGCGGCGTGATCGCATCCGTGCCAATGCCCGAATCGGGACTCGGCAGATCCACGGTGAGACCCGCTGCCGTTATGGCCTTGGCATATAACGGTGTACCGCCATTTTTGCCCGTTTGCTCCTGTTGCTGTTGTTGTTGCTGCTGCTGCTGTTGTTGCTGTTGCTGTTGTTGCTGCTGCTGTTGTTGTTGTTGACTGAGATGGTGTGCATTACTGCTGGTTAGCACTGTTGTTGTCGTCGGCGCATTGCTCGTAAAACGCGCCTCATAGACGCCACCCACGGGCTGCGCCTGCGTCGCCGCCGCGACGGAAACGTCCTCGCCGTATAAACTGCGAGCGGATCCGGCGGGAACGTAGCCACCTTGGCCATCGGGTGCAAAGTATTCCCTGTAGTACGGTTCCGTTATGAAGGTCGTTGTGGGCGGGGGACCGGGCGGCAATCGGGTGGCCGTATACATGCCATAGCTATCGGTTGTGATATACGGACCCGGACTGGGACTCTGCGCTTGCAACGAGCTCGTCTGCTGTTGTGTTGGGCCAGTGTTGCTCTGATGTGAGGTCTGCAGGAGTTCGGGATCAATCTCGCTCTGCATTCTCTCTCTTTCTCTTTCTTCACTCTCACTCACCTGTAGATAAATCTGTGTGCCGCCCGTGGTAGCATACATCTCTAGATCTGCTGTGGAACTGGCGGGACTAGTTGCAGTTGCAAGTGTTGCTGCTTCTGTTACAGTTGTTGTTGTTGTTGTTGTTGTTGTTGCCGCTGTATTTTCGCTAATTTCTGCCTCACTTCTGGTCGCATCCACGCGCAATATCTGTGAATTTTTCGGTGATTTTTGTTGTTGTGTTTTGGTTTTTAACTTGGACTTGAACTTAAAGCTACGACTTTTATGCTGTCAAACAATTGGTTCAACCTATTTTTACATTGATTGATCTACGCACACACACACACAGACGCACACTCACACACAGCATTAACAATAACAACAATAACATTAAGCACGTGTATTTATTAATTGTCGTTTGTTGATTGATGACGGATTTTCGGACGCGGAAGGTCAAAACGTAGCTGACCAGGTGACAAAAGAGTGCGTCTCTCTCTCTCTTCAGTCTTGAGTCTTGAGTCTTCAATCTTGAGTCTTGAAGTCTGAGTTCTTTGCCAAGTGTTGTTAGCTGATTCATAAGCCAAGACAAGCGGCCCAATAAGTACAGTTTATAATAAAAAAACAGTCGAAACAGTCGTCGAGTGGAAAGAAACCAATTAAAATGCGTTGAGCACAGCGCGCGAGAGAGCGAAAGAGATGGAGACATACATATATATATATATTCATCTATATAGTATATGGTATATAATTATATATATATTTGTATATGCATATGTTAATTAGCATTGCTGCCTTTTTTTTTATACATTTTTATTTTTTATTGATCGCACCAAAATGTCAAACGTTTTTCGACTCGGTTTTTTTTCTTTTTTTTTTCGTTGACGCGCGCGCTAAATGAGGTAATACGCCAAAAAGATACAGATACAAAGATACAAGATACATACATATATATATACATATATATGTAAATGCCACGCCCTGTTTAACGTCGCAGCGTCTAGGCGCAAAATTAACATTAAGTTGATGACTTTTTCACGCGCAGACCACGAAAGAAGAAAGTGAAATCCCAACGCAGACGTCATGAATCGCGTCTATAACCAGATATACCCCATCTGGATACGCTCTCTATATAGTATAATACGTTTCATTAAGCCATATTTTCAACTAAATGCCAAAAACAATCAAATTTGACAAAGATAAAAAACCAAAAATCGAACAGACCACAAAAAAAAAAAAAAAAAAACAATATTATAATTTTAGTCTGTCCAATTGTTATTTATACAAAATGAACTGTTGTATAATTTAGCAGCCTTGTTTTTGTTTCTATTATTTATTTTTTTCTTTATTTTTCTTCTTCTTTTTTTGTGGGGTTTTGTCTCAAATCGCCCCAAAGATTCTAGCTGCGAGCTAATTAAATTTGTTCATAAAAATCAATTTGCATTTTCGTTTTCAGCTTCAGCTTCAGCTTCAGCTTTAGATTGAGCATCAACGTGCAACGTCAGAAAAGGCCTTGGCTAGTGAGTCTCTAAGCCAACGATCGACAGTTTTTTTTTTTTTTTTTTTTAGGTTTTTTGTGCGTGTTGCGTTTGAATCTTTAGGAATAGTTAGCATATATGCCATATATAAATAGTATATCTATAGTCTAGAATTATGCTAAGTAAGCTGCCATATCTCTCTCTCTCTCTCTCTCTCTGTCTCTGTCTCTCCTACTCTCTCACATATTCGGTCTCTGTCTCTGGCACATATTTATGTATGAGGAAGAAATAAAAATTTAAATAAAGCCAATTAACTATTTTAATGCTTTTGGATGATAAAAAGTGAAACTTTTTTTCTTCATCTGTTTTCAGTTGTTGTTTTGTCTAGTTTTGAGATATTCTGTTTTTTTTTTATGCATATCGTTAATTCTCGGAAATAAACCAAGGCAAGGCAATAATCCAATACACAAGAATGAATACGACAAAATTATTGTATTATAGTATATTTCTATTTTTTAATCGCTTCGTTTTCTCAAGTGCTTTTCAGTTTTTGACTTTGGCGCTTTTAACATAATTTAGGCTTTAATGAGTCGATTATTATTGGCGCTACATTTAAGTCCGGAAACATCTCTAATTTCCAAGTACTTTTGAGGATAAAATATCAGTTTTGAAAATACTTTACCAAAATATTTGAACAAATTGGTTGACTATAAAATGTAGATGAAAACGATCAACTGAAAAATGATTCTTGGTATGAGAAACTGTGAGTACTTTTAAAATATTATGAAAATTATATTGGTAGTATTCAGCAAGGGTATTTAATAGCCTATGTCTGATTTCTTGACTTCTTTTTTCAGCTAATAATCCAACTTTCCGGTCTGAAATTGCAACAAATTGCAATATCAATTTTTCATTTGTCAATTGGAATTTGAATATGAATTCTGTGCCATAAATTAGCTAAGCAATTTGTTATATATGTTACGGAACCTTTAGACTTTATGGAAAACAGATATACATATGTATGTGTTATCTATATGAATGTATATTTAGATATACATATATATATTTATTAGTTATGGCCATGTCGCCGCGTGAATGCAAATGAATAAGACAAATATTACGAATAATTAACTGTCAATGCGAGAAAAACGTATTTATAATACGAATGTACAATAAATTAGAGTGCAATGCAAATTGCAGATAAATAGGAAAAACAACAACAGCAACAACAAGACAGCAAGAAAACAAGGCAATTAAATTTAACTAAAAAAAATACAAATAATTTGCTCAATGAATTTGCTTCATAGATTTTTCCGTCCACACACACACGCACACACACTCGCACATTTGTTGCCCACACTCGCATCTGCAAATCTGAAGCGTTAAAAAGCAATAACTACAACAACTGTTACTGTTACAGTCATTATTGTTGTTGTTGTTCTAGCTGTTACTAGTTGTTGTTGTTGTTGTTGCTGCTGCTGCTGCTGCTGTTGTTGTTGCTGCTGCTGTTCTCGGTTCTCGCGTGCCAAACAAAAGACTTGGAGCACAAACTTGTTCGCTCTGCGTGGGTGTTGAAAGGCAACGCGTTGCGGCTCAACACAGCACAATTCAATTCAACACAACTCAGCTGTGGCCACTGCACGCCCACACACAGGTTGTTGTTGTTGTTGCTGTTGTTGCTGTTGATTTGTCTTTGCTCATGTTCGCTCAATTTGTGTACGCTCTTGTTGTAGTTGTTGTTTTTCTTTTTGTTTTCTTTTGCTTTTGCTACAGTTTGATTTGATTTTGGGCGCGCGTTTGCATTTTGTTTGCAGGTGTTTATTGGTTTCAATTTGATGTTGTTGTTGTTGTTGTTGTTGTTATTGTTGGCTGTTGCATTATTAGCTAACTGGGCAACTGGGCGCCCACATTCCAATCAAGCGGCACTATATCACATATCGCATGTTTTCCATATAGTATATAATGAAATACATAATATGCAAATTTGCCAGCATATCAAATTCGGGCACAACACACACACACACACAAACACACTCAAACACACAGACACACTTACATTTGCTTAGTATTAGGGGGTGGTGTTGCAGGGGGGTGTGTGTGAAACAGGTGGAACTTTAGGTTATTGGCACTGATCACTGAACTGAACAACACTGTTTAACACGCTTGACTCGATTAATATTGTATTATTATTAATATTATTGTAGTTGCTTTTGTTGTTGCTGTTGTTGCGCGTCGCGTTACAAGATTTACGCGCAGGAAACATTCGCGAGCTGCGTACTGCTCAGAAATCAGACGAATCGCAAAACGATCCTACTCCGACAGCGTGATACGACTGACTGAGCGATTCACGTATGACAACGGCGACGACTGCGACGTCGCTACCTGAACACACACACACACACACACACATATACGAACACTCACACAGCCTTACACGCATGGACATGCCGACAGACGTCAGCGTTGCGTCGGCCAGTTGGACCAGCAACAACACACTCACACACACACATACAGGCACATACGATCCACACTCTCACACACAACACACATACAGACGCACGCATATCAGTTCAAAATGGTTGGAATCTCTGTGTCTGTCGCATATTCTGACATGAGCAGCGGCCGGACAGGGCGTTACAAGCGTCGCATCAGCGTCGGCATCGTCGCTCGACGTCAGCGTCGGCGTCGACTTCGTTCGATACGAACAGAGCGCGGCATTAAAAAATAGTTTCATTGATTCGAATCCGATCGAAGGAAGAACGTAACACAGTGCGCCGGAAGTGCGCACTTAACTTTTGTCGCCTTTGCTTATTTTTTTCTATTCATTTTTACAATATTTCTGCGCCGCGCAATTTCCCAGCATTTCTTGTGCATATGAGAAGTTGCTGCTGCTGTTGTGCAAAAGTCTTTTAATTATAGTTTTGGTTTTGTTTTTGCTTTTGCATGTGGCTGCTGCTGCAATTGATAAAACAGCGGGCATCGAACATGCAACATGCAACTCGAACCGACAACGCGCTCACACTGAACGCGCAAGCGAGCAAGTTTTATGCCCATGCGCAGTGAGTGCGAGCGAGCGCAATATACAAATCACACAAGCAATCATACACGCACGCACACATGCACACATATCCACTTACGACTCCGCAACAGCGGCAGAGACGACGACGACGATACGATCGTGTATAACAAGTTGGCGTGTATAACAGATTCGAATGCAAACTGCTGGGGCTGTTTCACTGTGTTTGTTGTTGCTGCTGCTCAGTCGATTTGCCTGCCTGCCTGCTGAAATGTTGTTGTTGTTGCTGTTGCTGTTGTTGTCTCATTGCTTTTGCGTCAATAGAACCACGACGAGCGACAACAAAAACAACCGCAATAACAACGCTACGACGCTGATTCGTATTGGCTGCAGCCACTAATACTCATTGCTCACACTCACACGCGCAGTTGACAGACCAATTGCAGGTCTTAGAGAAGCAGCGACGACGACGACGACAACGACGACAACAACAAAACCGCAGCAATCACAGCATGTTAATTAAGCAGACAAAATAGAGCGCAGGATGTGCGCTGTCTCTCTGACTGCGCAGTCGCTGCGCTGCCGCTAAATGTGAATGGGATGTTTGATCTCTAGCCTAAAATGCCTAATACAAATTAATTTCTAGTTGGAGATCTTTTGATATCGATTCTTGATAATCGTATTGAAATTGCGTGCGTGTCCATTAAAGCGTTAAATATGGAAAGCTTTTAGCAGAGCTTAATTTTTTGTTTTTTTTTTGTGTTTCTATTAAATTTGGTTTATGGAACTTTCCTACCTTCTGCGTTATCACCGAACCGCCACCGTTTGCAGCGGCGCCAATGCTGCCATTCTTGGGATCCTTGCTCAAGTCTTCGGGTTCTCGTTTGATGCTCAACAACTGTTGCTGCTGCTGTTGTTGCTGCTGTTGCTGTTGCTGTTGCACGGCAGCGGAGACAATTGAGCCCCCCACACCCGATGTGGTTATGGTTACAATGTCGCTGGGATGTGTTCCCTGTTGCTGTTGTTGTTGCTGTTGCTGTTGCTGTTGTTGATGCTGCTGCTGATGTTGCTGCTGCTGCTGCTGTTGCTGCTGATGTTGCTGCTGTTGCTGATTCGAGATGGTTGTTGTGGACACCACGCCGGTTGTGGCCGCCGACGATGAGGGGTGTGAACCAAGCAGAAAGCCTTGAATTTCATTTTGCGATAGGCCAGAGACATCGATAGGTGTGGTCTGGCCATTTAGTTTGCCGGCGTTGTTCGCATTGCTGCAAAAAACCAAAAAGAAAAGCATAAAAAGAGCAACAGAGAGAAAGAGAGAGAGAGAGAGAGAGCACGCATGAGTACAAATTTCAATTAATCAGTCAAACTTAATTACCCAACTAACAACAATAAATAAATTTGCCACCCACAAATGCTTAATTATTCAATTCCAACTGTTAATCCCCAATCAGAATATTTTGTTGTCGATGCCAATCGGAATAGTGGCAATCAAGAGTGCAAAATATGCAGCAATTGCAATTTTCAATAGTTAATCCGTTGGCTGCGCCTAATTTGCCAACAACAACAACAACAAGAGCAACAGCAACAACAACGACAACAACAACAGCAACTACACCTGTAGCTGCAGCTGAAGCTGTCGCTGGACCTGTTACCAACTGGCCAATCGACTCAGCCACACACACACACTCGTACACACACACACACACGCCCGAATAGGAGCAACAACTGAAACCAAACCAGATTCCAGCTGCAGTCGACGCCGACTGAGGCCGTCTTTAGCCAGTCAAACAGTTGGCAACAACAACAACAACTATAACAATGACAACAACAGCAACAAAGACAACAGCAACAATATCTGCACAATAAAAACAAATTGCATTCAATGAAAATAAGCCACAAGCGAATCGAACCGTTTTCTGTCTTCTTCTTCTTCTTCGTTTTTTTTCACTCTTCGAGATCTGCTCGGAAAAAAGGCCTTAAAGTGCTTCAAGCCAATGACAGTTAATCGCATATCGATAAACACTTTACGGCTTTTGGTATTTCCCCTCTTCAACAACAACGACAACAACAACAACAACTACAAGAAGCACTTTCAAGGTCACAAGTACAAGTGGCATACCAAATTTGGTTGAATTTCTTGAGTCATCTTTTAAAGCGTATCAAAAGGAATAAATTAAGAATTCATTTCAGTGAATTCAGTTTGTGGCCAAAAAAGAACTTGATATGACGTCAAATATTACGAATAAGTTTAATTATAAGCATTAAAGTGGCTTTTAAGCCGAGCAAGTGGGAGAACAAAGCCAAGATACGAAACAGAAGCGAAATCTTCAAAGTATATATGAACATGTGTGAACAAACTTCTGATTAGCACTGTAGTCAATCAGGGATGAAACTTGTATATTGTAGCTAAACTACCTAAAGATTTAACCGGTAACTGTCTCACAAAAAAAGATTATAATATCGTATTGAAATAGATCATAATAATGCTTTTTTTCAATTCATATGGAGAGTTGAAGTTTTCAAATATTTTTATGGTATCTTTTACTTATCGAATGACTCTATCATTTATTTTCTACTTTAATTTATAGACTCGCATATTACTATCATCTAAAATGTTCATTACTTAACAAAAGTTTCATCAATCTTCTTAAAGATTTATATTGATAAAGTCACACTATTTACATCTGTATATATTTTAATGCTTCTGAGATGGATTAAACATATTCCCAAAATTTCGTATTTCATATTGTCTCTTACAATAATCCAGCTCAAGTATTAACAACTTTATGTTTTTCGAGCAATATCAACAAAATTTATAAATTTCTTAATTTATAGTGTCAAAAATTAAATTTTTTTAATGAAAATTAAATTAGTTTGCAAGATTTTTGATTAAAATTATATAAAAACTGATTTTTCTCTGCAATTAATTTTTAAATTATATCTCAATTTAATTTTTAAATATTTTTAAAATTCTTAAGCCCTTGAATAAATGTAGTAATTAACTGAATATAGAGAGCCTTAAATATGGAAATATATTAATTATAACTCTTTAATAGGGCATATACGCTCTAGCCAAAATATGTAACTAGCTTTATGATAGTGAAGATTTTTTTATGGAAACGAAACTGAAGAAACAAAAAAAAACGAGAAAAATGACAAATGAGAACAAATGTCGCAATTTCTTCATCGAGCAGCTGCCGTTTAACGATTGCGAGATACATTTGTATCTATGTGCATAAATATGAGTGTGTGTGTGTGTGTGTGTGTGTGTGTGTGTGTAACTGTATTGGGTAACTACAGACACTTGGGCTGTCCAAAGCTCTAAAAGCGCCCGTCGTGCCCGATTTCACCCGAATTGTGAGGACGGACATCGCACTTGAATTTGCTTCTACTTCTTCTTCTTCTTCTTCTTTTTTTTTAAGTTTTCAGCCGTGAAACATGGAACATTTGTTTTTTTTTTCTTCTTTTTTTTTATGTTCTGCAGAACATTTTCGCTATTAAAAAACATTTTTCGTAATGCGATATGTGTCTGTATTTTTTCTCGCCGCTTACCGCCCGTTTTAGGGTCAGTTCGTGTAAATCACGTAGAACCGAAACATTTATTAGATGCGACATTTGGTAACTTGGTAAAACTGACTTTTAATTGTGTTTCTAAGCCAAGTGCTACCCGGAGACGACCTTTTCCATGCCCCCTTAGCGGTGCCTCCCGTTACAGTTTCGACAGCCGCGAACCGAACTTGGCTAACAAAACGACCACAACAAAAAATAATGTCTAAAAAATGTATGAATAAAAATAAAGCCAAAAAAGGCATACAAAACCAAGAAACAAGAAATGTTGAGAGAAAACTCAAGGCGAGTCAACGAATCTTGTATACTCTATTCCTAAATAAAATAACGAGAAATAAAATGTAATTTATATTTTATGTATAATTATTAGGATAAATATCAAGATTTATACTCAAAAATGTATACTCAAAAGATTTATACTCAAAAATGTAAGAATTCTTAGTTCTCGACTTATTCGTCAGATGAATAGTTGAAAATTCAGATTTTTTATCTAAAAAATGCATTGAAAATCAACATTTTATTAGTGTACCATATGAATACTCAAACATTAAAGTAACCATGGAGATCATATGAATCAGACGATTGTTAAATCTTAATTATTTAGCAGAAGTAATAAAAAAAAATAATATAAATAATGTGGGATTTAAGGGAATGTAAAACTTTCACAACTAATAGAAAAATCAGTGCGTTAAGCTTTAGTAAAATTTCGCTAAGAAAACGACTTTTTGTACAGTGTAAAAAAAGGGACTATGGAGAACCAATTAATGTAAATTGGAGTATGTTATTTAAATGAAGTGTCAGTTTCAGTTACATACGAAACAACTTGTGACCAGAGTTGCAAACAGTTTGCAATAGTCAACGTTCCGAGTTGGTGAGGGTATAATGAAAACAGAACGGCAGATTCAAAGCGAAAGAGAATCAGAGTCAGAGTCAGAACGACAGACAGACTGGAAAAGCAGCACAAAAGTTACTATTTCATAACCCGATTTTCGGAAGCGCCGCCGCGAGCTACGTGCCACCGCGAATTTCCACGAAGCCAGGAGAAAAGAGGAAGAGAAAGACACAGCCCAATTCCAAATAGGCGTTAAGTAGAGGTCAAGTCGAGGGGCAGAGGGGGCGGGGTTATGCCTCCACTTACCTCCACTGCTGCGAATGCGCCTCATCGCGGTAATAGCTATAGACAGCATAGGAGGAGGCGGAGACGGAGGCGTCGATGGAATCGTGGGCATCTGTTGCGGCAGCGGGCGGAGGTGGAATGTGACGATGTGGAAGCTGTTGCAACTCGCTGGACACATGAGGTGGCATGAGGCCTGGGGCAGTCAGTGGCAGGTGCTGCAACTGCTCGTCCTTGGCTGGCTCATAGTACTGATGATGATGCTGCTGCTCCTCATGATGATCATGATGATCATGTTGATGATGCTGCTGCTGAAGCTGCGACGTCGACGTTGACTGCGCTGCTTCCAGGCTGTAGCTGCTGGCGCTGCGTCTGATGAAAGGTGGGGGGAGTTGATAATGTTCAGCAAAAGGGACAGCGGCAGAGAGAGTGAGAGAGAGAGAGAGAGAGAGAGAGAGAGAGAGAGCGAGCAAGGGGGCTGAGAGAGAGGGGGCCAGAGGAGAGCGTTCATGTGCGTGCATTTTGCCAGTCGAGCGATTCCCATTAGCATTTATTTACATAACAAATTTGGCCAGCCGGCTGTGTGTGTGTGTGTGCGTGTGCGTGTGTGTGTGAACTCTGTAACCATTGCGGCAGCTTTAAAGCTTTCGGGCTCAATCAGTGAGCGGCGATCGGCAACGAAATTGATTCGTTTAGCGTTATTAGCGCCATTAGACGAATGCTGTTAAAATTCCCAAAAACAATAACAGTAACAACGACAACGACAACAACTAAAACAACAACAATAATAATAATAAAACTAATAAACCAACGCAGGGTCGTAAACTTTTTGTTAACACTTTAGCAAGGAATCAAACTGAGTTTAAGAAAAAAAAAGTGTTGCCATTTTAGCTTTCCTTTTTTTTTGGCTAGAATTCAAAAACATGATAATAGCTAGAAATAAGTCAAGTTAAAAACTAATTTATTTGACTATGTTTTTTAAATAGCTAGATAGCTTAAAATATACCTAAGAAAATGTCTCTTCTAACAGAGCATAATTGAGTTAGTAAACTTTTTTAGAAAAATTATTGAGGAACTAAGAAATAGACCAAAATTCATTGTGGCAGTATACACAACCATATTTTTGATCAGAAATAATGAAGATATATGTTCATAAATGTAATTAGTGCGCCGTTTGTCTAATTTAGAAGTTGAACGAGATCTCGTCGAATTGCACCTCAATTATAGTAATAGAGTGCATTTAAAAACTGTAATAGCTTTTTGAGTCATAATGTTGTATATGAATATTATACTTTATACTACACTTTATATTATACCTATTGTAAAATAAATTGTAAGCTTATAAGACTCTTGTAAATTTATAGAGTACAACAAAAGAATATACATTTTTTGCTAGCATTGAAAAATATTAAAAAACACATATTGTACTTTAATTACTAATCTTTAAACAGCATCTTTTTTTTTAATATCTTTATTACGTTATCATTTTTTAAACAGTTTCTATAATATTTTTTCTTTTTTTTTTTTAGCAATTTCTAGCTATTTTTTTAAAATCAAATTAGCTATTGTAAATGTGGCAACACTGGTCGAAAGACCGTTTCGGGCAACTTTGCACTGCAAGTGGTCCGTTAATTACTTATTTCCCATGGTATTGTAAGCTTTTACAGCTGTTAAGTGCATGTATTGTGCTTTCCAGTGAGCCTGTGATTAGGCTATAGTCCGCACAAAATCACTTCATTAGCAACCGTAAAAGCCCAGGTGGGGGGTAAAGGTAAAGTCAATGTTAAAGGTAGTGCAACAAGTAGCGCAATTTTTGATTTTCGCAAACAAAACAATAACAAAGGCAGTAATAGTGTAACGCTTGTGCAACCCTTAGAGCCAGGCAGCCTGGCAACCCTGTGGATTTTTGGCACATGCAGCGCATTAACACCTTGCCAAAAGGAGGCCGTACCAAAAAAAATAAAGGGACGCACCAGAAGGCCGGGCTCTGTGGTATCGAGCCTGGGAAGTGCCGGCCCAGAGGTCGAGGCAAAGTGCTCACCAGAATCTTGCTGCAGGAAAATGAACATGAACCAAGTAGTAGAAAAGCCTGCAGTTGAGTTTAACCGACTTGCAGAGACTCTCTCATCTGTTTCCCCTTTGATTTCCAACGAGTGTATTATTCGATCCTGATGAAATCTTCAGGACACGTTGCGTCTACGCTTATAATTATGTGTGCCAAAGTTCAAGGTCTCAGCTTTAAAATATTGTATAATTCTTTATTTTTTCGAAAGGGATCTTGACTAAATTGTGAAAGAACTGGCATCTGCTTAGAATACTAAACGGGAAATCTTCATATCAATTTTAGACTCGGAGTCTTAGTTTTATGAGAAAAATCTTGTTATTAAATTGTCAGTTTTGACGAAAATAGTTCAATCTTTATTATAAGATCACTTTAAAAAAAAAAGAAAATATTTTTGATGGGAAATCTTGATTTAAGAATTTTGACTTATTTTTTAATCAGAAAAACTCTTACAGTCTCTGTGATCTTGATGCTCATACAGATAGACAGACGGACTTGGCTGATCAGGAGTATGTATACTATATATACTACTTCCTACATTCATTTTATATTTGACATACTTAAAGACCCTTTGCACTTTTTGTGTACGCGGTACAAAAACCGGTAACTGCTGCTATCAGCGTTAGCAGCTGCCGTTGTTTTCTGATTCCGATTCTGCCGCTGCTGGACGAAGACGCAACCGTTAGATCATAATTGATATTTGTGGCAGGGCAGAAAGAAGACAATCAGATCAGCGGCAGCTCGGACAGCGTCCAATGCGAAGGACTAAGGACAACGACCCTTTTCTTATGGTGCAGGCAATAACAAAGCGCCGAATTTGCATAATGCTTTCAGCTAGCATTACGAAAAGGATTCTCTCGGGATGCGCCTGCATTTTTCACATGAAATGCTTAGCCTCGGGCCAAGGACGATAACGGACCAAAGACGGTGACAGGGGACAGGGGACGGGGGACGGGGCAATGTCTTAGCATTTGATACGGTCGAATGACGATCCTCGGGGCGCATTTGTTGTTTGTCATTGTTTCTCAACGTTGGACATCGCACCTCATTCATGTCTGTGTCCGTGTCCGTGTCCGTGTCCGCGTCCGTGTCCGCGTTCGTATCTGTGCCCGTGTCCGGCCCATAGGACACTCACTTCAAACGGATAGCAACCCCTTCTGGGCAGTCGCTTAATTTGCATAAATACTCGTATCAACCAGGTAAAGGTAAAAAGTACAAGCTCTTGTTGTGTTCAACCCCCCGTCTCGATCGCAAAGCTGCGGATGCTATTAATAAAAACACAGAGAGAGCGCGAGGAGACACATCGAAATCAGAAATCCTTTTTGGGTTTGTTGTCCGTAACACCCTCCCCTTCCACTGTCCCTCGCCTCACTCCATCACGATCATCTTGCGCATTTCTACAGCAGCAGCAACAATAACAACGGCGATCCGAGGTCCATTAATTTGTCCACAATGCACGCAGCGCGCATCCTTTTTGACCAGGCCGCAGTCGACGTCGCCGTCGGCCGTCGGCGTCAGCGTCGTCGTGAGAAACATTTGCGTCTGATTGGAAAGCGCGCAGCTGCTATTCCACTTGGAAAATGCCCAGAGTTTGTTTCTGTTGCTGTTGCTGTTGTTGTTGTTTTTGTGTGCGTTTTGTGGCATTTACATGCTCATTTTTTATGCAAATGGATTTCTGTAATACACCCAGAAACGCGACAGAGAGGGAGCAGCGCAGCAGCAGACTCCCAAAAAAATAAAAAAAATTAATACAACTGTTAAAAAGCTGAAACCAAAAGCAAAAGCGTTGCCGCCAGCGTTTTTTTGGTTTTTTGATTCTTTTTTTTTCGGGCGTGGGGGCTATAAATTTCTCATTCGTATCGCATTAATTACTACAATATTATCAACAGCAACAGAAAAAACATAAAAACGAAACAACAACAATCAACAGCGGCAGCAGAGTCTGCGACTGCGACAGCGAACGCATAGCGCAGCGGCCATATTGAAAAAATGCAGAGATCAAGTGAGTGACAGACCAAGCGAGAGAGTGAGAGAGAGAGTAAGGAGGAGAGGAAAGCAAGCGCAGCAAAGCTTTGCAGCTTAAAAGCTTTGACAATAATAACAATGCTACGTTGCGTTACACACACACACACGCGCACACACACAGGGAGCGTAAGAGAGCGCGAGAAACAAAGTACACAACGTGGTGGGTGGCTGGGTGGAATCGCAATTGGAATCCATGTGGATGCTAGCACACACTTGAACGCCATCCACTGCGCGCGCATCTACCGTGACTCGGTAATCCAGTCTGTATAGGATAAGGCATAACTGCTCGTTGCATCCTGCATCATGTGTTCCAGTTAACGATGTGACAGTTGCAATTGCCGTTACCGTTACAGTTAAAGGATACGAATTGTGCTGTTGTTATTGTTGGTTCTTTCATGTCGCCCGTTTAACAATTGTAATTGAAGCACATTTCGTTTAAGTCGTTTGATGAGCTTTTTGTTGACTTTTGTTAACGGTCTACGACGAATTGACGCGGCACTGATACGAATTCAGTTATTGAAAGAAGTCGGCAAAGAATAAAAATATAAACTTGATGCTGTTGTCGACCTTGTGGCTTTTCGATATCAACTGAAAACCACTTTGAGCGTTCGATAAACTTGTAGCGCCAATTCGCAGTGCATATGTATGTGTGTACATGTGGATGTCGAGATGTGGAGTATAGGAGCAAAGAGGCAACAACAACAACAGTAACATCAACAGCAACAACAACAACAACAACTGACGACAAACGACAGTCGAAAGCGTACGACGTTGAATTGTGTTAACATGTTTCTTTCTTGTCTCGCTCAACATCGTTGTTGTTATTAGTGTTGTTGCTGTTGTTGTTGTTGTTATTAGTGTTGTTGCTGTTGCTGCAGGTAGACTGCGCAGGTGAACAGGTTTGTTTTTGTATCAAAATGTCCAAACGCTGTTGCACCTTTAATATTAATAATAATAAAAATGAGACGCGAGAAAAAAGCAAAACAAAACAAAGCAAAACAATACAACAAAAACACAAATAAAAATCTAGAAGTGATGTACAACGAAGCTCAGTTGCCCTTTCCAACGATCGCCAAAAAAAAAACGTAAAGGAGAAAGCTACAATTGAGCTGCTGGCATTGAGCTTTAAGCTTTAATCACAAAGCTTTAAAGCTACTAATTAAAAAGACATTTTTTATGGAAATCGGATGAGCTTTAATAAAGTTGTGCTTGTTGAAAGTTAAAAAGAGTCAACATTTTTCATATGTATATACGAAAATAAATTCATTTAGAAGTTATAAAAAAATTGTGTCCCATAATGGTTCTCATAATAGGATTTATCACTCTTAAAAGTCCAGGTCATCTGCACTGCTATTTCAATGAACTCAGCTGTATGTATGTATGTACATATGTATCTAATTAGATAATGTACAATAGTTGACACTTAGTGATACAGAAACTTTTTTATTGTTTGAGGTATCTCAACCAATATTGAAGAATTCATTAATTTATATATTTATCTCAATAAAAAGATATTAATTTATGCAATTTTTTAATATATATTTTTGTGACATGTGACAAAATGACTGACACAACTCATAAGCTCAAAGCTCTGATATTTAAATCAAAATGCTCTATTTTCGACGCTTGTTTGTGTGTGTGAGGCAGACACAAATAACCCACTGAAATATTGTCAATCAGGGTAGTTAGCGACAAGAGTCGGCAAGACTTGAAGCAAAACAAATGCAATAGCAACAAAAAATAATAATAAAAAAGCACTCCTGACTTACGGTTAAAACATTTGAGACAGTCACTGTTTTCTTTTAGCCACTTTCAGGGCGGCAACAAAAGGTGTCAACAATCTGCTGACCAGCACTGTACAGCGATCTCTCACACACACACACACACATACAGACGCGCGCTTACTCGGTTTTTTTTATCGTGACTAAAATGTCATATTAAAATAAAATAAAAATAAAAATTGAATAAAAATGGGGGGAAAAAAACACGAGATACCAAGCAAAAATATGTTTTGCAGCTCGGAAATTTAATATGATCACTAAAGTGAAAGTAACTAAATAAATGAGGTGTGCCAGCCTGACAGTATGTTGTGCCTGTGTGTGTGAGCGTGTGTGCCTTGTGAGTGTGTGTGTGTGTGAGTGTGTGTGTGAGTGTGTGTGTGTGAGTGTGCGTGACCGCGAACGCCCCACAAGGAAGGCTATCGTGAAGGGCATCCTTATATATGGAAATTTCATAAAATGCAATTCATTTTAAGCACAATTTTCTGTGGTTTCCGCATGATAAATAAAATACACTGCGCTACATAGTTGAGTCTCGATAAACTTATATACATATATAGAAATCAGACAAACTTCAAGCTTTCATAGCTTTTTATCAAAAATTAAAAGATTTGTCAAGCGAAATGTAATTTTGATCATCGTTTGGTCTCTAAATTCAGTCTGAATATAAATAAAAGTAACTTCAAAGATTCAATATTTTAAATTTGTAATATCTTAAATTGTATAAGCTTTTAGGTTGTTTGCTTGGCAAAACTTTCATTTAGTTTGAATTTTCTTCGACTTTCCGACTCTTATGGTCAGCTCTCATAAAAAATTCGCTTTAAAATGGCAAATGATGGATATTAAGATATATTCCCACATTTGAGTATTGCACAATGCGATTTGAAATAAAAATGCATAAACCGTAAAGTCGTTTTATGGCGCCTAAGCAATAAATACATATGTACATATGTATGTATGTATGTGTATTGTATGTGTGTGTTTTTGTCTGTGTAAATGAACATTGCAATGCACTTAACCGAATAATGTGGGCAATAAACGGTTATAAAAAACGTCGTCGCTTTAGGCGGTTAACGAACGTCAAAGCTTTCGTCATAATGCCTTGACATTTCATCAAAAGCTTGCAAAAGCTCTGCGCTTGATCACAGAGAGAGTCAGAGACAGAAAGAGAGAGAGATAAATTAAGAGCTTTAACCGTGCTGTGCAGTGTAGTTTTAGTAAGCAGCTTAAGGGATAAGGGGACATGTGGTGACAGGCACTTGGGAAAGGATGTTTACAGTCAACTTTAAGAGCGACAACAACAACAACAGCGAAAGGTCAAAACTGACTGATGCACGCCAACGGACAGTTGATACGTGCAACATGCGGCTTAAAGCCAGCTAACATAACGTGCAATTGTGGTCGCCTGGCAATTACCCTGTAATTTGAAAGACATATGTAAACCCTGAAAACTTTTCAGTTTTATCCTTAATTTCAAAATAATTAGTCGCTTATTATATGAGCTCAATTCGAAATAATTGTTGTCAAGTGACAACATTACAGGGCAAAACAACATATCCAAAGTTTGATGACTTTAACGCTTCCATATCGAAATGGACAGCTGCAGAGTCATACAAAGACAGTTTGGAGCAAATTAAGTTTAACAGGGTATTTTTGAGTAACAATATAACCAATTTTATTAATGAAATATTGAATGAGAAGCTACGTAGCATCACTGGTTGTTGCTTATTTAAACTGTATATTATTTACAGGGTATCTAAGAGTAACAAGAGATGAGATCTTAACTAAGATACATATAGTGTGTATGCACATAGACTAAGTACCTTTATTAATTAGAGCATAATATATATTTTTTTATATTTTTTATGAATTACAGGGTATTTCTAAGTAAGAAATAATACAACTTGTTAAGAGTTTTACATACATTTTAAGTCGTAGCCTGTGTGGCATCAATTGTTCGCGCACATTAGGCTCAACGCAGCTCACTTGTCAAATTACAGGGTATCAAAGTTAGGAAAAGACAATAGAAGAAGTGTCGCAAAGAAGTTGAAGATGATGCTGAAGCATCAACCATATATCAAACAAACTAGGCAAAAGGCAACTGTACAACATGCAACAACAGCAACAGCAACAAATAGCAACAACAACAACATGCAACACAACACGCAAAGCCGATTGCAAAGGGGGCAGCCAATGGTCAATGTGGCACGTTTGTTAGAATGCAACAGGCAGGAGGAAGGGGGCAGGAGGCAGGAGGCAGGAGGCCAACTTGCAACGGGCAATGCCATCATCGTCTTGGGGCTTCAACTGCTGCAGCTTCTGCTTGTGCTTCATTTCTTTCCTCTTCTTCTTCTTCTTCTGATTCTACTGCATCTTCTTCGCATTGGTCAAACAGCATGCCACACGTCACAGGCGTCCATCGTGTCCACAGTGTCCAGGGTGTCCATGGTGTCCATAGCATCCACAGCATCCAAAGGCGTCCATATGCGGAAACGCAATTTTGTCGTTATTTATGGACCTTGGCGTGCATGCAACATGCATGGCGATGGAGCTGCGACTGTGTTTTGCTGCCTCCGCTATAACAGGATGACCATCGACGTTGCAGCATTAGAAGCAGCTTCTCTCTCCCCCCCCCTTTCCTCTTCCCCTTCCCCTTTCCCCTTTCCCCTTGCTCCTTCCTCTTTTCCCGCTCTGCTGTTGCTGTTATTGCCGATGCAGCGGCATGCAGATTCAGCTGACGATGACTTAGTTGGTGTTGCCAGCCGCATGAGGCAACTGGCAACTGGCATCTGGCAACTGGCAACTGGCAGCACCTTGCTCGAGGTGCCTTGCCACAGCGTTGCCGCATTGGCGTCGTAACGGTTCTCTATTAGATTAATTTATATTCAAATTTTTATTACTTGCGCATACCAAAAGCTCCACGATGATGATGACGACGCCGACGACGACGATGGCGACGGTTGCTCCAAAATGAATTGCCTGGCAATGCACAGTGGGCATGCTCGCTATTTTAGCACGCATTAATTTAAATCTTATATTCTGAATTTAATCTTGAATTATTTGATAACTATGCAACATTTTTTTGGCTCAACATTTAATCTTCTGTGACATTTTAAAGTGAACATATTCAAATTATTTTTCTGATCTGATTTTTGTTCTTTTTTTCATATGTTTTTGCTAGTGGTTTTAATTATTTAATTTATACTTCAATAAGAAACTAATCTTCTTATGCTTTATATTTTGTTTTCTTTTTATAGTATTTTGCAAGTGATTTAAATATTTTTGGCAATGCAAATCTACATTTTTCTACTGCTTTTTTTTCAATATTAAATCTATAAAAAAAAAGTTTTTTTTTAATGCATGTGTGCAATAAAAAACCCAAAACAATTTAAAGGCACAAGATTTTTCCCTTTGTCATAAGAAAGGCAGTAAACGATCTTGTTTTTGGCATGATTGATGACTCCATCAATCAATTTATATCTCTAATATCAAGAATTACTTCTATGTAAAAAAAAACAGTAAGTTGACCAAATTTCTTTTTGGTAAAAATGTGAACAGTACGGAAACTTCAAATTTAATAAAACATTAAATAAAAATATACGTGTAAAGAAAAACTTGCACAAATTACGTTAAAGATTAAAATGGGGAAGTTTGAAATTTGAAAAAGAGAACGAGAAAAAGGACCACTGTGCAAGGCGACTCGATGCGAGGCTGTGTTCGCTGTGGCACATCCGCGTGGAGGCTGCAACTGCAACAGCGGCTAAAACTGAGACTGAGACGGAGAAGGAGACGCTCTTTGGCTGTGTATTATTAGCCTTCTTCTCGCCTACTTGCAGATTCGATGCACGCCAAATGCCAGAGTTTTGTATGTGTTGTTGTTGTTGTTGCAATAACGTATAGTAGAAACAGTTACAACGGAAGCTGTCATTCCCCTGGGAATGGGGACTGAGGATTGGATTGCCTGGCGATTGCACTTGGCCCACGAATCTGCGCTGGCGTTCTTCTTCTTCTTCATCATCATCTTCTTCTTCTTCTTGCTGTGTTTGTTGCTCTCGGCTGTTGTTATTGTTGTTCTTGTTGTTGTTGGCTGCTCCTCTTGTTAGTGTTTGTTGCCTATCGCAATAATTAACAGTAAAAAAATAGTCAGCGGTTAATTCAAATGCATGAGAAATGCAAATGACCAAACATTTTAGCCAAAAGGACGCAACCACAACTGTTAACCAGGCCAATGGAGATGTTAGCCCGATACGACTCGAGCACTCTCAACTCAACTCAACTCTGGGCCCAGATGTGCGACAATTAGCCAAGATGGGCGATAAGATGAAGACTTGAAGAAGCCATTACATCTATTCTCCTACCATTACGGAGTGTGCTCCGCGCTGGTGACGCAAGAAGATAATTGAATGCAATGGACTTCTGTAGTAAATCTGTCTAAAGATTGTTTGTTAGTATCTTTATCATTGGAATCTGAACTATGCCCATTTCTCATAGTATAATGATCTGCATTGCAGATTGTACTCCAGACTAGTGACGTAAGTAAATTCTATAGTTTTCCTTTGGCAACCCAATCGTCAATAAATTCATATTTTGTAATATACTCCATTGTGAACTGTACTTCAAGCTGGTGACGTAATTAGTCAAATTCTCAACCCCTATTGAATATACACTACCTTATCCATTATGCTGGTGATGTATATAAGTGTAATAGCGAAATAAGCCAGAGATTTCTAATGAATAATAAATATCATTGGATTTAATCAATTCAAAGAGAGTTTATCCACAAACACGCTAGTGACGTAAATAGAAAATTGAAATCATTAGAATAATCATTAGCGAATCTATTAAAAGAGAAGCCCATTGTTAGTGTCTCATAGTAGTGCTAGTAAATTCTGACCACGCTAGTGACTCAACTGTAGAGAGAAGGCACCCCAGTTTTCAATATAAGAATACTTATAGCTCAAATAACCGTTTAAATGTGTATAAAAGGTATTTCAAATGATTTTTGATCTGATTTTATTTATGTCACCAGTCACTAGTGACGTAATTTCATGAAAAAGTCATCCCAAATAATAAAATATGTAACTTATGTATAAAATGTATTCCAAACGATCATAGATCGCATTCTATCTTGGTCACTAGCGTCTAGTGACGCATTCTCTTGGCATATTCTGTAATACTCAAGTATCCCGATCTAACCCGATATAATGCAGTAATCGCTACTCACCCCTGCAAATGCTCCTCGACGTCGGCCACAATGTAGACTGGCTGTCCGGTGGCACTGGTGGTGGTGGCATAGGGAAGACCCGCCTGGACGACGACCTGGCCGTCGGAGACGAGGCTGCTGATGTCGCCGCCGGAGTAGATCTCGAGGCCCTTCTGGTCGCTGGTGGAGTAGATGACCGTCTTGCTGCCGTCGTTGTAGATCAGATCGATGTGCTTGTCCGGCTGATAGAGTTCGGGGTCCAGTTTCTGCGGCACACCCGCCAGATGTGACAGCTGCTTGACATTGACGTTCACGCCGTTCGGATCGGATGTGGTATAGATGATGGATCCGCCGCCGGCGGCCGCATGCTTCTTGTGATCCTCATAGATCTCCGCCTCGGTCTTGATCACATTGTCGTTGCCGTAGTGTAAAACGGAGGCGTCCAAGGGCAACGGAGATGTCTGGTAGACACCCTGGTGCTCGTTGTTCAGCTTCTGGGCCTGATTGTACATGGCGGTGGCGACCGCGTTGTCGTTGGGCATCAGCTTCGAGGGATCGCTGACGATGCGCGTGAGAATGTGCTCGCCAGCCTCGTTTCTGGACAGGATGTGGTGCTCCCCATTGATGATCTCCCGCGAGATTATCTGCTGCTGCTCCCCGTTGGGTCCAACCACGCGAATGATTTGGTTCTCATCGAACTCGATCTTGGCCAGCGGCTGATGCTCCTGCTGTGCCTGTTGCGGTGGCGCCCCCAAATGCTGTGTGCTCATCTGGGCCGCGATCCGGGCGTCTATCACCTGGCCCCCGTCATCATGACCGCCATTCGAGCCCGGGCCACCGCCGCCGCCTCCATCCGGTGGCATCACCACCTTGGGCGTCTCATAGATGAACACGGCCTCCTTGTCGTAGAGCTTCGACGAGTCCGTGTGCAAGTCCAGGACATTCACATTCGTCATCGTCGCCAGCTCCGGCTGTGGACTGTCCGGCGATCGGTGCATCGTGGTCAAGAGCGGCACACCGTTGTGGCCCAGAGGCGAACTGTTGCTGCTGGCCACAATATTGGCGCCCTGCTGTATTGGGGACAGTGAGGCGTCGCTAAGATGACCGCCGATACCCACAACGCCCAGGCGATGTTGTGTATTGTGTTGTGAATGTGGATGCAACGAGTGCGAGTGTGGATTGTGATTGTTGTTGTTGTTATTGTTGTTGTTGTTGTTGTTGTTGTTGTGTCCATGCGAATGGGCGTGCGAGTGGGCGTGGCCGGACAGCGATAGATCGTTGGACGTTATCACGCTCGTTGTCGCGGTGGATGTGGACATTATACGGTTCTTGACTCTTAAGCAGCTAATTGGCCAAAAGTTGGATTGGAAGACTTGCGATCCTGGACGCGCGGCTTAAAGAAGGCATTCGAGAAAGCTTCTATGGTTGTAGTTGTTGTTGTTGTTGTTGTTGGCAAGCTTTTGTTGTTGTTGTTGTTGTTGTTGTTGTTGTTGTTGTTGTTGTTACGAGTATATACACATTATTAATATCACTATCACGTTTTGAATGAAGGCACTTGTTGTTGTTGTTGTTGTAATTGTAGTTGCGATTGTTGTTGTTGTCGTTGTTATCGTTTCAATATTGCGTTTGTATGGCACTAAGGAACTTGGCTAACCAAACAAGTAGCCCCTGTGTTATTGTTGTTGCTTTCGTTGTTGTTGTCGTCGTTGTAATTAGCTGAAAATAAAACAAGTTTACAAACAAATTGATTAATTCGATTTTAATTAGTTTCATTTCACTAATCTAACCGTTAAACGTTCTTCGTCGTTTGTGATCAATTAAACAGATATGAATGACTCTTAAAGTCATCAAAACAAAATCATTTCTTAACAATTCTGGGCTATTATTGATAAGTTAAGCAAGACTTAAAGCTCAAAAGCGGCTTTAAAGTCTATAAACAATTAAATATTTGTAATGATTAAAGATACTACACTGGTTTAAAGATAACAAATTCTTTTTAGAAAGAATAAGATCTATTTAAAATTAAAAACGTAAACAAATATGATAATCTGTTTGTCAAAACAATTTAATTTGACTAACGATCAGTTATCGTCAATTCCTACTCAGACTTTGTCTCAGAGAAAGGTTCAGTTTTATAATATTATTAACTAATGATATCATCAAATCAAAAAAGCAATTCTAGACGATTCTACTGCATACGAGCTTTTGCTATGCATAGATACATATGAATATCTGAGAAATACAAGCATCAAAGTCGTCCTGATACCTAAAGCACAGCTTAAGCTTTCTGAAAAGCATAGCTTTTAAATGCTGAGCTACTTATCTCCTGGAAATATTTAACAAACCAAAAAGCTTCTTCTAAGCAATAACAACAAAAGTCTACAGCAGCCACTGCCCCAACGCTTCTCACTCTCCAAATACTCATTCTCCACTCTCCCATCACCACTCTCCTGCTGCCATCAAATAAGAGAGTCGTGCCTCCAAAAACCAAAGATAAGCAGCATTTGGAACGCGGAACATGGAACGAGTTCAAACGTCAGCGGTTTCCCCTCAATGAGCTGATGAGCCAATGAGTTGTTGTTCTTGTTGTTGTTGAGTTGAACGATTTGCAAGCACACAAACAAACGGAACAAACATGCAAACAAACATAAACAGAAACAGCAACAACAAAAAGAAACGAAACACAGCGAGAGAGGAAGAATGGGGGGAGTGAGAAACAGGCGGAAAGGGGCGGGGAACCGACGAATAGACGGAGGGAGGCAGGGTGAGAAAACAACAAAAGTACAACACACGTGCCCGTCGAACTAGTTTGACTCCTTCGCAAATGTCAAACGTGTAACTGCATAACTCATCACATCAGCAACAGCAACAACAACAGCAACAACAGGTGGAAAGAAGCGTCGACAGCGCCAAGCAGACAGCTGAGTGACTGACGCCAGCAGCGCTGTCGGCGTTGCTGTCGACCGCCGCGTTGTGCCTTATTTGTGTTTTGCTTTATTTTGTTTTGTTTACAGCAAAAAAGAAAAAAAATCAAAACAAAATAAAATAAAGCTGGCGCTTTGTTTGGAAATTAAACAGCCAACATTCCTAAATACGTTCCACAACACGTTCCACAACGAACGATGGATCAATCGTTCGGCTGGAATAGTCCAGTTTCAATTTCAGTTTCAATTTCAATTTTCCAGTTTGCAGTTGAGAATTGTAGAGTAGCTGTTAGCAAACAATCAAACAAAAAAACATGTTTACATTTTTTTAATACGAGGGTTTTTTTGTTGTTAAATGAGCCGAAACAAACAAAACAACAAGAAGTGGCAACAACTTGTAGTTGTTGTTGTTGTTGTTGTTGTTATTGTGTTTTTAGAACAGGTACCGGTAGTCGGTCGTCGGTTGTCCGATACCAGGCCCAAACAACAACAACGAGTCGCCAATCCTTGACCTAATCCAGAAGTTGCTGATGCTGACTTTCTGGTTCTCCAGCTTTGAGAGCTTGAAAGCTGCCTGCCCCCGAACCAGGTTCACATTCAGGTGGCACGTCCACTGCCAGTTATTGTTTGATAAAACGCCACCAAAAACTGCTACTGCTGCTGCTGCCTCAGCTGCTGCTGCTGTTCTTGTTGTTGTTGTTGTTGTTGCTGCTGCTGCTGCTGCTGCTGCTACCCGTCGCAAAAGTTCATGAGGCTGAGAGTCAAGTCTGTTGGGGATGTGGATAAACTTGTTTTGTCAGTGAACCGGCTCGAGTTCGAGTCAGTGTCAGAGTGAGACTCTGTCTGAAGATCGGGTCTCCCACCTAACCCCCTCTCCTCCCCTCCTCCCAGCCCTCTTCCCACTCAGCTGCCAGGCACTGCCCGCCTCTGCTCCTCTCGTGCGTTGCCAATGCTGGTTCCGTTAGTAGGTGAGGTCAGTGTCATGTGGCGTGCTTCTAGACTAGTTTTGTTTTGTTTTTTTTTTTTGGCACACAATGCACACACAACTTTGGTTAGGCGACTGAGGAGCAGAGTCAGGGGCAGGGGCAGGGGCAGGGGCACTTGTGCTCTGCCCCTTGGCAAACCGGTCAATCAATATTGATGAGCTGCTTTGTTGTTGAGCGGCACGTGGCCCGTTACCAGAGATTCTTAATGCGATTAGACAGACGCCCATCCGCTGGCACTTTGACTGGGACTTTGACTGGCAAAAAGTGACGAAATTGCGTCGAAAGCTGTCGAGCAATTAGAAAACAATTAAAATTATATCCGCACTCTTTTGAGCTGACTTGGCCAATTTAGCGCCAACTACGAAATTGGGTCAAGCCAAGTGATAAAAAGTCACCCGGGTTGAAAGTTCCCCTCAGGCTAAGAACGAAAGAGAATGGGAATTGTGCGATTACTTTCAAGAAAAACTCAAAACTGAAGCTTTTTATCTGAAGATTAACTGTGGTAGTAAATTTAATTATTTGCCGATTAAAAGAGATTTACATTTTATATGGGTTTTGTATTGGAAATAGGGCATATGGGCTGCCCTATTTCCAATACAAAACCCATAGACCGAAATTATTCCAATTATTCGAAATAACCGCTCAAATTTAAAAGAAAAAAAGTGAAAATAAGTTCAAAGGTACTTTTTTACATTAATTTCATCACCTGAAGTCGATTAAAAGAAAAAATTTAAGTTTTAAAATTTTGGAAAATTTTCGAAAAAAAGTTTTTGTCTCAGAATCCAAAAATTTAAATGCAAAGTTAAAGTAGGGTTAATATTATGAAAAATACAACATTCCTCATGGAAATCGGATGAGCTTTAATAAAGTTGTGCTTGTTGAAGGTCCAAAGAGTCAACATTTCTCAACATGTATAGATAATTTGTTATGTACCCGAAATCTTAGCGGTATTCCGAAACCGACAGAGCTGCGCATATTTTTCAAATTGTTAAATGGATTGATTACAATCAAAATTTATAAATTCAATTGAGTTTTAAAAGGATTAAATTAGTTTAAACATACGATATGTGATATAAATATAGGTTTTCTTTTTGATCTCTGCCCCTCTCCCTTGGTTATTCTAATAGTTTAAAAACTGATCTGTGGAACTTTAGCCCTATCGGTGACTTTTCACTTTACCTAAGATGAAACGAAATAATCAATTCCAAGCAATGCCATTTGAAATCCCATCAAGATTTGACATAATTTAACCCAGACAGTCATTTGATAGAACTGATACATACACACACACACACACACATTGACAGATTGGTATATGTATGGGCACCCTGAACAGAGTTACCAGAAAGAAAGAAATGTACGAGCCTAACCCTAAGCCATCGGTCAAAGCCGGGCATCAATAACTACACATAAAGTCAAAATCCAAAGATGAAGATGAAGAGATGGAGAGACGCAGACACTGAGAGCCAAGAAGGTAAGAAGGTAACGCAGAAAATGAAAAGAAAAGAAACGAAACGAACAAAAAAAAGAAAAACAATAAACGTTAACACGAACACGAAAATAAAATAACTCTCTCACGAAGTGAAGCCCCCGCCTCCCCTTTGGCGCGCTGACTTTTGTGTGGGTTAAGTGTGCCCCGACTGTGTCTGTGTGTGTGTGTGTGTGTGTGTGTGTTTAAGCTGGCTGACGTGCACATGTGAGTGCCATTGTATGCATGCCTGTGTGTGTGTGTGTGTGTGTGCTGCGTAGTGGCTAACGACGACGACGACGACGTCGACGATGTTGTTCATTTTACTGTACCATAATCGCAGCCCCAAATTGATCGCCATCATCAATGTGCGGACCACTAACAAAAACGTATAAAGAATAATACATAATACAAAATAAAAGAGAAACAACAACAGCAGCAACAACAACAACCACAGCAGCATTAAAGCCAAAGTCAACGAAGTCGAAGCCAAAACGATACAAGAAGCCACGAGAAAACGTAATCAAAAAAAACACAGCGGCAACAACATCGATTTTCGAACAAGCCAACTGAGACGCTGGCAGAGAACAGCGCGCAGCAAGCAGCGAAGAGAGCACAGCAAGCAGAGAGAGAGAGAGAGAGAGCCGCACAAAGCAAGCAGCGAGCAGAAGTGACGTCGTGCATACAGAGACAACACCTTTTGATCCCTTTTCGCTCTCTCTCCGTGTTCGGGCGCTGCGTTTCGTGCCAGTGTTGCCAGAACAGATTTTTTTTCCCGTCAAATCTATCCAATTGTGAAAATGAATCAAGGAAAAAGACAAATATACAACTTTTCAGAAACAATTAAAGTTCCATACTTCATATAACATAGGTAAATCTATTTAATTTATAAAATTTATCAAAAGCTTTTACTCGCACAAGGCAGTGTTCCTTCAGGTTTGTTTTGCTGTTTTAAAAAGTCAAATTGAAGGATGTAAAAGACAGGGTTGAATAAAAGAATAGAAAAGATTGAATGGCTTGCAGCTATTAACAATGCAGTATTACTGCAGAGATAAGTGATGTGCGTTACCAAAAAAAAAAAAAAAACAAATGAAGTTAGAAATAATGATTGGTCATTTGATCACAAAAGCAGCGAATCAGGTGGCACTCTGATTATATTCAGATCAAATAACCTAATCAAATAATTATTTGCTGCTTAACATACGCTGTAATTTATATTTGTTAATTTAGAGAGAGCTTCGGGAGTTCAAAACTAAAGCTAAATAATTAAATATTACAAAAATGCTTAAATTCTACACTTTTATGGTAATCTTTGAGAGAATATTATAATATTATTTATTAAGCAATTAAATAAGCATGAAAAACAAAGTTTATCTATTTTTAAATTTGGCTTTTTTTTATATTTTTTCCCGCTAAAAACCGCTCTTTGCTGCTGAAACGTTGGCAACACTGTCTCGGACGCTCGCTCTTCGACTCTCTGTCGCTCTCTCTTTCTGACTCGCACTCTGTCGCACTCTCTAATAAAGTAAGTGGCTGCTGCGTATTGTTGTTACCTATTACCATCGCGGCTGCGACGACGCGACGTTGGCAGCGAGAAAAACAGTCTGCGCACCTTACAGGGTGCTTTATATTTGGCTTTTATTGGTGTCGCTGCCGTTGTCTTAAGCCTGGCTTAGAGCTGCTGTTGCTGCCAGTGTTGCATTTTATGCATTTATAATTACTTCTGTGTAGTTTGTTGCTCGTACTTACATATTTGTATGTATTTATTTGATGCAGCTGTGCGCCTGCCAGGTAAAAACGTATGTACTTCAATGTGTCTATGTATGTATGTATGTATATATAGATGGTTGGATATTGGCACTACAATTCGTAAGGATCTCTCTATGGCACACTATCACTTGGAGCAGTTGGAGGAGGCTGGAAAGCAAGCACGAAAGCGACTAAAAGAACGTAACCGTGACCGTAAACGTAAACGTAAACGTAAACGTAAACGTTGACGTTAACTTTAACGTAACCCGAATACTTTGACTTTGCTGACTTTAGACTGCTGCTGTTGTTGTTGTTGTTGTTGCTGCTGCTGGTGGGTGCACCTTTCGCCACTTTTTGCGCTGCTGCTGCTGCTGTTGTTGTTGCTGCTGCTGTTGTGGTATGCGTCTTGGCTCAAAGCCTGACTGCGAGCTGTGTGCTTTAGGCTTTTTCCGAGCTTCTAATGTGCGACTCCTTGGCCTGTTTGTCGACCGAGTTGAGCTCTCGCTGTTGCCGTTGTTGTTGCTGTTGTTGTTGCTGTTGCTGCTGCTGTTGTTGGCGGGCGGCTGTGCATTTTGGATACACACACACACACGCACACACATGCACATGTACTCGCTATGTACACACAATGCTGACAAAACTCACAACATTAACAATTTGATTTGCGTATTTTGCATACAACTTTTTAATTGCCACGACGAACACGAAACAGAAACAGAAATTGAAACAGAAACGCGGCTGCGTAGCAAGCGGGGGCGGGGGCAGCGCTGTCGGTGGCGGATGCGCGGTTCATTTGTGTCTCTTTGTTGTTGTTGTTGCTGTTGTTGCTGCTGTTGTTGTCGTTGTTTGATTTGATGCTTTTGCACTTTAGTTAACAGTTTATACATTTTTCATTGTGCTGCGCGCCTTTTTCTTTTTTGTTTCGCTATTTTTTGAGTATTTTCCACGTTTACGCGCAATTTTATTAGCGCTCGTTGCGCGTTTGCTTTTGTTGTTCTTTGCTTGTGCTTTGTTATTAATCACTATTTTTATTTTGAATTATATTTCTGTTGCTGTTGCTGCTGCTGCTGTTGTTGCTGCTGTTGTTGCTGCTGCTGTTGTTGCTCAGCTTTGATGGCGTCTCGTTTTGGCTCACACAAACATGCGCATGCTTACGCTCACGCACACATACAGAGACAGCAGGCCCGACACATGCACACACACGGGCAAAGCGACTACACTCACACACACAGACACTGACACGCACACAGACACGCACACGCGAAACGAACGCGAACAAATTCTTTTTCGTTTTTCGTTTTTATTATTTTTTTTTTCGATGTATTTCAATTCATTTCTTTTCACTTAAATATCAACATATTTTTTGCAGACTTCCAAGCGTTATTCACTTTGTGTTTCTTTCGGAATTTTGTTAATAATTTGTTGCGCTTGGAACTGTGACGTTTGTGAGGAGCCAAGAGCGAAAAAAGTGTAACTCGCCTGCACGGAAAGGTACGAAAAACTTGTCGCGGATGAACGTTGAGCTCGGCTATAATGCCCAAAGAGTCAATTGGAGATTGTTCAACTGTTGAATGTGGCTGTGTTGCTGTTGTTGCTGCCGTTTCGGTCGCGGCTGCTGCTCAGCCGGCGTCGACGTCGCAGCGCCTCCTTCTCCGTATGTGTGGGCAAGGTGCCGTATGTGTGTGCTCAGCACAGGTGAGTGTCTGTGTGAGAGAGCTCGATTATTATTGCTTTTTATGGTTTCATCTCTTTCGTAACTGATATTGAGCGAGCTCAACGTCGCCGTCGCCGTCGCAGCTGACGTTGGCAGCGCGAGCGAGTGAGCGAGCGAAACTCAAATTCATCGAATCGATGATGATGGTGTCTCTACACTGGCAACACAGACACGCACACAGGTAGCCAGGTTGAAGCCATGTCCGTCCGCGTTCCGTCCATTTGTCCCTGCGCCTGCCTATGCCTCTGTCTCTGTCTCTGTCTGTGTCTGTGTCTCTGTCTGTGTGTGCGTGCACCTGCATAACTCTAGTGCGCAGCAGCAGCGACAGCGACAGTGGCAGCAGAGTTTCAGGTACGTATTTTGTGCATATTAGACAGCACTAACAAAAGACTTAGGCAACGAACTCTTTCGAAATCGGTTCGCAACTTGACTAAATCGCCTATGCAATTGCTTTACTTCTTTAGCCAAGTCACACATAAATATATGTAAATTAAATAAAACCTTTCAAGCGCCTTACCTTGCTTAGCTGAACCGGCCCTGGACTTTTGCACTTTTGTAGCTTTCATGTTCATTTTGTGGCGTGCATTCATTTTCGAACTTTCAAACATTCGAACACGCCGTCGTCTGAGATTTTTTGTTTTGCTTGTTGCTTTCGTTGCTGCTGCGACGTCGACAGCGGCAGCGGCAGCTATTGCTTGGCTTACAGCGCCAGCGCGCATTGTGAAAGTGGTAGTGCAGTTGGACACCAGGTAGAGGCAGACGCAGAGAGCAGCTCACACGCATACCGAGAGTCAAACACACACACACACACACACACACTGACTATACATACATACGTAAAATAGTTATGCATGTACCACAAATGAATGCCATGTAGCCGTCGGCACAGACTCCGACGCCGCCTTACGACAGCAGCAACAACAACAACAGCAATAGCAACAACAACAACAACAGCATCGACAGCAACAGCGGCAGCAAAATCAACGCTTTGTCGTGTGGACGGTACCGACTGTTTGCTCAGTGTGCTTTTTGCCGTGTTTTCTGCCAGGCAGCGTACAGGGTGCTCCATCAATGCTCCAATGATTACCTTTTTATGTACAGTTGGTCAAGTAATTGCTCTGACAAAATAATGACTTGACATATTTTTTATTTTATTTTTAAAAATAGTTCAACTTTATAGATTTAATTATAACTTTTTTCAATGGTTTTTAAAATTTTAAAAAACTACATATAGTAAAAGTGGATAAAATAAAATAAGTAAAGTTAAAAATAAGTATTTAATTGCAAAATTATAAAAAATTATCCCATGAGTTAATTGTTCTGAGAATTTAGTCAAAAAAATGATGTACTTACGCTGTTTATAATAATTAATAAATTAAAAATAGTTTTTTACCATTTGTCATATAATTTCAGTTTTATTTTTTCATGTTTTGTTTATTGTTGCAATATATTAAATCTTTTTTTAAACTAAATGTATGCTTAGTTTAAACATGTTTTTGTATTCATTTTGAAATTGTTGTATGCTTAAATTTGTTTATAATAAATTTATTTGTTTTTAACTGGTCGAAACTTTTCACTAATACTTTTCTTTTTTTTTTGTGATTACATTTACATTTATGTAAGTATGTATGTATTACATATACAATTATATATGCTACATATGTGTATATATGTATGTAAGTGTGTGTGTGTGTGTGTGTGTGTTTGAGTGTACCTAGAAATTTTAATATATAGATAATATTTAGTTAAATTTACTTAAATATTTTGTTGTGTGTTGTTTGGTTTCACATTAAAAAAGTAGTTTGTTTTATATTAACTATTCTGCAAAGTAGAAAACTTAAATAAAACATGTACAAAACAAACAATTTGTTGTTGTTTGTGTATTATTTGTTCATTGTTGTAGCCTAAAATTAAGTTAACAAACCATGGAAAATGACACTTGTGTTTTCGAACACGATAACTCGTTTATCGTTATGGCTATCGTTATCGTTATCGTTATCGATATTCGTTATCTAATGCAAGAGGTTGTCGAATTTTCAATTCCAAGTAGCAGCCTGAGTGACGTAAATTCAATGATCTTGGGATATTTGTAATGGTTTTTTTTTCGTTATTTTTTTGGTACTTTGGTATTTTTTTAAGGAGGCACTTAATAGTGCGAACTTTCAACAGAAGCGATGGTTTATCGTGCGACAGGGGTGTGAGAGGGTTGATTAGCGGATGATCTCTCTTTCACTCCGCTAGTGAATGTATGTAAGTGTTTGTATGTGTGTGTGTGTGTGTGTGTGTATTAAGTACATATGCATTAAAACTAGGCACACCAACTAGCTAATCGCTACTAAAAACATTTTCTGCTTCAACTAAGGTAAGCAAAATCTGATCGAACTTTAATTTCAAATTCAAATCCAAATTTCAATTTAAATTTGTGCTTTAAAATGCTGTGCCTCAATACTACAATACGTCAATACTTCCGTACTTCCGCTTTTTAGTCACCGGTTAAAACTCATGTTAACTTTTGCCTATGTTTTTCTTTTCATTTAAATGTTGTTCTTGTTCAATTTGAAGTCAAGTTGATTCGACAACGTTCGCTAAAAATGTTATAATTAAATGTTATGTTTTAGTTAGTTTTGATAACGCTGCAAGCGTATTTCATAGTCGGCTTTGCCTTGTTTCTATTGTTAATACTGTTCGAATGCAAAAAGGGGGGGAAGAGATAATGTATGAAAGGGATTTGTAGAATCAATCCTGATAAGTCCAGCTCACATTTGCAGGTGTGTGTGTGTGTGTGTGTGTGTGTGTGTGTGTGTGTGTGTGCGGATAGTAAACGCAACTGCTTAGTATGTGATACATATACATATATATATCTCTTGCGGAGTTGGCAGTGATATTGCGAAACGTTTTCTTTTGTTTTTTATCGAAATAAAATACTTAGTTAGTTGGTACGCTTCGGTATTTTCATTTTTTCCCCGTTAAGATCGATTATTAGAACATTTCCGTTTGACATTATTATTGTAAATGATTTACGTTTTAAAACAAATGTACAGTAAATATATATATATATATATATGCACTGTTTATGTTTAGCGTTAAATACTTTATAAACATTCGACACAATCCACAATTGTCTTGCTTTCGAGTTCGTAGTAAATATTTCTTCTTGTTTTTTTTTATCGCAAAACTAACGAATTCCATCGCACTCGCTTCTAAATTGCTAAACTTGTGTTATTCATTTATTATTTTGGTATTATACTATTGTTGTTGTATTTGTATTTACAGAATGCTTCGATGTCGCTATCCATATATTATAATATATATGTATATATGTATCCATAATGTATTGTATTTGTATGATCTAAAACGTTTTCAAAACTAATTAAGTTACATACAAGTACAAGTATAAATGTAATTAATACGTTTAAAAATGTTGCTTATTTTCTTTTCTTTTTTTTTTGGTGGTTTTTTGTTTTTTGTATTTTTATAATAGATTTGTTTTTGGAAAAAGTATTTGCGTTTAAAGTGGTTTTCTTTCATTCAATTTGATTAATACGTCTTAAAATAACAATTATTACAATGTATGCTAATTGTTTCGCTTCTCGCACCATTTCTATATTTTTTATTTTATTTGGTGTGTGCTTTCTTCTGCCATTTTGTCCTAGTACAGAACCCAATCAGGATAATACACACAATTTATATAAACTTTAGACTCCCTAGAAATGCTGCTCTGTATCAATTGTATTATCGACTATATCCTCCGATTTCTGCACAGCACATTGCGCATTAACTTCTCTCTCTCTCTTTTTTTTCTATTTTTTTCTTTCTTTTTTGTTAACAACTAATTTTATAAATTGCCTAGTTTTGTTTGGTTTGTTAACGACTAGAACATTGTAAAGAAGGAATCGGTTTCACATAATGCATCATATATAGATATATATATACATATGTGTATATATCATATCGTCTAAATTGGTTGTGTCCTTAACAAAGGATCCTCTGCCGTTGCCGTTGCTGTAGCTGTTGTTTTTGTTGTTGTTGTTGTTGTTGCTGCTACCACAACATTTGCCGTTAGCTGTCTTTGTTTTTTTTTCTCG
Source organism: Drosophila rellima (assembly GCA_035043635.1). NCBI lineage: Eukaryota > Metazoa > Arthropoda > Insecta > Diptera > Drosophilidae > Drosophila > Drosophila rellima. The sequence continues at coordinate 4,209,606 of JAWNMV010000236.1, read as the reverse complement.
TTTTGGTACTGCACACGCCAAATGGAATTGATCTATTTAGTTAGTATGACATATTGCTTTGTTAACTGCAGCAGCGGCTCTTGGTGGCAGCATTAGCAGCTGTTGCAACGTTTAAGGACAACCAAAGAATACTTAAGTTAAACGAGAAAACAACAACAAAATCAACACAGCACATTACATAACATAACATCTAAGTGGGACTATCCGCCTTGGAGCCGGCATTCGAATTGTCTTGCATTTGAGCGAGTGTCTTGAACTTTTGCGAGTTTAGGAATCTGTCGAAAACAACATAAAGCCATAATTAATTCTCTGCCATCACAATCTTCGTTTCTCCGTCACTCTTACCTGGGATATGAGTCTCTGTGCATCAGTGTATAGATCTGAATTTGAGCTTCGTCGAAGGTGTGAGTCGTCGGCTCGATCATGTTTCGATTAACAATCTCGCGCACTCGTGAGTCTAACGATACTTCGCGCGGCGATAGTATCGATATATAGTCCTCGTATATCAGACGCGCTTTCTCCTCGACCACCTCGGCGCTGTTCTCCTTCTTCAGATCCTCGCAGGCAAGCCAAAACAATATGTTCTCCTCGCTAAATTCACTACGCAGAAAATCGCGGAATACCTTGCGACCATCTACAAAATATCATGCAATTAATATAACTATTCCAAATATAAATCCATTCAATTCGTCACTTACTCGAATTCTTCATTAGTTTGTCAAAGCTTTTACCCCAACTGCGTATTTCTTCTAATGTGGGTCTGCAAATAATAAAGAAAAGTTTTTAAGTAACGCCATCGAAATTGAAACTATTTCGAATCTTACTGATCGCCGTCTAGGAATTCGGCGCTAACGAGATCACGTTTGGTGGGCGCATTTTCATCGGCGTTCTTTATGGCAAGACTGTAATGTTAAGAGATATAAAAGATACAGTATACAAATTTATTTCAGGTCATATTTTATATTATTTGTAGAGTCTGTATTTTTAATAGAATATTTACAAATAATTCTTTGGCTCACAACTTAGAACTGAGATAAGAATTCCAAGGCAGATCATTTTCATGAAAAAATGAGAGTCACTGACTAAGCTTCAATTACTCTGGTTTCGTTTTAAAACTTTACTAAGCGAATACGACAGCATAAGATGGTATAAATTAACTGGTTGAGTTTTAAACACTTTTTCAAATGGCAAAGCTAATACGAATATTGAAAAACACTTGAAATTGGAAATAAGGAATTTAGTTTAACGTTCTGATTTGTTGACTTTCACAATGTGGTTCACTCTAAACTGTCCACACGTTATCAGCGAATAGATTTGACTGCCTAGTATCAGGTAAGCATTACATGCACCGCACCGTAGAGCTCATCAAAGTTCCTTATCAGTTTGCCAATAACATACGCATGTATATGTATGTACGTAAGCATTTGTGTGTTGGGGTGTGTGTGTGTGTGCTTATTTGTGAATTAAATGTACTCGGATGATTAAATGTGTAGGGAATGGACAACAACTAAGCACACAAAGGCGCGCGAGAATGATTGTCCCCTTTCCGCTCGACCCTCCCTAACACACAGCCAAGGACAGCTTTCATTTTCATTCACGAAAACTTGCAACATTTTTCGCAGCAGAAACATGATGTGATTTAAAAAATGCCCAAATTGTGAAGCTTTTTGCTGTCTAATTTGGTGCTCTCGAAATTGTGAATGAAACATTTTGTTAGAATTAGCCAGAGAGAGGGCGACAGAAAGTGAGAGCGAGAGCGCGAGCATAACTGTGGGAGCTGGAGAGAGCTTTTACTATTCGCCTAGCACGGCATTGCCAGCTGTTAACAAAAGTGCAAGCAGGCAACGCCACTTAATGCGTGGGAGAGAATTTGTGTGTGTGTGTGTGTGAATGCGTGCTCCCAGGAACTTACCATTTAGCCCTGTTGTTGTGGTTAGAAGTCCCGCGGCGCAGCGACAGCCACGGCAATGAAATAGATTTCAGTTAGCATGGAAACTAGTGCAACCTGTCAATTAACGCTAAATACTCACCAGGAGCAGGAACAACAACAGCACCAACAAAAGCAACATGGCTTCTGTGATTGCGGTCGCTGCAGCGGCGCATTTGATTCCTGCAGCACATTCGATGTGGCGCTGCCACTCACCGGTAGCGTTGTGCCAGAACTTGTGCCACTGAGGCCACCCCCGCCCCCACCTCCGCTGCCACCCACGCCGCCAGCTGTTGAGCTTAAGCCACTGACAGCGCCTATACTATCGCCGTTGCCATTGCCATTCCCGTTCCCGTTGCCATTCCCGTTATTCGCCGCTGAGTTCTGTGAGGTGGCAGTCATGCCGCGCAAACGACAGCCGCTGGGCAGCTCCGAGACGGTGCAGGACATGCTGCAAGTAAAATTAGGCATCGAATTTAATACTCGCACATACACATAGACAATTCGGCCACTTACCTGCCCTTTTAAAGTTTAAGTTGATGTTGGCGTTTGGCGTTGGCGTCGCTGCCACAGCTGCTGCTGCTGCTAGGCCGCCCACTGCCACTGACCTACCTACCTAACGACCGTTCGTTCGTTCTTTCGCTCGTTCGTTCCTTTGTCCGTCAATTTGTCAGTCCGTCTTGTTCTTCCTCTCCCACTCTCAACTCAGCCCACACTCCCACACAGACACTTAGCTACTGCAGGATTGGCGCGTTGGTGTTGGGCGCCACTTTTACGCTCCCAAAAGAGAGAGCAGAGAGTGAGAGCGAGGGAGTGAGAGTGAGAGCAAGTTACGTATTTATGTTTTTGCTAATAACTTTTTATCGAGTGCTGTTGCCTTTGCCTTTGCTTGTGCTTTTATGCTCTCGCGCCTCACACGCTCTTGATTTCCTTGTTGTTGTTCTTCCTGCTGCTGCTGCTGATATTGTTCTTGTTGTGCTTTGCTGCTTTTCGTCTAATTCTAATATTATTTTAGTTTTAACATGCATGTGCAGAGAATTAATTGGCTCTGCTTTTTGGTCTCTTTGCGTCGAACTTTGATTTTGTATCTGTCCACATAGAAATGAATAATTATGTATATTAATTATTATTATTATTTTTAATATGTTTATTATTTTTTATTTTCTTATGTTTTGTTGCATTTGATGTTTTGCTCCTCCTGCTCCTCCTCCATACGATTAGTACACGACATATTCGATAGGGGCGCTCTTGATTTCATTTGCGTTGCGTGGGCAGGTGGTACAAATGCTTTCAGGGAGAGAGCGAGCAGGAGTAGAAGGGTGGGCGGAAAGTAGTGGGTGGTGTAGAGAGAAGGAGAGAATAGGAGGGCTTCTGCTGATGTTTGGCTGTTGTTGTTGGGTTGGGTGCTTTAGCATTTACACATTTTGGTTTCGTATTTACAGCGAAATTAGTTTGTAATGAGGGGCGATTGATATGAGCTGAGAATTGCTGCTAGGCTGTTCGCCAGTGTTGTGAAATTTGATTTGAGTTTATTTCATTTTTTCATTTTGTTGTTCAGCAGCTGGAGATGCTTGTTGTTACTGCTGCTGCTGCTTGAAATTTTGTATTTATTTATTTCTTGCGCTAGTCATTACAAAGGCACACTCACACTCACGCTCACACTAACACATCTGCAGACTCTCAGACGCACAAAACACATTGGCGAGGTCGCGAGGTCGCCTGACCGTTATTTTTTCTACTTTAATTTTTTTTCGTTTTCGTTTTGCTTGTTTTATTGCTATTATTCAGTGTTGGGACTGATGGGGCGTATGCGTGATTTGCCTGACTTGCTGCTGCAACTACTGCTTCTTGTTGTTATTGTTGTTGTTTATTGTTTTTGTGTGCTGCTGTGTTTTGGCAGCTGCAGAGGGCAGCGCAGCGCAGTTGCTAATTGCACTTGATGCTGGATTTGTTCGTTACATTTGCTAAAATATCGAACATTTTCCAATTTTGTGTGCTTCCGCTCACACGCATACACACATCAATACAGTCACAGCACTTTGATTTTGGTATGCGTGTGTGTGTGTGTACTCTATGTATTTAGGAGCAACGAATATATACAAATTTTTGCCTGCCACTGCCGCACTAAAAATATGTGTGGGTAATTTTTTTTTCTTTTTGCTCTGAATGATTTTGCTTTGATTCAATTTCTACACAGAGAAAGAGAGCGAGAGGCAGAGAGGAATAGGCAGAAATTCTGGCTATATGTGCGAGCGTTATCTGTGTGTGTGTGCGAGTGAGAGCGAGCGAGCGAGCGAGGGGGTGAGTAGTGCAATTTAACTAGACTTTCGTTAGATTTCTTTTTGGATGATTACTTTCGTTGATTTTCTGATTTTCATATTTCGATAATCACATTGTGGCTGCTTTTTCACGATTCGACAAAAACACTTGCCATATTTTTTGGGACTCTGCCTTTACCACATTATTGCCATTTCATTTTCATTTTCACTGCTGCGCTTTTTTCTATACGTGTGTGATTTTCTTCTTTGGCTATTTTCTTTTTTTGTATGTGTGTGTGTGTGTGTGTGCGCGCTCTGATAGCCAAAACCCAAAATCCTCGACGACAACGACCGACAACCGACAATCGAGAATCGACGACCGACGACAACGACGACGGCACGAGCACAAGTGCTAACGTTTCTCTTCGCATGGGCAAAGGCTGGCGACTGACTGCTGATTGAAGGAAAAGCTCCAAATAGCTATACAGCTATAGCTGTATATTGGAGCCAGCCGAAAGCGAACCGATTAGATTCCTGGTACACATAGAACGACATGTGCGCGCGAGTGCTTTGCAAAGAGAGTGAAAGCTCTCTCCCACTCGCTCGCTCTTTCTCTCTCTTTGGCTGGAATTTAGTTGGCAGTTGTGCTTTCAAAATAAAATAGGGAATGCACGAGTATTTGGGATCACGAACAGTTATGTTATTGCTTCATATGAATCTCTCTTTCCTCTCTTCCTCACACACTGCCCGGGAAAGAAAGGGGAGCATAGAAAGGATGGCAAGCCTGTCAGGGTTGTATTTAAGCTTTTCAAATTCGACTTTTCAATTTGACTTTCAATAAGATACATTCTTTACTATCGCAAGTTCCATACAAATGAGGGCTTAAAACTAGAAAATGTCAGTGCCACATGTTGCACGGATTACGTGAACAGCCTGATGGTGCAATCGGCACCTGTGGAGAACACCCAAGGCTGCACCGGATGCCAATTAACGTCGAAGACGCCAAACTCATCGCGCTTCTCGTGCGTCTGCAGCTTCTTCAGCGGCACAATCAGAGGATTTTGCAGTAAATCACTGAAATAATGAAAGAGGGTATAAGCACCGACAGATCAATTTGAAACTATGCATCTATACTCACTTGTAGACCATGCCATGGGAGACAATAACCGCCTGGTCATCGCTGCCAGAGGCAAACAGTGGATACCGCAAATGGAAGGCCACACTGCGCACGGCGTTGCGATGCAGTCGCATTGTTTGATACGGTTTCGTGGACAGATCCAGATCGAACCAGAGCATCTTCTTGTCGTAGGTGGACACCAGCAAATTGTCGCCCTTTGGATGTATGGACATGCCCGATATCCACTTGGAGTTGGTCAATAGCTTCTTAATCAGCTCCTGCTTGACCAGATCGTAGATGCGTATGTTGTGTTGTGTCTGTAAAAGGTAACACAAAATGAGTACACACAAATCACAAGTTGAATGTTCCATTTAGGACAACTTACTGCAACGAAGAAGCATGGCTTCACCGGATGGAAGAGAACGCATTGGACGAGGCCCTTGCTCTTCGAGAAGGGTATCTGGGAACGTCGCTTGGACAGCTGGTGTATTAAGGCCGAGCGGTTGGCGCCCTCGGGCATCACGGTGGCTAGATAATCGCCGCGTCCGTGCCAGGTTACCTGGCGTATGGGCTTGAAATGAGTTATGACCACACGCACGCCCTTCTCCTGCTCATCGGGCTCGGCATTGGACCATTGGACAGCCGTCTTGATGCGCTCATTTTCGATAATATCCAGAGTGGGCGACTCGGCGAGCAGGTCATCGGTTTTCTTAATGATCAGCTTGTCGCCCACCTTGGGATTGATCAGCAGCAAGCGGCTGCCGGTGGCCACCGCAACAATGGATAGCTTAGCATTCGGGCACCAGGCCACACATCGGACCACATCATCCGTCTCAATTGTGCGTATGCAACGGCCCGTGGCGATTTCCCAGACTACAATTAAAGTTATTAAATAAATATGAAAAGCTTTACAATAATCCCTTGTGTGAACTTACTCTTGACGGTTTTGTCATCAGATCCGGAGACCATGTACTCGCCCTTTGGCTCTACGCTAACGGAACGCACAAGATCTGTGTGACCCCGATAGACGAGACTCTCCACTGTCGGGAATGGCTGGAGGTCGCGTGGTGAAGGCAGTTTCGGTATCAGATACTCCGCATCGATGTTCAGCTTGACACGCTTGGCACGCGGACACAAGTACAGATCCAGGCAGCGCAGGAAACGTTCACGCAGGAAGCGGGAATAGGCGGGAACCTCGCGCAGGGACTTAAACCTCTGTGGCATAAAGTGCAGCTTGCGCTTGTGCGGCTCATCTTTGAGTTTGAGCCATAGCTTGGCTTCCTTCTCATCGAACAGATACTCGGGTGGCGGATTGTAGGACTCGGCATGGCCGGGCAGGTCACGTTTGGGTGCAGAGACAGGATCATGTATGCGACGCATATGCTCACGACCGGTGTCCGTTTCCCAGAGCATGTAGAACTTGGGACCACGCTTCTGTTGCTTTTCGCGTTCCACCTCCTCGCTGGTCTTCATCCAGCCCATTTTGAGGGCATGCACCATGCGAGATACCTTCTTCTTTTCCGACACGGACGGCAAGAACGAACGCTTGTGATCAGGAACATTCTTTATGGGCATTTTCTCCACTTCCGAGGAGAACCATTCAATCCAGGGCTCATACTCATTGTGTTCGGGATTGGGTATGCGTGCCGAGTTGATGCGTTTGATTAATGCAATGTCCTCATCGGTGAGGAGCACTTCTTGTCCTGTTTGTGGGTCCTTCACGGTGCGCCAGAAGTTTGGATCCTCAATCTTACGCAGAAAGTCGTCAATTTGATCGCCCTTTGGCGGTTTCACAATCTTCTTGGCATCCCAGTCATAGCCAATGTGCTTGTACTCATCATACCAATGCATGGGTATATTGCCAACAGTATTTCGAATATCCTCCTCGTCAGATGTGTCCGAATCCTCATACTCAACCTTTGAGGGATCGCGCTGAGTTATCTGAGCAGACACATTTTTCGATTCCACCTCCTTCTTGTTGTTCGATGCAGCAGCTGATTTGCTGCTACTCGGCTTTTCCCCGATCTCAGTCGGATTGTCGCTACTTTCGCTAGCATCGTCATCATCATCGTCATCGTCGCTGCCGGATTCCTCATCTTCATCTTCGTCTTCTTCAGACCCTTCCTCGTTGTTCTTCTTTCGACCTAAATAATTGCCCTCTTCGTCGCTCTCAAATTCAAGATCTTCACTGCTGTCTGATTGATATTCCTGGTCTATGCCCTCGTCGTCTGTTGAGTCCTCGCCAGGATCTTTGACTGCTTGCAGCAAGTCCTTGAAAAAAAAACACAAACATTAAATTCCATCGTTATGTTTATTACATACTTTGAGCGCTTACTTCATCCTCTTCTTCATGGTCTGACTGCTCAGCAACTGAAGCCTGATCATTTGTGGGCTTCGATTCTTTAACTTTACGTTTAGTTGCCTGTTTTTTAGCCATTTTTACAAGAAAACAAAACGAATGAGCGCGGCGCACGTGTTGCGGCACAAAATTTCGATTGCAATAATCAAATCGATAGCCACATTTATTTACATTTTGTGTGACTGTCGGTGAAGTGCTCTCTTTTGCGCTAGTGCCCTTTTTTGCGTGCGTTCAACTTGATTATTTTTCAGTTCGACAGTCTGGCAGCACTCAATGGGGTGCGCCATCTGTTGCCCAACTGCGAAAGCAATTGACCGTTTTACAATTTTAATAAATTTTTTTTAAATTTGAATAATTAATTAAATAAAGAACAAATCACTAAAACAATTAAATTTAAAAAATTCTAGCTTCCAAATTCAAAAATAAATCACCACTTAACTGCTTTTCTAAAGCAGTTGAAGTGTTTTTTGCAGGACTGCCACCTCGATTTTTTTATTAGGCAACCGTTGCCAGGGCTGCCACCTTGTTTTTCGTGGATGCCAACTCTTCGCATCATAAAAAAGCTAAACAAGCCTTTGAAAGCAGCTAAAAATAGCCAGCAAATTTTGTTAGTAGCTAAAAAAACGATAGAGTAGTGAAACAATATTTTTATTGATTTAACCCAGTATTTTTGAAAACTTTTAAAGTTCGACAAACATATTGTCTTCTGCAGCTGAACTTATATAGGTCTGATTGGTCCCTATCTTTTTTAAGCATACTATTATAAAATATGAGTTGAACAGATAAAATACCTTATGTGTAAAATTGAGAGTAATGTTTGAACGGCTATTCTATTTCGAAGTTTAGTTTTGACATTGTTCATTTGACTAAAGACTCTTTTCACCTCTGCACGCGGAAAATAGCTATAATTCCCGCTAGCCGCTATTTTACAATTAATCCCGCATTTGCCAATTGCAACCCGCTAGATCTAGCGGGGAAGTAGCTAAATTGGCAACACTGGACTTGAGGAAAAAGAGTGCTAAAATAAATAGCACAATATCCTCGATTATTTAAAGCAATTACAAAGCAAAATATTGCATCATCTGAGCATTAAATTTCCAGCTGCGTGTTCCATCGACTTGGAGCAATTATAATCGTTTAAAAAATGGCCGCGCCGCGACGTCTACGCAAGGAGCTCGTCGATTTACAGGAAAGTAGTTTAAAATCATTTCGCGACATCAAGGCCGACGATGATAACCTGCTGCGCTGGACGGGTTTGATTCTGCCCGACAATCCCCCTTACAACAAGGGTGCGTTTCGTATCGAAATCAACTTTCCGGCAGAGTATCCGTTCAAGCCACCAAAAATTAGTTTCAAAACAAAAATCTATCATCCCAACATTGATGAGAAGGGCCAAGTGTGTTTGCCAATTATCAGCACCGAGAACTGGAAGCCGGCTACGCGCACCGACCAAGTGGTGCAGGCACTGATAGCACTCATTAACGATCCCGAACCAGAGCATCCACTGCGTGCCGAATTAGCCGAGGAGTTCCTCAAGGACAAGAAAAAGTTTGTAAAGAACGCCGAGGATTACACCAGGAAACACAGCGAAAAACGTCCGGCTGATTAGTCCAACGACGGCGAAGAGACGTCGGCACCAAGCAATAGCAAACGTAGCCGAATGATAAAAGCAAAACCCTAAGCTTCCCCAACATGATAAGAAACGCATTGTAATCCCACAACCCAACCCAATCCATACCACAAAAAAAAACCTACTTAAACACGAAATTAACATGAAATTTGCGTAGAAAATGAAGATGATGAAAAAAACATGTATAAACTGTTCCAAAAAGACGAAAGTCTTAAGCTAGTTTATACAAAAGTCTTGTCGAAATTTGTATAAACTACGAGTAACAATTCTAGTAGAAATTAATTTGCATTAATTGTTTTTAAATACGAAAATACATATGTAAACGAAAATCGATAGGATCATGGATCTTTATAATATATATATATATATATATACATAATTAATACACAACTCCTTCGACCGTATCAGTCTCTTTAATTTCTTTAACAGCCTGATCAGCCTGATCATGATCAATGCTCATGCGGGTCGGAAACGAATCCTCGCCCAGCATGCAGCGATAGCAGGCCACCAGGACACTGTTGTTGTATAGGATTAGTGCATTGCTGAACTGATTCTTCTGCAGTTGCTTGAGATTCAGCACACTGTGCAGGGCATCCTCCTCTTCGTCGCTGCTGAGCACTTGGAGCAACTGTTGCAGCTGCTCCGCAATTTCCTTGGCTTCCGGCACGCCACTCAGTGTGATGGTCTGTTGTGGAAGACTACTATCAAACTCGGCCTGCTGATAGATTAACTCGGCAAGGAATAGCAGCAGAGATGCCGCATAATGGCTGAGAAATAGGAAATTATGAAAGACAATTTTGTGGGGTCTTAGTGCCAGCAATGACTCAACGAGCGTGACAAAGAAATGCCGCTGAACTTTATGAAATGTTGAGTCATCATTAGTCGACGGTGCGTAATTTAGTGTTTTCAATTTGCTGTCGTTGCTATCGAAGAACAGACACTTGGGCGCTGTTTGCCAGAGCGGATCCAACTCGAACGTGTCCAGTATTCGCAAGCGGAGCAGCAGCACCGGCTCCGAAGCAAACAGGCTGCTCAGCAGCTCCTTAACTGGCGCACCTCGAGACAGTTCAAGTTTTAGCTGCACTTCCGGGTCTTTGATGTGTGTATAACTCCGTGTGGCAGTTGGACACTTCTCCAGCTGATTGAACTCGCGTCGCAGGCAGTAGATTTGCTTCAGTAGATCGCCCTGTCTGAGATGTTCTCGCTCCGTGTAGGAGCCGCCATAGACGGGCACTGTGAATCCCAATGCCTTATTGATATCCTGCTGCTTAACAATGCACAGCTCGTCGGCCAAGGGCCGCACCTTGTAGCGATTGTAATACATGGCGGAGACGACTCCTCGCAGATGGTGCAGATGACGCAGATAATAACGATCCTTGGACTCGTATGCGTAGATGCTGCTTTCGATGGCATCCACCTGCAGCTTCAGGTAGAGTCTACACCCAATCTCGTGCTGCAGCAGAAAATCTTTGGGTATCTGGGATTTGCCAAACAGCGGCATGACCATGGCATCGCTAGGCTGGGCAAGCTTGGCTCCCAATGCCTCCAATAGACGAGGCAGACCTGGACTGTCCATTCGGTAATTCAGACAGATTACGTAAACTTCCGAATTGCCACGTTTGGATGTCGCCGGCTTGTAGATGTGCACACGCTGGAAGACGCAGTTCAGCATATACATCACAGAAACGCTACACGCCTCAAACAGCGTAAACATTTTGATAACAAAATTGCCACCTGGACTGAGTATCTTCAGGGCACTGACGATTTCCGCAAAGAATAAACGGGCGACGATCTCCTCCTGGCAATCGGGCTGTGCCGAGCAATCAATGGAACCGTCTGCCGTGATCAGTTGAACGCCGCCTTGAAATTCTTCGGCACAGCGTTGCGTCATGTGATCTATATTGTCCATGCTCAGTAGGTTGCCAGTAAAGTCCTTATGGAAGAGCCAATTGTCCAGCGTGTGGAATATGAAACGATCGTCCGTAATCATCTCATTGAGCGCATTTCCCTCGTAGTACGGATTCAAGGTAGTCGAGCGCCAGTTCCACTTGACCTGCAATAACGTTAGTAATATCTGCCTGAACTCTAATTTAAATATAGTCACCTCATTTGGTTTGTGAACCGAGTGCAAGTAATGATTCAGTGCAGCGATGAAAGCACCTGGAGCCTCGCAAAGATGCAGACTATTAAGAACCGGCTGTGGGACCAGGGGAAAGCGATGCAAGCACTCGAAGATCTTACACCAAGCTACCTGAAAATCGTTCGTTTAGTAGGGATTAATTACGGATTAAGCCAAAACTTACGGTTACAAACTCGGCCTTTGTTTCGTTTTTGAGCCGCCAGGAAATCTCTCCCGACGGATCCCGACGATTTGTGTGTGTACTCCACTCCTGCACTCCATAATTGTTAAGCTTACTCTTGACAGTATTCAACTGATCCTTGAGGTTCTGCAGCGACTCAAACTGGTAGAATTCGCTGAACAGCGGCTCCTCCTCCGAAGGCAGCGACCAGGAGGCACCGGTAGTTGGCTTCTGGTATTGGAACTTCTTCTCAAATAGCTGCTCCACTTCTTCTCTTATGCTTAGCTTGGGACGCATGCTTTTCATATAAATCAACTGGATTTTGTATTAACAATTGTATATTTTTCACAAATAATTTTTGTTATTGAAACTGTAAACAGCGAATAACAGCACTTTGCCATTAACATAAACGCAACTGTTATTAACAGTAGTAGGGCAGATTAAGTTGACGGTCAATAAAACAAACACAATAATTAAGTGGTTTTGTAATTATGTATTTAAGTTAAATAATAACTAGTTGCTTTAGACGATCTAGTTTAATAGAAAAATTTGATTTCATTGCTAGAATTTAAATTTAACAGCCAATGAACTGTCCATCTTCTTTATTTGTTGATAACTACAGTCTATCGATAATGTTATCGTTCACTTTACAGCGGCTTGGCAGCCCTATTTTAAAGCGCATCTTTTAAATTTGTTTTTTCCGATTGTACATTGCAAATGTTCTTGGAATTATATTGGTTTATGAATAAAATTAAGCTATGGTAACTGTAAGTTACACAATTCAGAATCCAATCATATTTGTTTTTATCAACATTTACTTTAAAAATGGTTTTCAAACAAAAGATTTTTCATTTAAAATTTCATTTTCGGCTTGTAAAAAATTAGTTTTCAAAACTTGTAGTTTTCATAAATGATCAAACTGAATTTAGAGTTAACCATAATAAAAATTAATTTGAGTAGATTACAAAGAAGTGATTTTAATTAAAAGTCTGGGAGAATTCAAAGTCTTGTTTAAAGACAGAATACTGTTTCCAGCAAAGTCGTTTCTTCCCATTTCCGCTTGTTTTGCATAGATACTATCGCTTTTTCCATAGATTTTTAGAAAGCAAAGGAAGATAACTTTCCTGTCGGCACTTCGAAAATATGTGCTTTAACTATGAAATTGATAATTACAAAAATTTCATTGGTGCTGTAGGATGTGAGGAAAACGGTATGTGCATAAAGGGAAACAATAAAAAAAATATAATAATAGAAATAAGTTAGAAAGAGATATTATGAAACAATTGGGCAAGCGTAAAGACATTTATGGCCAAATCGATGGCTCGAGCTATGCATATCAAATTGCACATTAAGTCACAGTTGGAAACGCTTTGGATACAAACGGAAATGGATAAGATCGAAATTATTGGAAGGGAGGGATGCAAGCAACGGTACTTTCGTAAAGCTTAGCCCATATTTATAAAGACATTGAAGAGTATTTGATTTGCAACTGTTTGAATCATCTTGATGATGTCTTGAACATTGGAATTCAAATGGATTTTTTTTTTTTTTTTTTTGACTATATGGTCACTAAATTGGTGCGTGAGCTGGCGACTTTATAGCTAAATGAAAAGAAAACGTGCGACGTGTGTATATGAATAATAATATTCGAATTATTACACTTGGATCCCAAACGTTGCATTTATCAAGTGAAACGTCTGTATGAAAACCGTCGACAAATCAACAGAGATCTCATTCTATAGTACACACTTGAGACACGATCGTATATAAGTGTGTCTCTATATAAGTTTTCAGAGAGATATATATATACTTGTATATGTAGAAGAAGCTTGGCACGTGACTCTTTTTTATAATCGACCATCAATACTCGTACCTACGTACATACATATGTATAATATGTAATGTAATTTACCATCTTCAAGAATTGTCTCTGTGTTGTTTGTCTTCTTCGGTCTTCGGTCTTCGTTCCTAGTCTTTTTCTGAAGTTCTTTTGAAATCCATGCAGGAACACAGGTGACTTCTCCGCCTACAAAGCGGAAATAGCCGAAGCGGGATTTGTGACCGTGTTTGGAAAAACGCAGTACTTGAACACTGGCTTTGTGGCGGTAAATTCCATTACGGCGTCGACTGTGGATTCGGACGTGGACGTGGACGTGGACACGGCTTTTGTTGGCAACTACATTTTATTGAATTTCATATTTCTTTACACCAAAAGGGAGTTCATTAATATGCCGGGCAGGCGACATTGCGCTAAAAACGCTCAGCGTCAGCGTCAGCTACCTGCCAGTGGCAGTCTGTACAGTATATACACGCACACGCGGACAGGTGTGTGCGATAGTGTTAGTGTACCAGACACACATATGCACCCCCACTTTGCATAGGTATTTTTCTACTCGAGAGTGTGTGTCTGCTGGCAACGGGTATCAATCCCCGTTTTAGACAACATTTTATTGTTACTGTTTTTTTTTCTTTCTTGAATTGTTTAACTTTTTGTTGGAGCTGCACATTACACGCACACACACACACACACACACACGTACACATCGTCACGTAAATTGAAACTTCTTCAATTGTCGCTTTTGGGCTTCTAACCGTCGTCGCCGTCGTCGTCGTCGTCGCTGTCGTTGTCGCCGCTATTTGCTCACTTTTAGTCTGGTCCGAGGTGTGGTGCTAAGCTCGACTCAGGGCTTTAAAATCAGTTGCCAATTAGTCTTCATCGTTGACGGATTACAATTGCCTTTGCCTCTTGTTGTTCGCCCAATACCAATACCAATTCGAATACAACAAAACTTTTTTGAAAAAAAAATAGAAACTTGTTAAGTGCCACTCAGAAAAAAAAATAACAAGCATTTCATTGATAAAAATAAATGAGAAATAACAATAACAAAATTTGAATTTGGTGTATTTTGGAATTGTGTGATTTAGCTTCTGTTTATCCCTCGGCTCGCATCTGTTGGTGAATTGGCAAGATGTCGGCATAGCTGATGTTTAAAAGCGCATTTTATAGCGCTATGCTGCATCTAGTCAGTTATTCAATGGAACAATCAACGATTTACTCTAAACCAATTCAACAATATAAATTTCTGCCATTTGAATCTGTGGAATAAGAAGTAAACTAAGCATCAGTTTGCTAGGCATGTATTATTTATCTATTTTAAGTAAATATTTATGTTTAAGCTTCTTTGCAGAACGAGAAATGGACTAGCGAAAGAGAGCTAAAAATCATAAGAACGGATAATCAAGAAAAATAAGCCAAAATACTTTTCGTGATTCATTTTAATCTTTATTCTTATGTAAATTATGTAATTATATATATATAAGCTCTTTGCAGTATGGAAAAATGGCCTAACTGAAGACGGAAAAGGTCCTGCGAATGAATAACATGCCGGAATATTTTTGAATGATTTATATTAATATTTATCCTTAGATAATTGATTTGGCTACCACATTGAACTAATTGCTTGTAGATATCTTAATGCTAAACATAATTTCTGTATTTCAACTACTTTTAAATATAATGACAAATTTAACACTTTTTTATAAGAAATTAGTTTGAACTTTTCAGATGTAAGCCGTTAACAAAACTCAAGACACTTGAAAAGAGAGTTGGCAGCGCAAATTTCAAACTCGCGCCGAATTAGGCGCGCAGCTTTACAGCACTTTTTTTTAAAGCATCTGTCGATATTCAGGGACGTATTTATCGATGATTTAACATAAATTTAATTATAATTTAAAGCTAAATAATTTAATTAAATAAAGGGCAAAATAAACCAAATAAAATTCAAAATTTTCTTATATTATAAAGTTTATTTTAAAATTCATTTGGTGCACCTCATCCTTCGGGAGGTGTAGAAATTAATTAAGTAAGAAGAAACTGTAAATTTAACAAAAAATGTAAATGTAAATGTAAAATTCAACAAAAATTCCTCTAAAGTCTCAAAAAAACTCTAGCTCATAATTTAAAAAAATTAGTTAAATGGTTGGGCTGCCATGGCTGCAACCTTGTATTTTTATTTTTGACAAATTGTTGTCGTCGACACCCCGGTTTTTTTTCTTCCAAACTTGGTCCAAGGTGGCAGCTTTGTTCTGTATTTACGATAGAGTTGGGACTTTTGTTCAATTTGCTGAATAAGTTCAATCGTTCATTGCTCAGTCGTGAACTAAATCGGTCAATTATTCAGTTGGTCATGAACGTTAAAAGCAGAATAGGTCATTCTGATTAGTTTGTCAGTTGTTTACGAACGATTTGAAAAGGCTACAACTGTTTCTTATTAGTGGAATATTAAATGTATTCAAAGTTTTTAATTGGGATAGATGACAAATTTAAAATATACGAAATTAAAAATATGAATATAAATAAAAAAAAATTTGAATTCAATAGCGGGACTTCATGCTCATTACTCTAATCGTATTTCTGTAAAATAGTTATATTTTTTTTTAAGAAAAGTGACCAACTGTGAAATGAACGATTGTTCATGATGGACTGAATAAGTTCATACGTTCATCTGAACTTGTTCATAACGAAACGACACAACTCTACAATTTGCAGAATAAAAAGTAAAACTGGATAATTATAATTATAAACATATCAACAAGTGATGGACAGCCAAGTAAGTTCGTTAAAAAGCAGTGTTGGTATAAACACTTGATGCAGTAACTGCTGTAACTGACATGGCGTGTGAAGTCATTATCGCTTCACGCAAATTAGTTGCGCTTTTTGTTTGTTATCTGAAAGGGGCTTTGTGATAAATCTTGTGTTTACTCACATAGTGTGTGGGAATAACAATAGGTATTTGGCAAAGCGGGAGTTGCCAATGACGTAATGAACACGTCTAAGTTTAGTTATCTGCTTATCGTCGTCAGTTCTAGTGGACACTTAAGCAGGGGCGTTTGCTGCTTCACTTTTTTTTGTTGGCAGGCACCAATTGATGATCTATTATTGGACATTGTGGACAATGCTTGGCGCATGGAAGTATTGCCATTCGATCAGATATTAGTACCAATTGAGAAGCTACCCGATCCCGAAGCTGATGGTGGTGATTCACATCTGACATTAAGCGAACAGGTGAGCAACGAGCACTTGACACTGATAACGATGTTCCCTACGAAATTTGTATGAGCAATCGCTTTCGCTTCCAGGAACAAAAGTGGACGGATTTGGCGCTTGGCTCATTGGCGCCGGATGCCGCTTTAATCGATCAACTCAATATAACAGCTATCTAACCAAGGACGAGCACGTCCCCAACGCTGCTAGTACCACAAGTATTATTATTAACATCACAACATGAGTAGCAGTAGCAGCAGCAGCACCAGCAACAACAACAACAACAGCAACAATTCAGTACACCAACACCTGCACTCACCCAGCAAACTCACGGAATTCGCACGCAATTTCGAGGATAAGCCGGAATCCTTATTTGGCCGCGTCGTCAACAAAATTCAAAATGTTTACAATCAAAGCTACAACACCGTCAACGACATCTCCAGTGGCAACAGCAGTGTCCAGGTGGGCAAATCCATGTTCTATGCTGAGAAGAAAACGCCCAGTGCGGAGACAGAGAATGCAGATGTGGCCAGCGACATTAGACGCGACAGTTCATCCTCCATTCTGAGCACAACTCGTCCACAGCCGCCAACAACTCTGAAGCTGTCTAGCAATAGCATCATCAATACCACAACAACTGCTGAGGAATATGAGGCCAACGAGCGTGTCGATGAGCTGCCCAGTGAAGCGAATCAGAATCAAGGCCGCACCGTGTCCAATGTACTCAAACACATCAGCACTATTGTTGCCTCCAAGAACAACAACGTGAGTGCATGTATATTACACTATTTTTTACTATTTATTAAAATAAATGTTCTCAGGATTTGCGCAACTATAGAGAGACTGAGCTGCAGCAATTATGGATGCCGGACTCAAAGGCCAAGGAATGCTATGATTGTGCCCAAAAGTTCTCCACATTTCGTCGCAAACATCACTGCCGTCTCTGCGGTCAGATATTCTGCTCCAAGTGCTGCAATCAAGTTGTACCCGGAAGTATCATACGTTGCGAGGGCGATCTTAAGGTGTGCAATTACTGTTCGAAGATTGTGCTTACCTCGCTCAAGTCATCCGACTCAACCATGGGCGAAGACCTGCAGGCCTTGCAGCAGCATCTGAGCAGCAAACTTGAGGTGCAGGAGAACGCATCCAACACTCGAGCAGCCCAGAAGCAGCGGGTTCAATTGACCCGCAAGTCATCGTTGGGCTATCAGGAGGAGCGATTCAGTTCACAGCACAACTACACAACTCTATCAATGGTTGATCGCAAGAACATACTGCAGCAATCGAATTCGTTGATCACTCTGCACGAGGAGATGCAGCGCGAGATGCCAGCTCAGAATTGTGGTCAACTGCTCATCGAGTTTCTCAATAAGAACAACAAGTCGGCCAACGAGGTGCAAGCCGTGGCCATATTGAATGCCATGCTAGCTGCTGGCTTCCTTGAGCCCATTGTGCCCGATGCTGAGCAGATCGAGTTCGATGCCACACTGCACTACAGATTTGCGGAGCTATCGCGGCCAGGAGCGTCCGTAACGGAGTCACGCGACATAAGCTCTGAGCACTCCAATCCAATAAGTCCACAGTTTGATGCGACTAGTGTGGAGCCACATCCGCCCAAGTCGATGGATGTGTCACAGAGCTTTCAGTCTGCCCAAGAGCTGGAAATGGAGAATGACATGTGCTTCACAACGATATCGACAAAGCTGCTCGAGTCCTACTGCGATCATGAGGAACAGCTGCTGGCACAACTGTTGCGGGCCA
The DNA here is from genome assembly GCA_035043635.1 of Drosophila rellima. Lineage (NCBI taxonomy): Eukaryota > Metazoa > Arthropoda > Insecta > Diptera > Drosophilidae > Drosophila > Drosophila rellima. Next base: position 4,191,210 of record JAWNMV010000236.1, on the reverse strand, counting down.
ATCATCTGGATGCCGAGTGGGGCAAGGTTCTTCAGACACTGTGCTCCACGGCAGCGAATCATTTCAAGCCCGAGTATTGCACCAACGATCTCATGGACATACGCAACTATGTCAACTTCAAGAAGGTGCCCGGTGGCAGGCCTAAAGACTCCAAAATTGTGCATGGCGTTGCCTTCTCCAAGAATGTGGCTCACAAGGACATGGCCACACATGTCGCCTTTCCACGCATCCTGCTCCTGCAATGCCCCATTGTCTATGAGCGAATCGAGGGCAAGTTTGTGACCATTGAGACGGTGTTACTGCAGGAGAAGGAATACCTACGCAATGTCTGCGCACGCATCATGAACTTTGAACCAAATGTTGTGCTCGTCCACAAGAATGTTGCGGGCATTGCCCAGGATCTGCTGCGCTCCTACGGCGTCACCTTGGTCCTCGACGTCAAGCTGTCCGTCATGGAACGACTCGCCCGTACCCTGCAATGCGACATTGTCAGCTCCATCGAATCGAATATAACCATGCCCAAGCTGGGCTACTGCAATGACTTCTACATACGCAACTATACGAGCGGGAAGACGCTCATGTTCTTCGAGAAACTAAACAGTCCACGTGGCTACACTTGCCTCCTGCGAGGTGGTAGCAATGCGGAGCTAACCCGGGCCAAGAAGGTCGCTCTGGCGCTCCTCTTTGCCCGCTACAATTGGCGTCTGGAGATGTCATTTCTGTTGGATGAGTTTGCCCAGCCACTTAGTCCCAAGCCGCCCATATTTGACTCCAAGGAGTCCAGTCCCAATACAGAGAATGCCAGTGAGGAGCAGCCGGAAGTGGAGACCCAAATGCGCAGCAAGCGACCACTTTGTGAGCGCAAGTCGGAGGATAAGTTTATGGCCGCGGTCAGTGAAAATGTCTCCGACTTTACGGATCCTTTGCGCTCCTCGCAGGCCGAAGCAATCTCCAGCTCGCCCGCCAATCTGCCCGTGGAGGCGCTGGCCGTCGAGATGCGCTACGATAATCGTTTCCGCAATGCCTTGAGCTCCACGCTGTTGTCGGTCAGTCCGTTTCTGACGTTTCCGCTTCCGTATTTGGAGACGGAACAGGGACGCAACTGCAAGCTGCGTAAACTGTTTCCAGCTGAGCTTTACTTTTCCAAATTGTGGTCAACTACGACGTCTGGCACTGCTCTCGAGCGACCAGATAGCGTTGAGGCGGACACGGTCAAGGGCAACGCGGAACTGGGCAACAAGGAGAATGATCTGCAGCTGCTGCCGGCCCATGATTTTGTCAAGATGAAGATCACGGCCGCCGCCGGCAATCGCGACATTCAAACGAAGCTGGCCGAGTTTCGATCCTTTGGCGGGCGCTTTCCCAAGGGCCGAGTGCCAATGCTGAAGCCGAAGAAGAAGACGGCCGAAGTGATTCAGCGTCCACAGAAGGTCACCGACGAGCAGCTGTACAAGGATGCACTGGATCCACAAAATCACCAGAGATTGCCAGTGCTCTTCTGTAGCTTCCACTACAATCCCAAGGGCGTCTCGTCGTTCTGCAAGCCTCCCATGCTGCTGGACATGAAGTTCTATGGCCAGCACGACATCATGTTGGATCAGTTCCTCCAGCGCTATTGCTGTCTCTTTAATTCGATGTGCCCCTCGTGCAGTCTGCCCATGCTGGGCCACGTCCGACGCTATGTCCATGCCCTGGGCTGTGTGCATGTCTATCTCACCGAAGATCTGACACGATCCGATCCCACCCGCATCTACTTTACGTCCTGGTGCACCATCTGCAATGCGACGACGCCGACGGTGCCGCTTTCGGCTGCTTCCAAGTGCCTTTCCCTGGCCAAGTATCTGGAGATGCGCTTCCATGGACACGCCTACAAGCGTCGCCCGCCCACAGAGTCCATCCCCGAGCAGGGCAATCCCTGCGAACATTCACTGCATCGCGATTATGTGCATCACTTTAGCTTCCGTGGCGTTGGAGCAAAGTTCCAGTATACCTCCGTCGAGGTCTGGGAGCCGGAGCTGCCCTCGGTGACGTTGCAATTGGAGCTGCCCAAGCCATTCATTGGCATCCAGGTGCAGGAGGATATAAAGAACTTCTCCATACGTGGACACGAAGTATACACGAGAATTCATGAACGGATTGCGGATCTGGCTACGGAGGAGGAGGAGAACTCGCCATTGGTATCCCGACTGAAAGCGACCCTCACCAAAGATCAGTTCCAGTTCAAGCAAAAGGTGGAAATTGTGCACACCCTGCTGACGGAGCGTCAGGTGAACTCCTATGACATCCGAGATGCCCTCTTCATGGCCAAGCGTGCTCTGGCCGAGAGCATTGAGCTGTGGGGACCTCGTCTGCATGAGATTGAGCAACTGACTCAGAAGCATGCCAAGCAATCGCATCACATAGATGCGGGCACCATTTGCACGGAGGAGCTGCGTCCGGAGCAGCTGGAACAGGAGCTGGCTAAGACCAAAGCGGGCAATCAGCAGCAGTCGGACGGCAGCAGTGGTGCCTCCACAGAGTGTCCTGACATGGACGACACACCCGAGGCGGAAAAGAAACTCACCGTGGACCAAATGCTGGCATCAACTGTCAACGTCAACTCGGACAACAAGAAGTCCATTAAGTCGAGACTGATGACGCTGCGGCAGACGACGAATAGTCAGACCCGTCCATTGCAGTCGCCCTTCTCGGCACAGGATCATCTGACCCTGCCCCTGGGCAGCATTCCCCTCAATGTGCACGAGAACGATCTCAGCTCCGTCATTGCCTATGGCCTGACCTCCGCCGAGTATCAACGGGCCATTGCTGCCCTCAATGCCGACGAGGCGGCGGCCAACGGAGGCGACGCCAGCTGCAGTCCGCAGCCGAAGCACAAGCAGCTGGACTCTGATGCCGATTCCGAGACGTGTCCAGAGTCCGAGGAGCGCAGCAAGGCCAAAGGTCAAGCGCAACCACAGCCTCCCAGCCCACACGTCTCCCTGGCCTTTGGCAATGGGCAATTCCAGTGTCACATTTACTTTGCCCGCGAATTTGATGCAATGCGCGCCAAGTGCCTAAGTCCACCCAAGCTGGACAGGATGCTCTATCGCCGGCTGGAGAAGAGTAAAATGCGCGAAGAGCTGAGAATCTCACAGAATCGCAACGTTTCCGAAATTGAGCTGGTGCGCAAACCCAGCGACGTCGGTTCCGCTTCCGCCTCCCACGATGAGCAGCCGGATGCCGAGGAGGAGTCTAGGATTGCCCTCGCCCGCAGCTTAAGCCGCAGCGTGCAGTGGAAGGCGCGTGGTGGCAAATCTGGCTCGCGATTCTGCAAAACGATGGGTAAGCTCAAAGCTCTATAGAATCCTCAAGCTCAATCTCAATTTTCATGTCGTGAGAGTATCTTTCAGTCGTTTACTAATTTACCTTTTCAATTGGCAGATGATCGTTTCGTGCTCAAGGAGATGGATAGGACAGACATGAACATATTTGAGCACTTTGCGCCGGAGTATTTTGAATACATTGCCAAGTGTCAGCAGGAGCAGCAGCCGACACTTCTGGCCAAGATCTTTGGCGTCTTCAAAGTCAGCGTCAAGAAGAAGGAGTAAGTGGTGATCTTTCTATTGTTGGAATCAATGCTAATTCTTTTCTGCTGTACGCCAACAGTTGCTTTGTGGAAAAGTCACTGCTGGTCATGGAGAATCTCTTCTATGGCTGCGACATATCCAATAAGTTCGATTTGAAGGGCTCGGAACGCAATCGCCACGTGGATCCAACCAATCAGGATGGCGAAATCGTGCTGCTCGATGAGAATCTGGTGGAGAGTGAGTGGAAACTCAAGTGCAGTGATTGCAGTAAATTAATGAAATTAAATAATTGTGCTTACAGTGTCCTGGTCGAAGCCCTTGTATGTCCTGTCGCACAGCAAAGCTGTGCTGCGGGATGCCATACAGAGGGATGCCTCGTTTCTGGAGCGCAACATTGTCATGGACTACTCCTTGCTGGTGGGCCTCGACCACAAGCGAAATGTCCTTGTCCTGGGTATTATAGGTGCGTCATTCAACCTCGCTTTACAATAGAAAGATTTATAGCACTGTCTTTGCAGATTACATACGCACCTTTACGATGGACAAGAAGATCGAGTCCATAATTAAACAATCGGGAATACTTGGCGGCGGCATTGGCAAGAAGCCAACGGTTGTGGCGCCACAGATTTACAAGCAACGCTTTGTGGAGGCAATGGATCGATATTTCTACACGGTGCCCGATCGCTGGGAGGGATTGTCAAAGATTTGAACCTGTTGACGACGCAACACACAAACAAAACCAGCACTTACCAGTTAGTTAACATACTTAGTTAATAAATCAGCTAACGCAATTGTTAAAGCAGTTGTTTAAAAGCCCATTCGCATCAAGCTGGCCAACATTTCCGGTCAGCCGGTCAGCTGGCAAATTGATTGGCCCTTGACCCAGATGTGCGTGCCGGAAACAGCCAACCGACCAGGACCATTGAAAGCAATCAAAGTAGTTGGAGGACTAGGATAAGGAGACGAAGTCGATGTCGAAGACGGAGCTAAAGTTGCGTGTCAGCTGTGCGGAAATTATTATGCTGATTGAAAATGGGCTACGAAGGTGGCTGCATTAAAGGATGCATGTTGCACCCTAGGCATGTGGTGCACATAAAGCTACTCTCCTGACAGCTGGAGCTGCATTTGGCCGCCTTTTGATTGTGTCAGAAGTTCATAAAGCTGCATGAAATGAAAAGTGCTAGCAAGTGACACCTTCAACTCGATTCGCGCACAGTCAGGGCCAGTCACATACATACACACACAGTCACCCATACACTCACGCGACTCCTTAGAAGTTTGTGTGGCGTGTGAATTTGTTTTGGCTCAGTTGGAATTTACGATCCGAACGGTCAAGTTGTTGTTTGCGCTTGTTTGCTTCGCGTCTGTGTTCCTCGCCAGCAACGACATGGACAGTGGCCATCGGCCAATGGTGCCAATGATGCGCCACGCCAACCTGACCAAAGTCCTGACCTCTGCCAGGTGTTAAAAGTGCAAAAAGAAAAGCAACAAAATGAATGCTGGTGACTGGAAATTCAGTGATGGGTAAGATCTTTGAGTTAAGCACTTGCGCTAACAGCTGTAAGCCATGGCCTTGAAATAAGTGCTAGCATAATGGCGCATTCATGTGTCCCGACATGACGTATACGCCCCGTGGCGTGACATGCGAATCGGAGAAAAGGCACAAAAACAGAAAAGAAATCCAAATGTCGTATATAAATCTACATAATTATGTGTACAGGAATTCGAGTGTGCAAGAGTGTTTTTAGTATTGTGTAGTTGTAATTGCCAATTGATTAGCATATTTAAATGCGACTGACTGCGTTACGCCTGACCGCCAAACACGAGGGTTAAAAATAAAAATAACCAACTCAACCGCACACAACAAAATCAACTGTCCAAAGGTCATTTGGCATTGTCAGGATTAGCACATGGAAAAAAATAGCAAAACAATTTCAAAACAGGAGTGAGTAATTATGTTCGACATACCGAACATTAAATGCTCTTATCCTATGCCAGCGCAATTAATGAAAATTCGCTGAAGCTGAAACTGAATCAAATTAGAGTCTTGAACCGAATCAAAATCTTGTTCTATGGTTAGTTAAACTTTAATCGAAATTTACTTCATTTTTTATTTATTTCAAAACCTCTAGCTCATTCCTTAAAATATTATTAAGATAATACAAAATCAAAGAATATTTTAAGAAAAATTCTCTCCTGTACAAATTATTTTATTGACAAATGATGATTTCTTGCTCTTGCTTATTCAGTTCTTAAAAACATAGCATACTTTCTGGGGTCGAAAAGTCCTTGTTGAATACGATACACTGTATAAGAAGGAACGTTTGTATTCCTTTAGAAAAGTTATCGGGGTATTCAGTGAGGAATTTTCCCAATCATCAGAACCAATTGAGCATTCAAAAAACAGAGTAATAACGAGCACTAAAAATATATATAATATATTCGAACTTTTAAAAGATGAAGTATGCTGATTTAACAATATTTACCATCCAGTATTCTGATATATATAAAAGGGTTTCATATCATTTAATAAACTACTGTTTTCCAATCTATCACAAGAAATGTCGTGGTTTCTAGTTGAAATTTAATGCTGAATGCCCTCAATGCATAAAGTTGCCTGTATTACATGATTTCTATCACAGATTCATATAGTATGCAATACTATATTATTCAAAAATACAACCATAAATATCAAAGTGTATCAACAATTCGTTATAATAAGTCGTAGAACTTTTGCAATTTGGCTTTCATTTATTACCTTGAGGTGGGCGTTGAATTGGGTCAACCTTTTGGCACTGTTGCTATTAAAACTTGAGCTCGACATGATTTGGGTGCCCAGTTGCAGGCGATTGGGTTTGCCAGTTTTGTCTGTTTCCGCTCTCGAGGTACAGTCACGCACGCAATTACATTTATGCAAAGTTGCAACAGACAGTAGACGATAGACCGTTAGTTCCCTCGCCTCCTTCGACTGATGGAAAACTGACACCAACAAGACGAATATGAATTGCTCGTATTCCTTAGACTGACCCCTTGATGATGTGCAAAATAACACCCAAAAAATATTTACATTAAAGGGAAGGAAAGAATCAGAGTATAATACGAATAAGAAAGCTGCACTTTAGGGAATTGAAATTTATATCTGAAAAATACAACTAAACTGAAACATGGATTAGAAAAAGGTCTGGTCTAATCTTATAGGACAGGATATTTGATATATTCTTTGGGCACCATATATACCATCCCTAACTATTATTTGTGTATTCTGAAAAGTTGAATTTAATATTATATCTTGAGTCGAGTCTATAATAAGTATGTGCACAAGACTGTCGATCTGATATTTATTTGAGCACATGAGTATCAAAGGAAGTAAGTGTATGGTATCGATAGACCTAAGTGCAGGGTATCTCGCAGCCGTTTCTTTCCTTTAAAATTAGGAATAATTGCTTTGATTTATTTCCTTTAAAATTAGGAATAATTAATTCTACCCAGCGATAAACTCAAGACGAATTTCTTTATAAACACATTTGGTCAGCTTGAACTAATTTCACAATCTAATAAAAAGGTAACCTTTAGTTAAAGTTCATTTTGGTGCTTGATCCTTTGGCATTTCTACACACAAACACTCACGACCCAGTTAAGATTGATTGCCTGACACAGCGGAAGTTGAGGAATAACTGCAAAAGCCAACTTTTGACCATTAAATATGCTAATTTGCCGGTCATAACGGCACTAATAACAACAACAACAACATCAAGTGCAACAGGTGCTTTTAGCCTGGCAATGCATTTTCCACATTTTCCCATTATCCTTTTATTAAACTTTGCATGCAAGTCGAGGTCCTATATCATTTATGACTGACCCCAAGACCGAGATAATGTGGCTGCAATTAACCACGTTTAATAGTTGGCTTAAGAAGCATTTAAATGAGTCCTTGACGTGTCCTGAAGAAATACAAATCTCCGCATTAAGTGCGAGAGAGGGAGAGTGAGAGAGAAAGAGAGACAGTGATAAAGAAATGGGGAAATACCCAATCGATATTTAACTGCAGCTGCATCCAATTCCAATTCCATTCGAATAGATAATTTTCCAATTTATTGCAATTTCGTTGATTGTTTACACTTGCGAGTGTGTGTGTGTGTGTGCGCGTATGTGTGTGCCTAGCAACATGTGAGTGTGTGTGTGTGTGTTTGTTGTGTTTGTTGTGTGCGTGCTGACACGCTATGAAAATTCCTTTACAGCTGTCGACTCTGGGGCCAGACTTGAGGCGCTTAGTATTATTCATAAGGCACCATTTATTTTCTATCATCCGCATACCCTATGTTGCCAAAAAAAACAGAAGGGTATATATATTTGTATATTGTAAGTTACTGCTGTAACAACTGTACTATAAATTATGATCATTTCAAGGCTAGAAATTCTTTATTTGAATCTCTAAAAAAGCGTAAAATTGATTAAATCAATTAAATTAAATGGAAATCTAAGTGTTTAAAAATGTCACTTAAAAAGAAGTTACCATTATACTCTCAAAAATGATGAATGATGGGGAATTATACATCAATATAATATCGTGATGAATTTGAACAGAGTTATTGGTCAGGCAATTAAAGAGTGAAATAAGTAATTCTTTCTCTTGATGCTTATTCAATAATTTCCCAACCGATTACAGGGCATTTCTGTAGTCGAGCATGCCCGCTGGCAGCACTCAACTTGTTGTTGTTGTAGCACATTTTTCGCCATTATTAGCAGCGCTTCGATTGCCCGTTGTTTGGTGCCAATGGCAACGTTGCTCAATTTCAAACATGGCCAAGACTCAGGGGGAGTATAAAGTGTTAGAATCTGGCTAACAAAGGATTTTTGTGTCTTCTGTGGTATTTTCAGTGCCGAGGCGCAGTTCAGTTGGAATCGTGCGTTCTCGGAGCCGGATCTGACGACGAGTCAAAGGGGCCAGCATTTGGATCGGTTTACAATAAAGCATCCACACGAATATATTACCGTCGATGATCTCAAGTTCTTCCGGCGACGACAGCCCATCCCGCTGCACACTCAGAGCAACGTCTGTCTGCACAATAGCCAGGAGCCGGTGGTGTCCTTTGGCTCCTTGAAGTCGGAGTACCAGAAGCGCTATTGCTGCCAGGGTCCCGGCCAGTCCCATTCCCGAGCACGACCCCGACCCCGATCCCTGCTGAGACGTGCGACATCGCTGCGTCTGGAGGGCCTTATGCATTTGCTGTCGGAGCATCACGAGAAATATCACTGGTTCACGGCCGAGGAACTGCAGTTGTAAGTCCAGACGGGTATTAGACACTCTTCCATTTCCCAGTTATCCCATTCCGTTCCATTCCCGTTGCAGTTCGCGCTCCTTTCCAGTGCGCAATCCGGAGAACTTGCAGCTGGGCCGCGACGGGCAGGAGGAGATGAAGAACTCATCGTATCTCACGTATCCCATGGTCGACTCCGGTGCCCAGATCCTGCCAAGGGAAATGTTTCGCGAGGAGCAGGAGCAGCCCAGTAAGATCAACAACAGGCTGGCTAGCGACAAGTTCAAGCGGGATGTGGCTGCCCAGGAGCAGCAGCGATGCCATCTGCAGATGCGGGCCGAGGATACGCACTACGAGGCGTCACCGTCCGAGTACAAGCGGCAGTTTGTCGAGCAGTTTCCCATCGAGAAGGCGCACTCGATACCGCAGATGAGCAGCATCCGGATGCAGGGGGACTTTGTCACCGTGCCCGAGTACCAGGACAGCTTCAAGATGTACGCCAACTACTCGAAGAGTGCGCCCATCAAGAAGCTCGACAATTTACGGCAATCCGGCGCCGAGCAGGAGAACACGACGCAGGCGACCGGCGGCGGAGATCTGGCCGAGTATCGTGATAAGTTTAATGTCCCACCCAAGCACATGGCCAAAGAGAAGTCCCTGAAGACCGACGATCATCTGCGTCCCCGCGGCGAGTTCACCAAGCAGGTGCCCGAGTATTACGAGAGCTTCCGTGATCCCCAGATCACCGAGATGCCCGAGCGGGGCAAGGTACGAGAGCCCTACCTCCGACTCCGCGGCAAGATCGAATTTAATCCCGAGTATCGCAACAACTATCTGGACTTTCCACGATCCCGTCCAGTGGTCCGCAAGCCGGTCTCCTCCTTCCGCTTGCCCACCACGACCACCACCACGACCAGCACCACCAATACCACCGCCACGACCACATCCAGTCCAGGGATGGAGCGGCAGCCCGCTGCCAGCTGCATGACTTCCACGGAGCTAACTGCCACGCCCGAATATCGACGCGCCCAGTACAACTATCAAATGCGGGAACGGGAGCGGGAACGACCACGGGAGCTGCATCCTCCAGGGCAAGCGCCTGCTGGCAATCTGCGCAAGAGCTCCGATTCCTCCCTGGACGCCAGCTGCCAACTGCAGTCGCAGTCGCAGGTCAAACGGCGTCCGTCGCGCCAGCGGCAGCTGAAGGAGCCAACGCCGCAGTTGGCGCCGAGCTTCGAGGATGTGGCCGGCGGAGGAGCAGGTGGATTCAAGAAGCCGCCCAGATACGGACGACGCGCTTCCGTTCTCCAAAATGCGGTCAACTGCCGCGACAAGTCCTCAATCATCGAGGGGAATCCCAAGTATGCCGTTGGCTGTCGCCGGGACAAACAGAACACGGAGAATCATCAGCATCAGCAGGACTCCTTTGTGGTCCTCGACGAACCCTGCAAGCCTTCCAATTGGATGAAGAAGACCTGGTACGATTCTTAGTTGAATCTTGATTAGCTTAAGCACATAATTCCAAATAAACAATTTACAAAAACAAATCTCATTACCCTCTTCGAAGGGGGAATGCCATTATTGATTGACCTCATTTTTTACGGGTCACGTTGTAATTAACTTAACTTTGGCCTTATTATTTTTGTTTAGGCTGTTCTGATTTGCTAAAGAGGTTGTTTTTATATAGAGTTTCATTCCCAGGTTTCTGAAATTTTAATTATTATAACTGGGCAAAAAGGGATTTTCTCAGACTTTTTGGCCTCTAAATAAATTTTAAAGTTTATTTATTTGAGAAATTTAAATTTAATCCAAATATATCTTTATTAAGTTTATTAAATTGTTATAAACCAATTTGAACTTGTGGAAATCGCAGCTCTCCTAGTAAACAAGCTTCTTCCAACTATTATCACATTATCAAAACTCAATCTTAAGTTCAGGGTTCAACTGGTGATCGATCTTACTAAATTTCCAATACTATTGCCACTTTGAAAACTGAGCAGCACTGGTTAAACTCAATGTGGGAATTAGGTAAACATAAACAAACCGCGGGGTTTCTCAGAACCTCGAACAACTCGCGTCGTTTATCTAATCTTCGCCCTACTCTCTCAATGATAAGCGCTCCGAGTGGAAGAGAGTAGCGCTTACTCATAGTTTGATTCAGTCATTCAGTCGTAGTATTTTCAAGAATTTCGCAATTGAAACATGTCAAAAGCAGCTGGACTGGTTTACCCAGAGAAAGAATAGAGAAAAACAAGGTCATGGTTGGCACAGAGGTGGGTCATGCGGCGGATCCGCCAGCTCATATAATGGGCTATACGATTCGGAGTCGCACCCGGATCTATGTCTCCTACATAATCCCCAGCTGTCTGGGAATGTTGGTCTTTATGGTGCAGACCGCGACGGACTTGGCCTTGAGCTATCAGTACCTCCGGCAGCTTGAGGTGGGCTATGGAGTCGGTACCTTGGTACTGGTGTTGATACCACCGCTACTCACTTTCATCCTGGTGCTGTCCTCCCGGGAGCAGCGTTGCAGCGCCTGTGCGAATCGGAGCAAGTGCGTCAGTTTCTGTCTGGGATTGCTGCAGCTGCTGCTGTTTCCCTTTGTGGTGCTCTACAGGTAAATTCGTGGCAGGTCCTTGGACTCCCCCAGTATCTCATGGTGTCCCATTTCAAATGGTAGATTCACCATGCGGTTCTTTTGGTCCATCGAGGCGCTTTTCCACGCGGATGATGATGTGGAGCGCATGAAGTGCCTGGCGAAGGCGACACAAACGTCCAGCATTGAGCTGTATCTGCTGATCCAGGCATATGCCCAGGCGGCTCCTCAGATTATACTCCAGATGAACCACATGCTCGCCCAGGACATCTTCCGCAACTACGAGACAAGTAAGCAAGCTTGGGTCGAGAGTGCTCGACTACGAGATACCCTGCGTCCATGTGACGGATTTGAACTTGATTATGTAATCTATATCTTCAATTTAAAATCAGGAAATTATAGCGAAACCGTTAACTGAAATTAAGCACTTCGTATTTAGAGCTTAAAGTGAAATCTATTCATACATTTTTCTGTGCAAAGATTGCATAATATTTAGCGGTAACCCGTACGAACCAGCTCTGATATCTGAACCATAAGGATAGTATCAAACCAGAACCTAACCAACCAAATGAATATTTTCGGAGCGTACCTAAATAGGAATCGTCGTTTGTATCACTTTTGATCCCTAATTGAAACCTACATTACAAATTGTGTGCATCTAGCTCTTTCCTTTTTTGAGTTCATTACTTTACCGGTAACCGATACGAACCAGTTCTGATACCTGAACTAAAAGGACAGTATCAGAACAGAACCTATTACCAATTGAATCGATTCGAAGAGTACCCAAATATAAATCGTACTTGTATCAATTTGAGTCCCTGATTGGAGCCTACATAACAAATTTGGTGCATCTAGCTCTTCCTTGTTCTGAGTTTATATACTTTATATAATTCACACTCTCTCATCTACATCATAATAGAGATTATCGTACTGTTTCGATTGCAGCTGCCTTGCAGGCGATGTGCCTGGTGTTCGCCGCCATTGATCTGGCGGGGATTACGACCAGCTACCATCGGATCGAGAGCCAGCGGCGGGTGGGTCGCCACTATCCCTGGGCGACGCCGCAGCAGGTGGAGGCGCATCGCTGCCAGCTGGAGCAGAACCAGCGGCTATGCTGTGAGGCCGAGCGGAGGAAGCGCGAGTCGGAGCGCACACTGGCCACCAGTTTTCCCCAGTCCGACAAGATCATGGAGAACTTTCACGCCAGACTGGGATCTGATGAGGTGGGCACCCATGAGCTGTGCGTCACTGGAGTGGATGAGGTGGACAACGATGGCGTGGAGATGCTGGAGACGAGAGCGCTGCTCCATTCACCCGTGGGCAATGCCACCGACGATGACAAGATCCATCTCAATGCCAGGCCCAAGCTCCAGTTGTATCGTGAGGAGATGTCCAATCTCGATCGCATCGAGGTGCTGGACACGGTGCCAGAGACACCAGCGCCGCCTCCTCCGCCCGTCTCGGCGCCGCCAGAGCTGCCCAAGCAGCGGTTGCCCAGCACTGAGAACAGTCCACCCGAGGCTCCAGATCTGCGACGCACCGTGTCGGATGCGGAGCACAGACGCAGTCGGCTCACAACGCGACCGCTCTCCCAGCTGGAGACGTTCCGGGACATGCTGCTGGTCAATGCCCAGCTGTACATCAAGGAGCATGTGCCGAGGCCGCCCAAGCTGCTCATAGGACGTGTCGACGAGGAGGATCCCCACGAGGATCGTATTCAATTGGTGCAGACTTCAAAGGGAACGCCACTCACCCCCAAGGATGTGGTGGATTTCTACTTTCCACGACCCACAAGGTTGGTGAATGGCATAGAGCAGGATGACTTCGCGGGCAGAACCGTTGCCTTCTTTGGCTGGATTGCGTTCATCATCATGCGGATGCTCTCCCTGGCCACGTTCTGTGTCTTCTACCCGCGCGCCTTCTTCATCATTGTTGGAGTCCACTACGCCCTCATGCTGGTCGCCTTGGCGCTGGAGACCCGTTGCCAGGGCAGCTGGAATCGACATTTGTTCTACCTGCTGCTCGGTTACATCTACATCTTTGTGCTCCTCGAGTTCCGTGTGTGCTTCAAGAGCATCAGGCTGTGGTATGGTTGGTACCTGGTGCTCATTCTGGTCGAGAACATCACCATGTCATCCATTTGGTATGCCAACGAGGAGCTCGACTCCTGGTGGTTCGGCTTCATCTGGCAATGGATTGTCTACAGTGGCATCCTCTTTCTGGCCACCATTGTGGTCTACTACAGCCTGTTGCGACCCAAGGATGTGTCCCTAATTGTGGAGGACGAGACGCCAGTCCAGATGGAACCATCCCAGTCCCAATCCCAGTCGGTTGCCTAGCAAATGAAATTCTCGTTGCCAGGTGGGAATTCCTCGCTTGTTTAGCCGGCATAGCAGGCCCTTTAGTCATAGGTATTTATTTAAATATTGTAGAACAGCACAATAAATAAATTTTGTTAAGTGAAACACTGACGAAAAGTCATGAATCAAAACGAGAACTTTCGCTTGAGAGGCAAAGGACCGTGTCCAGCCGAAACCACGGAAACTCAGCGAAGTTTCGGACCACCCTACAGGAATAAAAAGATAGGTGAGTCCTTAACCTAAACTCAGCACTCGTTCATCATTGGTTTCCTCACTCTGCAGTTACACGTGCCAATCGCATGGAGCAATTCTTGTGGAAGGAGTTCTTCGACGAGTACAATCGCAAGAATTCGGCCAAGTTTGATCTGGGACCCGATCACACCGAGTACTTTGAGCAGTTCTGCAAGGACAAGCCCGCCGAGGACGAGGAGCGCAAGGAAGTTCGGGTCAGCAAGTATCCACTGTACTGCACCACGGCAATTACCGTATGGAATCACGAGGGCGACATCACAAAGACCTTCAAGACAAAGTACACCATGTCCAGGCCCCTCGCCGAATGCACCGAGAAGTTCGCTCCCTAACTATTATACAAAATTATTAATTCTTTTGTTTTAATGATAGTTAGTGAATTTTAATGTACATAGATCATATGTTGCATTATTTGAGTGAGGACACGGACAAAATATTACGCGAATTATTCCGAGTACGACTTTTAATAAAAAAAAAAGTTATTGAGAGACATTTATTTAAAAAAAAATATGTTTAGTATCTTATAAGTTTTCAGCTGGAAATTCTAGCTGGATGGAATACCACAAAATCGGACTTATTCATATTTATTTATTCGTTATGTATGTCTCTTATGAAGACCACATTCTACAGACTCTGAAAGGAGTGTGCACATTTCTTCTTCAAATGACACCTTGGCTTACAAACAAAATGGCAATTTTACACAGTATTAGAAATCTAGAAAACTACTCATATGCATATTTAAAAGATGCACATGATTATTAAGAGAATTATAATTGCCCAGACATCGTCATTGCTGAACTTGTTCTGGACTTGAGTGACGACTTTGATAGACGACTTGAAATCAAGGTGAGCTTCTTCGAGAATTCATCCGCATTGCACAGAATACACGTGTCCACAAACTTGATGAGCCTGGGAGATTTTAGGTCTTGGACAATGGGAAAACCCATCTCCAAGGCCTCTCCAGTCTGTTCCACCTTGTGCTGCATCGTATTGGCCTTGACAATGAGGATAACACTTAGAAGCTGCCATATTAAGCTGTTGCATTCTCGACTCTCCTTCAGGGACTTTCGAGCATTGAAGCAGCACTCGTCGTAGTGCAACTGTGATAGATGTCTGTCAGCAATCTGATGATATAGATAACACTTCTCGATATGAAATTTGGAAAATCGAATACGATTCTCGAGGTGCGCAATAAGTTTTCTGGAAAATAAAGAATTACTTAACTAATTTTTTTTATTAATTGTAAGTTTACCGAAATTTCTTTCCTTCAACATCCAGATCATCGCCTTCTTGGTAAGTGGAGCGATCCCCAAACACAAATGGATCAATATCCTTTGTTTTCACACTTGGCAATCGCAGCAGTTGCCACATGGCCGATTGACCTCGTCGAAAGTTGTTCGGTACGTAATATTGCTCGGATAATGCCAGGGCCAGGGTATTGTACACTTCATTTATGAACTCAAATTTCCAGCACATGACGCGATTCGTTTTTCTTACGTAATAGCCTCCCATTATCTTCTCAACATAATAGGATAGATCCTAAAAATAATAATCGGTTAATTAACAGTTTTTCCATAACAAAAAGTAAAGTTAACCCTGATTCTTTTCATTCTGCGCATCTGACGAATAAGTCTCAGATCCTGAATCATATTTCGATGTGTCTGCGACTGTATGCGGAAAAGATACATCTCTTTGTTCTTCTCTAGCATCTTTTTATTTGGATACTTTAAGAAATTAACCAGGTAAAGTGGACTTCGTGATTGTAGCATTTTCTAAGAACACTAAATTAGATGAGATCTTAGATAGAGAATAGTGTAAAGTTACTCACCATAAACTGGCGAATAATCTCGTACTGTGTTATAGATAGAGTCTCCATAACGCCTTTAGAACGTTGGCACTGCTCCAATAGCAAGCTGGGATTTTTTCGCAATTGCTTCATATAATAAATATCATACCAGGAGTCATTCATATATGTCTGATGAACCACATTAAATGCACGTTTTCTACGCGATATTTCCAGTGGAGACAAAATCTCTTCCTAATATAGAACAATACTTTACAGAGTATAAAGTATAGATCAGATTTTCCTACCTCAATTTCTGGAATGCTAACAACATCACATTTCCCCTGATCCCTCAATCTCTTCCACAAGGCACGTCCATCTTTGATCGTCTTCGCTTTGTTTATCTCATCAGCACGTTGAATCAGCTTTTGATTTTTCAAAAACAACAAAGACATGGCTTTACCGGTCACGTCTTTGATGACGTCATCCACCTAGGAAGAAGTGCTTTATAGGGAAGTTCTATAGTCTAGTTCTTTCAAAACTTACCACTACGAGGCGCTTTTCAAATGCTTTTGCTTCATTTCCCTTGAAGATTTGCAGATTATCTTGCAATTCGTACTTGCTGTTCTCAAATTGATTCAGCTCGAAAAGTTCACAGCATATTTCCAGATTGATATTCATATTGGGTCCCCGCGCCTTCGTTGCCATGACTAATTTCCATATCGATTATTTAGAAGCTGGGTATCAAACCGAAACGAATATCGGTTACGTAACGGTTACCGGTTTCAAAATACCGGTATGATTTCGGTTACAAAACAAATTATTTATATATGAGAAATGTTGTCTCTTTGGACTTTCAAAAATCACAACTTTATTAAAGCTCATCCGATTTCCATGAGGAATATCATATTTTTCATAATATTAACCCTTCTTTAACTTTGCATTTAAATTTTATGCTTCTAATACCAAATTTTTTACATTTTACATTTTTCGAAAATTTTCAAAAATTTTAAATCTTAAATTTTTTTCTTTTAATCGACTCCAGGCGATAAAATTATGGTAAAAAGAGTTCTTTTGAACTTACTTCCATTCCATTTTTCTTTAAAAACTTAACCTTTATTTCGGTTGGAATAATTTCGGTTTTTGGGTTTCGGTATATTAAAAAAGTTTTGTTTCGGTCACGATTTCAATTACGTTTACCAATTTTAATCGGTTAATACCGGTTAATGGTTACGGTTTGAATCCCTAATTACAAGATTTGGTATTTATTAAAAAAAAAACAGATCTTACATGCAGCTTTTCTTGCATCAACTAATGCACTTTCGATTCTTGCCGCCTTTCGATGGGTCTGACTGCGGCTATAGAGAGTCTTGTAATCAGTTTCATTCAGATTCATCGACTTATCATAATAATGTATGGCAGTATTATTCATGCGTCGATGTGAGTAATAGATTCCCCAGTCTCTGTATATCTTTTGTTCCACATCTTGATTCCAATCGAGTTTTAGCAAATGAGGAAGTGCCTCACTCATATTTCAAAGATCCTTTAGTTATAGTCGATATATTTTTATATATATTTTTAAATATATTTTTAATTATTTAAAAAAAATTTAAGTTATATTTTTTTTATTTGCATTTATAGAAAGTTGTTATTTGACCCGATTGATAATTTTCGCGAAAGAACTGAATTGTATTTGAATTATATTTGCTATTTTTTATTTTATAATAGCTTTTATTTCATATTTATTGCTGAGCGGTTTAGTTATATTATTTTTTATCGGATTTTTTATTTTTGTTATTTATGTCTTGAAGTATTTTTGTGTTATTTTTTTTAAATTTATTTTGAATAGTTTGTGTTTTCTGTGTTGTTTAGTGTATTTAATACAACTAAATTTATTAAAGATATTGATCTTACGACATATTTTTCAAAGGGATGTAATTATGAAATACTTTCAATGGGATGTACGCATGCTCTTTATATTTTTTGCTTGATTGCGTTAAATTTTTATTTATTTAAATGTTTTAATTTAACAGTTTTGCATTTTATCCGAACTTATCCATTTATTAAATGAATTCAGCATTGTGTATAACAACATTCGATAGGGGCCTTCCAAACATCGATGGTTGCAATGTATTGCAAACATCGATGACACCGATGTTTTACTCGATGTTTCTCCACCTCTAATGCCGCTGACGTGTCTGTAAAAAATATCGAAGCTAAAACAGGCGGTGCAGGCTATTTAAGCGTTTTTTATTTATTTATCCTATAGCATATAAGCTGCGTTTTACAACGCCACA
Source organism: Drosophila rellima (assembly GCA_035043635.1). Lineage (NCBI taxonomy): Eukaryota > Metazoa > Arthropoda > Insecta > Diptera > Drosophilidae > Drosophila > Drosophila rellima. Next base: position 4,173,101 of record JAWNMV010000236.1, on the reverse strand, counting down.
AAATATAGGAGAATGTTGAAATTAGGTAAGTCATTTTATCGAGTGTTACAACAATATGGAGAGCCTCAGTCCTCGTGTGTTTTGTCCAAACGCCGGCAAAGTCTCTGTCGCTATCTCGTTCTCTACGATAGTTGCCGGCGCCGACGCTGGCGCTGACTGTGCTGCCTCTGCTGCTACCACATTTTAACTTGGCACATATATTTGATTAAAATGAATTAATTTGGCTATTTTCGTTTATTGTGCCAGGCTTGACGGTCCTGTGCGTACTCTGCGCTGCAGCAACCACTTGGAGTGCGCGCACCGTTGATAGCCACCTGGGGCCAAAGGATCTCACCCGCCTTCAAAAAGTCTTTGTCGATGGATTAAGTTCCAGCGATCTGCAAGCGATCTTCTTTTCCAGTCAAAACATCGAAACAACTGATGCTACCACAAAGGAGGCGATATGCAAGAAGATCGTGACTCTGCACGAGGAATCCAAGTTAAACGTGAGTACAAATCGATGTGGCACGACCAGAAGGTGCAGCTCTTAATCATCCGACTACTTTCAGAACTTTGAAAAAGATTACTATCTGGTTGGAGCCAACAGAAATCTGCGTTGCTCTTCAAAACTTCCAGAAGCCCTTCTCTCAAAGATCTACAACTCGTTAGAGTCTCAGCTGGGCACCACACAGGAAATTTACTATCGCATTGTGACCCACAAGGTCCTTGGTGTTCAGGTCAGTGAGGCAACTCAGGCAAAGGTGGCGAAACGCCTGCAGGAAATACTAAAGATGGATGATTCGCTCAGTGGTCTCGGTTATGGATTCAATGTGGCTATCGAGCTGGGAACGAGCGGCAGCTTTGTTGCCAACCGCATCGAAGATGCCATTGTTCAAGCTGACGAAGTCGATGGAAAGCTCCTGCAATTCGAGGGTGGACTCAGCATCACAGCTTTGATACTCAACGGTGTCTTTGGCGTGGCCAAGGCCTACAATAAGCCAGCACCTGTCACACCCGAACAGGCGGTCAAGTTTTCTAACTATTTGTTGAGTCGTCGATCTGTGCAAACCGCCAAGGGAGCACATGTGCTCATCGAAGCTCTGAAGACCATCAGTGGCTCGCCAAAGGTAGCTCCCATCTGTGTTCAACTCATTGGTAATGGACAACTGGAGGCACAGTCTCCAACATTGAACGTGGCCATTGTTGATCTGCTTGGCAAGCCACTGTCTCCTGCGGTGCAGAGCGTTACAGCTAAGATTCTTGTGAAAAAGGATAACTCTGTGCTGGCGGAGAAGGTTCAACTAGTTTCCAAGTCCTCTGACAAAACCACCTACGTTGCTGACCTGCGCAGCCTGAAACCTGTACGTGGCATCTACCAGGCGGAGCTAAATGCCGATGGCGTATACACCCAGAAACTGCAACTGAAAGTTCTGGGACGTGTCAAGGTGCAGACTTTGGAGTTGGGCATTGCCGAATCAGATGCCAGCGCAGCCTCACGCAAGCAAAGCGTCAGCTTCCCCAGCAAGCTGAAGGACACACTGTCCGCGGACAGCACACAAAAGCTGCTCCTAAAGGCGGTGCTAATCGATGAGAGTTCCAGCAAACCTATCACAGTCCACCAGGCATTTGTCCGTCTGTATAACAAGGAAGCTGACAAGGAGATTATTTTCGTGGCAGAGCAGGACAGCACCAAGGCCTATAAGTTTGACATGGATGTAGGCAATCAGGGCAAGAACTTTAACTACCAAAGCGGCGTCTACAACATTTACCTAACTGTCGGCGATGCCTCCTTGTCCAACTCCTTTGAGTGGCTGTTGGCCGATGTACAGCTGAAGTTCAACCAGGCTGACAGAGGTATGTGCAACTGCAAGCCTTGATTTTGGACAATTATAACCTTTAACACCTTACAGATTCCAAGCCGACAACTGTGAGGGGTCCTCTGCCAGAGATTGTGCATCAATTCCGTGTACCTGACAAGCGCCCGCCCCGCATTGTGTCCGATATATTCACTGGCCTGTGCATAACGCCTCTGGTGCTACTCTTTGTATTCTGGGGCAAATTGGGCATTAACGTCTCCAACTTGTCATTATCGCCGAGTACAATCGGTTTCCATGTGGGCTTCGGTGGCATTCTGGCGCTGTTCTTCGTTTTCTGGCTGCAACTGAACATGTTCCAAACACTGCGTCTGCTGATACCCATCGCAGTATTCACATTCCTCTGTGGCAATCGCGTTCTGCGAAAACTCTACGCACAGCGCAATGCCAAGAATGCAGCGGGTGCATCATCATAAGCGACCCATCCGATGGCTTTATGGCTGTGCTCCGTTCAGCATTCGATTCGATGATCAATTAATTAGCCGCTCTCGATTGCTGCTGATTATAAATGCACGAGTTACAGTTACTCTATCTAAAAACTATAATTAAAAACCATCTTTAATAAAGCGTTTAGTGTAAGCTCTATTAAAACACACAAAACTCGTTTATGTACTACACTTTAAACTCGAATCTGAAGCTAATTTTATTTAAAATAAGGTTCTGTCCTTCAACCAGTAATCGCTTCTTTGCTTATCATGAATCAGAGCATCTAAGTGAAATCTAGTTCTTTGTCGAGAACAAAACCTCTAAAATCAATCACATTTTCAATAGTTTTTCTTAAATCAACAATCAGATCGGAAATAGTATAAAATTAACGAACAACGTTTATGATATATACAAATACGACAATATAACATGCATTTAACAATAACAAAATACCCTTCAATAGACAATAATTGGTAATACTATTACAAATTGGCTTTCATGAAGGGTTTCAGGTATTTGTGGAATGCAGCATTAACCGGTTCCTTGTTCAGTGGATTCTTCTTGGTCGACTCAAATATGTGCTCATAGACATTGCCATCGTATGCACCCAGAGCCGAGTCCAAGACGCGATCATGCAAATCGAAACTGTCGACCAGAGCGACGGCATTTGGCCGCAATCGCTTAAGGCAGCTCTCCAAACGCATCTCCAAATTGGTAACATCCTTATCAGTCAGTTCAATGAACTGCATAGGGAAAGTCAATAGAAAATGTTATCATATGTTTATCTGTTGAGATATTATTGTCACAACATACGCGCAAGAAGTCGCCAATGCGATTGAGGCAGGCATCGACCAGGTAGAGCTCCAGCACCACCTTCAACACATCAGCCAGGGCGGGGGACACATGTCGGGCAACCTCTGATAGCTCTGTGAATGCGGACTCGGCCAAAAAGGCACGACCATGCAGCTAATGAAGCAACAATTGTTAGTCTAAAAAAATAACGATAATTTGTTGATTTTCTTACGTCTGCAGCGCCAGTTAGAAAGACACCACTGAGATTGGCGGCCATCTCCGTGCTGTGTCCTTGTCTCCGACGCAGTTCGATCTGCTCATAGGCGACACGTACTTTGCTGTAGGAGAATTGATTAGAGATTTCACTAGAGGATTCATTAGTAGTTAGTTTACTTGGCAGCCACAAACTGGAATGCTTTGACAATCGACTCCAGGGATCCATCGAAATTGACAAACTGCTTTTGCTTGATTGCCTCGTTGATGTAGGCCACAGTGGGCACCAGTTGGTCCCCGCCCAGCGCCTGGCCGTAGACCTTGACCAGATAACGTGCCGTCTGGAGCAACATGACCGTGTTCTCTCCCTCGTATGTGCACACGGCAGTCGTCATGCCATAAATGGTTGGAAAGTTGGAGCAGTCCATGAAGCCATGGCCGCCACAGGAGAGGCGACAGGTCTCCACGCCGGCGGCTGCATCGGCACTGCAAATGGCCTTGAGGCAACAGGAGAGCGCGTGCATCTCGGGCAAACGATCCAAGTGTCCCAGCTCGATTTCGCCAGAGAGCACATTGTACATGTTCCAAATGCCATCGCCGGCGGATTTAAAAACAATGGCCTTGGCTATCTGCGGGAACAGCTTCAGTTGCTGTGTGGTATGCTCCATAATCTGTGGCTCCGGCTGACTCGGCTCAATGGGACTCTGGCGACGCACCGCCGAGTAACGAGTCGCAATCGTGGACGCCTTGGCCAGGCTCTGAGCGGTGTCTCGGATAAGGGCACAGCGCACAAACATCATTGTGCCGTAGGTGAGGACACTGTTCTTGGGCGCCACATAGGTGCCGTCGGGCAGCACCTGTTGGTTCTTCATCAGCATGTTGTTCAGTGGCACGCGCACATTCTTCAGGCCCAGATAACCATTGTTGACGGCCTTCATGCCGAGCTTGGTGCCAATGTCGCCAATATCAATGCCGGCCAGCGGCTGATGAGTCTCCGAATCCCTCAGCTGCACTATGAACGGTGCCAAGCCGCGGAACTCGCCCTTGGTGTACAGCTGTGCCACGACAACCGCATGATTTGCCGTGTGTCCCACTGTGAATGAACAAGGTGATGTAAAACGAGTTAGGCACCTCATAAAAATTCCGATTACTTTTGCAAAATTTACAAAAACACTGACATAAAACTAGGAATAACAAAAATTGGAGATACCTAATTAAGGAAGGAAATAAGGACGCACAAACTACTAATTTCAAAAAGAAAAGCATAAAGTAGATTTAAATGAATCCAGTCTAATAAAGATTCTGATATTTCTGACTTCGGCTGAATTTTCTTCTCATTAAGTTGTTATTTTTATTAAGTTATTTTTCAACAGTATTTAATTCTAGACTTTTCGAATATTTGTCTGCCTTTTTAGCAAGTCTCTTTCTTAAAGTAAAAAGTTGAGATCCAAAATACTTTATTAAAAATTTAGCAATTTAGCTTACCAGATTTTCTGAAATTTCTTTAATTTTTGTTTCCTAGATTTGTTTTCTTAATTTACTCTCCCAATTTTGGTACAATTAGTATTAAAAATTCAAATTGAGGTACGAATACTTACAGCCACCGGGCCACCACTTGTAGGCGCTTAATGTGGGCGTGTTGATAACAAACTCCTGTGTTCTCGCATCGTAATCGGCACGCGTCTCCAGGCCACGCAGGAAGGTGCCGTGTCCCAGCTCGGTTTGGGCATAGGTGCCAATGATTTCACAGTCCCAGGCCTTTGGCAGCCACTCCACCTGCTGCTCCATGGTGCCCTGACCCATGATGGTTGGCACAAACATGACGTAGTGCAGCGAAATGGGATTGCCCTCCTTAAGCAGAGCAGCACCCAAGGAGCCTCCAAGCAAAGCACTAACATAACAAAACACTTGATATTACTAGCTTGCGAGCTAGAGAGGATTCGGAACATACTTGTAGGTGTCCACACCATCCTCGCCATCGGCACGCAATTTGCGAATCTTCTCGCCAATGAGACACGCCTTGCGCACACTGTTCTCGTATAGCTCCTTGTGGGATAAGTACGATATGGGCAGGTCATCATTCAAGGCCGGATCCTCCAGGAACATTTTCTCTGCAAGCGAGACATGTTACGTGAAATTGACACGTAGGCCAGTTACTTAAACATCTATAATTACTGCTACCGGAATATTTATCAATTAACAAGTAAGTTCACTATGGTCGAGACACCGACTATAAGATACCCTTTACTCAACATAAATCTTTAAGATACCATTTACTCAACATAAATCTTAATTAGTGGTATCTCTGAATTGTTATTTCCAATTCTTGTATACATTTAAGCAATTGCACTACTTTGAAACAAAGCATTCCGTAAGAAAATCGGTTAAGTTTTGAAAATGTTGACAGCTAAAAGCTTTTAAAAAAAAAGTGTCAAGGGTCTTAAAGTGGACAAGGCTGCAAAAAATTAAATTTTATAAATGAAAAAAATTTTAATGACGAATCTAATTAGAACTGAACATTCTCTACGAGCAAAGGGTATAATTAATTTCACTTCCGTCCTACGATTATTGTGGGTTAATCATTGAGTGAGCGATTAGGACCAACCCATTAGATAAAGCTTATCACCCACTGGCCGGAAAATGTATAACGTTTCCAAGAATCTCAAAAAAACAAAATGTGAAATGTTCAATCAAAGTCTATAGGTCGCGAATATGTTAAATTAATTGAGATGTGTTGAATTTTGTTTCAGGTTCAAAGTTCAACGGCCATAACTGGTTTTAAATACGAGCAAAAAAAAGGTTTTTGTAGCAAACAATAAATTAACTAAACTTAACTAATGTGCGCTTAAGCCAGCGAAAGGGAATGTAAAGAAAATGCAAATCAAAACAAAGATGCTAAAAATGCCGGTCATTGGTTGAGAGAGAGAGAGAGAAGACTTACAAAATGATAAATAAGTCAAAGCTCAGATTTCTTATCGCAAAAATATGTAAGTATATATGTATGTAAGGAAGCTTTGATATTTTGCAACATTATGTGCTGTGTCATGCAACTGAAGCAATTATTCAAAAGCTTTTTTGATCACGATCGTTTTCCAGTCCAGCGCTTTAAATCGAGCTTAAAAACCAGTTAGTTTGAGCACCAAAGAGTAAAAACTAATTAAGCGTACACACAAACATATGTACATTTGTGAATATATTAATGAAGAGTTGACTTACCCAGGGCTTTCTTCTCTTTGTATTTCTCTTGCCCGCCAGCCCAATGGATGGAAAACTCTTGGGGGTCAAAGGTCGCGGTATTGCGTTCCTTTTGCAGATCGGGATTCACTTCGAGTGCTGGCATTTTGTTGCTTTTCTGATCGTGTACTAATTATATGCCCAGCGTTTAGCAAAAAGAACACATACGCGTGCGTCTTCTACGACTGACGACTACTAACTAAATTTCAAATAGAAATAAATCCATGGAGTAGTTAATTTGTGTACGAGATCACTCGATTGCTTGTGCAAATCTAATCTGCGGGCACTGTGAACTTTAATCGCGCGAGAGTGGATTGAAATAGACATGTAATCAGCTTCAGTGTCGATAATTGCAAGTAGTTTGATTTAATCAATCTTTTGTCGCTGCGCTGCATTGAAAAAATGCTAATCTATTTTGCTGCCACTTCTATTGTTGTATTTCTCTTTCTCTCATTCTTTGTTTGTGTGCCAACAGCTGTGGACTAGGGCTGCATTGCACAAGCAGCGTTGCCGGACATTCCGGTTTCGGTTAGCGCGCGAAATAATAAATTTGAAATTAATACTCAATTGATTAGTTTATTTGCTAGTGGCATACAAGTTTTAAATTAATTCTAATCTTTGGCTTAGTAAATTACATAACATACGTACAATTGCGAGTAGAATATAATCACGTTTTTAATACAATTTCAGTTAGTTGTTATCAGTTATATATATTTATAAATGCCAAACGAAGTCCATGCTAAAGGCCATGCGCCTGACTTGTGGCTATCGGAATGCCACGTTGATGCTGATGCTGTCCAACTCCGGCCGTTTCATAGGCACAGCAGCCATTGCCGCTCCGCGACTGATCCAATTGCAAGCCCATCTCAGCTGGATACCAATGCGCATCCTGCAATTGTGTGTAGCTGGTGTCGCCAACAATCTGGTGATGATCATTACGTGGCGCCTTTGGATACGATTGTGTATGGGAACTTTGCCAATCCATGCGCGTGGAGTTGAATGGCAGGTTGGAGCCGCGATTGTGGCCCTGTTGCAAGTGCTGGTGAAACTCGAAGGGCCAACTCTGCAAGGGAATGATAAGAAGTGTGATGGATTACTGGCGACTATTAAGAGAAAACCACATAGCTATAAATGGAACAAATGATGACGACAAGCCAGAGAGCGACAGCGCCATTGTTTGTTTATACAATTTTGATTGTTTTTAGTGGCTCTTTGGGATGAAATGTTTTCATAGTTGAACAATAACAGCGTCGTTAACGTATCTATAAAAACATAAACAGGCACAAAGACAAGAGACACTCATCGGCAGCTTGGCCCACCAATGGGTAATGTATGTGTAATGGGTTCCTCCTATGTTCCCATTCCCATTCCCATTCCCCCTCCCATTCCGATTTCCATTCCCATTCCCATCAACATCAACTGTGAAGGCGGCGCGTGCGACTCGGATAAATTAGGGTGAAGTTGTTCGCTTCTGTTGGCTGTTTAGGAAGCCTCGCTACGATCCTGACAAATGCAAACAAAACACACAGCCGCCATATGGGCACAAGACGCATCGCAGTCCAGGCCAAATATTTGCTAAATATTTTTCACGCATTCAATAGATGGGTAAACAATTGTTTGTACTCGCAATCGAATTTGAGTTTGAGTATTTTCGAATAATGCTGTGAATCACTTTGAATGCTTAAGAGAATCCTATGCACATACTAAGAGTACGTTTTTTTTATTTTAATTACAAACTAAATATCAAGAAGTGAAGAGTCTCTGAACACGACAAATTTCCCTTGGATGTCATTCACTTTGCTCGCTTCAAAGTCGACAATCTTTAAAAATATAACAAGAAAAACTGGCGAAGAATAACCAATGTTCTTCGCTTTCCACTCCCGTGCCCGTGCCCGTGCCCGTGCCCATCTCCGTCTCCGTGTGAGTCTGTCACTCATATTTAGTATTTTTTTGAAATTCACAAAAGTATCTGATTACAGGAAAGCAAGACAAACTGAAATCACAATTTCTCATTTTAGTACTCACTAGTGGGGGGCCCTACACCTACCGAAGGTATATACGTCCATCCGAAAACACGTCGAGCACTTGAGCAGATGTTGCCCAACATATCCAAAGATATGTATTTACATATATATGATTTTTGATTGTTTATATAGGTTGCCATTTTATACCACGACAACAAGTTTTCAAACTATTATATTTTGAGTTGAATCTTCTTCTTCAGCTTAAAGGGAAACTATAATAATTAGTTATTGATTTTGAAAGCTCTATAAATTTAAAAAAAAGTTATAGAAAGTAATTTATAAAAAAAGTACAAAATACGCGCATAAATTTTGACTTGTAAGTCACTAGGTCAAAAATCAAATCAATTTCAAACTTCTATAACTTTGCCTAAACTGAACAGATTTTTGTGGGGAATTTCAATTTGATCAAGGTCCTTCTTTATTCAGATTTTAAATTGAATAAAGTTTGTTCAAATAATTTTGCACCTCAAGATATCAGCTTAAGTTTTGAAATTCATTCAGATTCTCATCCTAATCACTGCGCGAAATTCAAGTAAAGGATTTGTCGATGTATTTTAAGAATTGTTCAGTTGGCTTTATCTGCTAATATTGGCCCTATTTCAGTTGGGTATCGGAGCACTTAGGGTTCTGGCCTTTAATGTGATATTTTAATTGGGTCTGACACAAACTGGATGGATTTGAGCCTATCATATCTGCACAGACACCTGCCACAGATTGACGAGGTCCAGCTGGATATATAATACAATATTGTGTGGCCATCTATTAATAATTCATTCATGTGGCATGCAGCGTTAAGTGGTGCCACTGACATCACTTCACGTCACTTCCAGTTGACACTTACCATGCCGAGATGTCCAGGATTGTGGAAATTAAACGATGTCACAGCGCCGGCGGCTGAGCTGCTGCAATCCGTCGTTGGATTCCTCGAGTCCAGCATATCAACTAAGGGATTGGCATGAGGATTGGCAAGGGACTGGGACTGGGAATGGGCACTGCCATTGCCCGTTTCGACGGCACTAATTAGCTGCTTAATGTAGAGCGTGGCCAGACGCAGGGTGTCCAATTTGGAGAGCTTCGTGTCCGGCGGAATGTTGGGCAATTTGGTTTTCAGTCGCCCGTAGGCGCTGGACAAGACCCGCATTCGCATGCGTTCCCGGGCATTTGCCGCATTCCGTTGCACCGGCGGCTGGGAGCCTGACAAAAGGTGCTCGATTAGCCAGGGCTCCAATTTAGATTAGATAATCCCCTTAAACTTACTTTGCGAACTGGCATCCTCGTCGAAGTCATCGTCGTACAAGTCCATCGGACTGGACGATCGCTTCTTGCGCGGCATTTAATTTCTCACTGATTATCACTTGTTAAGCTCGTTAAATCTCTCTGAACAGCACTTTGATGATCACACGTTTTACTTAAGATCATAAACCCGTCGATCCGTAGCACGTTTCAAGCACTTCTGACTATTTTCTTCGAGCGAGTCTTCCTTTTTACCAGATTCTCTCCCTCTGTTTGCTCGCTCTCGCTCTCGCTCTCCGATCTTCTCTCTTGCTCTCTCCCAATGTTGCCTATTTTTGGCACTTGTGGGCGTGTCTTGTGCTCCGTAATATTGTGTGTTGTGGCTGCTACAATTGGTGGAAGTGGCAGCACATGGTGCGATCTTCTTTTATCGCTCGCTTCGCTCTCGGCTCGAGATTGGTCCAGCTGGTGGGTCGATCTCTGTCTCTCTGCTCTTCTCTTCTCTCGTGTTTACGCTAGCCAAATTCAAATATCCTAAGGATGTCTATGAGGCGAACGTGAAGCGTGCTAGGAGCAGCTGTAACCACCTGGTCTTAAATTCGATATTTGATCATTGCCTAATCCAGGGAAATCACTACGGCATCCGGATGCTCCTCCATATGTGACCCCAACAACGCACGCGCCACTGACAATTGTTGAACTTGACCCCACGGAAAGTTCAATAGAATCTTTGTTCGGTTTTCGGATCCTTAGAACCTTGGAAATTAAGGATGTGGAGCTGTGCTGTAAGTCTGACAGTTTTAAACCAATCAGCTTTGTTCTTTATTCCACAATTCTAAAACTTCAAAAACTCCTAAACTGACCAAAAACTACTGCTACGAAATCTAATTTTTTAAAATTAAATCAATGTGAATCAAATATGCTAGAATTACCAAAGTGTATATGATAATCTTATATTAATAATATGAACTTTAAATTATATTTATATTGTATGTATCTAATATAATTAATTCATTTTTTTAATTCTTGGCTTTACATTTTTTTTTAATTGCAAAATAAACTTTACATTTTCGATTTATTTGATATTTTCAGAAAAACGCTTACATTTTATTTATTTCACATAAAAATCAGAGCTAATAATAATTAATTTTTTTAAATTAAAATTACATAATAATACTTATTTTATTTTAAAGCATTAGATTTGGAACTCGCTCTGGAAGCTAAATATTTGTTTCAATTATAAAAAGAATCAAAAGTGATTTAAGCAATGAGCTGACTACTTTACTCTTCCAAGAAAGGCGAATTTCCTATCCAACTGGTGAAAGGTAGAGGCTTCTTCTTCAAGGACTCTCTCCTCAAGTACTCCTCGACCTAAGTCCAAGTCAACACACAGTCCCTCTCAAGTGCCCGGGGAAAGCCATAAATTACATTCGGCTCAAGGGTTCGGAGAAAGCCGAAGACTGTCTGCCTCAATGTCTGTGGTTAACAGTTCAATTAATTTAGCTGTGCCAACTATTATGACATAATGCGTGAGGTTCCTCGAAGCCATCTCGGAGTTGGACTACTCGAAATACAATCTTCCAGAAATATGCACCAGACACTCTGTCGCCGAGCCAAGAGGCTGCAAATCAAGCTGACAAAGATAAATCGAGGAAGAGAGCAGGGAAATCCACAATAATACTTTAGTTCTTATTAAAAAGAGTACAATTAAATTGGAGTTTGGGGTATTGTAAATTAACTATATATGGGAAAAATTGACTCTTTTGAACTTTCAACAAGCACAACTTTAATAAAGCTCATCCGATTTCCATGAAATATGTCTTATTTTTCATAATATTTACCCCACTTTCACTTGGCATTTAAATTTTATGCTTTTGAGTGAACATTTTTTTTTTCGAAAATTTGTTAAATTTTGCATAGTAACCCCTTTACATTTTTCGAAAATTTTCAAAAATTTGAAATCTTAAATTTCTGTTTTTAATCGACTGCAGGTGATAAAATTAGGGTACAGAATCACTTTAGAACTTAATTCCACTTTTTTTCTTTAAGATCTTAACGTTTATTTCGGTTGGAATAGTCTCTTAGGTCTTTCCCCCACTATTTGTCTTGATCGGTACGCTTAAGTAAGTATTATGAGTACAACCTGATTTATTTATGAATACTGTGGACTTATTAAGTTAATGGGAACTAGTTGTAGCCTAGGAAGCAGCTGCAGCTTCTTCTTGTGCGGTGTCCATCGTCACAGTCGATGCCGTATTGGATGGACTCTCGAAGTGGGAGATCACCAGCTCCTCGAGACCATAATCAAACTTGAAGATCGGACGCATCTCGTTCTTCAAGCGACAGACGACGCCAGCGGAAGCGATATTCCAGTTCCAGCAGATCAGGTCACAGTTGAGGGACTTGAGATCCCCTTGGAGTGAGATAACGTTCTGTTGGATATTGATTCAAGTTTAGTTTCTGATTTTCAATTATAAATTATAATAGACTTACCATAGCCACTGTATAGTCAATGGAATTAATTTCCTGTCCCTTGACTACCACCAGATGAATCTTGGAGTCGAGATGGTTGAGGAATCGCACTACCTTCTCCTTGAGGAACTCGGCGGAGGCATAGTCCAATTTCTGTTTGACATCCACCAGGGCAATTTCATAGCCGTTGATCTGAAAAAGTTCCATTTTATAGAGTTCCATCTTGACAGTCACCCGTATATCCAAGTCTCTACCTTCTCGAGTGTTATCTGAACCTGTGGACGAGCACTGCTATATAGAATATAGACCAGATTGGCGGCAATGCCACAGAGAATGCCATACTCCAGGCTCCAAAAGAGGCAGGTGAGAATGGTGACCACAAAGGGAAACAGATCGCGCTCTACAACAGATCAATGTGATTAGATCAGTTCAGTTATAATATCAGTGGAATCTATTCACTCTTCGACTTCCACATGTCCGATATTCGCTCTGGCTCCACCAGCGATATCATCGCCGCTATAATCAAGGCAGCCAGCGTCGACTTTGGTATAAAGTAAAAGGTTTGGGTGAGAAATGCCAAGGCCATCAGCACCAAGGCCCCGGTTACGGCTCCGCCCAGCGGAGTTCGCACTCCACTGGCGTTGTTAACCGCGGTGCGGGTGAAGGATCCGGTCACCGGCATGGACAGCACGAAGCTGCCCATGATGTTGCACATGCCCAGCGCGATCATTTCCTGCGAGGCATCCACAATTTTGCCCTTGGCTAGAGTAGAGATAAATTATTTATATAGTTGGAAAATTAACCTTTGACCTTTGGTTAGCACTTACAGAACGCCTTGGATATGGCCACGATTTCGAGTATTGCAATCATTGGTATCGAACCCAAGGATGCGCCCACAGTGCTGATCATATCGCCAAAGAATACGTACTCCCCATCCACCGTGGTGCTGAAGGGCGGCAAGCGGAAGGGGGGAACTCCCGCGGTTATGTTACCCGTGACCCGGAAGGGCTGATTCCCATCTCGACTGAGGATGTAGGCCAGGAATGTGCCAAAGACGACGGCCAGGGCATTGCGAGACAGCGAAAGGTACTTCCAGAACAACCTATGACCCCATTTGATCTTCGTCACTTGCTGAGGAGAATTCAAGATTGTTAGGATAGAGAAAAGACTGAAAATTATCTGATTCCTCGCTCACCTTCATGAGCAGCAGGAAAACCAAGGTGAGAACTCCAAGCAGAGCATCCCAAACTCGGATCGAGGGCAGATGCGTAAAGAAGAACTCCCACGAGGGCAGCAAATCATTCGAGGGACCTGTTGAGGACATTGGAAATAACTCTCAGTGGTAAAGACTACAGTCGAGCGAACTCGACAGGGAGAGACCCTGTTACTGGTGTGTAAGACAACCAGTAATAATAAAAAGTCAAATAATCTTCAATCAATGCTGTCTTCTTCTTTCCTTAACCAGAAAGTGTGATAAATGTTATTCAAACATAACTTCCGAGTCTATTATGAGATCGTGATGGAATTTTTGAAACTAGCTTTAAAATTGATTGAAGAATTGACGGAAGATAATGTGGAAATCTCTTATAGCCTTTGATATAAGCAAACGGACCTAGGAACATGGCTATATCATCTGGCCAAGAATATATATGTACATTTATTGCCACTGAGATCATATTCACTGAGATTGCCACATTTCGATACTGACAAGCCTTAAATACCCTTCGTATTTCTTATGTGCAGAGTCTAAGAATGAGATGGGATTACTGATAATTCTGCCTCGATAAAGGAATACTAATCTATAAATCAGCCCGGAAATGTATCCTATCTGTAGATAAAGAGTGTAGTCGAGTTTAGAAATCTCAACTTTAAAGACAGAAACTGAAATTAATCGAAGTATTGTTGTAAATCCAGATAGGTAATTGATCATAAGCCCATTTAACAGTTAACTGATAAGCTCAGAGCAAACTTACTCTTTAGGCCAACAAGATTGTTTATCTGGGCACTGCCGATTGTTGTGGCCGCTGCCATGGTGAAGCCGGTTATGACCGGTATTGATATGAACCGGACCAGCACGCCCATGTTGAGCAATCCCAGGAGGAGGATGATGGCACCCGCCAGAAAGCAGACGAATACCGCGTAATCCGGACTCAGCTGGGCATATTGATTGACCATCAAAGCCATAATCGCAGTTGTAGCTGTGCAAATATTTAATGTTTAGTTCAGATGAGAATTAAGGATTCAGTCACTTACCGATGGTGACATCCTTGCAGGAACCAAAGATGATGTACATAAAGCAACCCATAAAGGCCGAGTAGAGTCCGTATTGCGGCTCCAATCCGGCCACAACTCCGTAGGCAATCGCCTGTGGTATCGTTGTGAGTCCAACTGTGAAGCCGGCAATGAAATCTTGGACTATGTAGGAGGAACGATAGCGTGGCAGCCACGTTAAGATCGGAAATTTATTGGCAACTGTCGACGGACGACACAATTTCCGTCCACTCTCCCTGATAAGGGATCCCAAGTGCGGCAACTGCTCCCGGTAAAGATTCTCTGGAACGACAAATGGGAAACGGGAAACGGGAAATGAGAAATGCCAAGTGCATTATTGTTAATCTACTCCGAAAGATTGCCGATGATGTCGATAACCTCCTTCCAACAGTCAAGTACAAAATCGAGTCATAAACTCAATGATTCCAAAATAGTGGCTGGTAGCAACGGAATCAGCTCAGACAACATATAAAACATATGGGTGCTATATAAACCAGAGAGATAAGAGCTCTCGTAATGGGTTTGTATGTTTCTTGCGGCACGTAGTTGAGTTCCTATCAAACTGCTGCACTGGGAGGAAAACCCCAAGAAACTCGAAATGCGAATGAAAATGAAATCTCTTAATGTCTAAGCAATGTTCTTAGTTAAGTTCGACTTTAAAATATGCTGAGATCTTAAGTTGATCGTTGGCTGATCGCTTTCTAAGCAACTTGACTACAAGTGAGAGCGCGCTGGCTGAGCGTGCCTGACTAGCAGATACCCTGCAAGCCTACCAACTCCCTACTTCCAACTCTGCTCCGTTCAAAGTGATCCATTGGGTTATTATACATTTGTCTAAATGTTTGCAACAGGCATAAGATAACTCTGTTGCTGGTTTCTTGAAAACCATTGAATTTCTTAAGTAAACATTAAATTTATGGCATCAATCAATTAGTAAACGAAGAATTGAATATATCAAGATCTTTTAGACTACCTCAGAGTCTCAAGAATCGATGTGTTCCTACCAAGTCTGCAAATCTCCTTTATTTTTTTCTAATTGATCAAATTGCTTACCAAGTTTAACTTAAGATTTTGATTAAATATGAGTTATTATATTTAGATTTATAAGTCGAATGCTCAAATAATGATGAATTATATAAACGAAATCATGCACTTATGAACCTTTTTTTTATCTTTTTATTAAAGGTAACGGATCAAATCCGATTTCTTAAGATAAAATAAATGTAGGAGGAGCGTTTTGCAGCCTTGGAGCATACAGTGAAAAATCGTTGTCTATAATATCCATTGCCACTAGTATTACAGGGTATAACTGTCGACTGCGAGAGGGAACTCCCGCTGACAGTACAAGTAATAACAAATAACAAATGCCAGCTCAGAACTCACCGTCATTATCATTCGCTCTCATTACGTTTCGCTGGCTTAGTAATTTGTATAGCTAATATAATATTATTTTTTATGATATTTTGTTGTTATTGTTTTATTGTAATTTTCAGTATCAAGTTCGAGTTGATTTCCGTGTTGAATTACAATAGAAAAAACGCGGCCGAACGAACGTCCGTTCAGTGTGCCGCTCCAGACTCGAATGTCGCGCTCTAATCGCTAACTTGGCCACAATACGAGTACTTTTCACACACACACACACACACGCACACGCACACACACACACACACGCACATGTTTAGTTTAGTTTAGTTTAGTTGTTGACTATCAATGTTATCTGGCAATTTACAACGACGCCGCTCGACTCTCGTGGCGAGATAAGAAAACCAATGCAAAGATGCAGCAATTAAGGGCCGATAAAACGCGCAATTAATTCATAATTATGAGACAAAGTCAATTTGCTTTGTACAAAGTAATCTTCACATTCTTCGCCCCATGTGTCCCGGTTCCCAAAGGGATCTTGGGGACTCGAAACTTATTGAAAACGTGTGCAACTCACGGACCATATAAAGTCAAGAAATTTAGTGCTATAATCCAACAAGATTATAAAGCTATTTTATTAATTATCCAATAGCTGATCAAGTCGTGGACGTTTCGCTGCTTTGCCACAGCTTAAGATTCGCCTCGGATTCCAGGGCGCCGGTGGCAATCAAGTTCTGGGTGGGATGGCAATCGGTGCAGATAACCACCTGGTTGTGGGCATTGAGTTTCTGGACGAGTTTCTTGCTCTGCAGACTCCAGAGGTGCAGGGCGTTGTCCTCGCTGCCCGAGACGATCCACATGCCAGCCGTGACGGAGAAATTGACCGAGATGCAGTACAAGAGATTCGTGTGGCCCTTGTAGATGCGCAGGCACTTGGGCTTCTGGAAGTTCCACAGCTTGATCTGGCTGTTCAGATAGGCGGCGAGGATGTATCGGCCATTGGGTGCGAACTTCACATGGCCAACGGGCGAGTTGTCCTCGTCGATGAGGGTCTTCAGCACCTGGCCACTGACGGTGTCCCAGATGCGGACGAGGCCATCGAAGCTGCCGGTGACAAAGAGATTGCCATCCCGATTAAAGTCCACCGATGAAATCGGATCCATGTGGGCGGGCACAACCTTCAAAGATCTGCCGTTACGCACATCCCACAGCCGGACGGTGCAGTCCATGCTGCTGGACGCAATCAGATTCGATTGCGGGTGCATGCAGCAGGCAAACACCTGATCCTTGTGTCCCCGCATTGTCCGGAGGCAATGGCCACTTCGGGGATCCCACAACTTCAGGGTCTTGTCATCGCTGCAGCTGATCAGGCATTTACTATCCGGCGACCAGGTCACATCATTGATGCCCAGCTCGTGTCCTTGCAGCGCTCTAACCAACTGACCCGAAACCACGTCCCACAGCTTCAGCAATTTGTCCGCCGATCCACTGACCAGCCAATCCCCACGAGGACAGAATCTCAGCGTACTAATGTACCACAGGTGACCTGGGAGTGTGAGCTTGTGCTCATAGCCAGGCGACACGGTTTCCACCTTGGATTTCTCCTCGTTGCTGCAATTATCCTTCAGAGGCAATGGCACCTTGAACACTTCCTGCTTCTCCTTCTGATCTCCTCTCTGCTCGCTGCCGACGGCTGCCACTTCTCCAATTTCAGGGCAAGCTTGTGGCGCCTCAGTCGCCGCTGCCAACTCTCTTCCTTCCTCCATCACAGGGATAAAAGTGTAGACACGTGACAGCTTCAAATTAGGAGCTGTGCGAATTAGTATCAGGGTTGCCTTGGAAGCGCCATTGCAACGGACATTCAAAAGCAAGCAGTGCAACTGCTCGACTTACCGCTACCCTGTATACTATATACAATTTAGCAACAGAAATTATAGATATTTAGAAATTAAAAATATAAAATTCATCTCGTTTAATCAGTTCACAGCACTGTGAAATACTTGAATTAAAGAAACAATTTTTCATTCAGAAAAAGAGATTAGACAGACATTTCCTGTTTTCCTTCAAAATCTAAGGCTCAGATAAAATGAAATAAATACTTGACTTATAGATAGATAATTTCGCCTAAACTTTACTTAACTTTTACAGGGTATTTAAAGTGCAATATGTTTGTATTGATAAACTTTACTTAACTTTTACAGGGTATTTAAAGTGCAATATGTTTGTATTGATAACGAAATGACAGACGTACATCATAATTTATGTACTCGTACTTATTAAAGCAAACAGCGATAATGAATTAGTTGCTTGGGGTAGTTGAGGTGTCATATTGACACAATTTGTTGTCTGGTCCGGGCCAGACTTGTTAAGCAAAGATTACACAAACGGATTGACATGAATTGGCTTATTTTAAGACGCATGTCAGCGAACTCTTCAATCAATCAGTTGGTAAGCCATTTATATTGGTTTAAAAATTAATACAATTGTAGATTTGGATTTATTTGATCTGCTAGTTATTGCTATTTGGCCTTAAAGAAGGATGCAATGCTCTTGCTGCCCTTGGCTCCTTTGGCCAGCGCCTTCTCCTTGGCCGTCATGGAGCGCTCCTTGAGCGGAGCTGGTGTTGTGGGCAACGCAATGGATTCCTTGGCATCATCACTGTCGTCTAGCAGACTGCTGTTCCTCAGTTGGTTGGCTGCATCGACGCTACCATTGTCACCGTTTGTGAGTTTCATCTTTTTGCTATTCGCACTTTGTTGACCTTGCTGGGATTTGCGTTTCTGCGCCGCGGTCTTCTCTTCCACCATCGCCTGGATTTCACTTGGTATGTGCAAATAGCGGGTAAGTTCCTCGTGTAAGTCCGCATCCAGATAGCGGCCCACATAGTCGCAGGCCATGCGCATGTAGTCCATTTCATTGACATCATTTTCCGTCACCAGCTTCTCGCTACGCACATAGTTCTGCGACTTGGCACCGAGCCCGCAATGCACTTGCTTTGCCTTCAGCACAGACACAACTTGGCGCGTCTTCAGCGCCAGCCAGGCCAGCGTACGATCCGCATTGTACTTGTAGAAGGTCAGATCGCCGGAGGCCTTTACATCGGCCACACACTTGAGACCGGCGGAGCTCACAAATTTGGTAAGTAGACGGTTTGTGCTGTCATCTGTGCCGTCAGCGCTAATGCTGTCCAGCGACATGGCGCGCTGTGAGCAATGCTTGCGAAGATGGTGGAGCGCCAGGAGGGTGGCATCTATTGGCGTCGTCATGTATATGCGGCCATTTGAGCAGACTTCACTGTTGAGTAGCCAGCTGCGTCGGGGCTCTCCGAACTCCAGCAACTCCATTAGCGCACTATCCTGTAGTGTCACAAACAATGCAGGTCGTCCTTTGCCGGGATGGTAGAAGCGCTCCAAGCACATTCGGTGCTCTCCATCGGCGTGCAACAAGTTGTCGGATATGTAAAGCACTCTCTTTGCAGCACACACTACTGGCTTTTGTGGCGCCGCATCTGGATCCGTTTTGGGCTTTGTGGAGCGTGTAGTCTTTTTACTCATGTCGGGAACTTATAAAAACAGAACTCCCGCCTTTATTGATGTTTATTGTTGTTTCGTTTCCAATATTGCCATAGTTTTGGCGGTTTGAGATGCCACACTTTGCACACTTCGACTATCGATAACCGAACGTTGCTTATGCGACCGATAGCCCGATCACTGCTTGAGGCAATAAACAGCTGGGCGATGATTGTGAATGGCATGTGCGAGGGTAGTCGTTATAGTTGTGGGCACCTTCGCAACTTAAACCGTGAAATAAAGAGAAATATTGGCATGAACCGTTACGCATTTTCAAATCAAATAATCAACAACACTTGTGAAATTCTTATAATTTGTATATAGTTTATTGCGTATCAAATTGTAAATTATTTATACAAAAACTTTAGGTTTTATAGTCAGCACTTTTACATTATTTATTATTGTTTGTTTTTGGTTGATTGTTATACAATCGATAGGCAAATTTTCGATGCCGATTTAAAGTAAATACAAAATCGACATTGTTCTGAAATCGTTGGTTTTTTTTCTTTTATTATTACAAAATACAACTTATTATTAGTTAGAACGAGAAAAATCTATTATGAAAGCGACGGCGGAAAAGGGTAAGGGTAAAAGTTAAACAATTTCTTTAGATATTTAGTCATTATAAAAGCTATTGTCATGAATAACATAGTATGTATATTGCCTCGATGGGGTTAAATATATTTATAATAAATGTAAATGTATACAATAGGTATGGTATAAAATTGGTGGATATATTGTTGTTATTTGAAATGGATGCAGTTTTTAGTCTATACTTTCAATTTGTTAAATTTACAACAATTTGACGTTCGCTTTACAAAAACACAGCTGAAAGAGCAAGATTCGTCCTGATCTTTCCTTTGATTTTGGGAGCAATTTTTTAGGTTCACTATGTATTTTTGGCAGGATATTGTGTATATTTGTTATATGCGGTCTGCTGTGTGTGTGTGTGTGTGTTTGTTTTGTTTTGTTTTGTTTTATATCTCTTACTACGCTCAACTCATTTCGCTCGTAAAAAGACCTAATATTAAATTATATAAAATAAATAAATCGAAATCATAATCATAATAGACGACGACTCTCATTTAGCGTGTACAAAATATAAACGTAATTTTCCATTAGAGAAATTCAAACGATAACGACGAGCTTCTTCAAGCAGTTCTCTCTCTCTCTCTCTGTATCTGTATCTGTCTCTAGCTATCTTTCAATTTTCATGCCTCCCATTGAACTTTTCTTATTATCTTGATGATGATGTCGACTAATCCTCGTCATGTGATTTGTCCGCCGCTGTTGCTGACGCAGTGGATGCGGCATGATCATTGGCACTTTCACTGGCATGGCTGCTCTCCGCTGCCGATGTTGCAGCTGCAGTTGAACCGCTGCCATTTTTGTTGCTGTTGCGGGCGTCCGTCTCATCGCCGGCGGCTGCAGTGACCTTTGCCTCCAGGGCGCGTATCCGATTTTCCTGTTTCACAATAATCGCCTTCAGCTTGCGTATCTCATCCAGAATATTGCGATGATCCTTTTCCTGCGTAAAGTCAATCAAATTAGATTATTCGAAATTGGAAAAAGAATGTTAACTAGGTGACTTGTAATTAGCAAATTATTATAATTAGCAATGAAATCATCTATTAATATAATAGGTTCTTCCTTCTTTCTTTTTATACTCTGAATCTTTTCATATTTTAATTTGATTTCCCTTAAGTTAACACTAATCAATGTCAATACTAGGATATGAGAATGCTTACCGTGAATATCGCAGCGGGCGGACCACCGTCATTGGACTCGTTGTTGTTGGCGGATGAATGATTGCCACCACTCAGACCGGTTGCACCGCCGCCGCCTCCACCGCCTCTCGAGGCGGACGCCTTGTTCAGTATGTTTGCCTTCTTGCTGACCGAGAGCGAGTTGTTGCCGGATGACGAGACGTAGCCGCCCTGTACAATGGAAACGCGATCCTGATTAGGTTTATTAGAATCACTGTTCGTTTTCGAGTACAACAAACAACAAAGAACACAACAACAAGCGCCACGCAGCGTGCGTGTTAGGAGCGTATGTAAGCCGTGAGGTAAGTGAGAATGTGTGCGTGTGTCTTCTGGTCAGGGAACGTAATGATTATCATTTTTGTTTTAAACAAATATTGTAAAAATCTAAATATCTGTGGATTTTTACATTATTATGCTTTGAGTGAAATAATTGATTTACCAAAAAGAAATCAATCTTAATAAATCTTTACAAAACATGATAACAAATCAATTGTAATTGATATTTTTAAGTTATTTCAGACATTATCTGATTTATCTGGAAAATGGAAAATTGTTTTTCAAAACTCTTATTTGCGTTCCCTGGATTTGGGTGTGTGTGTCTGTTTGTTGTGCCTATGCAAATCAATTGCCGTTAGTAAGTGTACTGACTTTTGGAAAAAAGGCTGACGAGACACAAACGTAGATAACGCTAAGGGGCTAGCGGGGCGGGGCGGGGCAATCAGCAAAGATCAAGCATCACAATTTTATTGGTAGCCACAAATTGGTTGCAAGCACACACTCAGCAGATGGAGGCAACTACAGCTAAAGCCTTTGGAATACAATTGTTGATGTGCAAATTTGGAAATTGCCACAATGAGTTGACCAGGATCCATGTACGCTCTCTAGTTGCAGCAACGGGAGCAGCAGCAGCAGCAGCATCTGTGGCACCGAAGCACGTGACAACGACGGAGCCGCAGTGCCATGAGCGCTGTATTCCAAATGTGTGAGGGATTCATTTGAATCGCAACTGGAGCCACTTACTTTGAGGGAAAACGTCAACGGATCGGCATCCTTGCCAGCTATCCACTCCTCGGCCGTGATTGCGGCATCTTCCGCCAGCGTATCGGGATAGAGATCCTCCTGGAAGAGATCAGACTTGCGCGGCACTGTCATCGATATGACCTGACAGAGACCATTGTTGTTCAGACGATAGAATTTGGCAATTTCGCAGGTGGTAACATCACAGCCACGCTTTGGCATCAGTCCAATGCCGCGCTGTGGATCTGGCGTTTGAAACGTGTTAATGTAGTGCACAAATGGAGGCTCCGGTGTCACCTGGAGAAGATGCGATGTATTAATTTATAATTACCCTACGACAGACAAAGAGATCATACCTCGAAGTAACGAATCACAGAATCACCCTTGCCGCACAGATAAATCAGATTTGTGTCCGCATCATACAATGGGAACATGACACCGTTCGATGTGTCCAGCTCCACCATGACAATGGGCTCGCTTAGGGCATCCGGAGCACGCAGCGAATACTGACGCTCCGAGCTGCGATTGAAGCCGGTGGTAAAGATCAATCCATGTCGTAGGAAGATAGCACGTGTGGCCTTGGAACCCTCATGGCACATGGCCTCGCTCTCCAGTTCGCCGCTGCGCGGATCGTAGATGCGAATCTTCTTATCCTTGCATGTGGTGACCAGCTTGGAGCCATCCCAATTGAAGCACGCGCTGTACACAATATCCGGATGCGAATCAATGTGCACAAGAATCTCGCCAGTGCCCACATTCCAGATGACTACCTGAAACACCAGAATTTCGTTAATAACAAAGGCAAAGAAGATCTCAAGATGCTTACCTGATTGTCAGAGCCGGCGGTGAGCAATACATTGAGCGCCGAGGGATGCCAAAGGACGAGACCAACGCGACGCTGATGGAAAACCAGATCCACAACTGGTTCGGTGAGTGTGCGCGATAAGCCGCCGTCGGGTATTTGCCACACCTTGACCACACAGTCCTCGGATCCAGAGGCAATCACATTATCGTTGTGCGGACACCACGCAATATCCAAAACTGGGCCTTTGTGTCCACCGACCAGTGGATGATCAGCTGCAATGCGTCCAACCTGAAAGTTAATAAGAATTTTAATCAGACAGGAGAAACACAATTCAAAACAGAAGGAAATTATCTACAGATTTGTATTTTAAATATTGTACTATCATCATTAATGTCAACTCGTATTAATTTATGAAATTCAATTAATTTCTATATTCATAATAAGAAGCAAAATGGCTCAAATTAATTTTTATAACGTAAAAAAAAAATAATTTTATTTATTTTTATTTTATTATAAGCAACCAGCAGATTAATCCACAAGTCGCGACCCATTGGCCCAATTTGGGGTAACATTATTTTTAGAAATTCCCGGCGGAATCTTTAGTAAATTAGCAAAGCATTCATAATGCAAACTTCATGGTGGCTGCCAAGATCCGCAGCAATCCCTAGCGGATTCAGGTGCGTGAAGTTGGCAATTAATAGAAACACGTGTGAAACACTTGGTTAAATTCCATAGCCGCCACATTCTCGAGTCCAATATTAGAAACTGTTGCACCTCTGATTCCACGAATTCTATGAAATTATTAGCCGAGTGAGTTTCATGAATGCCACTTTATGATTTATTACTGCTTGTGACTGTACATCATAGAAAATAATTATTGTAAGCTCAAATAGCTCGGCGAGGGTCGTTCCATAAATAATTCGAACTTTTTTTTTTATCGTGCAGTTAAGTTACTCATGTAAATTGATCAACAAATATTGACCCAATTATTTGATATTTTCATAGGCTGGTTTTTAAGCGCCAAAGCCGAAATATTGAATAGATATATGATCTCTTTATTTGTTTTCCTCAATCGTCATCAAAGTTAGCAAGGACATTTGTTGGGCATAATCTGCACACGCAGCTAACTTAATAAGGGACTTTTTCAACGATCACAATCGATAAGTTATCGAAAGATTTGGTTACATTTGAATGATGCTTGGTCAGCGCAATTGAACTTGTTTGTATAATATAATTTTATACGACCGATAGCTGCAGGTGCACGATAAAATTTCATAAATAACTGTGCTCAAATAACGCAGTATCAATCATATTGAAAGATGATAACTGTATGATCATGAAATTGGTTCAGTTAAAGTTGAATTAAATGTATTTGACGAATCACGACGCACTTAATGTCCATTTAATTGACACTTGAAATTTCAGCTAATCCCATTAAATATTTAAATTAGAGCGTGTGAAAGCCGCTCTACATATGTCCATACATACATACATATATAGAAAACGGCAGCCGTCTCAACTTTCGTAGATGGCGCGCATTTTGCATACAAATTTGGCCCAATTAGAACAGGCCAAAAAACACTTTGCACTGGCACTGGCCTCTCGTGTGTGTGTGTGTGTGTGTGTGTGTTGGCAATACTTTTTGACCAAATTCGGAGAGATCACAGCCGTCGCGGCGGTTGGCAGCGCCCACGCAGTTGCCCCGTTGCCGATGACAGCTGAACGGATGTTCGACTTGGCGCTGCCAAATGCCCAAAATGCCGAAATGTGTTTCCACACCAAGTGGAAATTTGAAAAATGTACTGCTTCTGCCATTTCGATACCCCGTAAATCCAAAAAGATAACTGAAGGGTATCGTCAAGTGTTTTTAATAAACAGTAGAAAATGTAAAAAACTTTTCGACAATAAATCGGGCTCTTCCAGCAATCCAGTTTTGGAAAAGTACCAAGAGCAGCAGAAATTTTTGATATTTTTTTTTTAAGTGATTTGCTTTTAATTACTGGAAAATGTGCAGTACACACATTATTTTCCAATATTAATATATTACACCATTCTTGCCTGCACCATTCTCAATTTTGAAATATATATTTGGATTTAATTATAATTTCAATATAAATTACATAAGTATCTGATCTTTTAGATTTTTTAGCCATGTTTGTCTACTACATATTTGTAATGCAAAGATTATTCATATTGAATATATATCTATTCCCCTCTCTTTACTATTTTTTTTTTATATCGCACAAATTTTTTTTTTGACTTTTGGTTTTTTATTTTTGTTTTGCTGTTAATTTTAGACGTGATGTGTCATGTTGGCTACAGGCCAAAATGGAAAAGTGCGTCCGAGAGATGCGAATAATGAGAACTGAGCAAGAGAGAGAAAGAGAGAGAGTGAGAGTGAGAGAGAAAATTCATAACTATAGGCTAAAACTTTATTTATAAGCATAGGCCAAATCATTCGACGTCATTTTCAACAGGGCCGCAATTAAGTAAAAAAAAACAAAACCTCTATAAATAGCAGTAGGCTCAGTCCATTGTTTTTCCTTATTGTTATAAATAAATAATATACTCGGCTACGCAGCATGCATAAATAAAAGGAGTATGTATTTATTATCTGCGATTTCAATGCAAGCCGAAATAAGGATTAAAATAAAATTAAATGACTACTCACTTTATTGTGTGGCAATACAATGAACGCACCGCCGCCCGCCGACTCCACAATGATGGCCAAGAACTTGGGATTAACCGCACAGAATGTGGAGTCCCAGCTGGACTTGGAGACGCGTATATTATCGTAGCATTGCTCCCGTTTTAACGACTGTCCATAGACGTGACGAAATTTTGAACTGCGAACCACGCGAAATGACATCTTTTAACTTAATGTGTCTCGTCTTCTTTCGTCTTCCTCTTCCTCGTCGCCTTCTTCTTCTACTTGTGCTTCTAGAGTTGAGTTATCAGCCCCGTTATAATAAGTATGTATGTAGGTCTTTTCCTATTCCACAATATTGTTTAAATTCTTGCTTGCTATTTAATTTGTGGCCAGAATTCGCTTCGTTGTTGGTTTCTGCTTTTGTGAGGTTTTTTAGTTGTAGCTACTTTGTTAACTTTTCCAACGTTTTGTTTTCCTGCAAAGATAATGGTGAAAGAGTAAATATTAACAACGAATTCAAAAGTTTTCATTTGTTTTTGGGAACACAGAAGTGTAATAATAACTTGAGCTGACATTATGTGCTCAAGTCAATAGGTAGAAGTTCGAAAGATCAAAATGAAATTGAAGTATTATTAATATATTTTCTGGATTGCTTAATTTAAAAAACATCTAAAGACACATGCATATATATTTCCATGATATGTCTAGGCTGGATAACCTCAAGAGATTTATTTGAACATAAAATGTAATACATATACATATTCACTTAACTTGGCTTAAGTAATCATTGAGTTATACGTATGTTGTTTAGATACAACAAATACAACTAGTAAACTCAAGTATAATATAATAATAATAAACATCATTAGTCGCAGTCGTTTCACAAACACGATTTGATTAATATTAATTTGCATATTACGTTTTGCGAACGACAATCAATAAGCAGCGATTTTAAACTATGAAATTTATGCGCAAAAAAAAAATCAAATCAAAACATTGGCATTGTTGACTTTGGTGTTGCACAAAAAGTGGTTGCAATGATTGCAAACTTGGTCAAAATGGTGGCCCATAGAATACAAGTACTTTCTAATTGAAACTGAAACATCCAAACGTGTCGAATTATCCAAAATTGTAAAAGAGAGCAATAATACTAGCGATAAATAGATAGATAGAGTCGGTAGTTTTGGCAGGTAGCTAAGAGACTCTGTTTATATGATGTCATAATGCTGAAATAACGAATTGGTTGACAACACGTGAATTATGGCCAAATAAGCTGACAAAACTCCAACGAAATTCGCAAGACTCTCAACTTTGGGTTGGGCACAAACACTTTTTGCGATATTTATGTATGTGTTTAGTATAAAAGGCGCAGAGCTTTCGTTTTTAATCAGCGAAAAGAAGACAACAACAAAACCAAAAAGACGGGCCGCGAAATTATTAATATGCTTTTCTGTTTTTGTTTTTTTTTTTGCTGAAAGTGTTATAAATGTAGCAATAATGCTATGAGGCATAATGGATTTGTCATTGACCTGCTAAGAAATCATAAAAAAAAAGTCTTTTTATATATTTATTTTCTTTTAGCCACAAGGTAAACTCTGCCATGAAGTGTGTGTGTGTGTGTGTGTGTTTCCATGTGGGTGCGTGTGTGTATGTGTGTGTGTATACAAGTCCAAGTGCCACAATTTGGTGACTATCATTGGGCGCTGCTGATAAACTATATCAGCTAGAAAATGCCTAAAACAAACAATAAAAATACTTAATATTACACTCGAAAATCTCTCTTCAATTTACTGAACAGTTACAGATCGATCTACATACAGTTATAACTGTATATGTATATAGACATATGAATGTGTATTTTTCCGTGCGTTGTTTATGCCTCAAGAACACCTTCGCTTCTAGAAAATTTGTATACATTAATATATCACAGCTGTTGAAGGTCAAACTTATTAATAGAAAATTCAATCATCTTGCTTAAAATTCAATTTTCATATAAATACACAAACACAAACACACACACACACACATGTCTACACATACACAGTCACACCTATGGCGCATTGTAATTCGCTTCTGATGTGTTTATTGTGCATTTTTCTTATTATTTTAATTTTTTTGTGGGGTTTTTTTGGCATTTGCCATTTGCCTAAAATTTATCGAAGCAAAACATATATCGAAAATTTTAATGATCGCTCCTCCGCCTTCCCTCTCTCTCTCTCTCTGACACACTAGCGATAATGCCTCACATATTTATAACGGAAGTTGATACAAATTATACTCATGTAGAAATACTTGTTATATGCGAGTAGTATCATAATGCGGGCGGGGGTGTGGGGTAAGGGCAAGGGCAAGGGTGCGGCTGCGGGTGGTGGTCTGATTGAGTTGCCACAGTGGGTATAAGAAGTAAGCGATCGTGTAACCTGTTTACTAACACTTGTCAGAATGTAATAGATATGCGTATTAAAATAAACAATGTGAGTATTTGTCATAGTTAAACTTGTGATAAGATATGTAAGACAATAAAGGTCAGATAAGTATAAATGTCATAAGAAATATATACTGTGTACTTAATAAATTATTTTATTTTATTATTTATTGTTTCAGTGTGACGAATAAAATTGGTGCATTTCAAAGAACTTTTAGTCCGGTTTAATTTAAGCCAAATAAATAATTAAATTGATTTCAAAAATATAAAGTAACCAACTTATAGCACGCACTGTGTGTGCTGACTGCATTATGGCAGCTTCCAATGATCGGTGCATCAACCGATGATTGCAACGCGCCAACGACGACGTCGACGTCAACTGGCCACAAATTGACTTAATGCTTGATTGCAAATCTTAACGCTTTGTCGAAACGTTCACCGGCAATACACAATTCTAATTGCTAACAAATGTTGTTGTGTTGTCGGCATGACTAAAAAACCAATGCGCCCCGCTGGCTCTCCCTCTCTCTCTTTCGCACTCTCTCTCTCTCATTCTCTCTTTCTCGTACAGGAGCAGTTCGCAGTCCCAAGTCAATTAAGCATTGTAGTTATTTTTCTGTATGCGCGGCAATCGAGTGTAAGAAAAAAAAAATGACAAACGAAGCGAGCAATGACAAAAGTGTTGAAGTGGGGGAAAGAGGCGTTGCTCCAATTGGCTGCTGCAGAATGCTAATGTGACCGCTATAATCCAACTGTCCAACATCTAATTAGCTTACAACGGGCGGCGTGAATGTGTCATGAGCAGCACATCAATAACAAAACAATAACAATAACAATCCACTGACTACTGTTTGTTAAAGTTAAATGTAAGAGTGTGTGTGTGTGCTTGTGTGTGTAGGAGGCAGTGAATCAACATTGCCAGACGCCTGTCTGATAAGCATCAGCTGCAAGTGCGCACTTATCAGCAGTCGAGCATCGATGGAAACTTTCGCCTGCATATTGAAGCCAACTGCAGTCTGCAGTCTGCAGCTGCTGCATTTGATGATGATGTCATTAGGCATTGCTATAATTACCAATGACAGGCAACAGCAACAACAAATAACATCTTCGTCGTCATCATCGAATTGCCTTGTTGTACTTAAGTTCATCAAACTGCTGCCTGTGCATGTGTGTGATTAACTTAAATCTTGACAAAAAGCGCGCAAGTGTCTCCTTCAGGCGGTTGACAACTAGAGATGAGCGCGTGTTGCACTTACCAGTGTCAAAGAAAGAAGAAAAATACCAAAAGTTCTAATAGAAAGTAATTGAATGCTTATTGGTCTGGTGTAAGAGTGTGACCATTCTTAATGAAGTTAATAGCACTTTTAAGTGTCAAATGGAAGCTTTGTTTAATTGAAAACTATCAATGTATAAGTTTTAGTTTTCATGAGTGCGCTAATGTGTGTGTGCATATTAATTTCTATTATCGTCTTGTTTGTTGTTGTTGTATCGTGCGTGTTCGTGCCAACGCAAAATAACACGACACGCATCAAACTTAACATGCAACAACAACAAATGCCGTGGGAAGGGGGGCAGAGGCTGGGCGGCTTGGTGGGTGTCGGTGTCGCCGCCGAGTGAAAGTGGAACTCTGCTGCTAAATTTAACTATGCATTGCTTGTTGTTGTATATGTGATGATGTTGTTTTTGTTGCTGTCTTAATTGCACGACGCGACGCTTCTCCGCTTCGCGTCTACTTGTTGCTATTTCTGCAGCATTTGCGCTTAGTCAGACTGGCGGCAGTCGTTGTTGCTGTTTTTTTGGACACTGTCACTTAATTTGCATACATATTTGTAGACACATACACACAGAGACATATTCACAGACACTTTGCATATACTGCATGCGTTTTTCATTTATATTTTGTCACTAATTGGCGTTGCTGCGTTTGTTTCTTTTTTTTTTTGCTTAACCCATTTTTGGACAACTACAGCAACAACGCCTGACTACAACAACAACAACAATAAATGAGCGTGGGGGGCGTGCTCGCACGCGCTCCTACACTTTCTAAGAGAGCGCCACAGACGGGGAACGCAGACGCAGACGTGCGCTGCTGGAGGTCGTTTGTTTTTCACACTTGTTTTACACACACACACACACACACACACACGCACGCATGCCCACACGCATACAAAAGAAAGAGACTG
Source organism: Drosophila rellima (assembly GCA_035043635.1). Lineage (NCBI taxonomy): Eukaryota > Metazoa > Arthropoda > Insecta > Diptera > Drosophilidae > Drosophila > Drosophila rellima. The sequence goes on along the minus strand of JAWNMV010000236.1, from coordinate 4,142,806 downwards.
GCAGACTGGCTGTTTCTGCTGGATGTGTGTAATTCTACTCTTGGGCCAACTTGAAGCCACGTTTCTTGGCAATTGCCACAATATTTCAATTACGGCTTATCGTTTGCGTTTGCGCCCACAACTAAAAAAACGTTGACCAAACTGAGAGCACGCATTCAGACACCACCCCCGCGCCCATAGGATTTGGATTTCTGACTTGTTGCTTCCAGAGCAACAATTGTTCGCGCCGCTCCGCTCTCCTCACCCACTAACACCGTCGCTCTCATTTTCGACAAGAATTTTATAAACAAGCTGTCGTTTATTCGCTAGCCGGAAAATGTGAGCGCAAAAACACAGAAACTACAGCTAAAAGCAAAATGTAAAAATAAAAAACAATTAATTTAAATGTATGTATGTGTGTAGGAATTGTAAGAGGCGAGAAACGCAGAAATCTTTCTGGGTTGCTTTCGTTTAGTTTGCTTTTCTTTCATTTTGCAACATTTTTCGGCGTTCGGTCTTTTGTTGTTGCTGTCCAAGACGCTTCTCATTTTTATTCCCTTTTTTGGAGTGTTGCGACTCATATAACACTGTGTGGGAGAGAGAGAGCGCATGTAGCAACATTTTATAGCTGCACTCTTCTCATGCATTGCTCTCACCACTGAACGCACACGTACAAGCGCGCGCTCACACAATCACAATTCTCGCACTTATTTTATTTGCCGTGATTTGAATGATTTTGTAATACGCGCGTTCATTATTTAAATGTTATATTTTTATTAACTATATTTATATTATAAACAAATCATGTGAAAAGGCTGCCACTTAACGACTAGTTATACAAATGTCACAGTGATTCATTGACATTTGTATCGAAATGCCAAAGTTGCCGCATTGATCTTAAGAAATACCCACACACTTAAAGACACTCACTTTAATTTAGCGGTAATGCTTGGACTCGTGCTCTTAGATTATATTGAGAACAAGAAATTTCGAATTTCGCACTTTGTTGTTGTGAACTGTTTGAGAATTTGCGGTTACGAAAAGACGAAACGTAGCAAAACGCCGACCAGCAAGACGAGAGAAAACAAAACTGAACAAACTAATCAGTGTGACCGAACTCCGTCAAGTGAAATAATAATAGCGAGCGAACTGTCAACTTACCACAAAAATACTGCTCTTTAAATGTTAGTATTGCTTGGTATAATTGAAAATTATATTCAATTTTGCGCTAAAATAGCAAATTACTAGATTTTAAATGTTGGAAAAAAATAATGGTGTTTGATTAGATTAATTATCAACAAGATGGGATAAGCCAACGTGTTATTAAGTTCAACTTGAAAGGTTCGAGTCCGGCTTCTTGTGCACTGCAATCGATAAATATGAGATTTAAACGATATCGATTGGCATTCCATGCGCAGCCAGCGTCACTTCATTTGTCTTTTGGGCGCGCTATTTAAATTCACATTTTTATTTGTTAATTTAGCAATAAAGTGCAGCTTAAATAAATCAAAATATATATATATATAAGATTTTTATTTTCAAAATTATAACCCTTTTCGCAAAACAATACAAAAGCTGCTATTATATAACAAAATGTAAAAATTAAGGCTTAAAATTCACTAGTTTTAACAGCTCCATCAACGGATATTCAACTAATAGCGCCATGAAAAAGGCAACAACATGTGTGAGAACAAAAACCAACAACACATTGCCAAACTAAAAAGAGAGTTATTAAAAATAAGAAACTACAGGAATTGCTAATCAGCAACTTACCAAATAGAAACGGCTTATATAAACCGGATCTCGAAAATTACCAGCTACCAGTCGTAGTACGAAAACATGCCAAAGAAAAGCCTGGAAGGAAATGCGCGACAAAGGACGAAAAATAGGTAGACTGCAAAATTCATAGGCAATCCCTGTAATAAGATTATATACATTGCATATAACTCAGTATTCTTTATATAGGCTTTACTCACAGCCCACTTTAAGGCACATGCAGCAAACAAATGCGGCACAAATCAAGATCCATAGATTTTTGTACAGTCCCGCATAGATGGCCAGCCAAATTGAAGGCTTCTCAAAATCGTATTTTATGAATATGAAGCCCGAGAGGAGCACCAATATGGCAACTGGAACTAACAACCACATGCCCAATTCCAGGCTCCATTTTCCTCTGTAACTTTTAGTTTTTGGGGAGGAACGAACTTTCAAATAGAGCTGGCCACAAAGCAAGCCCATAAAGTATCCCCCCAAATTCGTGTAGAACGGCGGATAGATTTGATAGAATGTCTCCGAGTAGCGAAAGTACAAATAGCGATAGGTTCTACAAGGTATGGAAAAGTTCGAAAAACAATAAATACAGTTTCGATGCAGAACTAAATTAGAAGCTAAGCAATAATAAAAATACATATTTCGTAAGGAAATCGGTTGAGATTTGTCAAAGTTATGGAAGTTGGAAATTTTTATAAAATTTCAAGAAGTATAAAAATTTAATTTAGTAAAAATCCTTCAAGAAAACTTACTCCGGCTTAATGTGATAGACGGCATCCAGTTTGAGATAATAGGTCAATAAAGCTGGAACCGAAAATGTTAACAAGAGCAGCACAATATAGATATATCTAGTGAGTTTTGGATGCCTAGAAGATACTATTAGTAAGGGTTATAATAATATTTATTGTAGCCCTCACCTTTTGATTATTATGATGATTAACAAAAAGAGTTCAAAGAGCTGCATATCGGCAGCCAGATACCAAGTTTGTTGTGCGCACTGGGAGGTAGGGAAATCGTTATAGACTTGAGCTGTAGCTTATTCACAATACCCACACTCTCTTTCAGCAAATAGTTGTTGATGAAGAAGACGTTCTGCCACCAGTTGTTGCGACAGAAGACGCGCTCCGCCTCAGTTAGATGTCTCCAGAAGGGCCCATCCCCCAGTCGGATTAGGATCGTGCCATTGAACAGTATGAGCATTATTAACGAGGGCAACAGGCGAAAGTATCGGCTCAAGAAGGCACGGAAATAAACTCCGATGCAGGTCATGATGCTCGTTCCTTTGTTTATCCATTGCCTCTCCGAGAAGTTCACGTAGAGCAGAAAGGAGCTCATGACGAAAAAGATTTGGATGACGGCGTTACCATTCTGAAATATCGATGTCTCGAATCTGTAAAGAAGCTGCTCGTAGAACTCGGGATTCTGTATCTGGACAGTCATGAAGACCATCAGCGTGTGTCCCAGAATCACAACAAACACGCCAATCACCCGAAAGGCATCAAAGAAGCGCAAGTCTCGGGACAATTCACTCTGCGATGGCATTACGATCCGGTAATAATTGCGACACAGCGAAAATGTGGTCAGAAATTGTTGAGAACGGGGCTTTAAACGCTTCTGGTAGAAGACATTGCCCTGAAGTCTGGAGGGATCCGTTTGCTGCAACTTCAGGCGATAATCGTAGAAGGTGGACATGATGGTGAGCAGGCTGAGGAAGGAAAGCAGCACATATACAGACACATCCAGTGCATCTAGGTGATAAGAGAATAAATTATATTACAATTTTTGACAGGATATTGAACTAAGACGATTTAGTTAAGTTCGCCAGTCTCTCTTGAAATTTTAAGATGACTGCCGGGATATTAGATCCGCCCTTCCTATTTTAATCACTTACCATGCTCCAGTTGCTCATCCGCCCATTCACAGTACTCGATGTTGCTGCGCAGTCGAAGTTCAAATTTGCGCTGAAAGCGACGATTCAGGCAGCTGTTGATCACATGATCGTAGTGCATCCGCTCATCTGATGGCCTATTGTGTACCTTGGCATAGTAGGTGCTCAGCTGGATATGCCAATAGATCAGTTCTCAGCTAGAGTTGTTATTTCGAACACTCACCTCAGTGTCCGTCACTTTGCCCTCGTACAGCTGCTGTATTTGAAATTTGCTGAGTGTTTGAATTGAATTCTTGCAATCCTCCAAGCACACGCCAACAAATAGATGATCGTGTCGGAAATGATGCTTGTCGTCCTGAGATACTCTCTCAATTTGCTGCCAGAGCGTCGAACTGGCGTTGGGCACAATTTCAGCATAGACCAAGCAGTAGGTGCTGTGAGCTAGAAGCCAGCTTGGAGGCTTCTGTCGGCACAGATCGTAGTCATCCAGTTGGAACATGGCTGGCATTTGCTTATAAAGCGTTACTGCAATTGCAGGATCAATCAAAAGTTAGCCAACTAACAGTATTTCAACACCAACTTACAGTTAAATTGCGTATACGTAACGTTGGCGCTACACTCCTGAAATTTCAAGATCACAACTAACGCTGTAAGCGTCACCAGCTGCTTCCAATGCATCTTGAGTTGCGTTTTAAGATAAACTGATCAAAAGTCACAGATTTTGGTCATTTTTACACATTATTAAGTTGTACAATTGCGTGCTCGCATGCATCGCTTCAATGATTTAGTAAATGCATTTCGATAGGGTCATGACAAATCAATCAAAATTATAGATATACCCTATACATAATATAATAAAAAAGTAAATTCGATTGTAGTTATATACAACCAATTTCAGACACACAACAATTCGTTAAACAATTTTTAAATTTAATTTTAACAGCTGCTGCTAACAGAGTCATAACATAAGTAGAACGACTGCCATTCAAGTTAACATAAAAGTATTTTAGTAATCTAATCGGCAGTTTAATACTGCCGATGTTACTAAATATTCGATGACCATTCAATATATCGATATTTGAGCGTTAATATGGCGCCATATTCAAAAGAATTTATTAAGATTGTTTCGCTTGCGCTAAAATTGTTGTTATATTTTTTAAACAAACTTCAGATTTTTTTTACATATTTATTTAAAAAAAGTTTTCAATGTAGAAAAATGTTACAAAAATTTACATAGTGGAATGTGACTATAAAAATGGTAGTGATATGCAATAAAAAATGTTAAACACTAGTACTGAAATGCATGTGTTCTATTCAATTTCAATTTCATCAACTCGTCCCCGCACTCGATTCTTCTTATTCTTTTGCTTCTTGGTGGGCGGCGGAAGAAAGCTTTCCAGAAAGTCGATGGTCGTCAAAATGGTCTCAGAACTGACATTGCCAATATAATTCTTGTCAAAGTAGACAACCGGATCCTTGGGCAGCTTATCGCAGTTGCAGTTTTGAACTTGTTTCTGAGAATCCAGAGTTTCCACAAACGAGTTGGTGTTTTTATCTGCCGTCGTAAGAAAATGAATAAGTAGCATAACTGAGATTTTGTTGAACTTACCATAATTGGGCCTATAACATTCCTTGACCTCTATCCACTTGGTGCAGAAATTCTTAATGTAGCTGTCATTCTGATTAAAGAAACCTTTCGCGGCGCTATTCACACGCGATTTCATAAAGCCCGGAACATATGGCCACTTTCCCCTGGCCGCATAGTAACAAAGCATATCTAAAGGGTGGTAATATGTTATTAGGGAAGACTAGAAATATTCTAGGCAGTTGCAGCCCACTTACAGGGCACTTGAAAGATGTTCAGAAATGTGCGCTGATGCTCCAGGCTGGAGATTAAATGAATGCCACTGGATCGCCTGTTCTGGCTCAGATTCCTGGCCAGCAGACCAACTGGCCGCTTGAAGGGTATCTCCTCAACGCGCACACTCTGCAAATACGCCTCGCTCATCGTGAGTAGGAATCCCAGCACAAACATTGGAATAATCCACAACATTAGTTTCCTCGCCAATTCCATGATGGTCAACTTGATGCCTTGCCCGACCAAATGCAACTGTTCGGCTAAAGTGTCCCGCAGGATAATGCCAGGACTCGGCAGTATTGATTTTAACTGTGCTCCATGTTGACACAAATCGACGACACGGCTGTGCATGTGTTAACCCAATTTGCCTGGCGAATAAGCCATTATAAAGTGCAACGAACTTTAATCCAAATAGCCAAGGAATATCACCACAAATGACACGTACGCGTGCCCTGTGAATTCATTTTAATAACTCGATTATTCTGTGATCTAGTCGGATCGGCATTCAGCTAATTGTTATTTATATGCATATCAACTAATACTAAGTTATAAATGTTGTAATACAAATCTATAGCAATTAAAATACAAGTAACATTTACTGGCATATATAAATACTAATCACACTTTGAATACCCTGTTCTTATATCATAATAATTATATCATAATAGAATCTATAAAAATACAAACTATAATTTGTGGCATATATGAATAGTAAACACCTTTCGAATACCCTGTATTTAATAAATTCAATTAGAATGGAAATACAAATATCAGCTAATAGCATATATGAATACTAACTATATTTCGAGTACCCTACACTTTCAGCGGATACATTCATTTTATATAGCGTTATAGCTTTTGAAGAGAAAAGTATCTGAAACGTATCTAATCTTATCTTTCCTCTGTTTGATTTTCTATCTGCAAGGGTATTTGAACTTCGGCTTGCTATTATATTTCCTCTCGCCCACTTCCTGGGTGTCTGATACCTGTGACGTATACTTAATTATAGTTATTTATTAGCTAAACGAATCATTTAGCAGCTTCTAAGCCCCCGCCCCCTGACACGTCCCCTTTCAATAAATAAGATTAGGAATTAAAAGAAATAAAATAAAAAATGAAGCGCGTGAAGTTGCCGAAGCTCAAATTGTTGCTGCAATTATGTGTACACTTAAACTGGGCTAAAAGAAAGCGTCAGCTGTGGGGATCAGTTAACGGGTGTCAGATATCAGGTGTGTACATACATACATATATAGATGTCTTTGTACGCGTATGCTAATCAATGTTAATCGAGTCAAGCCAAGACCTTTAATATATGACGTTTGCAAGGGAAAAAAACGGAATCAGAATAAATACAAATATCCATGCAATATGCAACTGTAGACAAAGATATTATGTGAATATGGCTTATTGCAGTTCCCAAGGTGTTCACGTGCCGACTTTAGGTTGTTGCAGTTGTAGTTGTAATTCTTGTTGTTGTAATTGTTGTAGCTGCAGTTATTATCAAACTGGCACAGTTTTAAATGACACACGCGCGGCTAATTGAAATTGCTATGGAAATGCAACCTGGAAGTCAGTCTAGAGTATAAACAGATCCGATAGCTGCAAGTACTTGTTTGCTATTGAATAATGTCTAACTAAATATTATCACATTCATTATACTCTTTACTAATTATTAATTTGCTGCAGCTGAATATTCCAATGAAAATGTTTAGTACAACAGTCACAAGTATCTTTCATATTTATTTTTATTAAAATTAAATATATACAAATTGTGCATGGCATTTATTACTTTAGCTTATCTTTAGGTTTTATTTAAACATTATTTAAATGCTGTATTATTTATTAGTATATGAATATAAGAGCCAGAAAAAGGTTGAAATTACGCAAATTCAATTAAATATTTTCTAAAATTTCACTGAATACCATTACAAAATGTTTAATGTTTAATATTTATTTTTATTTTAATTAAATACATACAAATTGTGCATGGCATTTATTATTTATTAGTATATGAATATAAGAGCCAGAAAGTACGCATATTCAATTAAATATTTTCTCAAATTTCACTTAATAGCATTAAAAAATGTTTAATATTTCTTTTTATTTAAATACAATATATACAAATTTGGCAATTAACATTAGAGCTTAGCAACGCTTTGGTTCATTCAATAATTTACTCCAAAATCTGGCATTTGTTGTACGAAAGCTCTGCGAGACATTCACCTCGAAATCGGAATTGGCCGCGTTCTCAAACACCTGATGATCGCAAATTCCTTTGGGTCGTGCCTTGAGCAGGGCCTCCGAGCAAGGCGTCATCGATTCGACATTAGGGGGTTTACTGTAACAGAAAAGGAAGAATGCAAGAGTTGCTTATTAACCTAGATGGTTACGTCCTCAATTGACTTACCCGAACTTGGCAAAGTGCACGAAGTAGCCCACGAACGAGGCAATTACCCGAGCCTCAGTCGAGTTGCGTGCAAAGTCGGGAAAGAGCATGGGACTGCGAAAGAGATAAATCAGATCGTCGCAGTGGACGACATCGTATTTCTGGGTCACGTTGGCGTGCGTGTAGATGGAGGCGTAGCTGTAGGGACCGCGGTAGTTGAAGCTGTACAGGTACAGTGGATGCTCGCTAGTGTCAACACTGTGCGCATAATCCCAGATGGCGTTATAGAGCGGCTGCTTGAAGCCCCGATCCGTAATGAGCTGCAAGTGAATAGATTATGTTATATATTGATGAGTGAAATATGTCTTTTTGGAGCTTACATCGAGGAATCCCTGTACTGTGGACTCGTTCAGCTCGTGCTGATTCTGAAAGTATTCCTCAAGTATGAGCTCCATTGACTCAGCCAGCTTTTCCTGGCTGAAGTGCGGGGGAAACTCCATCAGCTCCTGGAGCAGCTCATCGAAGCGCGAATTGAAATCGCGACGCAACGTTGAATTCTCCATAATGTTGACAACCCGGACAGCGCCCTCCTGAGGCACAGTGCCCAGCAGCCACGGCACCTTCGGATAGTTGCCCTCGGCCAGCAGCTGCTGGGGATGCGCGCTGAGGAAGGACTCCGGACCGCAGGGCTCGACGACCGGACGGTAGTTGGTCAAGTGATCGACGTCCCAGAATTTCAGGCCATCGCCCGCATTCAACAACGTGTTCACGTCGACAGCTCGCAGAGCCCGGGCCAATTTGGGAGTACTCAGCTTCTGGGCATCCTTCACGTGGCACAGCTCCGCCGTTCGACGCGCCTGCTCCAAGGGACGATCGACCATGGCGAAGGGCGCGTTGGCTGTGCCGCTCATGCTGATCGCGCGCTGGAAGAGACCCTGCGATCTGGGACTCAGCACATGCAGGTGGGTGGACACCCCGCCCACACTCTGGCCGAAGATGGTCACCCGGTAGGGATCTCCGCCAAAGGCCTTGATATTACGCTGCACCCAACGCAGCGCCAGCTGCTGATCCTTCAGTCCAAAGTTGCCGGGCATAGACGTATCCTGGGTGGACAGGAAGCCTGCAAAGCGATAGGAAGAAAGGTCACATCACGAATGAGTAGCCGAGTTTAAGTTGTGCGAATTCTGTTAAATAATTTTAGATAGTTTATAGTTTTTTAAATTTATTAAATTATTTTCTTGATTTATCCAATTTTTGGTTTCCAAATTAAAAGCTTTCTAGTTTTGTATTCCTTATCTGTTTCCCTTATTATTGGTATTCTTAGTTTTAGTTTTCTAATTTTTTCCAATTTCTTATATATTATTTTCTAGTTATGTATTTCCAACATTTTTGATAATTAGTTTCTCTCGATTTTAACTTTCTTATTATATTTATCATAATTTGCATATACTTAGTAAAAGTTTCCTAACTCTGTGTTCATATATTATTCATTTAAGTTTTTCATATGGATTCAGTCACATCTGCACTAGTTATGAAATTAGTAAACTCACCCAAGGCACCCAGTCTATAGGCCATGGACACCAATATGACCTCGCCCGTGTCCATAAAGTACTCCGGTCCAGTCAACGAGGGTCCTGCAGAGCCGCTGAAGAAACCGCCGCCATGAATGTAGACCATGACGGGCAAGGACTGCGATGGATTGCGGCGCTGAGGGGCGTTGAATGATTGGATGGTGATCAAGGATCTTGCAAGGGGGTTAAACTCACCTCCGGTCTGTAGACGTTGAGGTAGAGACAATCCTCCTCACCGTAGATGAGTGGCGTTGGCAGTAGATAGTTCTTCTGTATGCAGTCCGGCTTGGCCATGCTGGCATTATAGATACCCTGCAGTTTGGGCATCACTTTCGGATTCTACAATATGTAATGGAAAATTGTAATGAAATGCGGACTAACCTTGAAAATGACCATGTCGTGAACTCACACTGAAACGCAGGTCGCCGACGGGTGGCAGGGCAAAGGGTATGCCCAGAAAGGCCTCGAACCGTTTGATCTGATAGCCGGGCATGTGGACGCCCTTCAGGCAGCCCAGGTGGCTGCCACAGACAATCAGGGCCTTGTCAGTTGAGGCCAGAGTCGTGGCCGAGAGCAGCGTTGGCAGCAGCAGCAGCAGCAGAAGTAAAGCATTCCCCGGATGAATCATGACTGATGTCGTTTGTCGTCTCTACAGAAAGAAATCGAAGTCAATAATAGCCCCATTAATTATGCATAACTCATTTATCTATCTGCCTGTCTACTATGTTCATTCAAAAAATGCTTCTTTTACCGATGATGTCAACGACGTTTTATATTTATTGGAAACCTTTGCAAATATTCCCACGACAAGCGATCAGATCGAAGCTAAGGTGTCGTTTAGATTTGTCAACGCATTTAAGCTTCAATTTAATGAGTGATAATTTTTAAAAATTTAAAACTATTTACATTCTAGTTTAAAACACTCACCTGGTTCTACTTTTTGTTTACGCTCAAGTATTTAAGCCACGACTAACTAACTTGACCAAGTTGTGGGTAAGCTCCCGACGCGACAGCGTTCAAAATGTATCTGACGGGTTTGAAGTCAAAGCGTTCAGTTTTATTCAATAAAAAAAAAATAACTTATAAATAAATAAGAAGAAAACTTTGTTGCTGCTGTTGTTGTTGTCACGCTTTTAGAAACTGTTGATCGCTTGGAAATATGTAGATCCAAACTTATTGTGCTCAGTGCTTTGTAATCAAATTGAAATTTATTCAAACGGTTCACACGGCGTATAATCGATCTGATCTAATCTGGTCTATTTTTGTTGCCTAGCCAGCGATTCCGTTACCGAGACGCTCCGATCAAGACTACAGAACTATCTGCTGTCTGACTTGGCTTTTATCCTGCTCCCCAACAGACAAATACAACTACTACAACAACTACTCACATGAATATATCTACGCTTGTGTTTATTAACACACACTTAGCTCTTCTTCTTCTCCCAGGCTGTGTTTGTGTTTGTTTCTTTTGTGATTCGCTTTCGTTGCAGAGATAAGAAGTGTCTGGTTAAATGGCAGAACGGATTCCCGGGCAGGGCTTTTCACTTATATACATTTCATTATAGTAACTTCAATAAAGTCCGCCTTCATATATGGAATGTACACCTACGGTCGTTGAAATATAGTCATAGTCGAAATTCGTAGAGTTGACTTTCAAAATAAAAATAAAGTAATAAATGAAAAGCAAGACAATAAAAGAGAAATTTATTTTTAACAAAATATAAATAAATATAGTCACAGTAAAGATTTGGAAAAATTCTCCCACATTTTTAAATGAAGAAGCTTTATTCTAAAGAATAATAGTCACGGTAGGGTGTCGTAAAGATTCTTAATGAATCTAATATTTTTTCTTATTTGAATGTCATTTAGAAATAAAATAAAATTCCTTGAAATACCCTCAACAAAAGATTGTTTCTATTTAAAGAAACACTACCGATTTTTTTTTTAAAAAGATAATGCAAATCTATATTTTTGAAGCAATGCAATTATAATTATTTTTATAGATGCTAAATGCACGCCCTGAATTTGCTCGAAAGCCATAAACAAAATTATCATTATTATTATAATTGTTAAAAAACAATTAATAAACAAATTATCTCTTAAAGGCGGCATTGCTTAATTTATATTTTATGATTTATAAATAAGCTCTTCAGACGTGGAGTGGCCCACATCATTCAATTAATTTCAAAAGTGCACTTTATTGATGGCCCGCAGTGTACTTACATATATGTACGAGCATTACATTATTACATTTACTTTCCATATGGAAATTCAAGTGACCTTCGTCTGGGAGTGCGAACGAAATCGAGTGCAAAATAGGTCAACATTGCAGCAGCAGCAGCAGCTTAACATATCTCTCAATTCATTCTCCCGATTTGTCTGGAGGTTGTGACAAAGGGAAGGAGGAAGGGAGGTAGGTTCGAATGATTACCATTATACTTATAAGTAAGTCATTTCTATGGCTGAGTACTCACTGAAACTTTATTTGATACCCTGTACAATTTATAATACATTTAAATTTTTAAGGTCACAATTTTACAGGGTGTCTTCAAGTGATGTGTCTACTCTTGGTTACTCTGTTTGAACAAAAACTAGCTGCAGATCTGATTTATAATTCAAGCACTTTATTTTTAATATATTTACCATTTTACAGGGTATCTTCAAGTTTATCAGTTAGTTGTTAGCTAGCTTAATTAGATTATTATTAGAAGTTGCAATTTTGCAAGGTATACAACTTTGATCGACTTATCTCTTTATACCCTGTAAGAGCTGTTTAACCCACCAAAGCCATTGGAAATCTGTGCATATTTCAAGTACAATTTTCACTATACAGTTACAATGTCTTCAATGTGTATGCAATAGAGTTATCTTAATGGAATGCAAGCTAGCCCTACTTGACTTTCAATAGCGCTCAATCTATAAATAGAGTTTCTTCCAAAGGGGCAGACCACGCAGATCCATAGTCCCCTCGATTGTCTCCCGATAAACTCCATTTTGCTGTCCAAAGCGTAAATACTTACAGATCTTTTCAGGCGTAAAGTCATCGGCTTTACAAGCTGGTAGTTCGGTTTCGTTGTAAAAGACTCTAGAATTTAGAGAATTCTTTATAGATATATGCTATAAATACTAAAGAATTGAGGTTATACCCTGTTTTAGCGAATTCCACCAAGAGGGTCGTCAGACGATTGATTACCAGACTGTCTTCGGAATCCTTAGCAAAGTCTGGCCCCAAAATCGGCATGCGAATTGTATGTAGAGCATCATCCATGTGGGCAGGAAGGAGCTCAGGTTGGACAACTCCCTCGCTATAGGATTGGGAGAAGGAGATGCCGCTTGAGCCACGATATTCGAAGCTATAAATGGAAAGAGGTTCCTGGGCATATCCGGCATATCCCTCGGCGGAGACATAGAGGGGATATAGAAAGTTGAAGTCACCAAGGATATTCGACAGGGGAACTACTGTGCGCTCGTTCAGCTCCAGCTCCTGGACATCGTACAGCTTCAGCAGATCCTTCACAGTCTCCGTTGAGGTTCCCTTGGGCAGGAACAAGGCCAAGCGAAAGAGTTCCACAAAGTTTTCATTGAATTCCTTTAGATATTGCGGATTTGTATAGATGTGCAATAGAAGCAAGGCGCCTTCGCCAGCTCGAGATGAGATGCCGAGCACCCAGGGCACCTGATGGATCCGCCCAGCCACGTGGGACTCTACGAAATCCTCGTTGAAGAAGGACTCGGACGTTGCATCCTGTTCCACGACAGCCGCGTAGTTAACAATCGGTGCGTTGTTCCAATCCTTGAATATGTCGCCACTTTCCACTATCTTCAAGGCATCAACTCCACGCAGAGATTCGGCCAGTTGCTGGGTGTCCAGGCTACTCGACTGGGCGACTCCCACCTGCTCCGCCAGCTGACGAGCCTGGGACAAGGGATCTTTTACACGGACCATTGCCCCCAAGGCTGTGCCGCACAAGGATATGGCGCGTTGGAAGAGTCCTGTGCTAGGAGAAGGGACAGGAGAAGGAGGAGAGGGAGGGGAAGGAGAAGATAAAGATGAAAAAAGAAAAGAGGAGAAAACGGAATAGAATAGAAGAAGGGTATGAAGAAGAAGAATGATAAACATGAGAGGAAGATGAAGAAGGAGGAGGTCAAGAAGATGGTGGAAGGAAAGAAGGAAAAGAAGAACGTAAAGAAGATGAAGATGAAGAAGAAAGTGATGAAGGAAAAGGGAAATGAGGAGAGGCATACATATATACGAACCATAGAATGAAGAGGTGAGGAAAGCGGAGATGAAAATAATAGAGAAATATAGAATGAAGAAAGAAGTTAAAGAAAGAAGAAGATGAAAAGATATTGAAAAAGGAAGGGAAGGAGAATATGAAGAAGAAGAGACAAGGACTCAAGAGGAAGACAAGAGAAGACAAAAAGGCGGAGAGAAGAAATAGGAATAGAAAGTGAAAATTCTATTCCTAATTCTTCTGTCCTCCTTCTCGACTTCTCTTGTCTATTCTTCGACACATTGAATATCCCAAGTGTGTTACTCACCCTTCGAGTTGGGGCTGAGCATGTGGAGGTGAGTGGACATTCCGCCGGCACTGTGGCCAAAAATGGTCACCAGCTGCGGATCGCCGCCAAAGGAAGCGATGTGTCGCTGCACCCACTGAAGCGCCAAGCGCTGATCCTTGAGTCCAAAGTTGCCAGACATTTGACGATCGCCAGTGCTCAGGAAGCCTACGGAACTTGGCCATATAATACTACTGTCCATATTCAGATGACGGCTGCTGTTGCTTACCGAAAGGACCTAAGCGATAGTTGAGGGTGACCAGAATAACCTGCTGTGTGTCCATAAGATACTCCGGCCCAACGGAAAGGGGATCCGAGGAGCCACAGGAAAATCCACCCGCATGAATATAGACCATGACGGGCAGGGATTCCTCCTGAGACCCAGCAGGTCTGTAGACGTTCAAATAGAGGCAGTCCTCGTCCCCGAATACGGGCCAGGTTTTGAGGAAGTAGCACTTCTGCAAGCAACTGACATGGGGAACGCTGGCATTCCGTAATCCTTCCCAGCCAGCGGCAGCTATGGGATTCTAGAGGGTAACGTTAATCAGCTGTAGGAAAACTGAAGCTCAATAAGTTCACCTTGAAGCGTAGCTGCCCTACAGGTGGCTGGGCATAGGGTATGCCCATGAAAGCCTCAAACGATTCGCCTCGATATCCTGGCATCATTGTGCCACGAAGGCAGCCCTGATCCTTGAGGCACACGTCCAAATCGGCCCGCACCACCAGCGTTAAGACGAGAATCCCACTTAGAACTGTCCACATATTTCGAGCTACAATATTGATAAAAATCCCATCAGCTGTTCTCGCTTTTATAGCGGCTGTTGACTTAACTGCATTGCATGTCCAGATATCGGAAATACTATGGTTAAGACTCTAATAATCGGTTATAAACCTGCCTGAGTGACTTTAAAGACTATTATAAAAGTAAAGCTTAAGTTCAACGAGAGATAAATTGAATTATTAGCAACTACTTGAACTTATCTCAATACAGACTACCTTATACTCTTAGCCATTTTACAGGGTATAAGTGAAGACTTCAGTATCAAAGAAAGGTCGCTAAAATCTGTATTTAAAATAATAAATTTTCGATCATTAAAGAGCTGACAAAGATAAGGTTAAAATAAAAGAGCATTTCGAGATCTGTGTAAGTTTTTCAAATTGAAAAGATAACTGTATTTACAAATTTGATTGAATACAGCAGCAAAATAGCTGCCAACCCAAGCAACAATAGTCATTAATCATAATCATAGACTTACATTTCTATTACGACTAAACACGCATTCATATCAAAACTTATTGATTAAGAGTTACACTTAAACTATTGCTGTAATCTACGTGAATCAATTAACAATAGAACATTTATGAGTTGGAAACATGGGGGCTATGGAATCGATATTCAAGTTGAGTTAAGTTCAAATCGGCGACAGACTTCGACGTTGCGATTCACTCAGATCGGGATGCCAAAAGTCCAGGATGAGCACCAGGCGAAGCTGTGTTCCATTGTGCCAAACCTCGTGCTCGAAGCTATCGTCGAACACGAACAGATCGCCTGCCTGCCAAGTGCTGTTGATAGACAGAAGAATACCCATTAGCAGTAGTATAAGAATTTCAAAAATACCCCCCAAAAAACTATTAATATCTCCTGATGTAGATGAAGAAAAAATGACACAATACTTGCAAATGAAAACATGTTGAAATGAAAAAACTTGTTCTAAAATAAGGATAGAAATCTTAAACAATTTATTTTCAGGGCAGCTAAACAGTTTGTATCGTTAGGAGAGTAAGGAATTCAGGACAACCCTTTGGAAGTATGCAAAATTTAGAAAAACTGTGAAATATGGAAATCAGGAACTGACAGATATACCCTCCACAACACTATCAATAAATTCTGATATTGATGGTATGTGATAGTATAAAAATAACTTGTTCTAAAATAAAGATAATAATTTGAACAGAAGAGTAAGGAATTCATGACAACCCTTTTGAAGTATGCAAAATTTAGAAAAACTGTGAAATATGGAAATCAGGAACTGACAGATATACCCTCCACAACACTATCAATAAATTCTGATATTGATGGTATGTGATAGTATAAAAATAACTTGTTCTAAAATAAAGATAATAATCTGAACAGCTTGTATCGCCAGAAGAGTAAGGAAATCATGACAACCATTTGGAAGTATGAAAATGCAGCTCCTTTTTACACAACACTTTACATTGAAGACTTTCGCTCACTTTCTCACTGGGAAGCCTTTTGGCACTTACCGCTGCTGGTCGGCCACTCGCAAGCTGGTCAACTGGGGCTCCGGGGCCACCAGCGTGAGATGGACGCGCAGTCGGCAGTTGGTGGGTCCGCAATGTGGCCAGACGTGTGTCTGGGCCTGCATTGCGCTGAACTTCACCTGGCCACGAAGGCAGCTGGCGGAGGCGGGAAGCTTGGCGAGAAGAGCACAGGTGATGGGAGCCCGCTGGCAGTTGGCCTGGAGACGCCTTCCCTGGGCGAACAGCTCGAATTGCTGCCAGTCTCCAGTGTCGCGCAGTTGCTCCGCCTCGGGTTGAAAGTTGCCACGTGCGTTGAGCAGCGACAGAGCCTCGTTGCGGATGGCACGCCAGTTGTGCTGCAGTTGCTCCAGCTGGGCGGCAATCCCCGTCTCGGCCAGCGGCCAAAAGGGCTTGGCTCTCAGGCCGGGCACGTTGTAGAGTGAGCGTTGATAGGCGCTGGGAAAGAGCTTTTTATCCGCGCCACGTTGATGCAGCTGCCACGCCTCCTTGTGCCTGCCCAGACGCTGCAGCGTCTCGCCCAGAGCCAGGTAGAAATAGGCCTCCTGTGTGCCCACCTCCTGAGAGTCAATGGCAAACTGCAGGTAGGGCAAGGCACGAGCATAGTCTCCGGTCAATTGCTTGACCGCCAGTCCAAAGTGCAGCTGAGCAACTGCATCATTGGGCCAACGCTTGAGTGTTTCACCTGCCACAAGTTGCACCTGGGCCAAGCTGTAAAGAGTTGTGATTTATCAAGTTAGCCATCAACTGCTTCAACTGGCGGCAGGGGAGCACCACACACCCACTTATTGGACATCAGGTAACTGAGCGAGAGTTGATTCCGTGGCTGAGCCTCCTCCGGATAGCGTTCGATGAGCAGCTCGTGAATGGCCAACGCTTGCTGTGTGTAACCTGGAGAAGAAGAGGAGAAGATGTTAATTTATTTAACAAATATTGACATAGTAACATGTGTTACGGATTAAGAAATCCTAAGAAATAAAAATAAATATTGATCGATTTATCAAATTTGAACTCTTCTTCTTTTTAGCTATTCATATTTGAAAAAGTGTAACGATATTTATAAAAATTGAATTTATAATGAAATTCGAGGTCAACCCATGCTCAAAATTACCTTCCGATTAAAAATATGATCAGTTTTTACAGAGTTGTGAAAGTTTGAAATTGAAATATTTTTTTTTTAATGACTTTTTTATTGAAAATCTGATCAGTTTTTAAAGAGTTATGAATGTTTGAAGTTGGACAAGACAAGACTTTTCACAAGTCATCATTTTTCTTTCTCTTTTCTTTCGCCATCATCCTTCCAAATTTTTATTAAATGTTTTTCAGAAATACTACAGAAAAGTTGGGATGTCCTTCTTTCTATTCCCAACGAACTTACCCAGAAATCTCAAGTGCTGAATACAACGCTCGCCCGCCGCACGAAATTCAGCCTGATCCCTGGGGATCAGTTCACCAAAGGCCAGATAGCGTTTGTAGGACTCGACGGCCTCCTGGAGCAGCTGATTACTGCGCCCTGCATCCGCCATCCGCTCCAGCGCCTGTGCCCGGGTCAAATGTGCCGTCGGCTTGTGTGCGTATGTGTGTGTGAGGATGTTAAATGCACGCAAAGCTTTGGCAGGATTCTGGTGTTAGTTCGGGATTGGTTAGAGAACCGTGCAAATAGAGCGGGGATTAGCAAAAGAGAGAAGCGATTGGTTTAAAATAGTTGCAGCGCTGGTATCAGAGACATAGATCAACTGCTCGACTTGTATATACCCTGTACTAGGTCTAAAGTATGCTTAATCGCACATACTTTTTTATTTTAGAGAGCAGCTCTAACAACGAAATAAGTTGCGCCATTACTGAAGAGATTTTACTCAACTGCTCGACTTCTATATACCCTGCAAATATGGATTACGTTAGACAAAAGTACATACATGAAATAGTCTAGTTTTTAATCATAATAAAACATATTTAAAACTGAGCAATTTGACTTTAGTATACCCTGTAATTATGTAATACCTGTCCAAGTACAAGTTATTAAAAAACACAGTTGATCTTCGATTTTGGCTTCAGCTGCTGCAAGACTCAAGTGGGTGTGTCTTGTTTGGACCCTACAACAGAGATTAATCCTAAACCGAAGAGCAAGAATGTTTTTTGAGCATCTAAAAAAAGTTATTCTATATTTTCATCAATCTTGTAAGTTAAACTTCTTGTAATGAGTAACTCTCAATTTTATAGGGTATTTGTTAATAATTACTTAAGAGCTAGGCACATGAACTTAGAAAGCGAACATTAATTAAAGCTATGAAAGGACTTGACTTTTGTTTTAGTGTCTCTAGTGATTGTTGAGCTTTAAGTTGAAAAGAATCGAACAACATATAATATATCTGAAGAGTTCATTCAAGGGGATTCCCCTCAACTCACCTCATTGATCATTTCGGCATTTGCCTTGCGCAATTCCTGCTCAAACTGATCATCGATATCGGCATCCTCGACGGCCTTGGCGCCCGTTGGATTCTTGGCTTTTATTTCTAATTAAAAAAAATCATAATTATTCCGATATTAAAACAGTTGATATTAAGATTTAAGAGACGCCAATTGAACGGTTAATATCGAGAGCTCCAGCTTAAGATCTAGGATTAGCATGTTGATTTGTACTATAACTATGACTTACTATGCATATTAACGTATTTCTTAGAGTAGGTGTATCGTATGCCATGATCAGATATAACATATATATATTTATCAAAATATATATTTTTTAAATAGTTTAAATTACAATAGACTTATGATGGATGATGGTTTCAGTTCGAGATGTGCTTGTAGATTGTTTTTGGTTTTTGTTTTGGTTTTGGTGTAAATTGTACATTTAGTAATTACGTGTCCAGGAGGGATCATCTGAATCTGGATCACTTTCGAATTCCTTGGCCGGCAGTCGGCCATACTTGGCTTCCAACCGGCTCATGAGTTCGGCATCGTCGACATCTGATATTTCGTCCTCCTCCTCGTCGCTTATTTCCTCCTCATCGCTTTCGTCGTGCTCGTAATCCTCAATATCGCCATCTTCGTATTCCACATAAATATCCGTAGCTGTTGTTGGTTCGGCTTCTCGTTTGGGTTCTGGCTCGGGTTCGGGCTCGGGCTCGGGTGAATGTTCGGGTTCGGGTTCCGGTTCGGGTTTTCGTTCAAATTTAGGGTCTGCTTTCGGCGCCATCTTGGCTCTGTACATGACACTGAGTTGCTCGAAGGTTTCTGGCACATAGCTGGCATTGATCGCGACATTATCGTCGCTCTCCTCAATATCGCTCATCTCCACTTCGATTTCCTCCTCGATTTCGATCTCCTCTTCCGAATATTCCTCTTTGGGGAAATAAGTTTGATAATAAATATGAAAAATCAACCTGCATAATTCACGTTCAAAATACTTTCAAGTGGCACAAACAAAACTTGAAAATGTTTGGAAACAATTTCGGACAGACCGAAATTCGGAATAGGTTTTAGAATTGTTTGTCAACCGTCATCGAGTGGGAGTAGTTCCTCGACATCATCGGGTATATTATCCTCGGCTGTGGCTATTGTCAGTCTGCGTCTCATGATGACCTCCGGATTGGGCTCCTCCGCCTCCGCCTCGTCTATGTTGTTGACAGAGATTAGTAAGTATATATACTTGGGAGGCAACAAGAACAAAGCCATACGACAAATTTACATACATAGATATTGGCGCATACGTTTTAACAAAGCTGTGACTACAATAATAATAATATTTATAATTATAATAGTAAATTAATTGTGAAAAGAACAACAACAATTGTATTATTTTCAGACTTAAACTTAAACAATTTGTTTTAGACAACAACCATGAAATGAAATCAAAGAAAGTGCAAAATTTGGTTCATACTCGTATCTTCGAATCGAGTGTCGAAAAAATCAATTGGGTTAATTTTAGTTTGTAAACTTGGTTAATTGATTGACGACATTTAAGAATTTGAATTTGACTTTACATTGAGTAAATTTTAGATGCTTTTTGGGGTGTGTTATTAAGAACGTAAAGCGGCCTCATTTATTTTTATAATTAGGAACTGCCAATGCCAAATCAGATCGTAAATTGGCATTAACAGTTCTTAATACAAGCAGAGAGCATTATTTAGTCGGAATTTGGCTGAGCAGCATTGAAAACTCACTTGTATTTGGATTTTTCCTTATCAATACAAGGCGTGAAACAAGGGCAAGTGCAATGCCAACGCCAAATTTAACGGCAACTGGAAAATTTGATTGTTCATTTTAGTCAACAATTTGCAAATTCTAACGAAAGAAATGAAATTATTTATATTTTGCACTTTCTTGTACAATTCTCGACTAGTTTTAAAATTTAAACATATTTTACAAGTTTTTTTTAAATTGGAGCATGGAATATTCAGAATCTCTTTAACCGTTCACTGGCATCACCTTAGTCCTTTTCTCAAGGATACTTACGTGATCCCAACCAGGATGCTGTTGAAGGTGCTTCCTCCTCCGCCTCCTTCTCCTCGGTGTCTTTGGCCTGATCCTGATCGTGACTGGCTTTACCACTGGCAGCTGCTTGACGTGGCTCAGGTTCATCATCCTGATCATTATCCTGATCCAGAGATTCAAAACCATCATCATCGTCATCATCCTGCAAATATCAAGAAAGTGATTAGACTCATTTTGAGATAGGAATTGTTCAACCAACCTGATCTAAAGTATCATCATCATCATCATCATCGTCGGCAGCGTCCGGAGCACTTTGAGCTGCAGCCTCAATGGATCCTTCCTCTTCATCATCATCATCATCATCGAAGTCATCATTATCATCCTCCTCTTCAGCTGTCGTCTGTGGCTGAGATTGCGAAATGTTTTGCTCCTCTTCCTCCTCATCTTCGTCCTCTCCATCAATGTCATCCTCCTCTTCTGCAGTTTCCGGCGCACTTTGGGCTTGAGATTGCGAAATTGTTGGCTCAATGGATTCCTCGAGCTCCTCATCATCATCATCATCATCAGCGTTATCTTCATCTTCATCTTCGTGCTCATCTTCATCAGCTTCGGATTGAGTTGGTTCCACTGACTCTTCAACCTCGTCTTCATCATTCTGAAATAGTAAGAAATAATAATTTGAATTCTTAAGACATTAAGTCTGGAATTCCCCTCCTTACTTCATCTTCCTCTTCCTCCTCAGCAGTTATATTTTCAGCTGCATTATTGTCCTCCTCCTCTTCCTCCTCCTCTTCAGCTTCGTGTTCCTCTTGGGCCTCCTCTTCGCCTGAATGCTGCTCATATTCATCATCGTGCTCATCATCGTGCTCATCATCGTGCTCATCATCGTGATCCTCGAGAGCCGCTTCATGTGATCCATGTGCATCATGTTCATCCTCCTGGCGATGTTCCTCCACCCAACCATCAAAGTAGTTGGAGTAACGCGATTGAGACAATGGTGTGTCCACTGTAATTCAAATTTAGTTATAATTACGAATGATCTGGAAGTAATCTATATCTGGACGAGTTCTCACAATCGTCTAGACCGCGATTCTCCATTATGATCAGGCCCACGAGTCCCAAGAGCACAGCCATCAGGGAGAAGAATATGATCTTGGCGCACCAGTGACCGCCAGTGCCGTGTTGCTGCTGCACGTGGAGATGCACGTCATCGTTTCCCATCTTTGTGATGTGAACGCCGTGAGAAGATGAGTCGTCATCTTCTGTACATATCAAAATCAAATTAATTACAGACAACTAAACGGAGGGCGAAGTGGGGGCGGTTAGTACAAACAACCCGATTAGCAAAATAAAAGATTGAATAATTGCATCAGAGGCATCTTCAAATGGGGAATGAGAGGGGAATGGGTTTAATCACGGCTGCCACACTTGAATTCTTTTTTTTTGCACTTGAAAAATGCTGATCTGGAAATGATCACAGTCGCTTTTCTTTTCTTTATTAAAAAATTAAGATTTCAAAACAAATTTTGAATAATGGTCAAAAATGCGGAAAATGTTTGAAAACTTAACCGTGATTTCTAAAACATTTTCATTTTTGTTTTAGTGAAAAAATGAAGGATGATTCTTTTTTTTGCATATTTATTCTTTTTATTTTTTAATTGCGCATTCAGAATTTTCCAAGTGGCGACCGTGGGTAAATTAGTTACTGCATATGAGTTGCTACCTTGGAAGCTCGATTGTCGTGAAACAGTCACGTCCCCTTCGGATTTGCGATCATCTAAACAAAGAGTTAGTGACACTGATTAACAAATATACCGATTGATAACAACACTTGATTGCAAAGTTCATGAACGACAGAGAATATGTATCTATGTATCTGTTGTTGTTGTTGTTGTTGTTGTTGATGCAAAACAAAGAACGCGCAGAGTCATGCGCTTGGGCATATGGCCAAAAAAACAAAAAGATACGAAATACGAATAAATAAAAATAAAAGAAATGAAAAGTCTCTGCATAGTATGTATCTCTGTGTGCGTGAGTGTGTGTGTGTGTGTGCGTGTGTGTTTGTGTTTGTGTTTGTGTGTCCAAACTCTGGTGGGTGTAATAAATGTCTGTTCACGGAAGTCTCTTGACTTTGTGCATATTTATAATTTTACTCGTATGATTGAAGCCAATGATAATAAATTAATAAGTTGAACTCGTCAGCTTACAACTCTATTTAAATTTCAATTAGATCAAATCTTTTAAAGAGAATCCGCCATAAAGATGGCGGCAGTAACGAAAGAGTGTGAAAGAGCGCGGGAGAGCGAGAGCGCAAAAGGAGCTGAAAAATCTACCGGTATTTGTTTACGTTGCAGCAGATAAACCAGATAAATAAACGTTTATCTTTATCTTGCAATTCACTATGCTCAGGCTTAAAATAAACACGAGCTGAAATTTAGAGATACGTGTATGAGATAATATACTTTTTGGCCAGCGCACAAAAAACTTCTTTAGCCCATTTATCCCGGTCAAAATATTTCAATAGATTTTATTGAAGCGCGTGTCCCAGCAGCATGACAGCGTATAGAAATCATAAAAAGAAAATGTATTTCAAAAATACATTTATACTTTTTCTCAGCGGCGCACGCATAGCGACAAACAGCACATAGCAATGTATAATTTTATATAATAGGGCAAAGTTATTTTTAAAGTCGCTCGACAATATTATTTATGCTAATAAAAGAAACAGACAGCTACGATTTTTGACTACAACTTAAAGTGTGTGTGTGTAGAGATTTAATCCCAAGGGCCCAACGATTTTCCACTCACCACGTTTTTTGCGCTTATCCTTACGCTTTCGCGGCTGTACATCGCCCGACATAATTCTACAACTATATTAATGCCGATTTCTTTTCGTATAATATGTATGTATTTCCGAATCGCTGTATGTTTTACTTTATTTTCGGTTTTTGAGATGTTGGAATCCGACCGCGAACAGCTCAACCGCGATCACGATACGCAACTAAACCGAATCGAGCGAGCAGCCAGACGTTGGAACTGCAGCTGCTGGCGGCAGAGCTTTCTCGATTCGCTTTATTCGAAAATAGCGGGAAACTAACTTAAGTTTTTAAGCAGAGTGACTACAAAAAGGGATAGCCACGATTACGATTCTTAAATTCAACTCAATACTTGTAAAATGAAACGCAGTAAATTATTTAAATATGACATTCTTGAAGAATTTGAATTAATTTGCATTCAAACTGCCACTGTTGTGTTTAACAGAGCCGTAACAGGAAACAACAATGGCAGCACTGACCTTAGTTAAATTTGGTATTTTTCGTTAAAGTAGTATTTGTCAGGCTTTGGTCACACTGATTAGATTTACTACCATAAATTACAACAAAAACGAGGGAAAAACAACCCAGCACAAATTATGTATAGATACGATTGGAATTAAAGTCAACAAAAACCCGTTGAAGGATCTGGGCCAAGTGCAACATTGTGGTAAGTTGAAAACGAATAGAAACAGTTGCTTGAGATTCATTTGTAACAGTTTCGGTCACAGTGTTTGGTGGAGACGACGACGACGACGATCCAGACAAAACCATCGGCGGCGGCGGGGGAGGCAGCGGATCAATTAGCCACGCCTTAAAGCATCCTTAATGCAGCTATGGCCGGTGATATGTCTATAGGCTGTGCCGCTTTAAAACGATCAACCAAACTAAAGAGTTGCACGAGTGCCGCTGATACCGACTCGATGCAGATGCCGAATGAACGCAAGGAAAATGGCAATAACACGGGATTGTTGAACCACAAGCCACAAAACATGAGAGGCGGCCTCAGAGTCTACAAGATTGTTATACTTGGGGATGGCGGTGTCGGCAAATCGGGTAAGTGCACTGACAGACAGTTCGAAGAAAGTTTTATCACTGCGCATTTTGATTGGGTCTGTGAAAAATCAATAAATTATCTCAATTTCTTTTACGCTTTGTTTTACGGCCGACACAACCCCACCCCCTTACCGTACGTACGGTATGCTTCGTGCGTTCGGCTAACTTTGCGTGTACACAAAACAAAACACACACACACACAAACAAACAAACAAACATATACGCACACCAACAGCTGTTACCCTGCAGTTCGTCAGCCACAGTTTCTTGGACTACCATGACCCCACAATTGGTGAGTTGCCCAGTTTGAAATAGTCGATAACCCATCGATTACATCTCTCGATTACATTACACATTGCTCGTGGCTGTTCAGAGGATTCGTATCAGCAACAGGCGGTGATTGACAATGAGGCCGCTTTGCTGGACATACTCGACACTGCTGGACAGGTTGAGTTCACGGCCATGCGGGACCAATACATGCGTTGCGGTGAAGGTTTCATCATATGCTATTCGGTGACAGATCGCCATAGCTTTCAGGAGGCATCCGAGTATCGTAAATTGATAACACGCGTTCGCTTATCGGAGGATATACCGCTTGTGTTGATAGCCAATAAAGTGGACCTCGAATCTCAAAGACGTGTCACAACCGAGGAGGGCAAAAATCTGGCAAATCAATTTGGTTGCCCCTTCTTTGAGACATCCGCAGCGTTGCGTCATTACATCGATGAGGCTTTCTATACTCTCGTAAGGGAAATTCGTCGCAAGGAGATGCAAAAGGCGCTGGGCACCGACAACAACTCCGAGAAGATTCACACACGTCATCGCAGTCGCTGGTGGCGCATACGTTCCATATTCGCTTTGGTTTTTAGACGTAGACGCAACTTGAACTAAAAGACAACAGTAATTGGAACAACATCTTTATGATGAAAATGAAGAATACGAAATGGAAACTCTTCGATTTGCAGTGCAATAATAATACTATATTTATTTGGCTATATATACGGTTCGTATATGGCACAACCAATTATACATATGTATGTATATGTATGTGTTGTCATGCTAAAAGTCTAATCATTATATTTGCAAAAAAAAAAAAGCATCAAGAATTTATGTATGTAATTGTTATGGCCAAAATGGCAACTAACTAAGTGACATGTCAGTGGTTTAATAGTTTATTTTTGTTTGTTTAATTTTTAATTTTGTTTGTTAACGATGCCACTTGTATTTGTATTGTTGAGTGGAATGATAAGACAAATGACAAGAGATGAGACGAAATTAGATATATTCATATATATCAATATATTTAAGCACCAATCCAAATGATACATATTAGCAATGCACATAAAGTATGTAGAATAAATTATAAGAATGTTGATTCCTAACACAAACAAATTGGCAAACAAACAAACCAAATATAAGAGATGCATTTAAATTGAACGATAAAATTATAATAATAATAATGTTGAATCAAAAACAAAACGAAACGATACAAAACTGAGTCCTAGCAAAGCCAATAAGTCATAGTTCAGGCTATATATATTAACGAAAAAGTCAAGAGAGATAGAATGAGCTTTAAGTCGCAAAACTGTCCAATAAACAAATAAAACGCAACACAAGCCAAGAAATAAGTGTGAAACGAAAAGAATTATGTATTATGTGCATGTATTATTATTATTATAATTATGAATATTGAATATTATTGAAAGAGCGCACACATTAACTAATCGAATAAATGTTGAATTTAAAACGCATGTATACTAAACATATAAGAACGAAACGATCCAAGGGATTAAAATGCACAAAGAACAGAAGAAAGCATCCATTGAATTGTCCAATGTGATTTTAAACATACTATTCACAAGCGCTTAGCATTTGTTGTTTAAGTTTATGGCAATTGCAAAAATGTTTAGTGTTAACGCTTTTAAGTTTATTTATTATATTATTATTATTATTAGTTGAACTGTTCTCTGTTTTGTTAATTACTTTTTAACATCCCTAACGTTCTCTAAGCATCACCATGAGTTCCTCTCATCAATGTTACTGCATCACAGCACAGTATCATTTTTTGTAACAACAATTCGAAATTGTTGAACAACTTGTCACCAAACTGATTTAAGAAAAACAATTCAAAAAACCAAACAAAATCGAGCTATGTAAAATTACAAATCGAAAGATTGTCAAGTATATTTAATTATTTTTTGTCAGTTAATTAAATGCGGGTAAATGAAAGCAAGCTTTCCAAAAAAAAAACTACAAAATGTTAAATATCACATACAAGTATGTATTTCCCATTAAACAATAACGACTTAGTAACTAGTAGATTAATGCGAATTTTATAATAGAGGGGCAGGCTTGGAGCAACCCAACTTGCATTGTTTTCCTTTTTTTTTGACATCAATTTAGATCGCTTCGAGTGATCAATTGAACTATTTGATTCGAACATTTCAAATGTAAAACAAAGAATTAAACATACAAAAAAAGACCCTCAATAAAGATTTTTGAAACCCCGTTAAAAAAGTGACTTTTTATTAGATACGTTTGAATAAACAGTGAATCGAATGTTATATCAAAATGTAAAAATCGACTAAAAATTTTAATATATCGAGTCTTCCTAAAAAATACAATAGACTCGGGTATGTTTTGAGTTGCTAGGTCGAAAATAAAATTCAAACTTTTATAGCTTTGCTTAAACTGTTACGTGTTTCAAGCGATCAATGCTCTCAAATTTTAATAAATTCCAGTCGTTCACTTTTCCAAAAATTCAAATTTTCAAATCTTAAGTTTTAACATTTTGCGGATATGCCCATATACTTACCAACAGAAAACTATTCCCATATTATATACATATGTATATTGGTCATATTTAAGCTAAAGACACCGAATTTTGATTTTTATAGTTTTTTTTTATTTTTTATTTATTTAGTAAAATATTCAATTTTTTTTTTTGTAATTTTGAAAAGAAATGATTTTTTTGGTTTACGTATGTATATGTACACATATACACACATATAATTCTAATTTTGGTAATCTGGTAAATGTGTTTGTTGTTGGTTTTGTTTTATTTGTATAGGAAGCAAAACTTTGAATGCACAAATTTACAATTACTTTCGCGTTTATTTCTTGTTCATATTTTGTTGTTGTTTAAATGGTGTAATAGTAACTGTAGAAAATAGTATATATGTATATATACATATACATATATGCATATATATAAATATATGTATATGCATATGTATATATAACATTTGTAGAAAACGGCGCATTTTCTTTTGAGTTTTGTGTGAGAATTACACGATTTGACGGTACAAAATACAAAAAGAGACATACACATATATGTATTGTATATATTATTTATATATAGGTATATATCCATATATATATATTGGTATTTTATAAAATCATAAAATACGCTCATTTTTCTTGTGTTTAATGCAAAATACAAATATTAAAAACTCGAACTTGCTTTTTTTTGCTTGTGAAAATTGAATGCATCTCACTTGTGGCTTACGTTTAAACAGTATCATTTGTGTATTGTTTGCAAAGTATTTATAATATTCAATCTTTTTTTGTTGTTGTTTTTATTTTGTTTTGTTTATTGGCGGTCTCTGTTTGAATATATATATATATATATATGTATGTATATATATATATGAGTCAAAAAATTGTAATTGGTATGTTTATGAACTCTTTCTTCAGTATTTGTTTAGTCCGTTTATCATATTTAAGACTTTGAAAAAATGAATAACTGCATCCATTACTCATCAACACAGATACACACACACACGCACGCACGCTCGCAGATGCACACCAAGAAGCGTAGTAGACAGATTTGTTGGCTTGTTATCTCAAATAATCAACGGATACGATGATATAGGACATAGTATGCATAAACATATCTAAGTGTATATATGTATGTATATATAAATGTGTGTATATATATATACGAGTATGTATTTTTAGTTGTTATGTTGACTGATTTGACGCCGTAAGAGTTACAAATAATAATAATAATGCAATATTTATTATTGTTGTTTACTTCGGTTAATAACTACTCTAGACTGTATATAAAATCAAATCCGCATTTGACAATTTGCCCGGTTCTTGATGTTCTTGTTGTTTATAATTTTCATCATTTGTTGTTGTCGCTTTAGTTGTTTGCATGTTGTTGTTGTTGGTAGTTACCGGATTCCCGCATGCTATCTGGTTTTGCAGTGATTTCTTGTTATTCTTGTAAAAGGTGTATGTGTGTGTGGTTTTTGTTGTTGTTGTGTATGTATAGAATTCTGATATTTGCTCTTTTAGAGCAAAAGGCATCTGGTCTTCTTCCGTTTTTTAACTTGCAGTGCAGCCCTAGTTGCTGTCTCGAATACCTCTCGCACACCCTCCTTGGACTTGGCCGAACACTCCAAATAGGCAAAGGCATTAATTTTCTCAGCCATAGCGCGTCCCTCCTGCGGCTTAACCGGCTCCTGCTTCATCTTTGCCAGATCCTACAGAGAACAGATTCGAGAAAAAAAAAGATTATAAATATTTAAAATCATAAGTAATAACTTCCAATACTTACCCGAATTGTGTTGGGATCATTTCGCAAATCTTTCTTATTGCCTACCAAAATGATTGGAACATTGGGACAAAAGTGTTTGACCTGTTGCGAATTTAATAAAATGTTAGTAAAACAGAATTGTAATGGTATACAAGTGTTTGTTTACCTCTGGCGTCCATTTTTCGGGAATATTTTCTAGTGAATCGGGTGAATCCACTGAGAAACACATAAGTATAACATCAGTGTCCGGATAACTCAGCGGTCGCAGTCTGTCGTAGTCCTCTTGACCAGCTGTATCCCATAAGGCCAACTCCACCTGCAACAGATAAACGAAATCATGCCATTAATAAAGATTGATTGTATATAAACACACATGTAACTAATGTATATTATGTGGATTGTGTATGGGATGGACTGATAACGCCCGTTAACTTTGCAATTATGTAGCACAAAAGCGTTTTCATCACAAAGACGAAGTCGCAGACGAGAGTCAACTTCAAGTTGAAAGATAGCAAGGAACTGGCGGAAATGCCGAACGTATTAATCAGACACAATACGTAGGAATGATGTGAACGACAGACGCAGGGGCACACACAGATACACGCATACATACATACAAACATCTTATATTTACGTTACGTGTGTACATCATATGTAAGCGCTATCCAAACACAAGCGCCGCCATATTGTGCTGCGCAAATTGTTTATGCCGAAAAACGTATAAAAATATTAGAAACGAAACAATTTGCAAAATAACCAAAAATAAATACACAAAACATGACTTAATGCAAATCAAAATGGCATAATTTTTTTTTGTAATACAATTGAGAGCGAGAGCGCGCGGTACTGGCTCCAAACGTGAGCACAGGTACCAATTGGACGTGGGGTAAGGTAGAAAGAGAGGCATGGAGAGAGAGAGTGTGAGGCAACGCGCAAAACTGTATGTGCGCAACGGGCTTGTATAAGACGAATGGAAAGAGCAAGAGCAGAGCACAGCACAGTACAGCAAGAAACGGAAGGAAGGGAGCTTGCTATACAAGTACTTGTATTAGTAGTAGTACTAGCCCTGTCTGTGTGTATTCGTGCGTACCACTCTGCCTGCATGTGTGCGTGTGTTTGTGTCATTATATGTGCAAGGAGAGAATGAGCGGGAGAGACGGAGTCAAGTATGCCTTCCGACAATTGATATTGACTCACAACTTTTTTTTTTACATGTCTAGTGCACTACGGAGAGGAAGGGGTTGCATGTGGGGGAGAGAGAGACAGAGAGAGTGATGCTAGTGGATAATATAAATACAAATCGATGATCAGATGATTTTACATGCTGTAGGGTTGGTAGCGGATAGATAGGTGGACTATAAACATAAACTTACCTGCTTTCCATCAACTTCGATATCGGCGACATAATTCTCGAAGACAGTCGGCACATAGACCTCAGGGAATTGATCTTTGCTAAAGACGATCAAAAGGCAAGTTTTACCGCAGGCACCATCGCCGACAATTACCAATTTCTTGCGAATCGTCGTCATTGGAGGTTCTGGAAGTGGCAGAGCAGATGCAACGACGACGTCGACGATGCGTTGTGTTTAATTTATTTGCGAAAACTGCGCGAGCTGGTTGAAAATATATAAGTGAAAAAGCCATACACACACAAATCAACACTCGTAGAGGAGCCACAATCTCTCACTCTCACACACACTTGAGTCATACACTTTGAATGGCTCTCTTGCTTGTTTGTTGTTGTTGTTGTTACTGCTGCTGCTGACGATCTATGGAAAAGAAGAAGCATCAGCGAACAGCCGCATGAGGCGTTTTTGACAATCACCCGTTGTTGGAAGTGGGGGTTCTTTTGGCCAGTTATGTATATATGTGTGTATGTAAAACAAACTGCATTGCTTTGCTAACCGTCTCCAATTGTTCAGCGCATGATACATACATATGTACATAGATACATATACATAGATAAATGTATATACTATATGTATTTGAAAGCCCGTGATTTTATATATTTTGGAGATTTGCCACTGCTACCAATGCACATATATATTTACTTTGCTTTAAGTATACATTTAAATGTTTTTTTTTTAAGATAGTCCAATGGTCGCGTCATAAGTTTGTTTCCTCGCCCGCCACCAACTCTTCGTGCGTTTGTTCCAAAAACATCATCATCCACTCGCATTTATGTATAATACATACATACGTATATTGTCTGTGAATTGGATTGCATAGCTGTGTGTGCGAGTAGTTGTATGTGTGTGTGTGGAATTTTTTCACTGCTCTCAACTTTTTCACACTTACAATTAATTATATTTTGTGTAACACTCAGCACGAAATCGACACTTAATATGCTTACAAAATGGCACAAATTTGTTGATTCTTATGCGTCTACCGTTATTCGTTTCGTATAAAATGTATTACAATTAAAAATTCGACGTTTTTTTCTCATGCAAAATGACGATGAATTTTCTTGGTAGATGAACAACCAACGCCTTCGTGCGCCGCAGAGTTGCACTTTGATTATAAGTGCTGGAAAATGCCAACTAGTACTGAAACAGAAACATCGAACAGCTATCGATATATTAAACGTTATTGTGTATTATTATTATTATTGCCATTGTTTCAAATTCAACTATTGCTTAAAATAAATAAAGTTACTCTTAGTTTAGTTTGAGGATTAATTTCATGTGCCTTATTTTTGATAAGCCAACGAATCGGTAAAGTACTAATCTATCGGCTGACCGCCACAATCTGACGACCGTTCTGAGCTAGAAATGGTCACGGCGCGTAATTTAAATAAAATTGTTTAATTTTGCAAGATTTTAGGCTTTAACAAGAATTCTTGCAAAATTTCAAGTCTCTAGCTTCAAATTTAGAGAAAATGCAAGAAACAATCCTTTAAAAATATGGATAGGTGCATTTTCTAAGAACCAAGGCTGCCACATGTTTTTAAACTGTGGCGCCATCTTTTGTTTGTCACTAACGGTCGTGCCACTTTGTTAAAAACAAGAGTAAAATCGATATCTTTTTGTTTCAAGATGTGGCGCGAACTGCAATTTTTGGTTTTATCTAATGCAAATAAGAGCTGGCTTAGTTATTGAACATAATATTGCACCAATTGGATATTCTGACTTGTACAAAAATTTGCAATATATATGGCAAAACAGCTTTTGATTGACAGCTCGTTTGTTGCAAGGCTGCCAAAAGATTCAGTTCAGGTAAATACGGTTAATATTAAATAAATTCAAAAGACAACGGCATTAGAATGATAATGATAACTCTTTTTATTGGCTTCAAAAATTGGCTGGAAAGCCAAATATGTCTAACTTAACAAGATGGTTTTTATGTATGTAGTTTGATGGAATTAAATCAGTTCATAAGAACGACGGTATTATTAATTTTACTAAATTTATCACATCGTCACCAGAGAGTCAATATTTTTTATGGATTTTTCATTGTAACATTGTTTTTTTGTTTTTTTTTGTAAATAACACTAGCTTAGAAGTTCAAGAAATTTTGCAATCCCATACAAATAATAACTGCTCCTAAGTAAATTTAGAAAAATTGGAAAAACTTTATAACACTTTTTGCGTTTGAGATAAATGAAAGAGTTGTCAGTTGTCTGGGATTGAAATTCTTATAAGCTAGTGTAGTTAATGCAATATTTATATACATTTCAATTGGTTCCGTTTAACATGCATTTATTATTAAAAGAAAATAGGAAGAAATCGAATCTACTCGTATACGATAATTAACAGGCCTTAGAAGCTATAACGCCAAGGCCCCTCCACTTAGTTCACTTAGTTGCTAGATACATATACGATTAAGAGCTGGAACTACCATAAACTGCTGGGAGTTATGGGTGGCAGGTGATTACCGCAGCGGGGAAAGTTGGCCGGCACGGGCGGTAGGTCCTGGAGAGTGCCGATTTGAAAGACCAGATTCATGCCGATCACAATGTGATACTGGAAGTGGCAATGGAACAACCAGAAGCCGGGATTGTCCGCCCGGAATCGCAAGACGGCATATCCATTATTTGGCACCGCAACCGTATCCTTGAGCGCAGGCTTCAGATAGTGGCGTTCCAGCATCCCACGTTGATCGAGGTCGAGGGCATGCTTCAGGTTCATTCGCTTGATGTTCGTGTCCGGGGATCGGCCCATTCCAAGCACATAGAAGGATGTGCCATGCAGGTGGAAGGGATGACTGATGTTGATCTGCTGCACTTCATCCACGAGCACCACCTCGACAATGGCATTCAATGGGATGTCAATCTTGTGCGTGCACTGACAATTCTCCCCGCAATCCGACGGCCTGTTGTCCCCATTGCAGTAATACTCCTCCGGAATGTCCTTGTACTGGGACAGCATCGGCGACGGAGGTGCTATATAGGAGACCTCGTCGATGAGCGAGATTAAATGGTCAGCATCAGAGGCGACTATATGTAGTGTAGAACGAATCGTGGTTAATGCAGCTTGACTTTGGAGTCCTGTTCGACTTTTAGACAGGATATTGCATCGATTTGTTATGGTTAAGATTAAGAATATATGTAAAGCAAAGACTATATATTATTGAGATGGTGTGGGGAAACTTTAAATTCGATATTGTAAACCATCTTTCTAATACATAGTCTTTGGGAGTTAACACACTTAGAACTATAACTAATAATAAGCATACACATACAAATTAGAATTATCACCGTAACATTCGATTCAGACACTAAATCTACAGAGGGGGTTAATAAATAATTAGGGATGCAGTTTGTATAGCAGGAGGATTAGGGTGATCCGCAGATGCTGGTGCTGTTGCTGGTGCTCAGTACCAGGATACAGGTGGCACATGGTCACCGCAGCGGGGGAAACGCGGCGGCACCGGGGGCAGGTCGGCTTGTGTGCCGATGTGAAAGACGAGATTCATGCCGATCACGATGTGGAAGAGAAAGTGACAGTGGAAGAGCCAATAGCCGGGATTGTCGGCCCGGAAACGCATCACGACGTATCCGTTGTTGGGCACGGCAATTGTGTCCTTCAACGGTGGCTTCGAAAAGTCCCGCTCCAGCATTCCCATGCGGTCCAGTTCCAGCGCATGCTTCAGATTGATCTTCTTGATGGACTTGTCCGGCGACCGTCCCAAGCCAACGACATAGAACGCCGTGCCGTGCAAATGGAAGGGATGACTGATATTCACCTGCTGCACTTCGTCCACCAGAACGACCTCGACAATCGCTCCCAGCGGTATGTCCACCATGTGTGTGCACTCGCAGTTGGGTCCACAATTCGGCGGACGATTGTCCCCGTTGCAGAAATACTCTGGCGGGATGTCGTCGATCTGTGAGAGCGGCGGGGCCGGTGGAGATATGTAGGAGATTTCATCGACGAGCGAGGTCAAATGGTCACCGCTAGGCACAACTGAGTGTTTGTGTATTTTTGTTGTTGTAAGCGATCAGTTAGTGTGATTGACCAATTGATTGACCCCGATTGAAGCATTTGCGTCGATCAGTTTTTAGTAGTACAAGTAACGAGCATAAAAAGTCAAGTGTTAGTGTTAGTTGAAGCAAAACAGGCAATCGATCGATCTACCAAAAATCCAACCACTTACGTACCCAGAAATCTATTGTAGGTGTTCGGTATGAAGAGTGTCTTCGGGTCGTACACATAGAACCTGAAAGGTAGAAAGATCTTCACATCGGGTCTCTCGACCAAAACGCTCTTGTCCACTTTCTTCGCATTCTTTAGATTTGACACACAAATCGCATCCGCACGCTTGCGATCGCAGATCGCATCCAACGGGTTGAGAATCTGTAAGCAATACCAAATAGAAATTCTTAAAAAACTGATCATTCTAAGTACATATCATTGGGAATTTCCATTGTTTTACGGGTCGTATACTTAACTGAAAAATAGCGTACGTCGAGGCTTGGTGCAAAGATATTGAGAAAATAGTGACATACAGTTGGTCAAGTAAGTTTATGTACACAAATAAAAAAAAACACATTAATTTTGTTTATTTACAAATTAATTTTTTTGTTGTTTTACGTAAATTGAAAGCAAAGTAAAGTTTTTATTTTGGTAAAGTTAATTACTTGCCAAACTGTAGATAGATATAGTTGGTGTATAATAAGGAAATTGTGGCACACATTTTGTTTTATTTTACACATTTTTATTAAAATTGATTTAAACAATAAATATACATTTAACGGGCAGTTAATTGGGTTCTGTTCATGCTTTACAAATCTTCAGTTTCTTTTGTCCAGTTTAAATATTCATATTTTTTTTGTTTTTGTATTTTTTGTACAAGTTGCAAGTACTTTAATTTGTTTAAACAATAGCAAATGCATGTTGTGCGTTAATTGATAATTGTCCAAACTCGCAGCTATTAAATATGACTGTGAGAAGAGCCAATGAGAGAGTATATTGGATTTAATAGACCCTAGGCATTAGGCATTTTACATACAAGATATAGTTAAGCATAATAGATACATAATTCATTTATATAGACATTTTATGTACATTTATAATTATTTATAGAGATTTTTTAAGAGATATTCATACATATACAAGTATATATTCATTTCCATTCGCATTTCACACACACAAAAAAGCCCTGCGAATTTCCCTGAATTTCCCCCGTCAAAGGGAAAAGTGGGAAATTGCAGAGGGTTTTTTTGCTTAGGCACCAGCGTGTTTTCATTTCGGCCCTTCTATACACATACATTAGTTTAAATATACACTTTAAACATAACATTCTTGACACTCGGCAGATGGTGGAGCATCGCAGTGTCAAGGCATCATCGGGGGAATTCTTTTTGGAGGGGGGAGGGGGGGATGGAGAAAATCTTATATTTTATGGCTGCTTTTTACATTTGTTTTTGTTTTCGTTTTCGATTCTTTCCGAATGGGCTTTAAGGTAAAAAAGACTTTTCATTGCTTGATGCAACTTTGTGGCAAGCTTGTGCGGAAGGAGGGAGGGGGAAGAGTAGGGTTGTGGTAGGGTTGTATCATACAGGAAGCTGTGCTTTACAGGGTATATACAGACGTGTACATACATACTCATTGTGCTGATGTTCTTCTTTTCTAAAAAAAAACTTTGTACAAACTGTTCAGCTGGTTCAGTTGGCAGGTCCACATTCTAAGTAATTTCTTGTTCTTGTTTTTAAAATTTGCTTAAGTTGTTCTTGTTGATTGTTTAGTAAGCGAAACTCCCCATGTTGCCTTAGTTAATGGGTATGGGCGGAGTGTGATCGCCACAGGTGGGGAAACCAGGTGGCACTGGTGGCAGATCCGCATTTGTGCCCACTTGCAATATCAGATTCATGCCGATGACAATGTGGAACAGGAAATGACAATGGAACAGCCAGAAACCTATAACGAAAGTGAGGTTAAGTTCACTCTTAAGATCACTATTCAATCTCAATTACCAGGATTGTCGGCTCGGAAGCGGAGCACAACGTAGCCATTATTGGGCACGGCAATTGTATCCTTGGTCGGTGGCAAGTTGTACTGTCTGTGCAACAGACCGCGTCTGTCCAGATCGAGGGCGTGCTTCAGATTGATCTTCTTCACCGTGGAGTCCGGTGATCTGCCAATGCCGATGACACTGAAGCCATAGCCGTGCAAATGGAATGGATGCGACAAATTCGGTTGTTGTACTACAAAAAAAGAGAGAAAATTAGATCAACCCCTTTCTTTTAATATCGAGGATCACTTACCCTCGTCGACGAGCACAACCTCTACGATGGCATTGAGGGGTATATCGATCTTGTGGGTGCACATGCAATTGGGTCCACAATCCGCCGGACGATTGTCTCCGTTGCAGAACTGCTCCGGATTGATCTCGTTGAACTGCGACGTGAGCGGAGCAGGTGCCGAAAGATAGGAGATCTCGTCGATCAGCGAGATCACATGATCGCCCGTGGGAGCCACTAGGAATGGAAAAAAATACATGTAAATACAAAATTAGATAGTAAACAAAAAATCAAAAATTGAATTTAAAATAATTTAAAATATTTAAATTTAAATATCATTTCATATCACATTTAATTTAAAATTGAAATGTAACTATTATTTTGAAACTTCGCGGATTTCGATTGTAGTTTTTATTGAATTTCGTTATAAGATCAAAGTTTTAATAGGATATCTTTAGGTTATCCTCGTCCACACTTACCCAAGAATCGGTTGTAGGTGTTCGGCTGGAAGAGATCCTCGGCGCGATAGACAAAGAATCGGAATGGCAGGAAGATCTTTACGTCCGGCTTCTCGGCGAGGAGACCGCGATCGATTTCGAGGGCGTTCTTCAATTGACTCACGCAGATGGCGTCGTTCCGTTGACGGTTGCATTGTGCGTCCAAGGGGTTCATGACCTTTTGTGGTTGTTTTTGTTGTTGTTCGTTATGTCATAGTGTCAAAGTCATTGGGTTGTATTTATATACATGTGCGGCACAACAACAATTGCATAGTTGTTTGTTGTTGTTGTTGTTGTGGTTGTTGCAGGTGGTGCATATTTTATAAGATTGGAGTGAAGGATTTTTTTTGGGGGGAGAAGATAGAGAAAAGTTTTCTTTATTATGCAGTCTTTGCTTTCTCGCTCTCTATCTCTTTTTATATATTTACAAGAGATGTACATATTAATACAATATATATAGATATTTACAATCCCATTACAGATATTTCATAGGCATATTTATTATTATATGTTACATGTACTTACAGCTTCTCAGTCTCAATCTTGAGAATGAAACGTGCGCTGGAAATTCTAATTGGAAATATGTGTGTAATTCTGCGGCGTTGTTCCAACCTCAAATCCCACCCCTAATCCCACCTATAGAGTTTTTTACTGAACTGCTTGCCTTCTTTGCAAGTAGATAAAAGTTGAATAGAAGTTCTCATTCCCGTTTTTAAATCGAATTAATCTGTCTAGATTCTATATTAAAAATTTCAGCTTGATCTTGAAAAGTTGAATACCTAAATCATAATTGTGAGTAAGACTTTTGAAGAGTTATCAGAAATGAACAGAACCATTTCATATATTCCACATATATTTCTATTCATTGCTCTTCTCTTGTTATCAAGTATAAAATCTAATCACTGATAAAATCTAATATTAATTTTAATCGTCTAATATATATCTATTTTTTTAAGTTTAGACAACTTTAAGAGAATAGAAAGCATACGAAAATTATTGTACTTGAATTGAGAACTTAACTATTGTTGAGAACTTAAAATCTTATCTCTTAACCCTTTTTTCTCAGTGTACCCGTGTACCTCCTTTAAAGTCGGAATCTAGAGATTACTACTAAGAGCTTTCAGGACACTCCTTTACTTTCAAAGTGGAGATTGCTGTCAAGGAGGGATATGCTGATAACTTACCACGCCCTGGGGAATGCCGACGTCGTAGGTGGGAGGAGCGGAGGCAGGCTGATAGGGACCCCGGGCATAGCGGAGAATGGCCAGCTGCTGGGCCCGACGGATGCCGCACTCGCCGAGACCGCGCAGTTGGATCCAATAGGCGCCCACGGGCTGATCGGCGGTGATGATGAAGTCGTAACGTTCACCTGGAGCAGACAGGGAGAGGAAGAGAGGAGTTGAAGAAAAAAGATAAAAGATAAAAGAGATCGTTGAGATCGATGATCTACCTGAGAATGAGATGATTGTGTTGACGTTGACGGGATGCACGGGCTCGCCGTCGGTGGCGATGACCGTCA
This sequence comes from Drosophila rellima, assembly GCA_035043635.1. Taxonomy (NCBI): domain Eukaryota; kingdom Metazoa; phylum Arthropoda; class Insecta; order Diptera; family Drosophilidae; genus Drosophila; species Drosophila rellima. The sequence goes on along the minus strand of JAWNMV010000236.1, from coordinate 4,103,971 downwards.
TGCCGTGACCCTCGATCGTCACCTGGGCGGGACAGACGGAGGCGAAGGCGTTGATCATGCGGAAGCGATAGCGTCTGCCCGGCGTAATCGTGAAGATCTCGAGGGGAGTGTTGGTCATGAAGCCGGTGTTGGGGTCACGGAACTGGCCCTTGCCGTTGATCAGCATGGACTCGGGATCCTGGCCAGTGTTCACAGCCAGTCGGCCAGGATAACGCTCGGCGGCATCCTCGTGCAGCCAATCGCTGATCAGCATGATGTGTGTGGTCAGATCAAAGTCGTACAGATGCGAGTTGGGATCCCTTGAGGGTGGCTGACGCACCACCACACTGCCGTAGAGTCCGTCCAGTTTCTGGAGACCTGTGTGGGCGTGCCAGAAGTGAGTGCCGGCATTGCCCGTCCATTGGTAGCGGAACGTGTTGCCCTGCTGAATGGGACACTGGGTGACGAACGGGACACCGTCGTAGTACTGCGATCCGCGCTGCCAGATGCCGTGCCAGTGAATGGTCACCTCCATGCCCTCCATGTGGTTCTCCACGTCGATGACGACCTTGTCGTTCTCGCACACCTGGATGCTCGGTCCGGGAATCATCCGGTTTGCCGTGAGAATGCCTCGTTCCACGCCATCGGCCAGGACGCACTGACAGTGACTCCACACAGTATTCGTCGCATTCGGCGTGCACACCTGGCAGGCACTGTAACCAAATAAATGGAGAAAACACAGATGTCAATTTTAAAGTCAATCTCGATTTCGATTTCGATTTCGATCATTATGAATTTCAACAAAAAAAGAAAAATATATCATCGACAGGAAGTTGATCATGATCGTCTATTGATCATGTCCGGACTCCGGATACAGTTTACAAATGGGCAATTTAATGCATTACACGATGCATGATTGCTGGCATCAACTAATGTGTTTAATGTGGGAATATACTACACTTAATACATGTACTAATTGAGTTGCTGACTGCGTTTAAGTCTTCAATGTGTAATGCGACTGGACAGTTGAGGTTATTAAACTAGAGCTGAAGCCGAAGCAATATAATTTTGATCCTGGGAGGGAATAAGAGATCAAGCAAGCTAAATAATAATATTAAAAAAAAATAATCATAATCCAATTATCTATATTATTATTGTAGATTCACCCTGTGCTCTATCTGTTATGTTCTGGTAAGTGGCGCCTGAGAGACGCACAAGCAATCAAGCAAACAGCTGCTATTTATTTAGCTCTGCAATCAATTTAAGCTTGAGAATTTGTATCAAGTCACTCCCACGTCTGGGACTTAATAGCGATTAATTAGTGTTGAGCCCAATATTTATTTATTCATGTTATTATTTTCAGCAAATTTAAATAGATATGTACATATAAACTTTGAATTATCACGTATGTTTGAGTACTAAATTTCATAGATGAATCTATGTCTATGAATGTAATTTTGTTTGTATATATAATTATATTAAGAAAATACTAATCGTAAATATATTGTGATTTTCATCTCTAAAATAAAGCGAATATTTAAAAAAAAAAAAAGTTTCATCGCTGTATCTGCATCTATTTGAGATTCGTTTGGTTGTTTTTGCCGTTGAGGTTGGCGAACTTCGAGTTCGAGTATCTGTGACGCTGTCAGTTTGACACTGCAGATACGTGTAGTGTTAACACGTTGTGTAGACCCCGTTATTATGGTAAGTACGTCTATTGGCGCAGTAGGGCAACAGCTGAGATCCGTAACCGGAGCTGAGACAGAGACAGAGAGAGAGAGAGAGAGAGAAAGATACAGAGACTAAGACTCTGTCTCTGAGGTTGAGGCTTGTTGTTTACACTTGTAACTTGTAACTTGCAACTTGCGAATTGTGAGTTGCATTTGCCTTTGTCTGTGCAGCGAACTCGTACTTGGGGCTTTTTGTTTGTTTATTGCCATAACAGCACTTATGGCGTGGGAATAATTTGTATGCATCTCTCCCCTTCACCCGCACTCCCTATCTCTCTATCTCTATCTCTACCTCTCTTTCTAGCTTGACGATGACGCGGTGACAGCTTAGAGCTTAGAGTTTTTTTCCTGCTGCTTTAATTTGATTCGAATTTGTATCTGTAACTGTGCTTGTATCTGTATCTATAGTTATCCATTTATGTATGTATCTGTGTCGATATCTATCTGTATCTGCATCTATATAAATAAATATCTATATTCCCTTGTTTAACATCTGAATATGTGTCTGTATCTAAATATATATATCTGTATCAGTATCTTTATACATACAAATCAGTATCTATATCTGTAACTACTATTAGCTGTATCTGTATCTATTTATGCCGTCTTAAGTATATATATCTTCCAGCCAAGCAGCTTAACAGTTGACTGGTAACTCACAGATGCATCTCGCAATGTCAATGACTCCTAATCCTAATACGGACTTTACGTTTATGATGCCTTAATTGCATCTGCCACTTTATGGATACGTCAAGTCAGCTGATGATCAGACTTTCAACTTTATGGACTGTTATCAGGTTTCCGGTCTCTAAGATGCCCCTTTCAAACTTAAAGCTACTTAGTACAACAATAAATACTTATGCGTTAACAAACGTGCTGACTTTCATTAGAGTCAGCATAAAGGTGTTTAATTGATTGATTACTTACGCTCCCAGCACCGTGTAGTATTCCAGCGTGAAGTGGTAATAGCAGATCCTTGGCGGTTCCCCCTCTCGACACGCACGCGCGCACTCGTCGGGGGCGGACAGGGCGGGGTTGCGTCGCAGCTCGGCGGTGGCGCTGGTGGAGAAGTCCAGATGGCGGAAGGGCGACTTGGGATTGGGCTCGACGACGGTGCCGCTGATCTTGTTCGCCGGATAGCGAGCGGAGCTGGGCAGCGTTCCGCGCGAGTTCAAATATCCGCTGCCTGCGGTCAGCGATGGCTTGGCCGCTCCCGCCCCCGCTCCCGCTGGTGCTCCGCTGCCCAAGCTGTTGCTGCTGAGGGGCACGGGGCGTGGCACGCCAGCACCCAGCGAGGGGTGCGTCTGAACGAGGCCATGCGTCGCCGAGTAGAAGGGCGAATCGAAGGGCGTCGAGCTGCTGCTGGAACTGGCACTGGAACTGGAGCTGGGTGTGGCCACGTGCTGTTGCCAGTAGGAGCCGGCCGATGTCTGATCCGACTGTTTGTCTGCAAAAGCACAGAAACACAGAAACATTCAAATGCTTTGTTAATACTTTCTATTAATTTGGTGTGTGAACTTGGCGCTTTTCAATTAATTTTCAAACACAAACTCAGACTCAAGCGCAAACTTCAACTTCAAATCGTGCCCAGCTACGTTTTAAATTAAGTGCAAATTGGCCACAGTTTCTATATCTGTATCTCGGTATCTGTATTTCTACTTGTTGTTGTCCGTTTTTTATTTTATTTTATTTTTTTTTTTGCCGCTTGGCTTTGTGCAATCGCCAGAGTTCAATCAGCTCAACGATGACGACGATGACGCAATGCGCGTTTCAAGTAACTAATTAAGTGCAAAAGTCTTGTATTTGCTTTTCGACTAGAAGCCCAAGCCATTGGCAATAACTTTTAATGGCCATAAGCGCTAGAGATTTCGATTTTTTCTTTTATTGTTTTCAAACCAAATACACACGTTCACATTTGTACAATTTGATTCGTACAAATATGTGAACATACAATTGGCACAGACAAATTAATTTACGCCTGTTTCGCACTCTCAGTGTACATACAGTATTGTTCAAAATAAAAGAAACACCATAAATGGTTTATTTTGTAAGAAATATTTTTTTAGTTTTTTTTAAATTTCTTCAAGTCTCTTTTTTCTTTCAAGCAGAACTATTAAACAAATTCATAAACTCTAAAATATAACACAGTTTCTATTGTGATGTCCATCACTGTATTTGAATCTACTACACTTAAGTGCTATTTTCGGGCCTCACTTGATAAGCAACGCCATTATAACAAACAAAACAATATATCAAAAACAAAAGGGAAATTTCAAAATAATGCAAACTGCTTGCCCCACGTCTTCCGCTCCATTGTCTTTAGTTTTTGTTCAAACACAGCTGTTGTTACAATTTAATTTACAGTTACAATTACAATTACAGCCAGTCAGAGTCCCACGCCCAAGTACGCACCCACACATCAACACTCACACTCACACTCACACTCACACACACACTCACAGGCAATGCAAATGCGCTATCAGCTCAATAGAATTGCATACGGCACAAAACAAAAGATTGAGGACACGAACTTCATTTGCCACAAGGTACGTGGCTCGCATTTACACTGATAAATCAATTGTTCAACAGTGCGACTTTCGCTAACATAGAATAATACATTTCTGTATGCCAATTAATTAAAATGCATTACAAGTTTAATTGAAACAATCAAATGTGCACTCATTGTCCTCTTAATAAGTAAAATGCTCTGGGCCATTTCAGCTGTGATTCACTGTACGTGTACTCGCACACACACACAGACACACACATAACACTCTCCTACACACGACTTAAGCTTGACAAATCAAGCAATCCAAATAATATCTTGATGATATCTTGTGGATTCCAGTTTGTTACCATTTAAACGTATTCAATATTCATTAAAGCGATAATCTTTATTTGCGGTAAACAAATATCGATAAAGACAGAAGTTAATTGTTAAACATAAAATTAATTAATAATAGTGTCGATCTGACTAAAAAAGCTAATTAGGATGTGTGCACACTTTTTCACCACACCTCACTGTGTAATAGATTTGCTTACGTGGTGAGTTTGACACCACACAGTAGTATAACAGATCTTCCAGAAATCCCATGTTTGTTTAGGATGTGTGCACACTTTTTCACCACACACTACTTAGGTCACGGATACAGGGTGTCCAAGTGCTAAGAAACATTCCGATGTTATGTTTGACAACAGGAACATTTACATGTTATATCCTCATTGTGACAGTTGGACGACAAATCGTGGAATAATCTAAACGGATGCTAATTTAATATTCCGTTTGGAAACCCGTTCTCCCGTTCTTGGCCCAAGAAACACAGAAATAATTAAAGTCATTGTTGCGACAAGCACAGACTTGATTAATTCAATTTAAATCGTTCCACTTGTATGGACAGTTGTTAATTGGGCGGGCAGCTTTAAGACTGAATTCGAATTCGAACTCGGATTCGAATCCGTATCCGAATCGGAATTAAATAGCAAGTAAAGAACAGAAAAACGAGTACAATTATTTCCAAATTTGTATTATGAACATTTGAAGAATTTGCGAATGGTGCGAATAACATTAACATAGAACTTTGGTGCCGAAATGGTGTGAGATTTGTTTTTGTTAATAGAAGGTCATTTTACCGTCCAAACTGTGCTCTTAATGACTTTTCCGGCCCAAGTCTAAAAAGCTCAGTATAGTACCGTCGCTTTATGTCGGCTTGGCATTGGCCAAATGTGGCAGATTGTGACTAGCGTGGGTGTGTTACCAACAATTGCTGACTGGCCCACAAACAAAGTCTGTAAAATTTACACTTTATTGTACATGTAACCGAGTAAAACAATAAATATAGAGAAATATATCCATAATTGGACTATGAATACTCTGATCATAAGTTGATACTATAAGATGAAAGAAAGCCAGCGCATATTCTGATATATACGGATATTCGATATTCGAATGAATAATGAAAAGTGCAAGTCAAATAATAATTGATTCATACAATGAAATGAATACAATAAAACCAATCGAAAATTGTATTCTTTTGTAATAATGGACTTTTGTTTCTCAATCTATGGCTCTTACGGCCTTGACACCCAAGTTTACCGTCCACTTTACGATTACTCGTATGGAAATGAATATCATGGTAATTACTTTAAACTGGGTGCCATAAAATTAGATTCGTACTGTGCCGGAAATAAGTGTGTCTCTATAGTCTCTTAATTTTTTTTAAATTAAAGCAACATTTTTATTATTCATAGTTAAGTTTATTAAATTCATAAGTGCTTAAATTCTTTTCTATTCTCATGTAGTCTCCTTTATTTCAAAAATATTAACTGAGAACTAAGTCGAAAACTGCCATTTATAGTGTAGACAGTATTTCTATGTTGAGTAATGAATTTAATGCAATATGATATTGAGGTAATTGCCTTTTCACTGCAACTGCAAACAAGTTTGGGCCTTGTTTTGTGCCGGCTTAAACAGCTGCAACATGATTTGGGAATGCATCGCAGGAAAGTCTAAGCCCGGCTAAAGGGGATCATTGAATGGACAGAGGGGGAGGGAGAGTGAGAGGGGAGGGTTGAATGGCTTGAACCGACAAAAGTACTTGCCAAATACATATGCATAAGTATAACGTTTGTTTTCAATATCATTTCACTCGACACGCTCTGTGTTGTGGGAGAGAGAGTTTTGTGGACTGTGAAGTGCATTGGCAAAATAAAAAGTACAAAAAGCAAAAAGCGAAAAGAAAAGGAAAAGTATTAAGGGCATATTGACCAGATACATATGTGTGTGTGTGTACGAGTTTGTGGCATTAACGATCTCTATTTATGCACTCGCGTGGATACTGGCAACCTGCCTGAAATTGATTAACGATTTGCTATTGCAGCTGTGCTGATTTTGCCGTTGCTGATGCTAGTTTGTCAGGTGGCAATAACCAACAGAAACGGCTATCAACACACACACATATGAGAACGTATGTGTGTATGTATGTGTGAGGGTATTTGCACGCGTTAACAATCACATTTAGTCACTCGCCATTGCGGCTAACTGTCTGTCTGTCGGCTTGTCTGTCTGCCTGTCGGTCTGTTTGTCTGTCTATTTGTGCCTGCCTCGACTCGACTCGACTCGACTCGACTCGATCTGAGTCTGATTTTGCGTCACTTTCACAATGAAACCGAAAACTCAACTGTTGGATAATTAGCGACACTAAAACAGAGTGCTCAGCCAATGGGGCAATAAATTAATTAGCTCAACACCGACTTCAGATAATTGCACACAACTAAATCATTGGTAGTAGCCAACATGCGAGTACACAAGCACATATAAAGCATTTGCAGGAGCAAAAACTCTGCACTCACAATCTGGTCAATTTTAAACAAGGTAGCTTATTCATTCACCACCGTTTTTTTTGGCATTAGTATTTATTTTGTTCAGTTTTTCTCTCATTTCGATAAAATAAATAAATACTCGAGCTACAGGGAATACGCCAGCTTGTCGACAATTTCACCACGGCTGGGATAAGGTGAAATTAATGAGGTGAAATGATCAGAACGTATTCTGATTCCACCATGAGAACGAGGGATGCAAGTTTGTAAGGCAGCTAAAACTTATTTATACTCTTTTACAATGTATGCCATAATATAAATTATAAATAAATTTGCTATACTATTAACATGGGTGACTAGTTGCTGAATAACACAGCCAACTTCGCAGAAACACCTCTTAAGGATATATATATACATATATATATAACAACTTGATATTTGTATGCTTAGATGCGTCGTCTTCTTATGCATCGCTGAGTGCAATTTGCTTGTTGTTTTTGTTTATGCATTCAGCCATACAAACTGAGTACTTGTGTAGTTTATAATTTTTATTTTTAATTGGCCTTTTCTTTTCGTTTGTCATCTTGTTGCTGTCGCTCTAATTTGGCCACATTAAAATTAATTATTGTTTATACTAAAGCGTTGTGTCATTTTATTTGTATTTCTTACTATTTTTCGGCTTGGTTTCTTTGGTGTTGCAAGTGACAGGGCGTGGAAAGTACTGTTGCTGTTTTACATGACATTTTCATAAGTATGAATTCAACAAAAATTGGAATGTATGTCTGTTCGCTGCCTGTCCCTGTCCCTCTCTTTGGGTCTGCCCCTGACTGTTAACTTAGTTTTGTGAGCGGCACAAGTTTGCAAACAAAGCCAAACATTCAAGCCGGACCTCAATTCATAAGCTTGTGGAACGGTCATAAATCTTAATAGATTTGTAAACTGGCGAAGTGAAAGTGAATTAGACAATCAATCTCTTTTTTTTTGGCGTTTTCTCAGAAATTATCTCGTCCAGGGGTTAAGTATTCATTAGGCTCAGTTTGTTTGATAAAGACGCGTTTAGTTCAAGTCCATAGTCAAATTTGATTTGATGTGAATTGAATGGGACTTTCAAGTGGCTGGTCACACTGGCTGGAACTGGAACTGGAACTGCAAGTTGAGGTTATGGTCAGTTGGCCTGGCTTTATGAGAAATGCGCTCACGTTCCAGCCAATTGGCGGCATAGGTTGAGGTTGTAACTTAATTGTGTTCGTAATGCCAGGTTGTTGCACAATAAATATGTACTACCATCGACGCTGTTGCTGCCTATTAACTGGTCTTTGTTGCTAGTACTAGTATTACTACTATAACCATAACTATTATTATTATTAAAATTTAAATTATTACTGCTAGTGTTAGTGTTACTTTTACTACAGTAGTATTGCTAGTAACACTGCTCGGTTGGTCCATTTGACAGCGCTTTTGATTGCAGACAGCAAGGTCATAATGAGTTGGTGGCGCCTCCGTTTGCTCCACTTGCGGCTCTTTCAACCTCTCGTCCAACCCAACTGAACTTTCACTTTACCTACCGCTCGTAAAAAGTGTAGCACTCAAATTCTGTTTTAATTCGGTTTTTTATGCTTCTTTTGAATGGCGTATGAGTCATGTCCAAATAACTCGACCTCTTGTTGTGTGTAGAAGTCACGCCCACCTCATAACTTTTACTTAAAGCCAAATAATTAGATTAGAACACATTCAAATATGAATGTATACTGTTAATATTATAAGTATTTCCTCATTCTTTCGGCATGACCAAATGGTTTTTTTATGCTCATGTTCTGGCATTAGAAATTCGCTATGAATAATATTATACAGTTGGTCTGGTAATTTTTACTTCATTTATACAAATAGTTAAACTCAATGGATTTTATTATTTCCATATTTAAATTGTTAAAAGAACCATAATAAGAGTGAAACAATATAAGCCAGGAAAATGACTTTCCTTTTATCAAAATAAAATATGTAAATTTTGTAAGCTTGTCAAACTAATTACTTGACTAGCTGTATCTAATATTCAATGATGCCTTTTACGTAACCGTCTATCCTAGCGTGGTAGCAAATGCTTAGACAATTGTGATTTCAACTCTGCGGATTTAGCTTAACTAACTAACTAAAAAACAGCTAACGACTTTCGAGTTCGTGTTATGAAATATTATATATGCCATTTTATATCATTTCTTTGATGTGGTCGATGTCGCTGTTGCCTTTGTTGTCGGAGTGCGAGTCTTGTGCCATTGTTATTGTTATTAGATTTTCGAATTGCAACTGCCTAACTTTCCACTGACGTCTGGCCAATTACAACGGAATACATATATAGTGTGAGGTTCATTATTATATATTTCCCGAATGCCAATCTTAAGTGTGTCCATAGAGCACAAAACTTTTCCATTCTTGTGGAAAACTGGGCCAATTCCAGCACATAAGACGAATTGTAAATTGTGCGCCTGCCATTGCGATTAGAAGGGGCGAAATCAAAAACAGTCGTATTGTAGTAGATGTCTGCTATCATAACATAAGTAGGGTAATTGAAAGCCACGACCTTCTGTTTTCATTTGAGCGACAACCACAGCTGATTGAATGCCTTTGTGCAATGGAGGAGTTTTGATCGTTGGCTATTTGAAATATGCTCACAATTAGGTAACCTCGACCTGGGTGCCAAACACACTCGTCCATTCATCAAAATGTAGTGTAAGTGGTCGAAGGGTGTGGTCAGGTGTATATCGGAATGTTGAGTCAGCGACAGAGTAAAGGGAAGAAATGATACATCGACAATAATAAACATTACATGAAATTCCTTAATATCTATTATGCAACAGCTGAATATTACGCTGAAGAGAGCGATTGCGATTTGTGAGTTTTTAGCAAACTCATTGCAAGATCAAAGTGTGATTAAACATTTCAAATTGCATGACGGCGAAGTATCGAAGTTATCGAGTTGATATATTCACAATGTATCTGTGGTGTATTTGTAGAATTTAAAGTGGAATTCTTAAGTATATAACAACGCACAAGTAATTAGACAATAAACATACATTTGCATATGCGTGTCAGATGCACTACATATATATATATGTCTATATAGTGGCCACAATAAACTTAAATATATTGCCGCCATAAACCTAATATATGTATTACCACAAAACTCGTAAAGATGCATAATGCACGCTCTACGTAACTGTGGCAGTTACAGGCAAATACAAAAGACTTAGACAACGAACGTGGAAACTTTTTGTGTGGCTGGAACTTTTATGCTGCATTCAACTGTCCAGTAAGAGCTCAAGTTAACGTGTTGTAAATAAGGATGAATGACAACTTACATATTTGTAAATATAGTAAACGTTTAGCTAGTCCATAAATTAGTTGCTTATTAGCCAAGATGAATGACGATCAATTTGCATATTCAAACACACACACACATCTATTTGTAATCAGCAAAGCAACCGAATTCATTCATTCAACGATTTGGGTGAACTGTGAATGAACTCATCGTAAATAGTTTCGGGCATGGACAATGCCCCCAAAAGCATCCCAATACCAGGGCAGATGATTCGAGGCTTTCTTTGCCCATCAATTGGCGTGATTTGTTGAGCTTTTGGGATTATTTGATGCCCATTGTCAACACAAAACACAGACATGTGTATTTTGTAATGCATGTGTGAAAATGTCTATGTGTGTGGGTATTTGTGTTTGCTCTGCCACTTTTATTTGTCTCGCTGATCGAGCGATGTTACGAGTCAAGTTCAGGGCTAACAACTAATGCTAACGAAGACGCTGTTGGCCAATAAACATAAATGTCTACGTCACAAGTTGCTTTACAGTTAACTTGTAGTTTTAGAGAGAGACAGAGAGATTATTGGATTTTTAAATATGCACATCTTAAATACATATATTAAATAGAGTATTCTATTTATTTGTCACGTTGGAAATTTAATGATTAAATCATTTGGAAGTCCTTTACTTAAAATGCTGATTTACAACCAAATTATAAAAACATTGAGATAGCTTACAGGACACTTTTCACAATTCATTTTTTCAACATATATTTAAGGCAACAGTTTACTCCCTTTGAAACAATATTTTGATATGAAATGTTTAGAAATAAATATCAAATTCAAAAGTAAATATTTAGCTGAACTTTGAAAACGGACTTAAGTAAAGTAAAGTTAATTAAAAATAATTCGGAAAAGACTTAGCCAACTTAGTTTGCTGTAACTTAATGTATTACAAAATCGCAAAAAATTGAAAAGCTAATGGGACTTGGGGACTTTAAGAAAAGTATTGATTTTAAGATATTTGCAATAGACATTTTATTCAAAACGCCTTAGTTTTTTAAACCTATTTAAATTGTTTTTGTTTTTTTTTTGGTAGTCACGTTGCTGAATCCTATGCATTAGTGTGTGTGCATGTGCGTGTGTTTACTTAGGAGAATACCTTTCACTTAGTGACCAAATGCCTTTAGGAATATGGCCATTAGTCTTCCGCATTGCTGATGCCAACAACAAATTCGAACATGAATGCAACTCATTGTTTAGCAGTACAAGTTGTTGTTGTTGCTCTGTTGTTGCTGTTGTTGTTGTATCAAATTGGCAATTGCAGTGTACCGTGCCGGTGGCCGGTGTTCCATTCACGTGCACAAAATTGCGCCAAAATATCAAAAACCCAAAAAAAAGAAGCCAAAAAGTAATAAAGAAAATGAAAATGAAATACAGAAAAAGACGAAAAAAATGAGTGGGTAAAAAACACAATGGCGACGGCGACGCATGGCCCGGCAATTAGTTGATCAGAGAGGGAGGGAGAGAGGGTGAGAGGGAGAGGGAGACAGCGGCGGCGGCGACACGATCGAAACTGCCACCGCAACGTGCAACGTGCCAACGATGCAAAAACAATGAAATTAAAGACTGCAACAGTCACAGCAGCAACAACAACAACAGCAGCAACAACAACAGTTGCAAAGTTGCATGCAACAGACGCTGCAATTAATTACGAGTATGTGAAAATGCCAGAAGCATTCAAAGCATCTGAATACGTTTACACAGCACAGTGCCAACGACTTTGTGGTCTACAGTCATTGTCTCTTTGTTTTTTGGCCATATTGACATTCCCAAAACTCAGTTACTCCAATTAAATGGTATGCATGAAAATAGAGTTTGGCAGTCTAATACAATATATAAATAGAAATAATGTGAATTATGTTGATATTGTTGCATTGTTACCAGAAAAAAAACTGGCTGAAACTGAAGCACACACACCCATGTGTGTGTGTGTGTTTATAATTTGTTCACATTTCGGGGTTGGGGTTAAGTTCAAACTCCACTCAACTCAACTCAAGTCGACTCGATTCGATTCATTTCGACGACTTGATGCTTGGCTTTGGCATTTGGCGCCGCACGAGCGGACGCAGATTTTTGTTGCAGCCGCTGCAAAGCCGCAGCACAGTGGTCCGTTTTGGCCAAGTTAGCTCGGCTTAGATTTTACGTTTTTATCGAATAGTTCTCTTAATATTCATTAACATTTCATTATTCATATTACATTTTTATTTAATAGTTCTCTTAATATTCATTCACATTTTATTATTCATATTACATTTGTATCTAATAGTTCTTTTAATATTCTAGTGATTTTGCATCATTCGTTTGCCTAATAATTAATTAGCTATAGGTTTGAAAGCATTTATTTATTATTCATTGTGCCAATTCTTGACCTTTCAGATATTTATTTCATCAGATCCCAATATATATTTTCAATTTTCAAAATAAGCTCGACATATGCAAAGAAGTATTTAAAATAATATTTACATTTATTTATTTATTTATAGTATGTTCAAAAAACTAAAAGATGTGTTTCTAGTTTTTAAAATATAAATCTGTATTTTTTTTTGCCAAAGTATTGTTAGTAAATTCGAGCTAAATTGATCAAAAGGACCACTGTGCGCAGCTTTTAAATGAGCTGCAAAGCCGGCAAAGTGTTGAATTGAATTGAGTTTCATTTCGGGTTTTCAGTCAATTTATCATATTTTCATTCGACTTTTTTGCCCAGCCTTAGAATTGAACAACAACAACAACAAAATGACAGACAGACGGACAGACAGATGATGACGCTCCACAACAACAACAACAAGAAAAAAGCAACATCCAACACGGATGAGGGGGGAAAATCGTTACGGTCTCATTGCGTTGGCTTTTTATGAGCATTTAATTTCATTTCATTTTCATGTTAGATGTTGTTGTTGTTGTTGTTGTCTGGTTGTTGTAGATGTTACTGTTGTTGCTTGCCACTGAGCCTAGCAGATTTCACAATTTTAGATGCTTTTTCCACTTTGCCTGAATTTGGATTTTATTTCTTTATTTAATTGGCTGGCGTGTGTAAAATGTATTTATACATTTGCTTATTTACATGACTTCTTCTTCTTCTTCTTCTTCGCCGCAGCTACTTACTTACTTACTGACTTGTGTAGTTCAGTGTAGGCGTCTTCTGCTCAAATGTTATCCGTTGAGACAAGCAACTCGTCTAGCTAATCATAGGGTATATACACGTTGAACATAAAGACGCTTGTGTATCAAGTGAAAGGGAAATGAAATGAATGATCTCTCGTTTCTTGTCTCTTGGTCTGAACATTATTTGACCTGGACAAGAAAGTGTCTGATTTCTTTTTCTTGTTCATGGACAGTATTTATGTGCATGTTGCTAAATACTTAACAAACTGTTGCCGCTATACCTTTCACTCTCCACTGTCTCCACTCTCCATTCTCCACTGTCTCCACTCTACATTCTCCACTCTAATCTCTTCTTTGTTTCTATGCTTTTCATTTCTTCCTGTGCGCAAACTTTTTGTTCTAGTTCCCATTGATCTAGCAACGTCTTTCTCTTCGAAATAGAAACTCAGAGTCAAAGCAACCCTGTAATTATTATCAATACCAATTTTAAAGATTCCCTTTAAAAGAATAAAATAAAATAACTCACAGCGAAAAGACAGCTCATTATTTATGTAACATTTATAATCATCAAATTTGATTTTTTTTAGCTAATCAGAAATTTCTTTTCATACGGAAACTATTGAACTTTGTTTTCCACGGCGGTGTTTTTTTTTCGTTGTATAATGATGAAATTGTTGTTATTGTTTTCTGCTTTTCACTCCAAAGCGAACTGAGGCACGGCATGCGTTTTAGCCTCCGTCCTCGAAATATGTTTTATAATTTACAAAGCATTGATTGTCTTTTGCCGCCAATGGAGTGTGCATATACATACATATGTACTGTGATTATGTGATGGGAAAATTGTACACATAGCTGAATAAGCGAAACCCATTTCAGCCTGTTGTAATTTTCGTGTAATTTGAAAATGTTTATAACGGTCGCTCAGTCAGCAGAAATGCAGGAGATACAGAAACATAAACAGATACAGATACGGATACACATACAGATTCAGATGCAAAGATACAGAAATGCGCGTGTACCTTACCGAAAGAAAACGAATTTCAGATTGAAATTGAAATTGAAAAAGAAAAGAAAAGGGAGAGCCGATAATAGCAACTGGAAATTGAACAAAATAACACACATACAGCAAAATCACAAAATTTGGCAAGTACCAAAAACTGTTTACGCCATTTGTATTGCGTGTCGGCAATCAAAGAAAATTGTTAGTTGTTTTGTTGGACTGGGACTCGGACTGGGGCTGGGACTGTGTCTTGGGCTGTTTGTCGGTGGCATAGATTATGGCACCTTAAAACGGGCCAGAGCCATACTTACACACACACACACACACATACACATATGAGCCAAGTTAAAAGCAGTTCAATTAAAAAAAACTACCGGACTGCCACTAATTAGCGCTTGCCTAAGTGCCATGGTGCCATGTTCAATTAAGAGATACGAGCATGGTATGTTCAGGTTTTTGCAGGAATGCAATTCACTCAGAATTATATGGCATTGAGTTGTAATTACCGCAAAGTTATACATTAAATTACAGCCAGATATTCAACTTAATATTCAAAAGCATTCATATGCAATCAAAGTTGACCCGCGGTCAAGCTGCAAAGGAACTTCTTCTGCAAAGTGATCGATCAAAGATCAACAAGTTCAAAACAAGTCGAGCATTGTTTCTCTTTGTTTCAATTGCATCTTAGATTGTGGAATTTCATAAACTGATTTAGTTTTTATTAAGGTCACCCAGATCAAATAAGTATGCACAGAAAATGAAAGGGAATAGTTGACTCCCTAAAAGAATGAACGAAATCCGCTCGAAGTTGATTTTTTTGAATGGGTCTCTTTGAAGTTTTAATATTGAAATAATGTTTAAATTTATTAATTTAAAAATCAAACAATCAGTGAAGGTGCAAAGTGCAATGAAGCTGAAACTCAGTAAGATTGAGATAGAAAATTTAAATAGTAACTGATTGGTAACTGAACATTACTTAAACTTCATATGTTATACTCCAATTATATTAAGTAGCTTAGACAAATAGTTTTCACAGCTTCTTTAGCTATTTTGTTTTGTCGCACCTTTGTTTACTTGTCGCTGCAGGAATCCCACTATTAAACGTTCAGAGAATCTGCAAGCAATCGATCAGGCAACTCACATTAAGATTCCAGATTATCAATTATCAATTATCGATGGACAATCTGATAATCCACTTTTAATAGGAGCTCCTTTCATATCTATCGATAGATAGAAATTCCGATTGTACACATGGCAAATCGCTGAAGCCGTTGGCTTGCGAAATCATGAAATGAAATAGTTATGCGCAAACAAGTTAAAGACCAAGACCAATATTTTGACCCAAATGCGGTGGCAACGTCACGTACTTATCGTTCTGACCACAGGCCGGCTAAATGAAATGTGTGGACGTGCGGCAACAACAACAACAACAACAACAGCAGCAGCAACAACAACTTGTACTTGCAGTATATATATCTTTTAATTGACACTCGATTAGAAAAGCTCAAAACGAAGCTGTTAAAGTTGTTGAAAATGTTTTGCAACGAGATGTGAACAGCAAAAAAACAAAAATGAATGAATACATCAAAATCGAAATTGAATGTGGACTATGTGTGATCGCGATCCAATTGGGATCGAGAGCAGGAAGCACCTGTTTTTGTCGGTCCAAAGCTCGCTAGTGCCCCAGTTGGCCAGTTTTAGCGCCAACACACAAATCAATTTGGGTTATAAGTATCACTGGTCCGCGGTAACGGGAACATTACCAGTTGGCCAAGTTGGCAGGGAAGCTAGTTGCCAAGTCTGCAGCTGGTGGCCCAGTTGCCATTTGCAACTTGCCACTTGCCACTGGCCACTAGCAAAGCCAGAAGCACTTTCGTTCACTGCGCTTGCACTGCTTGCCGCCATTTCAACGGCTCGCAACAGGTTCGTTCGCACGCAGCCTGATTGCCCAAGCTTGAATCTTTCATGCATAGAACGACATACAGAGCACACACAAACACACACAAACACACACACACACACACGCACACACACATACAGAGTACATACTCGTGTGTAATTGTGTACTTAGTGTCTAGACAATTTATTTATGCTGCACATTAACCGGTTCTTTGTTGTTGTCGTTAATAGCATAATTCCAATCCACATTCCAAATTTCAGTATCAAATAGTTTAATCACTTGATGAAATATGAAACTTGCACTGCTTGACAAACTCAGCACAGCAGCCAAGCAGTTATCTACTCATGCCCCAAAGGATCGCGAGCATGTTGTTATCTCGCTCTGCCCTTAATGCGTGGCTTCAAGATATTTAATTAGTGCATTAAGTTGTGAAATATATGTGAAAATAAAGTAAAATCTGAGAATTCGACGACGCGTCGTTGATATCGTTTGCTCCAGATCTGAGACAGTCTAGCAGTCTTGATGAAAATGCGATTGCACAGAGTGTGAGAGAATTCTCAACGTGTAAACAAAAACAAACAAGCAAAATAAAACCGTTAAGCCAAAGAGAGCACAGCAGTAAGATTTGTGTTTGCTGGCTTAATTGTTGCTAACGACTCTGTATGAAATAATTTCACAAAAACAAAACAAGTGAAATTTGTTAGTGTGTTCGACTACTATATACCCTGCAGTACTCTGAGATATACCCACAAATAGACAAGTGATTCTTTAGTACTGCTTCCTTTTTCATTTATTAACTGCTAGAAGTTGTCTCTGTTTGTCACATGTGCACTTACAGGGTATGAACAAAGACAGACAGATGGATAGCGCTGATTGGTGACCAGCTGCCAAAGCATCGATGTGTGTACGTATGCATATGTGTGTGTGTGTGTGTGTTGTCGAAACTCGCTCGGTGAGCACATTTGCATTTAACAGTTATTTCATACTTTACTTTTTCTTTGATGTACTCATACACACACACACATGCAAATACACATGCACATACACATACACAGATAACATGTGGTTTGCATGCATTTCAATGGAATGCTGATCGAATTAGTGCCTAAATTAATGCCCAACTTTTGACAGTAAATAATTGCAAACTCATTGGTGAATATTTTTAAAATGATTGAATTTTTCTGTTTTGTATACCGTATTTAGACTAACGTCTGTACATGTACTCAATTAATATGCAAGAAATAATATCTAAATTAGATTGTTTTTTTTTCAAGGTTATTTCTCGCTTGCCTGTGTGTGTGAATGTATTTTCTCATGCTGGTGTCTGTGTGTGTGTGTGTGTGTTATTCTTTATTCTTATTAACATTTCCATATTTTCAAGCCAAGTTTGAGTGCGCTTTCGAGTTTTTGATTATAAACGCTGCTTTATAATTATAAATTACTTGTATTGCATGTTTATACGTAGTATACGTAAATATGTATCTAGTATATGTATGAATATATATTTGAAATATCGGGCACACCCGTCAATTTTTATGTTAAGCAATTTGCCAAATATTATGCATAAGCTGACCTTTCAAATCCATTGAGTTTTCGAACCAAACAATGAACAACCGAAAAAGGCTAAGAATAATACTAATAAATTATAATCATTAGGCATTAGCATTAGCATTAGCATTAGCAATGGCATAATTGCTAATGAATTTTGAAGTCCCACATCCTTTTACAGTTTTCATAGTTTTCTCCCACAATTAGCTGTTGTGTTACAATTCTTTTAAATTGGCTCATTTGCGCAATTGTCGCACACGCATTCATTCAACAAATATTATTTCGTTGCCCTCTTTTTTTTTTTTTGTTTTTATTTAATCATGTGAAAATTACAACAATTTTCATTGCAATTGTCTGTGTACCGGATCTTCAGATAGTACTGAAATACCAACAGCCATTAACATACACTAATAGAAAATACCAAAGCATATATGATGCATATTTAATTGTCATTTAATTTTTGTTAATTCAGCTGGTGACTTCTTGTCAAAGCCTTTAAGATCGACTTAAACAGCAAAGTCATAAAATTGTTAATGATTCATTTTTCGAATGTCTTAATTTGCAAGCGTTTTCTCTGAGTGTATCAATTTATGTACACATTCCGTTTCCCTTTCAGTATAACAGTTTAACAGTCTGAGGTAGTTGGCAACTCGTACTTGTACTCAGATAGTACTCACACACACTTACACACGTTTGTATGTATGTGCATATGGGTCCGATCAAATATTCAAAGTCCCTGGACCAACAGTAAAAGTTAACAGTTTGAATAAATGCTTTCAAAATCTTTTGATTTTGATTGTGATTTTGTGCTATTGAAAGGGTATTTGCCTGTCACAAATTTGGTTGGCAACAATGCTCCCATTCTCCGACATTCTACAATGGGCAACAACTTCCTGGTCACGTAGGCGTTTTGCCTTCCCTCTCCACTGTACCAAATGTTTGGAAGCTGACAAATTGGGTAATCAAGTCGGAAATATGTATTTCCCATTTTCTCAAGTCCGTAACAAATTTATCGTGATTATTACAAAGTATTTAGCTGCAAGCTAGGTCAAACATAATTAGCTAATGCCAATTTTCGGCAGATCGTGCAGCTCTTCTGATCACTGTGATGGGAAGATAAGTAATTTCAAGAAGAATTTTGAACAAATTGCATTTCTAATTGCAGAAATATTTTTAATTGGCAACAATTCTTCGATCTGGCTACGCTGGATTCCCAAGTCTGCTACAGTGGCTGTCAACTGTCATGATATTCTTATTGAGCATTTGTTAGATTATGTTAATCTGAAGATTGAAGTTGTTTTTATTTTTTAAATATTGCAACTGATGATGTGTTGACAAATAATGAAAGTTGTTACTTTCATAACTAATGGCTGTGTGTAAGAAAGTTAATCCTTTCAGGCATTAAGCATATGCAGACATTTGAATATGAGAAAGTTGAGAGCTAGTCAAAGAGTCATTCATACAGACAGACAGACAGACAGACAGATATACTTACATCATTGCAAAAGTGAGGGACAGTGATGGAGAGACATAATGCGCCTTCAGTTTACGAGTATTATTTTTATTATGATTAGAGTCCGACTGACAATAGAAGTTGAATCTTATCTATTCGCATTGACTGAGCTCATTTTATCTAACTCCAAATGCAGATCAAAGTAAACCAAATGTCTTGTGGTTCTTTTTGTGTGGCTTCCACTGGGAGTATTAATTATGTATGTATGTATGTACATACATACATACAAATATGCGATGCCAGGCAAATTTCCGCGTTCCAAAGCAATCAAATGATTATAAATATATAAAAATATATATATGTATATATCAGTTTTTATATAAGTTGTTTTTATGAATTTGCACTCGAGTTGTTTATGTGGGTGTCAAATTGACAGCAATTTGCATTCGATTAATTGGCATTCGTACCACTGTGCCGCAAGAATTGCCCCACTGTGATTAGGGTTAGTAGTTGGATGGCGGCTCAGGTTGTTGCCTCGTTGACTGAATCTCAATCTGCAGCCGAGACTCGGCTTGCGGTCGACTACATTATAGCCGAGTTCATTTGCAACTAAGTTTTGGCCAACACAAAACATTATTTGCTGTTGTTGTTGCTGTTGTTGTTGCTGCTGTTGTTGCTGTTGTCGCTTTTTGCCCCAACGAGTTTTCTGTTCCATTTTGCCTACATAGAGTTACACATTTACTCGCTTACAGTCTCGCTTATAAGTAAGTGCACACGTACTGTGTGTCTGTCTGTGTAACTTCAACTATTTATTTATTTATGTTTATATCTATGTACGACAACAACAACAACAGCAACAACAACAACAACTTGAAGCTGAGAGACACGTTAACTAGTTTGTGTCGTGTTTTGTATTTGTATTTTTGACCCAAATTATTTATTATGTTGCCAAGAATTGCACTTAACTGAATGCACAGCTGTCACTTAAATGGTCATTTCTTTACTTCTAATCGACCAACATTTAAAGAAGTCGAGCAGGAGGAAAGCAGAATACGTGCATGGAGTTGGCCTAAAGCCAAAGTTAATAAGCTAATGCGCCCTTTTGGCCATCATCAACCTGGGCCAAAATGAGAAATGAACTGAAATGAAAATCAAAATCACAATCAAAATGAAAATGAAATTGTCATAAAGTGCCGCCGTTTATCATTGT
Source organism: Drosophila rellima (assembly GCA_035043635.1). Taxonomy (NCBI): domain Eukaryota; kingdom Metazoa; phylum Arthropoda; class Insecta; order Diptera; family Drosophilidae; genus Drosophila; species Drosophila rellima. The sequence continues at coordinate 4,083,365 of JAWNMV010000236.1, read as the reverse complement.
TTGGACAGGTATCAAGGTTGTTGCGGTTTTTTTGATTCCTATTAGCCGTTAGCTGTTAGCCGTTAGCCGTTAGCCGTTAGCTGCTGGCTGTTTGGCTCTTTATGGCCTGAAATTTCGCAATATTCGCTGGGTTTTGCTTGACGCAATTTATTAGCTAGATTTGAAGCACAAGGGTATTGCTTCATTTGGGCAGCGGAGGGGGCCACGAGAGGGGTGGGAGGAGAGGCGTTAAAGATTGCGATTGATTTTTGCAAGAAATTCGCGAAACAGTTTGCAATGCTAATTAAATCGCCGCTGACAGATAGAAGGACGGACCGAGAGAGACACAGAGACAGATACTTAAAATGCATATATTTATATGTATCGCTTTGTATATTGTATAAGCAATGATACCAAAAAGGAATAGATAAATTTTGCGCGCTTTTGACCCAGTTTTGTGTCCACCTTACGCATAAATTTGCCAAAACTTGTTAATCTTTTATATAATGTGAATTATGATTTTAATCAATTGAAAAAACAAAAAAAATAGAAAACACTAATAAACATCTTTGTTTTTTTGTGTGTCTTTGTTTCGAAAGTTTAAATGTAACGATCAATAGTTAATGTGATTGGCAACTCGGCGGGAACTATATGTGCAATGTGGAATGTGGAACGTGTCTGTGTGTGTGTGTGGAACCCGTTTACTTACTCGTAATCCTGCACATTGAAAACATCAAATCGCTTGAGCTGATATCAAAAGTAATTAGCTAAAGCTTTTAATCACTTATTCTTGGCAATGACAGCATCATCGAATTCGAATTCGAATTCCAATTCGAAATACATAAATTCATACATCAAATATATATTTCAGCTACCTATGTATGCACGTATGTTTTCGCATATGCATTGAGTGTCGCAATCTCTGCCAAAAACCCACAAAAAAAATAAAGTCGAACGTGACATTTGCCAGGCTGCCTCTGTGCTTAAGTCAAATATGTATCTCAGTTTCAGCGCCCAGATACAGATTGAGTTTTTGCAACGGGTTCAACGGGTTTGCTTTTGGAATTTGAATTTGGCATGTGTACATGCATACATACATACTTTCATATTTATGTACGAGTGTAAGTGATGTACAAAACATGAACATACATACGCTGTCGGTTAGCAGCTACTTAACTAGTAAATATAGAATATATATGTATGTATGCACGTATATAAGTCTTAGGTCCAGCACAAACTTCGCATCAGAATCAAAAAGACATCATATCAAGTATACGACTTAAGATCTACACATACAGTCGCGTCGAAAAGCACAAGGACACATCGAGGTACTACTTAAAAATACATGAAATGCGAACATTTGCATTTGATATGTTGAAGTATCAACAAACTTGGCAAATTCTTTTTTGACATAATTGGAGCATGAGATTCGGGTGCAAAAACAAAGTGCAGCAAGACGTGTGTCCTACTCTTTTCGACACGACTATGTGGTGTGTACACACACTGCTTGCTTAACGATATTATTATCAGTTAAAGAATTTAAACTCATATTACCCCAAAGTTGCTCACTTTAAGAGAGTACAGGGTATGCATAGTAGTTGCTCGTAAAAATGAATAGACTAAACCTTTTTTGATCTCTGCACACAATGCACACATGTGTAACTTCCTACTCGATGTGTTTTGGCCATATATTGCGGATATCTGTACATATTTGTCTGGTCGTAAGTGTGTCGCCATACAGGAAATTAGAGTAAATTGCCGCTGAGATTTTAGTTCGATTTTTATTTTATAATAATTACACCCATATTGCGTTCGACTTTGGTTGGATTTTTTTTATTTTTCGTTCGCGCCGCCATCAAAGCCAATTTTGACAAACGTGAGCAGTCGCTGTCGCCGTCGCTGTCGCTGTCTCCGTCGCCGTCGCAGTCGACGTCGCTGTCGCTACTGCAGTCGCCATTGTTGTTCAAGTCGATTGCAGTTTGATTTTGGGGTGTGGCCAATTGAACAGCAACAACAACAACAAGATTACAACTGAGTTAGCTATAGCGTGGTTGTTCGTATATATGTACATATCAATTATCTGTATAAATATTTTCGCATACATAAATATTTTTTAATATTTTCTAATAATCCAATCACCGCAAAATGTCAAAATTAAATTAAGTTTGACATTAGAATGCACAGTCAAATATTTTAGTAAATCAATATGAAGTTAATGGTTCCCCATCAACGGATTCCCACTTCCTTCCTCGGATGATAGACCCCAAGTGCCCCAAGGGCTTCAGTTTGAAATTCAAACTCACACAAATCCTGTTTGACTTAGGGAACTATATTTAAATAGAGCTTTCACTGTAGACATATGAGTTCATTTGTAAAGTTGCCCATTAAAAAGTTGTTAGTGTACACACACATCACATCCTTTGGGCCAGGAATGTGGTCCATTTACATGCATACACAGTAACCAACTATGCAAACATTTCAAGTGTTCATAATAAACCAAAAAAGAAACACAAAAACTTTAAACAACTTTTAAAATTGCCCACGGGTAATTTTCATTTTCCTTTCGAGCAACAAAAACCAAAATCCAGATTCATAACTGTGAGTAGTAATTACACACATACCTACGTATGTATGTATGTATGTACATGCATGTCTGTCTATGTATTTGCATACCAAGCGACGGATGTGAAATTGCGTCAACGCGACTCTAATGATAGTAAACTGATCTTAATGCATATATAAATATGTACATATGTATATAGTTCGATTTATGAATAAACATTATGTCAACATAAGTTAGATTGGCGTCGCTTCCTTGTTCGAACGCGATATCAATTCTAATAGCAATATAAATACCAGCACTAGTTATCGATATATTGCAAAGCAGAATATCGATAGAAGAAGTTGTGTATTGATAACTATTGACAGCTTGCTGCTAAGAATATGGGCAAGGAAAAGAGAGAGACGAAATGAAAATGAACTGCTTGCGTAACGAATTGCTAGTACGCACAGAAACTGTTGCCTTTTAATGAATTTATTAGCAAATTATAATTTCTTAAAGCAAAAGTTCCTTCATTATGGAATTGAGAACTGGGGGTGGGGTTGCAACCACCTGCAGTTGCAAGAGGCGGAATTTTCCAGATCAGATTGGACAAATGTGCAAAGTATGAGACCGACCCCTGTATGCATATGAATTGAACCCACTGTTAGCAGCTAACGATATTGCAATTTGCTGTTGATTACACTCTCAATCGCACTCTGAGACAGGCGAATGTCAAGTTTGATGATTGTCGTCTGCATTTCACGCAGTTCATGCATACACTACAATTTAACAGTCGCTTAGCTAGTCGATCTAAATGGATTTGTAAAAACTACCAAAATGAAATGCAAAAGCGAAGGTAAAGTGTATTGTGTGTTTCGATATTATTGAGACTTTCTTTTGCTCTATTATATTTTTTCATTTTTGTGTTTTTGTAATTATTGTTTTCCACTTTTCACAGACATCTGCTTAAATCTCTTGTTCGCTTTGATTTCGCTAGCTTTTCTTTTCTTTACGTTTATTTTTTTTAGCCTGTTTTGAGTGTGAACTTTGGCACTGGCCAGATTTTAATTTCGAGTGATTTCGATGTCATTCGGATAATAAATGGAAAGTGACGGCTTAAGAAAAAACATTGTCTGGCTATATAAATCGTGTTATTGACACTTTTCGAGTGCGTGTTGTTGTTGTTGTTGTAGTTGTAGTTGTTATTGTTGTTGCACCATTAATAACTTGTTATGCTCGTTGGATAGCATTTTATATATGCTACTTACACACAATGTATCTATGTACATACATATGTACATCCGTTTGCATATTGAGTATACGCCACGTTAGTTTTCCTCAGCGAAAAAATGAAAGTGCTCCTCGGACCGTGCACAAGGCCACTCTACCATGTTTTGTTAAACGTTAATTAAATTTCAAATTTCTGCTCTCTTTTGCTCTTTCTCTCTCTCTCTCTCTCTCTCTCTCTGTCTTTTATTTCTCTCACTCTCAAACAATATAATTAATCTTTAGTTAGTTACAAAGTCAGCGAAGATCAAATAAAGATCGCAACAGATTAAATTATTAAGTTTGAGAAAATTGAATAAGCAACACAATAAAGCAAACGCATCTATTGTTCGTTGTTCATTTCAATCATTAATCGTAACAATTGCCTGCGGATCTGAGTTTTTATCAAATCTCAATGTGGCAATTAATCAAAAGATCGATTGTGATTCGCATTAGCAAGTTTTTTATTTCTTGCTAATGTTGTCACCAACTCAAAGACTTGATTTGTGGTTTGACCCACTCTTTTTATTAATTTGTATTATCAAATCTGGACCAAATATTATTTGCATGAAATTGACTGCATTTTTTTAAAATTAGATTATACAAGGAAGTATACAATTGTTGCAAAATAAATTTTATTTTTATGAAAGTATGCATTTTATTTGGCTTGAGAATCATATGAAAATTAGATCAAGACACAAAAATTAAATGATATTATTTTATTTGTAATATCCACACTTTACTCTATTTTTAAAATGTTAGCTTCGTGGCTGTTAGAAGGGCTTAAAACTTACCCTTAATTCGCAGCTTCTGTTGCGGACCGCCGCCGCCGACGCGTACAGTCTGAGCCACTGGTAAATCCGAAAGTATTGCAATTAGGGCCAAAAGACCGATTAAATGTTTTAATCCCTTTTGCGACATGGTCCATTTGGCCAACATTTCTTGTATGTTGTATTTCAATTAGTGATTGTAATTTTTGTATTTCTCTTTGAACACACTGAACACACAGACAGTTGCCTAGTTGCACATAGGTTGATTCAAATATTGGCTGGTGACTAGTTTCAGTGCCAAAACAGGATACCAACAATTCGAAGTGTGCGATGTGCGTGTGTTTGAGTGCGTATGCGTGTGCGAGTGCAAGTGCTTGACTGACTAACTGATTGACTGATTGATCAGGGGTGTGGGAGTGGGAGTCGGTTTCTCTAGTTGACCACTTATCAAAAATTGCACAGATACACGGAATATGTAGTACAAACGAAGCGAATACACAAACTGCTTGCTGCACAACGTTTCGAAGCACGCGCACCGCGTCTAAGCACCAAACTGAAGCACTAGGCGGACCCGTATGACTATATAAAATCTTTTCAGCAACTGCAAGCAGTTGCTTGCGATCGCTACTAAGCTTACGAGCGAGCGAGTGAGCGAGCAAGCGAGCGAGCGAGCGAGAGCAAGAGCGAGGCAGGGAATGGTCAAATGAATCACGCGATGGCATAAAAAGAGCGAAAGAAGTTGCTGCAGCCAATAGACACAACAACAACAACAACAACCACAGCAACCACAGCAACAACTTAAACTCAAGCTCAACTCCAAGCTCTAACTCAAGCTCTGGAAAGCTTTCAAAGCACAAGCGAGCGAGCGCATACATCAAATTCAAATACAAATACAAACGAGCTAAAGAGAAATGCAAAATATTATTTATTTGAACAGGAATAAGTATAGAAATGTATTTAAATATATGTTAACAATTATTCTAAATTCTTTAGATTGCTTAAATGCGAGAAGCAGCCACAGTTTACATATTTGTACACTTGCCCAAGTGTGTGTGTGTGAGTGTGCGTGTACATTTATACCGTTAACAGACGAATATCGTTTACGATCTGCCAAGGCTAATTGGAGTCTTTTTTGATCGTATCAGAAAGTTGTTTTTGGCATGGTTTCATTCATAACTGCCCAAAGTCTTTCCTGTCATTTCTACTCAAAGGCAAGTTATATCGTAATCTAGGCGTACACAGACACACACTCACATACATACACACACATATGTATGTATGCAGCATGGTTAGATAATAGAACGCCTTGTGTGGCCTTTTGATTAACTACATACATACACATACACAAACTCATACATAGGCACCTTGTATGTTAATAAGTAAAACGAGTACCTTTCTTTAATTTTAAGTAATTTTGTAATTAAATTTATGAACTGACAGTTTCAAGTGGAATTTGACAGTTTACACACACACACACACACACACACACACACGCAAATAAAAAGTAAAAGCAGCGTGGCCAATTGGTATTTTTAATAGTATTTTTAATGGTATTTATCAGAGATCGCAAATAAGAGTTAGATCTTCTTTATTAAGGTGGCATTTCGACACTTGGACCAACACCTTATCGTACTAGTTTGAAACTAAAGTTTAACTCTAATTTTGTATACATAAAAGTAATACTAGAAAAAATACTAATTTTTTTCTTTAAAACCATAGAGTACCTCATATTCTCCATTTTTATTTTCAAAATCTTTAAGAGCTCATCATTCCAATGGCAGCCATATGATATAGTCCGATTTGAAAAAATGTGGTCGATGCAAATATGACCATTTCAGATGCATGCTCTGTTAAATTGGTTGAGATAGCTCAAACACTAAAAAAGTTGTGGTGTCAATTATTGTAAATTATCTATATATGAGAAATGTTGACTCTTTTGAACTTTCGACAAGCACAACTTTATTAAAGCTCACCCGATTTCCATGAGGAACGTCTTATTTTTCAAAATATGAACCCCACTTTAAAATTGCATTTAAATTTTTTGCTTCTGAGACAAAATAAATTTTTGTGAAAATTTGAGAATTTTACATAAAATAATAATAAATTTTTCGAAAAATGTTAAAAATTTTAAATCTTAGTTTTAGTCTTTTAATCGACTCCAGGTAATAAAATTAGGATAAAAAAGTACTTTTGGACTAAATCTCGATATGCATCTTTAAGATTTAAGCCAAAAACTGCCAAATTTTTCCTGATTTATGGTACATGGTATACTTTTAATTTGAATAGATTTGTCAAATCTTGATCGATTTTGAAAAGGATATTTTTTTGACCATTTTATTATACAAATATTGATTTAGCATCAAAATTGGATGATTTTCAAAAGTTAATCTTTTTTTAGATACTTCTGCAGATTTATAGCCTCAGCAGATGCATTTTCCTGTCCAAAGTTTTCCTCTCAGCCACTTAATCGGTAGTTAACCCCACAAGATTTGCTCCAACGCTGTCTGTCAGTCACATGTGAGTTGTGGTCTTAAAATTGCATCTGAAGTTGTTGTTATTTCTGAGGAGCAACATGTATCTACATTTACTTGTACGTATGTAGATACGAGTAGACACGTTGTGGTTGCAACGGTCGACTGGCCAAGGTTGTACAAGGTCGATGTCGGCGCTGATTTCGATGGTGAAATTTCGGTTTCGAGATGCATAGATTTATTATTAACAATTTGAATTCGTTTTCAGCTTATAATTTCAGTCGTTACATTATCCACCGCTTGCAGCTGCCTCGTTTGATGCACGGTCCCGTGTCGACGCCCTTGCGCACCCATCCCTGGGGGCAAGCACAGCCAGGGGTGCATTCGATGGGCTTGCACTTGCGCACCACGATTGTGTTCATGCAGATCCTTGGACACGCCGGAATGCAGTCGACCTTCACGTCATTGTATCGACATTCTGTAGTCAAACATATGAATTGTGTACTTGTCAAACTTTTACTATTAACTTTTTTCAGAATATTGCTTATAAACTGATCCGAACTCACCGCCTAGAAATTCATTTAGATGCCCAGTGGTCACTTTTAGAAAAACTATTCCAAGAACTGCAGCGTTCAGTTTCATTATGTGTCAAGAGAATACAGCAGTAAATATCTTCCGATTTTAAGTCCCATTAAGTTATACTCCTCTAATCTTTAGTTGCGCTAAGAAATTCGTTAAGCTTCAACTCGATTTTAATTCGAATTTGTAACGACAATTTTCACATTATGAAGTGCATTTATCAATTAGTTTGTACAGAAAAACAACCAATACCTTTTTTATAGAAACACTTTTGAAACGATTTCGGTATCGTTCATGAACAAGAATTTGATCCGGTTCCGGTATTAATCTCCCTAATATAAATATCAAAAAAATAAATAAAGATGATGTCTATAAAATAAATGTGTTGTATTTTTAGACACTTCGTTCGTCGATATCCGTTTTTGATTTGTGTATAAAGGTTTGTGGCTATGTGAATAGATACAAAATACATACATATGTACATATGTATATAAACCCACCCAAATATGTTTCTTTGTGTGTATGTACGTATGTATAAACATAAATAGAGAAAAACCTGCCCACAATTAAAATACCTTCACTTTCAGTTTCATTATGCCTGCCAAATAAATGATTTTTATCTGCGTAAAGTAGAAACTGGAATAAATAAGAGAATTTGTTGCTGTATTTTGTATTGTGGCCAAACACCTCCGCCCAAATGTGGCATGAGAAAACAAAAGACTCTTGACTTTACAAATTTATTGGCTTTGTTAATGTGATAGGTTTGCTAATAAGAAACAAAAACAATAAAAAATAAAAAATAAATAAATACAACTTTTGTAGCAATGCTGTGAATCACGATTTTATGCAAAACTGAATGCTTTATTTGGCTCGCTTGTGACTTGTTCCGATTTCTGCAGGCTCCATTGCGATTATACCTATAGCACTCGTTGCAAACTCGCCACAATTGAAATTCGCTTTTCATACTTACAACTTGTTACAGTTACCAACATTCAGCTTCCAGGTATTCTAATAAAAAATCCACTTGAGTTCATAATAGGTTCAATTGCATGACTTTTGAAACTGAGCGAATGAACAAAGTTCCTGATTATCGTTTACCTAATACAAAAAGCGACTGTATATTTAAAAAAAAAATATCTATACAAAGAAAAAAACTAAGAATACAATTTTAAGAACTCATTGAATGCGAAAACAAGGAATTTTAAATAAAAATAATATACCAATCTGATCATCTAGAAAATCACGCAGGGGCTTCCCCTAATTAAAATTAATAGACTCTTTAATTAATACAACTAATAATGTATTACATTAAAATATTATGCATTCTCCATACATCAGATTAAAAGCATTGAAATTAGATGCCAATGTTACTCTTAAGGCTTGGACTTTAAGAATAGGAAATCTCCAAATTTTAAAGTAAACGATGCTTTTTTTACTGAAATGGCATTTTTCAGATGGCGCGTTAGAATGAAATATCAGGACTAAATATCAGGCAAACAGAATTTACAGAAGGTCGTTAAAGCAATTTAATTTTTTGAGTAAAAACATTTGAGCTCAGAAGTTTTGAGTATTTTTGCTGATCTTTGAACGATCGTTCAAATTGGAATTTTTCGGCTACTTATTTATTTTGGTATTTTAAAAAATGTTCTCCATATTTCACTAAAAGTACTTTCTAATTTGAATTTGTAAGCTCCTTTTATTCTTAGAATACTATTCTTATAGACTAGCTTTGAGTGAATACTTAAGTTTTCTAAGTATTCTTGCCTTATTGTTTCGAGAGTCTATGCTGATTTCCAGCTTTCTTATAATTTTAAAAATATTTACTTTAGAGCTTCTTTTCTCCTAAAAAGATTTCATTCCAAGCGATTAAATATAGGTGGGGAATTAATCGCAAGCATGCACAATACTTCCAAAAGCAAAAGTGAATCGGAGAGCGATGACATTATATCTTCAATCTAAATGAATTCCAGTTGCTGAGGAGGACAACGGTCGACCTCTCCGATGACTCGATGAGTGATGATAATAATAAACACATATATTAGATAATCTTTTCATTTAGAAAAACACGGATTTGTTTTAGTTTTTGCCTGAATGGCAGCTTAAGCGGATTTTGTGTTTGTTTTTAATTAATTCACTTCATAGTCGTACAAATGCGTAACATTTCCCCTATTGGGCATTAGTCTTAGATTAACGGCTCGGTTGTCAAGGACGCAACAGCAACTCAATAAGTGAAACAGTTCAAATCAAAGCAAATGGACTGAAACGTCATGAAGTGGCCAAACCTCTACGACGAGATCTAAATCGATTTTAAATTGCTTTGGTCGTTTCCAATTGGCAAAATGCTATTGCAAAATGTGGAAGTGCTGCTTTGCTTTGTCGCCGCATTTTCTAGTTACAGTTTGCGGTCCAGATCAAAGTCAATTAAAACAAGAATGAACGATCAACAATCTTGTCTTTGGCCGAAGTTCAAATACTCTTTTTTAAATATATCTATAAATCTTGCCGACTTTTAAAATTTTCAGAAAGCTCGGCCTTGGTTTAAAACTTGGCTCATTTATATAACAAATTTGTTTTACTTTCTGAATAGATTTTCAACATTCCTAGCTTGTTATGGAAACTAACTACAAATATTTATTTAATATTATTTCACCGTTTTGAATACTATGAAACTTATAGAATTATAGTTCTTCATTCCGAAGAAAGCCATCTGGGATTAGTACCGTTTTCCATTCAGTATAGCAATCTAAATTCCAAAACTCTTTCTAAATCGTAAAATCAATTTATCTTGTACATATGAAAGTTTCTAGCAACTTTGCTTTTACTTAAGTATACCCCGTTTAAATAGGGTATCTATGAGCTGGGTGTACTGTACACAGGATGGACAACTGCAAGGTTCTCACAAGCTTCTAGTATTTATAATAACACTGGTATCCGTTGCGGTTATTGGAAACAACCGAAACACTTTGCTATAAATCTTACATTTATTGAACTTTTGGAATATATTTCTTTGTTTATGCATAAATTCACAAGAGAATTGTTGTTATTTTTTTTCAATTACCGCTCAAAACATTCGAAAACAGAACACGCCCAGTGTATTTGAGATATATCCAGAGGTGTTGGCCAATGGTCGACAATTTTAACTGCGAGATTTATCCTAAAACGAAACGAGCAATCTTAATGTAGTTCAAATATGCATAAGTCAATTAAAAATGATCAGGCATCGTGTGAACAATCAACAGCAAACATAACAAATATGATGATTTCTAAGCATGCCATAAGATCTAAGATCAGACTTGGATTTCGATTTCTTTTGCTTTGACATGCTTTCACTCTCTGTTCCGCAGTACAAACAAAGATCGGATGGACAAAATAACAGAGTCATAGTTTCTGGGTCTAGTTACCTGTCATCACTTGCATAAACTCTGCAATTGATTGTTTAAAAAATAGTATAAAGTATAGTAAAATAACCAAATTGATTAAAAGCGTCTTTATTAGAGTATCTCTTACCGTCGAAATCAACAGTTCCCGAACCATCGGCATCGATTTCCTCAATGATCGAGTCCAGGTCTTGGCTGGAGATTTTATCGTCGAGTTCGTGGAGAATTCCCCTCAGGGTGGCAACTGTGAGATACCCCTTGCCCTCCTTGTCGTACACACGGAATGCCTCCTTCAGCTCGGCCTGCAGAGCAGCCACGTCCTCCTCGACCTCGATGAAGCGAGCTCCCAGCTTGCAGAATTGCTCGAAATTCAGTTTGTTGGTGGTTCCCTTGTCGACCTCCTTGATGAGGGCCTTAACCGCTGGGGGCTCCAGTTTCTGGCCCAGGATTTCGAGAATGCTTGAGACATCGCTGTGATCGATCCATCCAGTGCCTTCCAGATCAAAGGCCTTAAACGCATTGCGAAGAACTGACAAAGAGACGAAGAGACTTAAGATTAGAAGAAGTTTCAATATTCCAACTGAATGTATCTACTTCTCAATTGATCCTTGTCGTATTCGCCCTCAGCCTGCAAAAAATAAACTTACATTTTTAATTGGCAATTAAAACAAGTGGAGATGCAAAAAGTCAAATGATTTATAAGTAGATACTTATTTTGGTACCCTACAAATGCCCTCTGTGAGTACGGCGTGTTTTTTTGTTCAATTACAACCAAGGCCAAACATTTGTCGAAAGCAACAATTAAATTGATTTATCCCTTGCAGAGCATTAATTGTGCATTCACAATAATTTTCGAAAATATCATTCCGAATAATAGAGGATATGATAAACTCACCATTCTGCAAATGAAAGTCCAATCTAGAGTAGATTAAACAAAAATGGGAAACTAATTAAACAAATTCCGAGAAAGTGCGGAACGAATCGAATCGAATCGAAATATTCACCAAAGATTGATTTGCACCAATTGAAAAATTAACTTTCGATCAGATCGAGTTAGCGCCAGCGTCTAAGCAATTCGAATTCTGTCCGCCGTATATAAACCGACAACGGCGAAGACGACGACGGCGACGACGACGACGACGACGTCGATGTCGATGTGTACGGCAAATGTCACCACGGTGCGGGATAACAACAACAACAACCACAACGATTACCCATCCAAATTTCACAGCAACTTGTGAAACAAATGCCAAATTGTCGTCGTCGTCTTTGCCAATCGAATCAATGCGATGCAATGCGAAATGATGCGATGCGACACACGATGAGAGATACTCAGATACTCAGATACTCGTACTCATGCAAGTTGCAAGCTACGAACTGTCCGTCCGCCTCACGCACACGATGCCATGCCACTGACCCGATGACTAAGCATCACCAAAGATCGGTCAAGTTTATAGAAAAGCCTTACAAATTATTATTCTATACCCAAAACAGAATCTTCACTCCTTCCCTTAGAAGAGAAGGCCAGATGGAGTATCTTGCATACAAAGATACATATTGACCAGCCAATATTTAATGTACCATCTTCAACAGCACTTTGCCCAACCAAAATACACAAAAATATGTCAGCCCATTTCTGACATACTTTCTATCCTTAAAAAGTTAACTCTACTTTGTAATTGTAATTACCATTGCTATCATCCAAATTTGTGGCATCCAAAATGTGATTTGCCTTCATTTATAAGAAGCCCTCATACCAAAATTGGATCTTCTAGCTCTGTATCTGTATATACTGACTCAACTATTAATACTATGCAAATATAATTTATGCTGTTGTTATTCGGCATCATCAAAATATCACTTGGTTGTACCAGGAAAGCTCACATTTGTGTCTGATGATTATCATCTAGCCTTGTCCTGCATACAAGCAGTTCAAGCAGTGCATGTCTTCATATTCGTTCTGGCCTCGACATGTTTTAAAGATATGATTAAGGCTAACATTTGCATCTTGACATTCACCTGGCGGCAGATAAAATGAATAATTCGATTAAAAGTTGATACTGCTTACACGCCCATCCTGGCAAGACTCTTCGAATTATTGATTCCACTCTGGCCAAACTTGCACTGCTTCGCTCCACTGCAGTCTTATACTGCATTCACCTTAAATCATCTTTAACTCATGAGCAGTATGTAAACAAGATAAATATTTAAATATGCTATAGCCCTGAATATCCCGTTCATTTCTGCGGTATTCATAAAACATTTCATTCTGCAGACACAAGTATTTACCATTTCGCCAAGCTCGCAGATAAGCGAAAGCACTGCTTGCTTACCTCATAAACATACGAAATGCGCTGCTTGCAAACGCAATACACAGATATTGCAACACAAACTGCTTGAAATGACATCCACAAGTACCCTGCTTGCAGCAAGCAGTGCATAAATTGCACTTTTATTTGAAAGTTATGTAATTTCATTTTTATTTCGAATTTTTTGTAGAGTACTTTAATATAAATGAGCTGGGGTGGGGAAAGGTCTGTTTTGTTGTTGCAATTGGTGGTTTCTAAAAGGATACATCAAACTCAAAAAATGTACACATACATATTTGTATTTACAGACAATAGAAAACTTAATTTTAGTACATTACTATCAAATACTGTAGACCTGTTTTAGAACTGGATTGATGAAGACAACTTTCGGTACAAGCTTAGTAGAAAAGGCGGCCGATCAAATTTAATCTAAAATTATATAAAGGTAGTCAGTAAAGCCATCACAAAAGAGTCGCAAGTCCGTTTAATCATCACCTCCGGTCATAACTTCCATAAATTCTGAAATTAGACACACAAACATCGAAAATGTAAATGAATATAGTGTAAAGATATTAAGCGGTCAAGCAGTTGCTTACCGTCAAAGTCCACGGTACCGGAACCATCCGAATCGATTTCCTCGATCATCATGTCGAGATCATCGTTCGTCAGCTTGTCGTCCAACTCGCGAAGGATCTCCCGAAGGACACCGGTTGTGATATACCCATTGCCTTCCTTGTCGTACAGCCTGAAGGCCTCCTTCAATTCGGCCAACATGGCCTCGGCATCCTCCTCAACGAGGAATCGAGCAGCCAACGTCGTGAACTCCTCGAACTCAATCTGGCCAGAACCATCCTCGTCGACCTCAGCTATGATTTCCGCTAAGGTCGCATCGTCCAACTGATGACCCAGCATACTCAAGATGGTTCCCACCATAGCCGTGTTGATGTATCCATTCTTCTCGGGATCGAATGCGTTGAATGCATTCTGCAGCACTTTAGCCCCAAAGAAAGTATCCTTAACAACAACCGATCATTCTTTTGGACTCAATCAATACTTACGAGCTGTCTGTTCCTTGGTTAGTTCGTCCTGTAAGAGAACAATAAATCAGATCATTTATTAGTATTTCTCTCTAATTATTGTACAACTCCAAAATGTATCTTGTAAATTTTTATTTTAGTTTAAATTTCTCGTTTTCCTATTTGATTTACTCATTATAATTAAATTAGTCGCAGCCAATTAACTTGTGTTCTTTTAAGTATGCTAAGATTCAAAACAGTTCCAGAGTTTTTTATTTTTGCCAGAGGCAATTCTTGTTTTAGTTGTCCCGTTTAATAAAAAACTGTCACCACTTTATTATAGTCGATTTAATACTTTTAATGGGCTTGAGGTGGTTAAATCTTCTCACTGATCGAGTTCGAAGATATTTGTATAAATATGTTTTTTATCATGCATATGTTGTTGTTATTTTTATAATTTTTCAATTGAAAATGTGACAATTTTGTGAGTTATTAACTTACAGTCATGTTGATCGTTTAAGCGTTTCACCGATTCGAAGAGCAGGGCGTTAATCAAGTTTGGTAATACACACAGACTTACACACACATACACTAAAGCAAAAACAAACAAAAAATACAGAAATATTGTAAATGCAGTCGCATTTGATGAGAATAACAACAAGTGGAAGAGGTTGGATTCAATGAGATTTAATGCCAAGGTATTCACTGAATTCCAGTTGCCAGGAGACAGCAGCAAAATCCCTATGTGGGAAGACTGTCTTCAGGTACCTCAGATGATGCAAAAGATGCCTAGGCTGTTTTGCAGGTGATGATACGACGGAGACGAGACTCGCTGTTCAACTGGTAGCACGTTGTCCATTTACCTGCATCGCCCCAAAGAATAACAACATCAATTTGATGTCGTCGACCAAATCGAAAATCTTGTCATATTTGTTTGTCTGCCGCGTCCTTAACTCTGAATCCCCCTCGGCCCCTTGCATTAGATTCGCGCATTTATTTTTATATCCAACATACTCGTATAGGAAAGTGCAACATTTCTACACACGCTCATAATTTGCATTGGCACACAAATAAAACTACGAGTAGAAGTACTTTTAGTGCACTAGACAAATTCGCGATTCTTGTTTTGGCATGCGAAATACTTTTGTCACTTTATAGTATATCAAAAAGAATTTTAGAACGAATTCTCAACAATCATATTATTGTTAGTTGCGCGCGTTCCCTCCCCTCCCCACGCTGCCTTACATCACACACACACACACACACACACACACACACTCACACCTTGAGGGCAAAAATGACACAGACATACACAGCGAGAGAGAAAGAAATATAGAAATAGACAGAGACAGAGACAAAGGGCAGCGCAGCATGAAATTTCCTTGCATTTCCTCTTCACTGAGAGCCAAAGTACATAAAAGTAAATTGATAATTTCCCCTGCTTGTTAATTACACACTGCAGATATAGCTGATCGACTTAAGGTTACCCTGTACAAAGAGCACCATTAAAATAGCATTACAGATTCTTAATAAAACAGAAATGCCAAAACTAAATATAATGTACTCTATAGCTTTCCGATTGTGATCTTGTGACTGAAAGAAATACTCAGAAATATTTAATAAAATAAATTAAAATTTCTAAATAATGAAAATGTTGATGCAGGACCAAATTAAAAATCTAACAATGATTAAATTGACAAAGAAATCGGCCAAGTTTTGATCAAATAATGACAGTTTCAATTTTTTGAAAAAACATTAAGGGGTAAGTATAGAAAAAGTGGAAGCTTTTGGAAAAAGAATTAAATTTTGTAAACGAATAAAATGTTGATGCAGAATGAAACAAGAGGTCAAACAAAGAATAAATTTAAATTCCGCAAGAAAATTGGTTGAGTTTTGGCAAAGCTATGACAATTGGGAGTTTTGAAAAACGTAAGACCAATGAGCACAATAATTCAACACATTATTTAGCTCCCTGATTAAGAAAGTCTGCACTAAGCAATAATGTTAACACATATTGTCCTTTGATTTAGGAGTGACGAACAAAAAGTGAATAGATACGAGGAATTCATTTTAAAATCAAACAAGTATCCTTCAACTTCCACAGACACATAAGCTCTCAAATCGTATTTTAGCTTCCATTAAGCAGAAAAATCACACTCAATTCGAACTCGATCGAAGATTGAAGTAACTTCACAGCACGTTTAATGTCACTTAATCTCGTTAGTCTCCAAGTTTAGAGTATTAATTTATGCAGAAAATATTTTTGGCGTCAAGGAAAGTTTTTTCCCAAAATTTCCACATTTTAATTATACATAGACTCTTTGGAAATTATTAATTTTTACTGGGTTTATTAACTGTAACATGTTAATGTGTTATTAATTTGATTTCAATATTCTTAAATGCACTCTAGATTTCTGAAATCGGTTTCTTATACCAACCATTGTTGCGTTGCCCATCTTTATTGATTTTGAATTGATATATATTAATGATAAATAGCGAAAGGAATCAGTGAAGATTGATCCTTGTAAAAATTTAGCAAACGCGGAAATTTCTATGTTTGATCTAAATGACAGAACAGAACTAACTGGACCAAGTCAAAAATGATGATGGAGGCACACGAACGGAAACATTCATAAGTCGGACACACACAGAGCGACACATGCACGTCAACATTCATGAGTGTACGAGTGTATTCATACCACATTCGCAAGTGCTCACATACAGATGCAGATACAACAAGTAAGTACGATACAACCGAATCGATTTTCTCGCACAGAAAATGGCGTGGAAACGATTCTTGACATCGACGTCGGCGTTGGGAATCCACTATAAATTGTCATTCCAAATAAAGTTAAACGACACTTAAGCAGATCACCGTAGTTCAGCGATGCATCCAAAGTGCTTGACTGCGAGATACCCTATGTTGCACACACTCCCACGCAAAGAAAAAGGGGGATTCCCCTCAGAAGTGTAAATCAGGCAATGCCGAGATCAAAAAAAGATACTCTTTATTTTCGAATAAGTTAGAAGGCCCATTTGTAATTGCAGGGTATATAAATTTGGAAAAATATATTTGTGCTCAAAAAAAAGGGATATTTAAAAGCATATCATTAAATATATAATGCAAATTGGGGGAATCTACCACGACAAGAGTAACGATGTGTTTGACCAAGCAGTAAATGATGTATCTCATCCATTCATCATAATTCTTTCAAAAAAAGATACAGTCTAGGCACTTTTAACAATATGAAATGCTCGGATAATATGACCAAAAGCAACTGTAAATTCAATTAAATAGAGCAATTTGTGGTCAAGAGCAAGCCACTACACTAATTCTATTTAAAATCTATTTCTTTCTCTATTTTCTTCTGTTTTCCTTTTGACAAATGTGTGTATGAATATGCGAATCTATTGGAGCAACCACAAGCGACTATAGAAGCAGTTTCAATGCGATTCTTGATCTTTGAGAATGTCAAAAAGCGATTTAATTCCTACATGAGTAGGCAATATTTTAAACGAATTAATTTATAGGAAACACCTGTAAGTATTTCCCCCCATTGATAAAAACATTAAGTAAAAGTGCTGAGAGTAAATGTCAACGAAAAAAATCAGTTCTCAATCTGAGAGAATAAAATGCGAGTACATCATGAAACAATTATAATACCATATACAAGGGGTTCAAATGCTTTGACGTTCGCCGTATGTTTAAGTATTTTTAGGTACGAGTTTCTTTATAAATAAATACGAGTACGGGTCCGAGTACAATTGCAATCATTCCGTTGCGGCAGAACACGTTTCCACTCACGTGTGGTGAGGCAATAATCTAGCAGTTTTCGTAGCAATGTGGGACGACGAATACGTGTGTATGGATCTTGCCAAGTTTTATAAATATACAACTGCACTCTCACACACGAGCACTTCTAGCTAATTTAATTAGCAATGAATTCGCGTTTTCATTCAATAGTACATTGGCTATAATAAAATGGCATAAAAGCACCGCGTCTTCCATTTGATAAGACAAGGCAAAAGTACGAGTGTTCTTCATGCCAAATAGCCAATTAGTCAAACATGACTGCGTGTTTCCCTCTCTCTCTCTCTCTCTCTCTTTGCAATTAGCTGTCATAGGAACATGGAAATGGTACTCAGCTACGACAGGTCACCATTTTGTTTCAGCCAGCTCATGATATCGATAGATCAGTGAGTGCGAGTTATCGGGCAGGGATGATACGCACACTCCCACGTGAAACCGATAGATATGTGCTTATTTTGTACATAGTGATCAAACGCATATTGAAGTTTGTATACACAGTTTGTCAAGTAAATATTTTCACATATTCAAAAAATGCACATATCATATTTATTTGCAAGAAACAAATATCTGAATCTTTTTGTTGTCAAATAAATAATTTGACCAACTATATGCAGTCGATAAATTTCCCAATTAGCCAATTTGCATATTGGTGGGGGAGTTGGTAATCTAATCAATACAATTTTCATCTAATAATAATAATATGCTGCGCTCATGCACTGATAATGAGCATGGCTAATTTGATAAATTAATCACACAAATAGCAAAGCTGATTAGTACGCTGAGAACCAACTTGAAGCATCGACGGCAACAGGTTCAATTGGAAATCAATCTATATATATGTTTAAATCAAAGTCATTTGATCTCAATAATGAGGAGAATTCGAAGCTGCCCGAACACCTCTATCAACCTCGCAGAATACGATGGATGAAGTATATTATAATTCCAGTGGCAATTTGTTTTGTACTTCTACTAATAATCTGCAATATAGACTTTTCGACTGAGCAATCACATACAAATCGGAACCAATATTTAAAGTCCGCCAAATGGTGCACAACCAATTGCAAAACTTTGAAAACAGGTCTACATTGCGTGCAAAATGTAAAGAATTTAGATAATTGCACTGATAATCTTCTCCTTCGCATTGAAAACTACAATTTTGCGGATGAAATTCTTACCCGTGATGTTTTTCGAGATGAATACGGATTGCAAGGATTGGTTCTAAGCAATTGTTCCCTGAGCTATATAGAAGATGATGCCTTTGATCAAACCAACTTACGCAATCTCTATGAATTGGAACTAATCAATACCCAACTGAGAAACCTAAATCAGAAGACGTTTCGAGGACTTCACAAACTTCTCCATTTCTCCCTGTTTAATAACCGTAAAGCCATTAGATGTGAAAGTTTTATGGCACCCCTCGCAAACACGGTACGTTCGGCATCGATTCATCAGCAGTACAGTGGGCATTTAATATATACGCCCAGCGACTTTTTTGGAACTGAAATCTATAAAAATCTGAAGAACTTGGATCTAAGGGGAAATAATTTCGGAAGTATACTGGAAATGAGTTGGTTCAACAATATGCCTGTTCTGGAATCGTTAATCCTATCCGATTGCCAATTCAACAGTATCGACTATGACACAAGAAAGCAAAATGTTGGCAAGCTGAGATTTTTAGATTTGAGTGAAAATAGATTGCTGAAAATAAGTACACACTTCTTAACGCATTCATTTGAAAAAGGCATTCGATTAAATCTTGTTAATCACAATAGGAATATCAAGGAGTTCACTGTAATGCCAACTACAACTTTATCAACGGAAATTCGCGCTATCAACTTTGATACTTCAGATGATACTGACGAAACCGATGCTATTGAATCGACAGAGTCGACAACAACAACAACCACAAGAAAGCCACCAAGACCTGGACCTACTCCGCCAAAGACAACGCCTCAACCAACCGAGATGACAACATTGAACACAACTGACCCATTGAGCACTACAGAAATTACCACTCCTACAAATGAGGATGTCATCACCACTCCTGTAAGTGAGAATGTCACCGCTCCCTCCGATCCATCAGATATCGTCTGTCTGAATGCCGCTCAAGAAACGATCTTTAATCTAACGATGGTCTGCAATGCACAACTTAGGATTGTCCAACAGAATGAGAGTGTACTGTACGTTGTTGTATCCCAAGTTAAATATGACTATTGGAATTTGATTTACTTTCCACATAACTCTTCAGTCAGTTATGTTGACAGTGAAGACATGGACGTGGGACTAACGGGTGATACAACCGTAACAGTTAGGGATTTCAGCTGTAATTCATCCTACGTATTTTGCCTGTTGCAAGGAACTGAGATCTCGCCCTTCAATTGCCAGTCTCATCACACCATGCCGTGTGATTTTCCGAACTCGTCCTGGTTCGAGGAGCACAGTGTGCTGATCATTTGTCTGGCCACTGGCGGCATCCTGTTGTTTGTGATCCTCGGGGGTCTCGCCGTGTTTGCCACCTTGTGGCAACGTCCCAGCTGGCTGTGTGGCAGCAAGCGCTTGCAACGCACGACCCGCGACTCGCTCACAATGCTCCTCCTGCCGCCCAGCTATCAAAAGGACGCCTATGGGGCGATCAGGTAAGCCGATCGATAGACAGTTAGTGAGATAATTGTTTTGACTGAATTAAAGATGAACCTTTTTTTATTTTATAACTTATTATATTCTTATTATATTATAATAAGCAATTATGAGCATTTTCTCTTTGTCAAAATAATTACTTTACTAACTATAATCATGGCTACAAACTCAAATATCCTCTCTACTTTTCGTATAGAAGCAAAAATGGCAATGATGCGATTGGTGATTATGTCGCATACTATCGGCATTTGGAGCAGGCGAAACTTTATCACACCGAGTCCAATAAATACAATATTCCCCCCCAAGAAAGCGCTCCCCCCGCACCGCCGAGTGCCAGCAGTCACACATATGAATGCTTTGATTTATACGAGGAACTTCCTTGATTGTAAATAAAGGAAATTACCAATAAATACGATTTTGTGTGAATAAAGTATTGCACATAGAATAAATGTATTTATCTAGTTTATGTATTGAGTTATCGCGTATTTCGATTGATAAGCCTAATGTGCGTATTATCTATATCAGCAAATACAGTTGAATTGGCCGATAAGCCAGACTCTAATGCAAATGCTTTTCTGTCAATAAATATAACATTAATTATTTGCCAATCGCTTGACAGTCGTGTTCAGGCTCTCAACCATTGGAAATGCAGTCGAGACACAAGTATCGCAAGGAGAAACTCGGATCCGAAGAAAGCATTTCTCAGAGGTAAAATAAACTGAGATTCTTAGGGTATTACTATAGTCAAGTTTAAAAAGAATAAATAGATTTTCCAATTTTGTTATGTGCAAAGATTTCCAAGTATGATATACATATTTATTTTTACCCATATGGTATATGTGTACATACACAGTTAGTCAAGTAATTGTTTCGACAGAATTCATAATATTATAATAATAATTTGCAATATAATATTTATTATATTGTCCCATTTTCCAGTTCTTGTTCAAGTGAAAAAGTCGGCTCGAAAACAAAATGCTTACCTTGGATTTTGCTGACCATCGGAATCGGTCTATGTATTATAGCTACCGGTACATATATTGTATTGTCTCTGAACAGTCGTGACAGCAGATCTGCTTTGGACATAGACTCCGAGATAAATGCTACTTGGAGTCGGGAAATTGTCGAAGAGGGAAATTTCAATTTTGCCTTGGAAGGCTTTGGGTAAAAAATGAATAAATGATCCTTCTGCTCAATTACCAACTTCTGCACTTACAGCAAAATTTCAGATGGCTTAAAAGCTCCTCAACTAGTTCAAGGATGTCGAGAAGTATCCTGCCGCATTGAATGTTCCGATAATGAGGATCTGTATAGAGACACGGCTGCTGTAATGAACTCCAGTCAATGTGGAGTGATTACCTCCATGGTGCTGTCAAATCAAGTCCAGCAGAGCATTGAGAATTTGTGGATTAACTCGAACTCAACAGTTCTCAAAATCGTGCTAGTGAAGAGCCAAATTCGAACAATCAAAACGGGAGCATTTTCATCGTCAATGTTTGCAAAGTTATTCCACATGCATTGGGCTGATCTCCAGGTGTCGGAACTAAGCAATGGAGCATTACTTGGACTGTACTCTCTGAGGAAACTGGAAATAGACTTTCAGCTTCCCAACATAAGCCTGACATTTCTGCAGCCCGTTCAGGTCACTCTGACGCACCTGAGAATCAATGCCGGGATTTCTTTCAGAGGCCACTTGAATGTCTTCGAGAATATATATCTGGGAAAATTAAATCACCTCGATCTGAGCCACAACAGCTTCAGTGGCCCACTTAGTAAGCGCATCTTCAGCGGAACTCCAAATATAACATATCTCTACTTGATGTATTGCTCAATAACTTCCATAGAGGATAATGCATTCCAGGACATAGCTGATACTCTGATTCTGATCGACCTCAAGCACAATTTTCTCACTCGAATCAGTGACAATGTCCTCCACATGGGCGGCAAGCGTATTTTGCTCGATCTGGAGCCCAACAACTGGAACTGCAGCTGCCAACTGCGATCCATGGTTGACTATTACCATGATCACAAGAGTCTCTTTGTAAGCACACCCTATTGTCGAATGCCTTACAACCTATACGGTAAAGTATTCGATGAACTAGACCCGGAGGAGCTAAGCTGCGATTCCCCGGTGGAAATACCCATTAGCCTCACCACGGATACAACACACAGGGTCACATCGGATTGGAGCAACGACGAATCGGAGATTCCGAGCGAGGACTCCGTTTCCAATCAAGAATCTACAGAAGCTCCAACCAATCAAAGTCCATATGGAGCCATTCTCCAGTTTAGCTGCTCGGAAGCGATCGATTATGACACGACCGACAATAAAGTCGAACGTGATGTGAATGAGAAGGAATCCAAATTCTACAGTTCCGGAACATTTGTCTTCGAACCACCCGTATATGATCTCATATTGGATATATTTGAAAACTACAGCGTTCGAGCTTGCATTGAGGGATATCAGAGGTCCGATCAGTACAACATCATTTGGTTTTCGGATCAGTTGGACAGCGATACAATTAGGAATGCATCCCAAACGGACTACACCTGCATGCAGTATGAGGAGCCCTATTTAATCGTTGATCCCCTGCGACAGAATCGCACCTACACATTTTGTATGATGCCCCTGGACAGTCTGGTTATATCTCCTCTGCTCTGTCAGCCCTTATATGTGCCTGCTGCCAAGAACCTCTCGGACTCGGATGATGTCTGGATTACAGAGAGTGAGAAGCAGTTTACCATCGCCATGCTTTGCCTCATCTTCTTCCTATCCACCGTTTTTGGTGCAATATTTGCGTATCTGGGCCTCAAGTCCTTTCCGAATCTTTTGGAAGGCTCCAAAAATGTTCTGGTAGTCAAGGAAGTAGATAAAGAATGTTACGTTTCAACCATAGCCGATTCAAAATACATTAAGACACCGCTAAGCAAGCATAATATGGAAGAAAATTCATTTAGAATTCGAAACAAAAAGTAAGTTCATTTACATCATTTTGTTAACAGTTTACAAACTAAATTTCTTCTTTTAATTTCAATGCAGATCCTTTGAAGCATCAGCAAAAATGTACGACACAAATCTTCCGAGCTTAGTAAATTTGAGATCTCCATCTACTTGCTTTGAGGAACCTTTCACAAACATCGATCTTCAGACCATCGGATACGAGATGCCCAAACAGTTTAAGAGTGACATCAGTAGAAGTTGCAGCCTTAATAAGTGCCAGACAGACAGATCCGGCTCCCCGCCTCCTTTGCCTAAGCGTAACTCCATTGTTTCTGATTACATGGAGCCCAAGCCCAAGGCATAAATTCCGAATTAATTCTGAAATAAATAAATGTATACAAATATGAAAATATTAATAAATAAATCCATATGGAAAAATAAAGTACAGCATTGAAAAGCCATCTGTATTCTCAGCTATTCTAAAAAAAATACCATAAATCATTATAAAATTTGTCACTTTATTGCATCATGATCGGGTGAATATAATTGTAGTTGGGGCTGTTTTCAATTGTGATCGAAAACTCGAGCTCCTAAATGTATGCAGCACTTTTTATAAGAGACGCGCTTAAAATATTTAGACCCGTTTTATATTATTCAAGAAAATATTCATATTATATTAATAGAATGTGTAAGTAATTGGGTTGAAAACATACTACAGTCACTGTCACTTGCCATTGACAATCTAACACATGTATATATGTATAAGTAAATAAACTTTTTTATTTTAGCAAAAAAAAAAAAAAAAAAATAGCTCATTATTAAATGTGCATATGTGAATGTGTAGCTATGGGAATACAGCTTATCTCTTGCCTTTGGCACTCGAAATATTCTGGCTAATACGCTGATAGGGATAATGATAATAATAATGTTTTGCCATTAGCATTGGCATTAGATATCATCGCATACAGTCCACATTTCGTATTCGTAGTGAAAAGTCATTCGGCTTAAGTACCAGCGATCATAAAAAAGGAATATAAATGTGATTTTGTGTTTCATGTAGTGCGACTAAATGGAACAACGTGTTGTTCAAGTTGTTAAGAGAGTTCCTTCAAAGATCCATAACCGATAACGATAACGATAAATGCATTGTCATGCTGCTGTTCTCACCACAAAATCCTTCGGGAGTCATTATAGTTTTCTGTTTGTTTCTCATGTGGACTGGCTTATCTGCAGTGGCATATGATATTGGATACTACAATAGCACCACAAAATGGCTAAATAAATCCGATATTCAAATGTCCGATGTACGCCAAGCTGTTACAGTGCTTAAGAAAGCAATGGGCAACATCAGGTATATGCATCTCTAATAAGTATTATTGATTTTTCACCAAAAGTAAATAAATACATATATGTATATTTATACTGAATACTGCTTTACCGTTATCACTGCGATAACACCTATTATCGTATTCGACTAATGGATGCACAATGTTGAATAATGGAAATCTGTGTTTATGTGACAGTACTTTTATCGGCGATACGGATATAATCGGAAGTACAGCGCCCAAGTGTCTAAAGGTCCAGTGTCGAATCATTTGCTTCAATGGCAGACAAAGCGAGATCGCGAAAGATGTAACGATTGCTTTATCGCAAATGGATGATGTCAGTATATCCCGTACATCGGTTAATCTACCTTGTTTTCTAATCTAGCCAATTTATCAATCCAGAATAATCCGTGTATTATCATCGACGAGCTGCATCTCTACAACTACAAGTTCCCCGACGCCGTGTTGCCAGTCGGATTTTTATCTACGTATACCGCAATGATCAGACTCATTTACATCGGCATCTCAAATATCACTAGAATTGAGAATGGTGCTTTTGGTGGAGGAATATTCAATCGAATAGTTTTGGAAGAACTTCGTCTTGAGAAACTCGATAGGGCCTTTTTCATAAACATCACATCGCATTTTAAAGGCATTTCCATTGTGCAGGAAAATGAACCGCTTCAAAGTGTGTATCCCGACTTTCTGGATATTGTGCAATTGCAAATTGAATACCTTGGCCTGCGAACGGGAATCAGTTGTGTTCGCAATGTGACAGCTACTGATCCGACTTTGGGCAAACTTATCTATGCCGATTTCAGTTACAACAACTTCAGTGATCAATTACGCTTCGATACGTTCCGGAAATTAACCATGGTCGAGCGTCTACTTCTGTCGTACTCGAATATTGAATATTTACCCGACTCCATTTTTCAAGGTAATTTATTATTTACAATCAGAGAAAACCGGTACGATGTCGATTTGCAAAACAATTTAACAAATATTAAGAAATTTCACAAATTAGGATCATTTATTGAGATCAATATATAAACTAAATGTCACAAAACTTGATTTTCGACTGATCGAACAGCTATATGATATAGTAGTCCGATTTGAACCAAACTTGCTCAATACAAATATAACCATCTCAGATGCATGCTCAGTAAAATTGATTGACATAGCTCAAACACTAAAAAAGTTGGGGTGTCAATTATTGTAAATTATCTATATATGAGAAATATTAACTCTTTTGAACTTACAACTAGCACAACTTTATTAAAGCTCGTCCGATCTCCGCGCGGAATTCCTTTTTTTTTTCATAATACTAACCCCACTTAAACATTTCATTTAAATTTTATGCTTCTGAGACAAAAAAAAAATGTTTGGTCAAAATTTGAGAATTTAACATAGTAACCCCTTTAAATTTTTCGAAAATTTTCAAAAATTTTCAATATTTGTTTTAGGCTTTTAATCGACTCCAGGTGATAAAATTAAAATAAAAAAGTACTTTTGGACCAAATCTCGATTGGTTTCTTTAAGATTTAAGCCAAAAACTGCAAAATTTTCCCTGATTTATAGTACTGTACATGGTATTTTTTTAATTTGATTAGATTTGTCAAATCCTGATCGATTTTCAAAAGGGATATTTATTGACCGTTTTATTATACAAATATTAATTAAGTATCAAAATTGGATGATTTTAAAAAATTAATTTTTTTCGGAAACTTGTCGATTTTTGCATAGTAAGCCCTTTACATTTTTCGAAAATTTTTAAAACTTAATTTTATTCTTTGAATCGACTGCAGGTGATAAAATTAGGGTGAAAAAGTACTTTTGAACTTATTTCCACTATTTTTCTTTAAAATCTTGACGGTAATTTCGGTTGGAATAATATCGGTTATTAGGTTTTGGTATAATGAAAATGTGTTGATTCGGTTAAGATTGCAGCTACGGTTACCAATTTCAATTGGTAAATACCGGTTAACGGAAACGGTTATTGTTACGGGTTTAATCCCTGATTACAACTTTATATTCTGTTGAATTTATTCAAGTCGGAACACAAACCATAACGGACTTTTTAAAAGCAATCGAATTTTGTATCGATACCATATATCGATTTGTGGTATTTACAGTGTTGGCTTATTCCGAATGCTTAAAGCGTTGCCGTATTCATTTTATTTAAACAATTACGCGCGCTTTTACCAATAAAATAAATTTATATTTTTCCAGGAATGGACTATTTGGAAATATTGGATTTATCTCACAATAAATTGACGACAATTTCAAAAACTATATTTGGAATTAGCGATATTCCATCTGATTTGAGAATTTACGCGGATGCGAATAATTGGCACTGCGACTGTCAACTGCAGAACGAAATGAATAGTATCTTCAATGATCAGAGCTCGAAATATTTAATATTGTGCGCGACTCCAGAGCAATATAAGGATTGTTCAGTGTTTAATAAAAAAATTTGTAATGATTTCGATGAGGAAGCATCAACACCACAGCATCGCACTACGACCACAACACGGATTACTTCAACTACAGTAAAAATTGCACACAGCACAACGGTCAGATATACAACAGATCAGCCTATTTTTATTCCCACGATATCCACAGCTGGCACTGTGAATCCCCTTCATATCGTGCCTCTGGACTGTACTGCACCCAATAATTCGTTGGTCAATAACGCCACAAGACAGATGACAAGATGGCCACAAATTTACTTCATTCCCAAAGTTTTTGGCGCGCTCACTGTCAAAATAACGGTCGATCAACGGGACAGTCAGAGCTCATTTGGCATATTTTGGTTCTCAAAGACAACTAAAGAATATTACATGATGGAATTACTACCAGACGAATTCGGTCTTGGTTGTTACTTCACAATGCCACTGCAGTCGATTGTGACCCACTTGGTGCCCAATGTGGCTTATACTTTCTGCTTGGTCGATGACAATCAAAACTCAGTGTCACCCTTCAGTTGCAAGTCCGTTCATGTCGGCAGCAATTTAAATACACACTACAATACCTGGTTATCGAGAAGAATGCGAACCAAAGTAAATACTAAAATATGTTAGATCAAATTTAAAATAATTTCGAATTTTCATTTATAGGGCATTTCTGCGATGGTTCTTGGCATCGTTTTGTTTATGTTCCTGGGCATATCGTCCGTGTTTTTGGTCCTAAAAAAGAAACCCATCTGGCTTAAGGGTAGCAAACGCGTTGTCACGCCCAAATACAGATCGGGCGAAGTTGTCGTCTTTCCCAGGTCTCATACTGCGAAGTATCTTCAGCATAAGGAAGAAATGATTTCGCGAATTAACAAACATCGGTAAGTGAGAGATTAAACATATTTCTTCTTCAAGATGGATAATTTTTAAATCATTAAATAAATATCTTTAATTGAAGTTCCATTTCATTCATCTCGAGACACAACTCTGTGGAGAGCCTGGCCAGCAGTGGCAGCTACATGGATACCAATTTGTATGAAATGATACCGACTTATATCAGCTTTGATAAGGTACCGCCAGTGGATGCTCCCAGCCAGCCGGGAAGCCAAATACTCGATGCCTATCAATCGCACGAAACTTCAGATGACACTGGCAGTGTCCGATACGCACAGATTACGCCGCGAACAAAACGGGTTTCCAGTGATCCACTGCCCGCTGTTCCCTCCGATGTTAGCGATGTACCATAGTAATTGCAAACTACGTTTAATTAACGCAGTTAACAACCTTCTAACATACAATATTCAATCGAAACGATCAATAAAGGCTCTTGTGTTTAAATAACATTCAAACTATATGCAAAGAAGACTAAAATTAAATATGAATTTTTAATCAGTAATTTCGTTTTCGAGTTTCGACTGTACTGGAAGATTGATAATCCTGCAGCTAATGATGCAATCTCTGAGGTTTCACACATTAAAGTATTCGTAAGTGTAAACTAGTATGTAAATATATATATATTTTTGTTTTGTGAATGCAGCTTTAAATTTTTATTTAGTATTGTGGCATTTCTACGGTTCTAAAATTTTGGTCACTCTGTAACACTATATGACCCACGTAACTAGAAATAATAGCGAACTTAAATGCGATAATTCGGTCAATCTCCGTTGGCCGATTTTGAAAAGCCCTCGGTTTCCCATTTGTGAATGAATTAAACAAAACTGCTACCGCACTAATTTACGTATATATATTGGTCCATACAAAAAGGTGTACACGAATTTGTACATCAGTGGACGTCAAGCAAACCTTATGGAATAATAACCTCGATTGTAAATGTGTAAGTTAAGAATAAAATCCATTAGGCACAACAGCCACATGTAACTTAATTAATTTTAATAAATAATATTCTAAATCGATATATATATATATATATATAAATATGTTTTAATTTACGTTTAGCTGTGAAACGTGATCATATGGACATTTTCTGTGCTGCCTATAGAAGAATAACCTATTTACATGTGTGCTCCTCGAGTACCTTTGTACATACATCGCATTTAACCTGGCAGCACCAGTGGAATTTGCAGTTGCAGCGCTCACGAACGATGATATTTTTGGTGTTGTAGCCTCGGCCACAGCAGAGTATTCCGCAGCCGTCGAGACCCGACGAGGACTTGTTACACACACGACCGTGCGTACCTAAGGGATTTCAATAAGAATTGTTTAGCCACATCAGATTTAACTGTGTCATGCAATAAATGACTCTACCTGTCCACTGCAATAGTCGATTGGTACGACACCAGTCGGGACTCTCATCCAAATAGATCAAATCGTGGGCAGTGGGAACTTTAAACTGGCTGTTTTTCACCTGCAAACGTCCGCGTTTATTCAGCTTCACTTCCGTAGCCTCTTCATATTTCTCGCGCAAATAGTCACCTGGAAATAAAACATTTAAAGGTTAACAACAAAATCAATTACATATAAACTTCGACTTACCAATCTCTCTTATCGAGGATAATTGCTGCCAGCACGTGATCAAACTACAAGAACCTGAGACTCCATGGCACTTGCATGTAATTCTTGTCTTTTTAATAACGGCCTATATGAATTAAAAAGAGTAAAGATATACAAATATATATACTTTGTATAATAATTGTAGTTTGAGATAGAGATAGTTTATATTAACTTATTTTGATCGTTTATAGTCATTCAAAACAGCGACCGCAATCATTAGAATTTAAAAAAATAAATAAATACAAATTAAGAAACAAAGATTCCTACCCTTCGGCCAGCTTCATTATTGTGTAGATTCATTAAGCTTCGAGCCTTGATGTTCGCATTGGACAGTACAGGCGCCTCTCCACTGACGGCCCGTTGATTCTTGCGCTTACGCTTGCGGCGTTTGCCATTAGCCTCTCCGTTGAATAGTTTGGAGTTTAGAATTTCACGATTGATATTCTCCTGTTGCAATGAAAAAGATTTAAGACATAAGAGAAATGGTTTTAGTAAATGAGTTGGGTTTCAAGTTTCAAAAGAGGATGCAAATTGAACTAAGTATTTTCAATTGATATCTGTATCTGGCTAGCTCAACTTGACGGTCAGTTTGAAGCTATTCAATGATTGGGGAATTTGTAGGACTGGAAAGATTGGTTACTCAAAGGGTTGTCATACTTATGGCAGCTATATGAAACATTATTCCGATATTTTCTCGTCCCAAACATGTCAAAATGAGTCAGACAGGCGAATCGGTTGATTATGAATATATAAATATACTTTCTAGGGTCGGAAACGTGTCCTTTTGTGCTACTTCCATAAAGATTGAAATTCATAATCACAATAAAACGTGACGAGAGTTAATACATTGCTCAGAATCTGCCCAGATCTCACCTGTAATTCGATCATTTCGTTTTCCTTCAGTTTCGAGTTGAGAATCTCCTTTGTGATGCGTTCTTGAAGCTCTAATAAATCCTCGGAATTGATGCGAGGCTCTGTGCCGTCATCATTTCCACTATTCAACTCTTGCCTGGGCGGGGCAAGCGATGACGAAGACATCGTCAGTGAATCGTTGTTCTTCTTTTTAGTTTTCGTCTGAAGTTCATATAAGACCGAACCCGTTTCATTGTTACGGGTCAAAGGATCGTGGCTAATCTTTGACTCTTTCACATCACTTTTGGCAGATTTATCATTTATCTCCGATTTGCCACCACCCTTTGCATCATCGGCCTGCATCTGCTTGCGCTTTTGCTGCCCCTGATGAGATGCTCGACGCTCGGGATTGCCAGCTCCACGGGTGCCTCGGCGTGTCTCCTTCTCGCGTACATCAATAAAGTCTGTTGCAAATCTAATAATAGAATATGATCAATTATTAGTATATGCATAAATATTGTGCATTCTTATTGAACTTACTTATATGCGTACTCGAGATTGTCTCCGCATCCGCCCCAGGTCCAATCGTCGTGCAACTGTTTGGGTCGCGATCCCCGAGAGCAGCCACAGGAGGTCAGCTGGCCATCTCGACAGGCGCGTGCCACAAAACTGGTCACTGTGGCCGCGGCCAGCGCATGTATGAAGGCCATTTCTGGTGTTCCTGCAAAGTGACGAATATTCATTTTATTTATTTAGCTATTTTATGTAGTTTTTTAGACTTGCCCAAACCAGTCATGGGACCGAACACGGTTGCATCATCTGTGGTGCTGCAATTCCAGCGACGGTTCTTAAATTGAAATTGGCATTCCTGCAAAGAAAGCGTAAACATTTAATACATTTCTTATAATTATCTCGATTGTAACTAACTTGGATTGCCGCACGGGCGCCTCGACTTATCGCCGGCATGACACTGGTGTGGAGAGCACACTGTTTCTTCTGTCCGTAGGAGAACCCCTCCACGGTATAGCAGTTATCTGGATTGAGATTGATGGTCTCTGAATACGGCGTTGGGGCGGGCAAGGTGTCGTTGACATGATCCGTCGGCGGCAGCATGTCGAACTGATGCACATTGGCGAGCATGAACTCGCGTCCGCTGGTGACTCCCGCCGAAGTCATGATAATGTCATGGGCAAAATAGTTGTTCGTTGGCTGTGAAAGCTGCTCCGCTGGAGCAACAGCCTGATCCGACAATCTGCCGCCAATATTGCGACGGTTGTGCTGAGAGCGTGTGACTCGCGAGAGCGTCTGAAGATCGGGAACATCTTCGGGAGCTGCCGAATCGGAGTCGGAATGTACTTTAAACGAGTCGGGTATTTCAATGGACACCGCAAAGCGTTTGGTGTTGTTGATGGTCTGTATGATTGGCTCGAAGCGTGGACGCATGAACTCGGCCTGACCACGAAACCATTCGTCACGTTCACGCTGACGCTGTTGCTCCTCCCGCTGTCGCTGGCGCACGCACTTTGGCGAATCCGGATTCCGCAAGCAAACCGGACGTTTTGTTGTTCGCTTGCTCGTTGTCTCCGGAGTTGCCGGCGTTGTCGACACTGGCACACTCTTC
The DNA here is from genome assembly GCA_035043635.1 of Drosophila rellima. NCBI lineage: Eukaryota > Metazoa > Arthropoda > Insecta > Diptera > Drosophilidae > Drosophila > Drosophila rellima. The sequence goes on along the minus strand of JAWNMV010000236.1, from coordinate 4,050,905 downwards.
ACAGTCGTCGACTCGTCGTCACTGAGCAGATGCACCTGAGGAACTCCATCGAACTTGCTGCGTTCTTTACTGCGATCGGCTGAGACGGCGTCTCCAATCGACTGAACAAAGCTGTTTGTCTCATCCTCGTTGTGGTAATAGCCTCCGAACGGGGTTTGTCCTGGTGTGTGCGCACCCAGAGGAACCTTGCGTGTGGGCGGCGCTATTGGGGCGGCATATTGAAGAACTGGTCTCTGGGGTCGCTTCCCATTCGCGGTGGATGCCGTGCTCTGCTTGGTCTTCTCCTTCTGCAGGCTCGGGAATTTCACAAATTTCGACTCGAAGTTGTTGTCGCTCTTCGTCATGTTGTGCAGGAAGAGAATGTGCTTCTTCAAGTCATCTATGTTGGATGTCGGATCGGGAGCTATTGTCGTGCTCGTCTGCGTTGTGGTGCTCCGCCGTCGAGCCGCCGTGCTGAAGGCGGATCGTGTGGGAGTGGCGCTCGTTAGACTCGAGAACACCGGAGTCTTTCCAGGCACACCCCAACGCATTTCCGGCGATGCGTTCTTCAATGCCATCGGCACAATGAACTTGCGATCCTCATCCGTTAGACTGGCTGGCAGACCGTTCTCGTCGGTGTCCTCATCCAGCAGTATGATTTGCTTCTGATCCATCTCCTCCTGTATGGGATGCACACGCCGAGCCTGAGCGGTGGGCGTCTCCAGTCTCTTGGTGAGATCGGCCTTCACATAGCCGGTCTCCGAGTCCCGCAGATCCACTGGCTTAATGAACGTGCCCAGCTTACGCAGTCCCTCCTGGTGCATATAGGCCTGTTCATCTTTGGTGATGTTCAGCGGAACACTCGTATTGGCCAGCTGCTCATCCTGCGCTCCAAATTCAATAAACGGCGATTTAAGCCCCAAAGAGCTGTGAAAAAGTTGCAAAAATTTATAGTAAATATTAATTAGCTTTAATTTCAATTTAATTTGGAATATACTACAATCTGCGCGGATTTCCTAACATTACAATAAATAAATATTTTTCATCTACTTCACATTCACATTTGATTATTTGTTTATACATCAAATCTTTTTTTAGTTTTATTTATTTTATTATATTTTTATTTAAGTTGGTTCGTAAATTATTACTACAGTTTTTGTATATTGATGATAATTTTTTATATATTTTAAAAGTCATATAAATATAAAATGAATTTAAATTAAAAACTGGGAAAACCTTTTTTTGAAAAAGTCGGAGTAATTGGCAAAACCTGAGAGAAGATACTTTACTTTCTATGCTTATTAAAATTTTTTTTTTCAAAATTTGCATAATTACAACATAATCAACAATTATGGTTTGCTTGAACCAAACAAAAGGTTTCATTTACAATCGTAACATTGAATTGGTTTTCTCAAAACAATAACAAAAACAAGTTTTCCCTGGTATTGAGACATCATTGAAGAACATTTACAGTTACAGCTGTTTCAACATCATGTAATCTGTGAGTTTGTATCTTGGTAATGGAAATAGTCGAGCAGGTGTTGCCATTATCAAACTAGGCCAACTGCTGGATGCGATTCTCGCACGGAACTCTCTTGTATAAAAGCAAGGGACAGTCTCAGTCGAGGCAACAGTTCAATTCCATCTCTAACCCCAAACACAATGAGCCGCTGTCTGATCCTCATTGGTCTTCTGGCCACACTTGTCTGCCTCGCCAGTGCACTGGGCGGTGGCGATAACGAAGGTAACGACTACACGTGGGGTGCCAGGGTGGCAACCAGCACTCTCATCGCCCAGGAGACCATCAGCAAGCGTAAGATGCTACTCCAGACCACGACCAAGACATACACGCTCACCCAAGCGGGAGCAACCCCACTGACTATAGAGTACATCAAGATTACGGACCTCAAGCGCATGCGAGGAGCCACCGCGGAGATCACGGCGGGCGGCGTGGGCGCCACAACGGTCACTGTCAAATTCACATCCGCCAGAAGCAGCGGCATCAAGTCCCAGATCGAAATCTGGGGTGCATAGAAAGTTCTCTTCAATAAAGTCTTATTTATGTCTAGTATAAAGCTGGCTCTATTATTGGCGCATATTTAGACCCTGTACTTAAATAGTATACAAGGTGCATTAGGTTGCTCAAATGCGGAAAACAAAACTGCTATTTGTTAGATGATTGAGTGTAGACTTCTACTTTTAATTTTAGTCGAGTTTGCTTAACTGTTAACTTTTCTACTAGACTTTAAAAGTATTATTCTTTAATCCATTTTATTCAATTACTTTTAAATTTATTTAAAAAAAAAAAAAGATGGACTCCAAGTACAGATTTGCGTTTCTACATTTATTTATTCTATACAGAACAATGGCAATCGATAAACGTGTACATATTTAAGTCTTATTCAACTAGCTTATATAATTTACAAACTGTATTTACTCGCATCTCAAGTTGTTTTATTATTATGGTTTAAGCAAAGAGTCCCCAAATAACACATAGCGATTTGGAGAATGGTTAGATTATTTAGTTTCCATAGATTTCAACACGAAATATTAAGCCATAATTATACTGCGATTGTAGTTTCATGTTGACAAAGTTAAAACCTGGGCCTCCAGAGTAAATCGTAGCATGGCCTCCAGTGTTGTTTGTCACCTGGTCAAATGCCCGGATGCCCGTGATGATTCGCCCATTACCAATACCCTAAAGTGTGTGAAAACCGAATTATTTGTGTGCTCTTTTCATTTGTCAATCCCAATGCTTTTTTTTTGAATTGAGTGCAATTATTTACAACATTACATGCAAATGTTGATGATATGATATGGCATTTATGATATTTAAATATTTCTGATTCTGTTTGGTTTATCAACATTTTATAAAAAAGATTTCACTTTTGTTGAAACACAAACGATGAAATTTGAATGCAACTTTTGATTTTGATACATGATGAATAAGCAGTAATTCAATTCAAATCTCTGAAAAGTGTAAACACTCTTAAGCAAATTCAAATTGAGCACAAAATCGAAACAGCACGAAAAGCATTTTATGTACACACAATGTCACGAATGATGAATTTTGCTCACATTTGTGGGATATTTAATCTCATGATCGACGTATTTGCCCGGCGAGGAACCGTTCACCACATTCTCAACATGAAGTAATTGCGCCGAGTTCGAAATGTTGCCCCATGTGCTGGACACTGTGAAGACCGATGCCACCCAGAGGGAAACCAGGAGCACGCCTGTGAGAATACTGTGAAACAGGGCCATTTTGGCGTAAGGTCAGCTAAGGCGTATGTGCGTGTGCTCAGAGAGAAACAGTTGAGAGTGATGAGAGATTGCGATCTTAGTACAGCTCTAGTCCAGTTTCAGTTTCAGTTTGAGTTCCAGTTCCAGTTTCAGTTTCAGTTGTAGTTGCGATCGCGTGTTATCAGGCTTTTCCTACTGTTTGCAACATGTGCTTTATTCTTATTTTTATTTAATTTTTTTTTATTATTTTGAAGTGCATACACCAAGAGTTGATCTTTCAATATGTGCTTGGAGCTTGAAGCTTGGAGCTGGTACTGTCGCGACTGCCGCTCTTGATAAGTTCAGATTTTCAACTAATTCCATGGCTCTGGCCGAGAGTTTTGGTATTCGAAAATAGCTACAACCACAGATTATTTTCTACTTATACGCAAAAAAAAAAAAAAATAAAATAAAAAAAAATAAAATAAACAACAAACAACATGGTGAGTCAAAGTTTGAGGCAGCAGCACTCAAAGTCTTATCAATACGTGAACTGCGAGCACGTCAGCATTCAGGAATTCTGAATTCGAAATGAAACTTGATAGAAAAATCCTCTCTAGATGTCGGAAATACTCTCGACAAGATGATAGAAAACTACACCATCTAACTTTAAAGTTTCTTTAAATTTATACATAATATGTGGAAAAGTTCAAATACCTTTTATAAGAGCAATTTCAAATTAAGCAAAAGTGAGTTCGCGTTATACAAATCGTCTCTCTCTCTCTCTCTCTCTCTCTCTCTCTCTCTCTCTTTAATTCTCTTATAATACATACATACATTCCCATTAGGCATTTTTAATCAAGCAAAATCCGGCCCAAAGTGTTCCTATCTATCACTATAACGAAGATATAATTGATATCAGATCATAGATTGTCATTGATAAACAATAATTGAAATACATTATTTAACATTTACAGCTGATGTAAAGATGTATATTTACAAATGTGAATGTGAACGTTGGTTAAAGTTGGCTTCATTTTGATTAAGACAAATATTGCCATTGTTAACGAGCGAAGTTCTAAAACTTCTTAGCAATGTTAATAAATAGAGATTAGTTAGAATCAAATAAAACTGTTATATGAAACAAGTGTGGCAATCGAAACAAGCATAAAAGAACTAAACAAAGTATATTTACAATTCATTTGACCCCCATAATAAATATCATATACATATGTATATTGGACAGTTTTTAAGATGATATTCAGTGTTATCACCAACACTTGCCACATACAACACCTGCCACGAATATTATATGTTTCTTTGGGACAGATGAAAATGATACACGAGTAAATTATGTAACATACAAATGAAAATTAGTAATACTTACATCCAAGTTGGCACACCTTGCAAGCTAGAAACTGCTTCTAGACCGGATACGGAAAGCAGCACAAACGTCATTATTACAGTCCACAGTAAAAAATGTTTCCTCTCGTGAAATGACATTTTTCGCGTTGCAATGGATAGTGACTGATATTTAATTTGAACAATACAATTCTTATTGATTTCTTATTTATTATTAGCTGGATTCGGCGCATTCAAATATTAAGTTATATTGCAAGTTCTATTAGCATTATCACCAGCGGGAGATCATCCATAATAGATTTTAACATTTTTTGGATGGTATCTTTTATTTCGAGTTGGAAAAATTTGTAAATTTATTCATTCCTTTTTTCCTTTATTTCCTATTGACCATTACGTTTCATCAGTTGAATAAGACTTCAAGATGATCACAATTAAAGTGCACTAGAAAAAATCATGAGTTATTCAATTATTTTCGTTAGTTTTATTAATAATTATTTAATAAATAATTCTGTATGTAGTAATTTTTAAATGACTCTCTTTTAGCTTATTTAACCTTTCCATAAAAAACTGTTAAGCAATCAAATATATGTAGCATCAAGCTTCATAATTCATTATTGGGAAAACTTTACAGACAGCCCTCGCGCACATTCACAAATATCTAATGTGACCTGTAAAGAGTTGCCATACTTTCTAAAAAATAAATACGAATGAAAGTGCAAACTAGGCAACAATTTATAATATGAACTGAGATCGTTTCAGACGCTTGTGCTGATGAGGAATATCATTAAGATCATTAATCTGTTAATCCACTTGCACCTTTCAATATACCCTCTTTAAATATCAGAATACAGGGTATAAAAGCAAATCAGTTCAGCGCATTTATTGTAATTGGTACTGGGTACAAAAAAATCAATGCGGAGTTTGTCTGGGGTAGCTTCATGCTGTTACATTTGTATATATTTGTATATAAATACAAACATACATATTTACAGAAACACTTGCACAATTCACATGCGTATGTTTTTTTCCCGCTTGTTCGTGAGATTCTTATCAGTTGCAAATCATATGTATGTATTCAGGACCACATAAAACTCTAAGTATAATTAGTCTCGCTAAAAATTACACATAAAGGTATCTTTAAAATATGCACATAGTACAATGTGTATGCACACACACACACACACAAGCATACATACTAAACACAATGTAAGTCTCTTTTGGTCATCGAACACCGTCGCGTCTGTTGCATTAGCTGCTCTCAGCAGAGAAACAAAGCTAGATGATGGGCACAAATGTACCAAACACAATACATTCAAACAAATATAACATACATACAGATAAACATATGAATAAAATCCTTTCGTTTCCAGCTTAATTGGATACGGATACTCCTATATATATATATATATACACACACACGCACATGCTTTGGGATCACACACACCCCTTTGTACAGCTTTAAAAAACAGAAACACTTACACATGCATACATACATATTTATGCTTGTTTGCTTGCGTGAGTGTGTATGCGTATATTTATGTTTGTATATGAATTGTGGCAACACATATCAAACATGCGTATGTATATACATACAAGCATACTTTTGTTGCACGCATCAACTTTTTGAAATTACGCACAAATCTAATATGCAAACATGCATATGTATACTTGTACATATGTATATATGTATGAATGAAAGTATATTTGAGTGCTAAACATTTTGATGATGCTGCTCCAGATATCTGAAGAGACCACACATACACACACGCATACACATATGTAAGTATACACATATATTTTAACTAACAATGCGACATGTTTACGATAAGCAGAGATGCGTGTTTGGTATGGTATACATACATATGTATGCATTTAACCATTCTTGAGCTGTCTGAGCGGTAAAAGTATCGACAAACCTACAGACTTACCACACATACATACATACATACCTACAATCAATCATACACACGTATGTATGCATTTGTGTAATACGTTTTGTTTGTATGTATACTTTGTTTATATGTTAATATATATAATCATTTATGAAAAAAAAATTATTTTGATATTTTTTTTAAATGTACACTTTGTTAAGTTGCACATACTTATATTTTGTTTATATCTGAAATGTATGTACCTTACATTTTGTTTATATGTAAAATTGCATACGACACTGGCACCATTTCATCAATTAAATTCACACCAATATGAACACACACATGTATATATGGCTTATAATATTAGTTGGAAACAAAATAAATTCATCCCGAATGCATATAAATATTATACGCACGACGTACACAAACGCATCCTAAAGAAATAAAGAAGCGCGCTGCGTTTGGCTATGAACAGAAAATTGTAAATAACTGCAGAAAAAGTTCAAATGAACGGGTCATTAAGATGAACGATTGAACATATTCAGCAAATTGAACAAAAAAATTCCTTACCTTGCCGATAATACTTAGTGTTGTCACCATTACGAGGCGATCCCTCACTCAATAAAAGAAGATTGTATCGAATAATGTTATCGAAATTGGTCCCAATTTTTTTCTAATTATTTTAAACTAATTTTTGTTAAAATTTAAATAATTAAAAAACAAAGGAAATTAGGTAAGAAATTTAAAAATCGAGAAAAATATAACAAAAATTTCAATGAAAATTTAAAATTATTAAAAACAAGTTGAATATGGTTTGCTGGAAGCCGTTGCCAAGGCTGCCACCTTTTTATCTTCTTTTCTTTCAAACTTGGGCCAAGGTGGTAAATCTTGTCCTTTTACCGTTATAGGGAAAGGTAAAGGTATTAATTCCTGTGTCAATTCATTGCCCTGCGACTCTGTGACACACGGCATTAATACATTAAAACATGGAAATCATTATTAACAGCCATATATTATTTATCCCACCGCTTTAACTCTATTTTATTTGCAAATAATATTTTGACTGAACGTAAATTGTACTTTTTTCAACCTTTTCGAAAATATCCTAAGTGGTGTGCAAACTCTAATAAGAATAGGAGCACAATAAGAATGTACCAAATGAATGTGGTTTGTTCAATTCAATTTAAAATTGAGATAATATATAAAGCAAGAACATACATACATAGGAAATGCCGATAACAACAGGCACGACATTGAAAGGGTAGATTTCTACTGTTTTTATCGATAAATTTATTACACATCAGTTAAAACAAAGTGTATTATCGGTTGACTTGAGAATTAATTTCTTATACATATTTAAATAATTTTATTTGCATGCATTCTTAGTTCATTATTATAATATTTAACATTTAAAAAATTTTAAAGAATGCAGAAAAGAGCACTTAGTATGATCGCAGCTTAATGAACAATGAAGACTTTGACAATTTTGTCGGGCTTACATCGTGTTTATATTCATGCAAACCTGTTGCTCACGCTTCAATTTAAACCTGATCTTTTCAACATACATACATACAAATACTATCATGAACAGTCATTTATACATATACATGACATACACATGAATTTATTCATCTACACACATACATGTGCAGTGAAGTTGAAGTTGTTCGTTCTTAGTATCAGTTCATTTTCAATTCTCGGTTCGAAATGGTGTATGCGTGCGGACTGTGATTACATATATCTTTGTGTACGTATTAACAATAACCAATATACATATGTATGTATGTAAAAGCAATTATACAAATATGTGATGACAAATATGTAATTAAATACATTTGTATTACTGCATGTAAGTTTGCATTGTTTCATGATCAAACTTACTTTGATAGGTGTATGTATACATACATATAAATATATGCATATATATATGAATGTATTTATTAATGCAAGTGCCACACACACACATTCATGTGTGAACATACATACATATATAGGAAGTGAAAGAAGAGTGAACGCAATTATAAGAAGGGACAGATTTCCCTTTTTTGTTAAAAAAAAAAAAACATACATATGAATATTTATATCTCTATGTAAATACGTTGCAGTTAAGTAAAAGGCCAAATAAACAAGCGCTATATGTTTATATATATATTTATGTAAAGCAATCACAACGTTCATACACATAAATACATATGCAACAGGCCCAACCTACATTGTATGTATGTACATACGTGCATGCATGTGTATTTGTACATCTAGCTGTATTAATATGTCTTCACTCTCTCCACTGTGAATTTGTATTTATGAACAACATACTAAAGTGGCTACGTATTAGTAATAGTACTTCATATACGTATGTATGTACAATACGCGTTGGCTCCCATATTAATGTAGAAATTTATATAGGTATGTACAAATGTATGCTTCCATGTTTTAACTTATGTATGTATGTGTGTACATGTGCATCAAAGCAGTGCGAAATTTCATACATATATAATGTATATGTATGTATGCAAGTGACAGACAAGGAGACATACATGCATTCATAAATATGTACATACATACTTCAGATTAAGTCACCTTCAATTCGTCTGTCTGTCTATCTGTCTTATTGCAAATAGTAAGGGTATGTATTTATTTATTTGAATTGTTTATTCTTTCAGCAAACAGCACTAATAATAATAACGACAACAACCGCAGTAACAATATTGAAAGGAAATAGATAAATGCATGCCTTGAAAGGCGGCGATTAGTGCTTTTCCGTAGCTTGTGATCCATTAAACAGTATGCCATATTCGACATTTATCACAGAAATTTAACAAAAAAAAAAAAAAAACAAATAGCAAAATGAACAGCAACGCGTCTCCATCTCTGGATAACACATGTGACCAGGATTACACAGAGTTTCTTAACGAGTATTTACTGCAAACCAATTCAACATGCAACGAGCCAGAGATTCATTACGAGGGTAAGCGATGCTCAGATAAACAGTTGGTCAATTAATTGTTTTCACAAGCTACAAAATTCTCATACATATCTTAAAAAACAAGACAATCATAATGGATTTTATTATTTATAAATATTTTTTATATTTTAAAACTTGGTTTTTTAATTGAAATATTTTATTTTGTCAAAAGAGTTACTTGACTAACTGTACATACTACAATAAATCGAAGCAGTCGACAAAAATTTGAAATGCAATAGATGAGAGATTTTTTTGAAGATCTCAAGCTAAGCAACAAGAAATTGAAAATTGGTCCAATCAATGTGGTTGTTTTATTCTTTTTCACGTTGTTGTTTCACAGATGGCGAAATGGAGGCGGAATGGTTAATTTCAGCTGGATATCCAGAATTGACAAAGCCTTTTGAGCAGGTAAGTCGCAGTTTCATAAACTATATATGTACATATGTATATATTATTTACTCAATCTACATACGCTGTGGAATTCCAACGTGTCTATAATACAAATTGTATACAGAAACGCAATAAACACGTTAATTGTTTATAATACCTTATTTACTGTTTATCGTATCGTATTTTACAGGGTATTGAGCTACGCTCAACAGATCTTGAGCCAGTTTTGGCCACATTATCGAGGCCCCACGCCGAGGCGATTAAGCAGCGTGTTCGGGCTCTCAATCACACAGTGCGGGGACGCACAAAGAATCGTTCCAAACGCAAACCCGACATACGAGATGTCTTTCGTGATTTTGATGTGAGTAAACCGAATAGAGTAGAGCTATAGTTATTTATGTTCAATTGTAATTATTGACAGGAATCGAGCACTGGAACTCGATCCCGCAGCGCGACTCCCGACTCATTGGATTCCGTGCACGGCGACGATGTCTGGGGCAATGCTTCCATGTAAGTTATTCTAGTTACTTCAAATAACATTTCAATAATTTTACCTTTGTTGCAGTCCAAGTTTTGTTAGTGTCTTCGATCACAATGCGGCCAATGATAATGTCAGTGGCTTTCCCTCACTAAACAAACACATGAAGCAAAAGATACGCAGGACTCCAAGCGCTCCACTCAAATGCTCGACATCCACGGATTTGTTCCGTGGTTCCCAAGTGCGCTGCGATATACCCATGTACTCCTCGGAGGGAATTGAGTTGCTTGGCTTTTCGCGAATTGGCACCATTCATATACCACGCAATCGATCCGGTTCAGACCCATCATGCTCCATTGGGTGAGTAACAAATGTTCAGCATCAGATCATCAATTATACAAACGTATTATATTTTCCATTTAGGCGAGTGCGTGGCCAAATTATGCAGGATTCGCAGAGTGAGAACAATACATCTTCCGGTGATTCCAGCGATGAATATCTTCCGAATGCAGCGCGTATATCATCAACATTATCGTCGCCGGAGAAGATACTTAACAAAATGAACTTGGAGTCGCCTAAACAGGAATTGCGCAACTCTCAGTCATCACGAGACGACGGTATTAGCTTTGAAAGTATGTGCCGAGATAATTCTAGTCAGGATGGCATTGACACGGTAGACGGTAGCCGTGTAATCATACAAGAATATAATTCCACATCCGACATCGATACCATTAACGAGACAGATTTAAAACGTTTACAACCCATTTTTTGGCTCGAACTGGCCACAGTCTTTGATCGCAATCAGGTTTCGCTGGATAAGCGAAAACCATTCAAGAGGCGTCGAAAAGAGGAGGGCAGTCTCTTTGGCGTATCATTGAATGCACTGATACGCCGGGATCAACAGCTATCCGGCATGGACTCCACATTAGTGCCGCAGTTTCTCGAGGGTCTGCTTGAAGAACTCATGAAGCGGGGAACTCGAGAAGAGGGAATTTTGCGAGTAGCTGGACAAAAACACAAGGTAATTTAACTCATAGCTCGCAACAAGAATGTACTAATCAAATTATTTGTTTTTAATCCAATTGCAGACTGAATTAATTTACAACGAATTAGAATCAAGTTTTTATCAAAAGCCAGAAAAATTCGCACAATTGCTTGGCAGCGCAAGTGTCCATGAGCTCAGTGCGTTGCTTAAGCGTTGGCTACGTGAGCTTCCCCAGCCATTGCTAACAAGTGAGCTAATCCAGCTATTCTATCAGTGTCACACACTACCCCCAGTGGATCAGATGCAGGCATTATCAATTTTGTGTCAAATGCTGCCACATGAAAACCGTAACACACTCCGTTCGATATTGCGATTCCTCAATTCAATCATTGACCTGAAAGATATTAACAAGATGAACTTGCATAACGTATCCACAATCTTTGCACCATCATTCTTCCCACCACGTTACATACATCCAACGGACAAGAACAGCATTGCGGAGCAAGTGAAAATGGCCGCATTATGCTGTCGCCTCACAAACGTTCTGATCACAAGGGGCGAGGGACTATTTCAGGTTCCAAATCATCTTATCGCCGATTCGCGCAATCAAAAGGCTCGACAGGTACAAAGTTCTATGCATATAAAGACCATGTTATTAAACTCCATTCGTCTGCAGGGTAAGCGTGGACATCGGCGCGTGGGGAAGACCTCATTACTACATCCGATTTCCAAGCCGAGCTCCTCCGGCGCTGGTCGGTCCAATAACAGCATCAGCGTTGATCAAGTCAGCGGTACGAGCATCAGTCATCGCCCCTCCTTCAACCCAAGTCATGTACATCGCTTTGTTGTCTGAGCAATGGTCTTAAAGGTGCAATGAATGCCTTCTCTTTTTTCCATTCTGTTACAGTTTTTCTATAATTTATTTTGAATTTACTAATGTATCGACTCTTGTGCTTACAAAAAGCTTTATTTAAAGATTGTTTAAAAATGAAAACGTGAAGTACTCAACAAAAAGCAAAAACAAAATGAAATGCGTACTCTAAAATAAAGTTTGGCCCTGAATTAATTTACTTAAAAAATGGTCACTCAAATTAATCATTACTATGTACAAAATAATTAATGTATGTATATGTTGTTATGAGAATTGTATTATTTTTTTCTAAAACTGTTAAAGGGTTTGGGAAGTAATAAAAAAAGCACATTTGACTTGATGCTATTAATAACAAAAAAACAGAATTTATTTTCGAGCATGAATCAAATATTTGTGATTCAGTCAGCAGTGAGAAGACACTTTTAACCAGTTTTTCAATTTGGCAACAAAGCTGACCTACATCAACCTTCGGTTAATCTCCAACGACGGTGCGTCATCGATGTTTCCTGGGAAATGGGTCATGACACGACAATTTTGAGAAATCCAGCTGTTGTTGCCAGCTCATAAGTAAAGAACCAAAGATACTTGAAACAAAGCAAGATAATTGGAAATCCTCGGAATAAAAATTTTGATTTTAATTTAGATCAAATAAAAAATACTCTATAAATAAACTTTCAAGGAAAATTCTGTTCTGTTTATGGGATACCCTAAGGGATAAGACCCCTATTTAGGATTCCTGAGATTTACTGAAATAAGCAAGCACGTTTGCATTTATTGATCAAAACTTGCTATATTATACATATAATCTTGCACATATACGGGTATTACATGAAATATTTTAAGTTTAAGAATAGATCTATGTGAAAATGTAGATTAGCCATGTAAACGCGAATCGAACGAGTCTGAAGAGAGTGTCCTGCTGTTATTAAACTCTACGAATCGTGGCTTCTCCTGGGACACGGCTGCAGCTGCCTGGTTCTTTGGTCCAACCATGAAGTATGTCCGAACACGAGGTTTCTCATGCTTTACAGTTCCGTCCTGCAACTTAATGCTGCCCTGTGTCTTATTGTTGCTAATGGTGGCATGCTTGGGCTTCATTTGCCACTTGGTTACATTTGGTCGAAGTTTAGCCGGTATCATATCCGACTTAAGCTCCAACTCTTTAGTATTAAACACCTCACAATCGACCTGCATCATCATCATGTCGCCATTATGCGATGGCTCTGCTGTCGGCAACAACAGCGAAATCTTTGGACGTGCACTCTTATTCTGTGTCGATGGCGATACAAGTATATGCTCCGTGTTGAAGGAAAGCACATAAAAGGTATCGTCCTGTCGCTTGATTCCATTGAATAGATTTGAGGGCTCGCTAGTGTTTTTATTTCCATGCGTCTGTTTATCAATCGTGTCCAATTTCTGTTGCTTATGTTCAATATCAGATAATCGCTCTTTGTAACCGACAAAAGCCTTACGTTTGCCTAGATTCGCTGTCTGCCGTTCCATGTCCGGTAAGTCCAAGTAATCCGTTGAGAATTTAAAGCCGTGTCCATGATTATCCCTGCCAATGTCAAATGCCGTATGCTTGCTCAGATTTAGGTATCCACTGACGTTGATCAGTTTCTGTAAATTAAGCGAAAGCCGAGAATATTCCGATTGATTGCCATTAGTGTTCGTTGTACAGTTTGTTAGAGATGGAGATGGATACGTGAGTGGCGGGGGATCATCCCTGCTTTTGTATCTGGCTGCCACCGTAGAATTCCAATTCTCGCTCTTTGTAGCATTGTTGCCTCGACCTGTTATTGGACGCAGAAAATGCAGTGGTGGCACCACCAACTCCTCCGAAGCTTGACGATTGCTACGATTCAGCTTCTCGTTGTACTCCTCCTCGGATTCAACCCAAAGCAGTTGACGCCCAGTTGAAATTGGCTCATTCACATTCGAGTCAGCAACCGCTGCGTTCTCCCCGTCAAGATTCTGTTTGCTTAGATACGAGTGAAAGTTGCCAGCATTCAAAGTCACCATAAAGGCCATGGCAAAGAGGACGGCCACATTCTTTTTGACTGTCGCCGCATTCATATGCTGTTTAAAACTCTTTGAAGCTGGTCTCGGAGCGATCTTGACATGCTGATCAGATTTCGACGTGGAGTTCAAGGAGTGAAGCACGAACTCGCAGGCACTTCCCTTGCGACACTTGCACGTTTTGGCAAATGCCACAAGTTGATTGCGCAAAGTCAAGTTTTCCTGCGAGAATTAAAACGAAATTGCAATTATTGTAGAGGAATCAATTACAAATGGTTAAATATACCTGTTGCGAATTTAGTATATTTTTTTAGGATTAAGATTAAAATTTAAGGAAACCAAAGTAAAAGAATTTTTAGAAAGTCAAATAAATCACTTACCCCTTTTAGTGTATAATTCTCTTTTTCAAGCTTATTTATACGCGACTCCAGTGAGACAACATATTCTTTTTTCTTCTTGCGGGACAACGAAGCAGATTCGCGATTTTTAATCATTCGTTGTTGCCTTTTGTACATCTTCTCATCTATAATATTTCGACATCTGTAACTGGAGGACTCTGGCTCCCGAATGGGTGTGTCGCGGTTGAATGTGGAGATCTGATTCTTGAGCAAACTGGGCGGGCTATTCGGGTTATTTGAATTTGATGTTTTGACAGCATTTCCTGTCTTTACAACGATCTTAGGCATTTGTGTCTTAACACTTCCATTGATCTTGGCACCCTTGGACCCGTGCAAGTTCATCTTTTGCATGAGTGCCTTGTAGTCATTCGAGGAGAGGAATATGGTCTTAGTTTTACCTAAGCTCTCCGCTGATGCTGGTGGTTTTAGAGTTTTAGAAGCCGCCTCCGCTTTGGGAGGCAGAATGCCAACTGTGGAGACAATCGGCACCTTATATTCGGCTGTGGGAATGCGAGGAATTGGCTCAATTATCTGCTGATGATTGGGAACCGATGCTGATATCACCGGCATCTGTATGCTTCTTTGAATACTGTCATTATCATTTTGTATGCTAAATTGTTGAACAAATGGTTCTGTGGTTAACTGCGGTACATTTAGCATAGAGGACTCTATGTCAATTTTATCGTGTTGCTTATGCTGCCATGCATCGGAGATATCACTGTGGACCCCGCTTGTCGAACTGCCACTGGAGCTGCCCCAACTTTCCGTTGGCGAAGGCGTATCTCGCTCTTGCGTATGTGCCAGCAGATTACCAAAAGTTAGTTTCTCAATTTCCGTATTATCATTGCAAATATTTAATAACTCGTTTGAACTTTCTAAGCCCCCAACCACTGGGGCCGCTGAGAAAGTTTTGTCTCCATTCAAATTTTGCTCGGAGAACGCCGTTAAATTGTTAAAGTTGAGCTCCAGGTCATTATGTCCAACTGTGCTTTGAAACAAGTCAGAGAAGAAATTGTCACCCCCTAATGAGGTCTCCCGATCGTTGGATATAATTGCATTAAGGTCCAACGAAGAATCAAGAGGCGACACTGTCGAGCTTATGATCTCATCAAAATCATGGTGGTTCAGACTATAGTCACTCGGCGACGACATAAACGATGATAATTCATCTGGAAAGAATTTAGAGTTTAAATTCATTAATTAAAGATCTAATAAATTATTCCTACAAAGTTTCTATTTCTCTTATCAAATGCGATAGATGAACATCCACATTATAGGGTATGCAGGTGACTTGGGCAAGATAGCACTACGTTTGTTGTTGCTGTTGTTTAAAACACTGTGATAACGCACACCAACAAACAATAACACACGCGCAGACCTTCATTACTCACACTAAGAACATGAAAATGCATATATGCATACACTAATGTATGGTATATTTGTTCTGTTGTATGCAAGTGACACACTTACTTATGTACGTATTCAAACAACATGTGGCAAAAGTCCCTTTCACTTTCAAAATTTCAAAATTTTCTTTAAAAAAAACACTTTGTATTTGTAAATGCACTATCACGATGTATGTATGTGTGTATGTTGTTTGTATGTACTGCATGTATTGTGCAGCCATAAAAACTTACCGTAGAAGCATTCATCCACATCCATTGCACCGATTATTTATTAGAGCCCTTTTCATACGTCTTTTAATTTATCCATTCCCTTTTAATATATGCGACTTATTGTTAATTGCGCCGCTAAGAAAGCAATCAAATTAATATTTTTTTATTCACGCAAGTGTCGACGAAAGCAAAAATGGTAGTGTTGGGTTGCTCATGAGTGAGTGAACGGTAATTAGCCGTGTGGCAACCTTGGCCCAACTTTGACAAAACAGGTGGCAGCCTTGGCTCCCAAAACACGGTGGCAACCATCAAGCCATAGAAATACCTCATTTTATAATCATATATCGATAGCTATTTATCAAGTCATTGATATTAAGAAGGGTATTCCCCACGGAAGAGTTGAAATTTATTTGTTTTTAGTCGAAAAATAAATAATTTAGTCGGTTTGTTCGACAAAACAGGATGCTTTTTTAATTTTTACCAGATTAACAATCTTTACTATGTATGAATATTCTTTTTTAATTACAATTTTTCTTACAAATTAATTTACTAAATATTAAATTATTACAAATGTATTTTTGTAAAAATCTACGTCTTTGGATTAAGAACTAAAATTAATCTGTGCTGCATCAGACTTTACTTATGCTTAGAATCTCAATATATAAATAATACCCAAGATATTTCAAATTGTTTTTTTAGACAAATTCCAACGAGTATTAAACACAGTGATAAGGGAGCCATAATCCTTGAACCGACTGAGCTCAATTGCATGGTATCTATAAAAAGATTATATGGACATCTGCTGGGCGGCTTTACAAATGTCGTAAAATTCGGATAACGAATAATTTCCGAGGGCTGTAATTGATCAATATTTTAATATTTGTCCTGTAAATATCAAAAGGATTAACTTACAATCGACATTGACTCGTTGGAAACACGACAGAAAGTCATGTGCTTGCCAGTTATCATAGCATGCTCCACGCGTTTCGTAAACAACGGCTCTGACCATGGCAGCTGGTTGATATGCGAAAGAAACGTGCGATCGTGGAACTCGACGGGGTCAGAAATAAGCAGCTTATCTGTAATAAATAAATAAGATCGTTATAACAAAATACCATCTGCAGTAGTACAAGGGTAAGATAACTTTTGAAAAGAAACAATCTTATTTGCACTTCAAAAAAAATAACGTACTTAATAAAGAGTCTTCGATGGCAATATCTTCAGCAGTCATATTGACTTGACTCTTCTTGGTCTTTCCATAAATTGTATTGGGCAGGTAGTCCAACAGATTCCCATTGTACAGAAATAGGTTTTCTACATCTGTCATATTTAAGGAATAGAACTGATAAACGCCAAACATCTCGAAGAATTCTCGCACTGGAGTCATGCTGTAGCAGCCAGCCAATTCGATCTTTGGGTAATATGTGATAAATGACAAGCACATTTCCTGTTTTGTGGAGTAACCACCAAAGGTTGCCCTTTTGCGATGCACTGTTTCATAAGCACAATCTGTGATAATGTAATCTCCTGGCAAGACGACCGTCTCGTTCGCTAGCTGATGAAATTGCTGATATTTGTAATCATAGTTATCATCCTCAATGATGCGTTCCAGTTCCTTTCCTCCTCGCACATGGCGCAGACTCATTTTGCGACCAGCGCGATGCGAATGGAGCGTTCCTGATATAATTTTAATGCCATCGTCAGGAAACAACTGAAAGTATTCCAATATGAGATATACATTTGTACATAACAATTCTTTTGAACTTAAATCATACCACGTTGGAGCACGATGGTCCACATATGCCAACATTGCGGTACAATTTTTGTCCAGGTGGAATGATTTGGGTATCGGAGATAGATACACCGCTGATTATGATTCCACCATCGTTAGCACGTAATTGGGGTGTATAGTGGATTCGGAATCCAGAGTGGTCCACGGCTGAAAGCAACAATATACATAAGTGAAACATTCTTGATGTGAACTGTATATTCTAATTTACCATGTAAAGCATTTGGATTATCGTAATGTATTTCGAGCATATAATACTTGACTCCCGACGGTCCACCCATTGGTATGCCAACATGTGCAGGGAGAAATTGTCCGGATGAACCAATGGACCACACGGCAACTGGTGTCGAACAGGAATCCCAGTCGCGCGGAGTCAATAAGTTGCTATTACAAACGGTGCCGCTGCTTCTAACCCAAACGTCCCAGGAAGCGGAGTTCGAACTAGGATAGGTTTTCGTAGCACATTCAAAGAGTGTCATGTGGTGCACCACATTCTCATGCGTTTTTCTAATTAAATAAAATAAATATAATATAGTTATATATTTGGACTAACCGTCATAGGGTTTAATACTTACGAAACACGAGTCAACAGAGGCTCGTAGCCAACAATGTGATGCTTTGCAGTCAATTTGGGTAGGCTCATGATCTTACACCAGTAGAGAGTATCCATTGTGGAATCAATAGTAACATTATTAACAGTAATGTCCCATTGGTGTGTTTCTTGTTTGTTTGTGACGCTCTGTTTGCGAAACACGGGATTCAGCAAATGTAGCGATTTGGCACCGCGATTCTGACCATGTCCATCTAAATTGCCGTGTATGGGATCGACACTTCCAAAGGACCACAGCACTTTAATCGTATCATCCTGTTAAATAATCAAGCTAAGCTAACTCATTTTAATTAATTTAAATATTACGATATTAACATACGCTGAACGGCATGTCGTAAGGATCGCAGGTTTCAATTAGACGCTTGAACTCGACATATGTGTGGGTGCCATTCTGATGACCGTTAATTACGTGGTAATTTTGGGTATCATCTTGCAGTGGTGCTGCATGCGGATGCTGAACAGAACCGTGACAGTCCTAGAAGTATAATAAATAATAATATCATTAGAATTTGCCCCGACTAATGTTTAATATTATGAAATACTAAAGTCGAGCCTCCGACTGCAAAATTTCCTTTACTCAATATACACTAAATATGTTTGTGAAACAAAAATCATTTCTTGCTTTTATATTTTTCTTAGTTATTAGAATAATTTAAAAAATATAAAAATAAATAAAATATATCAACCATTAGGCAAATTAAAAAAAACCATATGGTATCAGTCAAAAAAATTACAAGATCCATTAGCATGAACTATTTTTAAAAATAAAAATTATATACATCTATATGATTTTGCGATTTTTTGCTTGGACAAAACAATTACAAGACGTACTGTATGTATGGAGTCTCGTAAATTAAATAAGGATTCTCACCAATGCATTTGCTTTTCCTGTGTGATCGTCCACCCACAACAACACCATGTCAGCACTGGACATGCGTCCGTCTCTTCGCGAAAATCCAAGGCCAATGAAGCCCCGCGTGTTCACAGTCACTTTGAAATGAATATCCTTCTCATGCACCCACCATTGCAGCCAGTATAAACCATTGCCGTCCATCATTTCCAATCGCTTCCAGTTCAGATGCCTCACCGAGTTCACTAAAGCGTCATTATTTTGATCATTATGATGATCAGCGCAGTTAGCGTCATGCCGCAAACAAACGACAATAACACAGAGTCTTATGAATAATTGCATCAACATTTGCTCGGTTTTATTTTTTTATATATATTATTTGTTACAAGATTTTTAAATCTTAAGAGCCGCGCGCTTTTCGTACCGTAGCTCGTCTTTTCCGCTGTAATATGGCTTTGCTGCTTCTTTTATGCGTATGCTTGCAAGGGAAGGTCATTTCACAAGCCGGCAGATGTTCACAAGGAACTAACACACCACCGTTTCCACAGGTATACACAATATTTCATAAATAGATACATACATACGTACGTATGTATGTACACTTTTGCATTCCTACATATCCCATTGATCGACCGGATCACATCGTATCGATAATTCATTGTTAGCAAATAAATGACGATACTAAACCGTGACTTACAATATCGATTTTGATTTAACCAGTTATATTTCTTAATACTATCATTCCCAAATATTTAAATTTTATAATATTGCTAGGGAAATAACGAAAGAATTATTTTTCGTTAGGTATTTAAAAATGGTAATTACAAATAAATAATCGAGCTGATATCGATAAAGTGATGACATTGTGGCAAATGGCGGGTAATTTAAAATTATTTAAATTATAATCATTGCGATCTATTTTAGCTCTATTATCTTATATTTATTTGTAATTCGCATCTTGTCTTTTTTAAATATCCCTCGGCTGTTTAATAATAATAAGTTTAGGTCAAAAAAAGAGTTGTTGACGGCCCTGCCAACTTATGATAAAATAAACAACCATCGCATACAAGCGGCGTAATCAGTTTGGTTCACGACTTATCGATATTGACTTATCGTGATCACGACTAATCGATAAGCCTTTCAGCGAAAAAAAGGCGCACTTTATAATTTGTGTAATTTACTTACGATTGTGAGTAATACATTTTAATAATGTTGGGATGATTTAATTTGTATACATTAAATACAAACAGAACAACAGTGAATTTATTTACAGTTTACATGGGATGATTGCGGCGTTTTAAGATTAATACTTATAACGTTATTACACAATTTTAAGAGATTTAACTAGCTTTTATGTCGATGCAATGCAACATTAAAGAATAAGTTATTATTTTTAAATGGTAAACAATAAAAATAACAGAATGCTTGTATATAAAAATTTGCTATTATGCATGATTCGCTATAATATGGGCGGATATTAATAACCTACCAGAAATTCTTCTCTCAGTAATTAAACGTTTAGGTTAAAATTATTCAAGAAATTCTAAGTTGCAGTCACTGGGCCTAAGGTCATACTTTGCGGCTGTGGCATCCGAGGACGTATCATCATGGTTGCCTTCTTTAAAGTATAGTCCCAGCCCCGCCAGCGGAACCATACGATTCCCTGGCGAGCAGTTAAGTCCTGAGGATCATGGAGATAGAGTCCATTAAGCCCACGACCACACGACTTCCACCACCAGCCGCCCTGAAATGAGAAAAATACATGTGCATTATAGAAATCATATTGTGTAATATTAACGATTTGATATCATTACCTTTAGCATACTTGCACAGTTAAGTGAGCTTCGATCATTATCCTTGTTATAGGTTGAAAATGGACTATTGTTTGAGCCATACCATGGATCATTTAATGAATCTCCGGCATTTCCTTCATATCCATCGATCTCTAGCTTATAATAATCCGCTTCCGAATGGATTTTAAAATGTGAGTACTGAGCATATCTATAAGTTTTTAAAAATACTATATAAAATAAAAGTTTCAATCCGGGTTTAATAATGAAGTGCATACCGTTTATTTCCTTCGAAATCTTCCAATTCCACCCTCAGCGCATATTCCTCATTATTTGTCAGCATATATATGTTTTCGTTTCCCAACCAAAACTCCTTTGCCGGTTCGCCAAATCCGTTTTTATAGTCAGCCCAATCGCGATTGAAATTTTCTCGTGGTTCGCCGAAATCATCACGCCGTTGAATGACCTATTAAAAAATTAATTTACAATTGTAATTTATGGAAATGCATGTAGTACATTACCGTCCAGCCTCCATCGGAAATACTCTGTTCACAATACACCTTTAAGAACCAATAGGTTGTTCCACGAATTTGCAGGTAAAATACTCCAGATTGTTTCATTCCAGCGTTTAAGATATCCACACAGGAGAAGCCCTGAAATGCCATATAATTATTAAGTAACTTGTTCTTAAGTAAAATTTATATTAAAAAAATTTTAGAAAATAAATTAAAGCTTTATTAGCGATTAACTTTTTCCCCAAATGTTACTTGAAAAGTTTTGTTTGAAAGTTAACGGTTTAAAAAGACTTTCGTAACAAAACATAGATGGAGTATTTTTCACAAACAGACAAAAGGTGGCGCAAATTTATATTTATTGTTTTGAATTTTTTAAATTTAAATAATTAATTGAATAAAGAACAAATCACTAAACCAATAAAACTCAAAAATTTCTAAAATTCTAAAGTTTATTTTAAAATTAATTTGGTGCACCTAGCCCTTCGCGTGGCGAAGTTAAGTAAAAAATTCAAAAAAAAAAATTTTAAAAAATCGAGAAAAATTTAACAAAAGTTAAGGTAAAATTAAAAAAATTCTAGCTTCCAAATTAAAAAACCCTCTTCACTAGTTTTCTAAAAGTAGTGAAATGGTGTTTTTCTGCAGGGCTGCCACCTTGTTTTTTTATTTGGCAACCGTTACCAGGGCTGCCACCTTGTTTTTTTAACCTGTGGCAGCCTTGTGCTCCAAGCACACACATGCATACACACATATTACACATATGTCGTAAAGAATCTCAAATGTTGAACATAATTGTTTATATTGCAATCATATTTAATTTGCGATTTTCGGTTTGCAAAGAACAAATTGTAGATGTCAAAAAAACTCTTGTGTGGGGCCCTGGACTTAAGCCAGACCACATTGTCTTGCCGGCACGATACTTTTTCATTCATGCGGTCGACGAGAGTGGAAAAAAGTAAACATACAAAATAAATAAATAATGAGCAAGTTGTTATGACCGCCTTTTTTAATTTGCCTTGTACCATTTGCAGATTTGTCACTCCTACGTATGCTAACTTCCAAGTGCAAATAAAAGGAAACTCGCCGCATGGGAAATGCCGTTCCAATATAAATATTATTGATCGGGGAGATGGATCCAGCATTGTTCGGTACACCATCGGCGATTGGTGCGAGAATGTCGAGATTGATGTGCAATTTAACAACTCGCACGTGGCACAATCGCCGTACATCATCCGCAACAAGGTGTACTCGGAAAGATGCTACTGTCCGCAGGAGCTCAATCTTTGGCTTTTAAATAACGATTGTGCGGGATTCTCCAGCGATAAGCAAATATCCTGGGACTTGCACTCCTTCAAGCGCGTGAACTTCAGTGCGATTCGAGATAATCTCCTGAAACGTTATAATGCTCCCGAGAGTATCTCCTTGTGCCATTATGTGGTGAAGAATCAGGAAGTTTGGCGCAAATGCTATGGCAAATACACGGGCTTTAAGATGTTTATGGACGCAACGTTGTCCGCATTGGCGCGAGTTGTGTACTTGCCGGACATGGAGTTTTACTTGAACCTCGGCGACTGGCCGCTCTCGAAGAAAGGCGGCCAGCAACGGACATCCGGGCCATATCCCATATTCTCTTGGTGCGGAAGCGACGACACTTACGACATAACATTGCCCACATACGACATTACCGAGTCCACAATTGAGAACATGGGACGCGTTATGCTGGACATGTTGTCAGTGCAGAAAAGCGAGTATTCATGGGACAGCAAGCAGGAAAAGGCATTCTTCCGTGGCCGAGATTCTCGACGGGAACGTTTGCAATTGATCGACCTGGCTAGAAAGTATCCAGATTTAATAAACGCCTCAATTACAAATTTCTTCTTCTTTCGAAACGAAGAGGATAAATATGGTCCCAAGGTGCCGCATATTTCATTCATGGAGTTCTTTAGGGTATGTCTGGATTAACAATCTTATGTAGCTTACACTTTTAATATTATAAATATTATTTTCAGTACAAATATCAACTGAACATTGATGGAGCTGTTGCTGCGTACCGATTGCCCTATTTACTTGCAGGCGGATCATTAGTTTTAAAGCAAGATTCCCATTATTACGAGCATTTCTACAGCAAGCTAGTTCCCTATAAGCATTTTGTGCCCATCAAGCGTGATCTCAGCGACGTAATCGAAAAAATAACATGGGCTAAGGAAAACGATTCGCGTGTCAAGGAAATCGTATCGGCATCACGGGCATTTGTGGAAGAGAATCTCATGCCACAACATATTTACTGCTACCATATGGTATTATTTAAGGAGTGGAGCACACGTCTTATAGCGCCAGTAGATGTCCATCCAGATATGGAAAAGCTTAACTTTAGCCACACCTGCTCGTGCAAAGAAAAACTTCTTAGAGACGAGCTTTAAACTGAAGTCACCAAAATCTATGTTGGCATCACACCTTAGTATTTCTGCATCTCATTAAATCTATGAATATACATATGTTACACTTTAGATACCTATACAGATCTTAGCCAAATGTAACAAGTTTCGATTGCACCGTCATGTCTCTTAGACCAATATTGTATTTTATGTACTTTTCTACAGATGAAAGCACTAAATAAAAATATAGGAATTTCAATTTCTTGTATTGGTATAGATAGAAGTGTTGGTATAGATAGAAGTGGATGCTAGCAATTTTTGCTTTGTACATTCCATATCAATATCGTCTATCTTTGTCGCCATCACCAATTGTATATGTATGTAAATCAATTTCAGAATCAAATATATAACTTATTAAGCTGAGTTTCCTTTTTTAGGTCCAATGGACTTACCTTGACATCCTTCAGTGTGAATATATCACTGGTGAAGGTGTTGTTAACCACGGCCGGTTTATTCTTTACACTCGGAAAGATAACTCCTCCCTTGCGAAATGATGACTTCGTTGGAGTTGCATTCCATGAAGCCGTCGTTGCTGCCGTTGGGAGCGTTGCATTGAGCATGAAACCGAGGATATTATTCAGATTGGAGCTAGTAGCAGTGGACACAGGACTCGTCGGGGTGCTCAATGTCGGATATGCTGTTGTTGTCGTTGAAGTTCGTGCATTCGACGAAGACGTTGTTGGGGGCTCAATTAAATCAGTCAAACTTTCATCGATCACCGAGTATCTATAAATAAATTAATAAAAGAAGCATTGAATATGAATTATGAATAAATTAATAAAATTAAAATCCCACCTGCTGGGATCGTACTCGACCAAGCGATCAATAGTTGGATCAACCAAAAGCTCAGCGGGTCCCGGGCGTTGGGAGAGTACTTGGACATCATCCTCCTGTTTCTTTAAGCGCTTTTCAACCATATCCAGATTGTTGATTATCAAATTGGTTTTCGTTTTAAGATCCTGATGGATTTCGCCAATTGCTCGTTCCTGTCGCTGAGTTTGTGTGAGAAGTGCATCCGACTTGGGCAATAGATGATCCACAGAGGACTTTGTGCCGACCACAACATCCCATACTTCATCCATTTTCTCAGAAACCGAGACCATGGGACGCATCTGCTTAACGAGTGCATCAATTTTACTGGACTTGATGGCGGGAAACGCAGTGGTCGTCACATTGAAGCCATTTATTTGCTCGTGATGATCGACGACAGCATCGTGAATGTCGTTCATCATGCGGAGCATTCGTCCAATATTCTCCGATTCGATGTTTATGTGGAACTGCAGCTTTTTGTCAATGTTTTCGGTGGAGTCGCGCAGCTGGTTAACTTCCGATGAGACATGGGTCATAACCTCGGCGGTCATTGCCTTTGTAATTTCAACGACATTCATTGTTATTGGCTTCTTCTCACTTGCCTCCGCGTTGAAGTCATCCACTTGCAAAAAGTTATTGTCTATTTGGGTCTTCAGCCCCTCCAGCTTGGAATCAATATCGCTCACTTTCTGATCCAACTTAACTAGCCGGCTATCAAGCTGAAATGTCGATGATATCGTCGGAGTTTTTGGCACGTGAAACCCATCGACCGAGTGAGCTCCCATTTCGGGCAATATGTAAACAACATTGGAAAGTTTGGAGTCCAAGCTGCTTAGTTTCGACAGTGCCTCTTCTGTCTTTTCCACATTATTTGTGACCCGATTCTCCAGAGTCTCTATGTGTCCCATCAGATCTTCAACAGAGCGTCCCAGGTTGTCGATTCTTTTCAGTTTTCCTTCAAGCGTCGTTATTATTATTTCAAATATGCTCAGCAATTGTTGTTCCCTAGAAAAATCATAAAGTAAAGACAGATCGACTTGAATTAGTTAGGATTAGCAAGAAATAAAAAATACACATCATATTTATATTTCTTTTATTTATTATTATATATAGTGAATTTTTATGTAATGAATTTTTTGAATAAAAAGCAAGGAGTTATATGATTTCAAAATCAAATTTAATATTTAATTATTTTTTTAACAAGACAAATTATTTTGTTAATTTATTGACAAAAATAAATAATATATAAACCAGATGGTCAATGCTCGAAAGGATTGTTAGGCGTTGTATAAATACTTTATAAGCTCTATTTCAAGACTATCAATCAAGACTATAATTGAAGAAATTTTGGAGAAACTTAGTTTACCTTTAAAATATTTCTCTGGCTATTATAGTAATGTTTTTATAATAAAAATGAAAACAAGGAGTTATCTGATTTCAAAATCAAATAAATTATTTAATAATTTTATTCTTTTTTTAATTTATTGACAAAAAGTAATAATATTGTTATATATTATATTGTTATAAGCTCTATTTCAAGACTATTAATCAAGACTGTAATTGAAGAAATTTCGGAGAGACTTAGCTTAACTTTTACAGTATCTAAATCTTTGTAGATAATCTATGTAATCTTTCTTTTAACAAAAATGGAAAAACTGTGGAGTAAGCTACGTTTTTCTCTAATTAAAAAGCAATCAATTCAAAGGGGCTTTAGAGAAAGATATGTATTGTTATACACAAGTTAATTTTTTTGTTTAAACTTGGCACCATTCATTGACTGATTTGTGGTGCCAGAGTTTAAAAAATTTAATAATTTGCATCACATTCACTTTGGTCCAAACGCTCGTAAACAGCGCAGTTTGGTTTTATTTGCCCATTTCCCACACTCTCGGGCACCTCAGACCGGTTTTCCACCAGTTAGTGTGCTAGCCAATCAACAAGTTAACCATTGCCAACACGAATAGTCAATGCACAAAGGTTTGATACCCTGCAAATGTCCTAGATAAGCAATGGAAAGGTATTTGAAAGCTAAAGGTAGCAAGAGCTTTCATATTCATACATATTATCAACTCTGCAGTCTTAAGAGTTGTATTTACAGGGTATCAACAATAATAAAATAATTAAGAATTTTAGCACATCAGATTTATATCTCATGCTGTTTATCAAGATTAGAGAGCAACGCAATTTATATATGTGTATATATAAATATACATACATATCAGAACCAATGGCCATGACTTATAAAGTTTTCTGACCCACTGTTATTGACAGTCTGTAACGTCAGTTTCGCATCTTATTAAACGGAAAATAATCATAAATTAAGTCACAAAAAACTACAAGGGTTTGCAATTAGTAGAAGGTCACAGATCCTAGGCTAAATATATTTTTTTAAATTTAATTGTTAATTTATAAATGTTGCCGACTCTTACAGTGAAAAGAAGAATAATAAGTTTAATTTATTTATTTTTTTATTTATTTATTGTCGAACTAAAAGCAGCCGACATATGATAATATTTGTAATAACAATAATAATTTAAGCTATATGAATAAAATCAAATTATAAATGTTATAAATATTTTAATAATATTAAATTGTCAATTAAAAACTGTAAATTAAAATAATGAAGTCTAGAAATCAATATAGATCATTTAGTTGATCTATTTAGATTTATAATTGTTTAACGAATAATAAATCGAGTCTCTGAATTCAACACAGTGAATACCCGAACTCGTCTACTCGTGAATAAATTCGTATATTCGAATACGAATAAGTAAATGTATCTGCAGATGTAATGAATTGTTGTTGCTTATTTTCTTTTTCATTCATTCATAGTGTGTGTTTATGGAAACTACAGTTAACCAGTGTGCAAAAACCAGTTTGTTGCCGCAATCTTTTGTTTTGACCATTTGATTTCACACAAAAGCTCACAATACATTCAAATCTGTGGGACACTGTAACCACTGGTAACCACTGTGGCGACTAATGCAGCTTCACTATCAATGCTATATAAAATTGTGTAAAAGATATAAAAAAAAACAATGTGCAAATGCTTATACTTATACTTTTGCAGCATAATCTAAAATTATAAAAACCTTACCTTGTTCGCAGGTTTCCATTGCGCGTTGAGTTTAACGTTTTTGCAGCAAGCTTAAAGCTTGCCGTCCCTCCCCCTCCAGCTCCACCTCCAGCTCCCCCACCTCCCGCACTGTTTATTTGACTGGCGCTGGTTCGCGGCAGCGCTAGGCGAAGATTTGAATTTCCATTGCCCGCAATGGAGCGCAGCGAGTTGGAGTTGGAATTGGTCGCCGCCGAGACGCCCGAGACAACGGTGCCCGAATATACGATATTGGCGATCAAGAGAATTGCAATTGCTGTTGTTGCTCTTGCTGTTGTTGTTGTTGTTGCTCTTGTTGTTGGCGTTGTTGTTGCCGTTGTTGTTGCAGACAGCCGGCCACTGAACCGCGTCTGGAAGGCTACCATTACTGCGGACCGCGTAGCCAAAGCCACTTGGATATTGGCCGTATTTGTGTGTTTGTCTTTAATTCGTATTAACTTAAGTTATAGATAATTTGCAGTCACGCTGTATTGTATATTGTATTGTTTATGTATGTACACACACACACAGACACATACATGCATATGTACACGCTCTCAGCACACACTTGCACACACACACACACACACACTCACAATATGATTCAACTGTCTATGTACTTTCAAATAATTTATAACAAAAGACAAAGAAATTATATAAGCGATCAATTCAAATTCTTTTTCAATCAATTTGCAAGAATACCAGATTGTACTGTTAATTGGTTAATGAATGGGCTTAATCTTATTATGTCATGCGATTTGCGTTTCAAATTTTATAACTGTATTCTTCTTCGCATTATCTATAATTATCAATACTTGATGGCGATTGAACCAAACCAATTTGCACTAGTATAAATAAATATGTATATTTTGGGAATAATTAATTGCACTTGATTATATTTGCATATTTGATTTTTAGCATACAGTATCTCAATTAATTGTTGTGACAAGAGAAACAAATTTACACACTGTCACACAATTACAAAAATTCTATTTTTATGAACATAAAAAAAACAAACATATTTTGTTGCTCATATTTTCTTTTAAAGTCCAATCAGTATATTTATTAGGTCTTACTCTTTCAAAATTTAAATATGCATATATTTAAATACAAATTTTTTCTCTGTTAAAACAATTACTTGACATACTGTATTTTGAGTTGTACACTATGAAATTTTAACATATTGTGGTTTGACCTTTATTACATTTAGTTTTTTGGATCATAAGTTGCATATGTGGATGTATGTATATATGTTGTGTGCATGTATATATTATGTGGTATGTATGTACACAACATGCCTTCACATGCACATTCTCTTATTTGAATTTCTGCAACGTATCGCATCCGTCTATCGTGTCGAAATAATTAAATCTAATTTGTATTATGATTTTATTGTTATTATTATTTTGTATGGTAGTATTATTGCAATTGTTGGCACAACTAATTGGAAATTATGAATCGAAATGTTTTTGGGATATTTATTAAATCACAACCGAACATAACCGTAGGTGAAACTTTTCTGTATACGAGACGTGCTTAGATCTCGATTTGTCTGAGCTACAATGCAGCTTGTTGAAAGTTCGGCCCTAATTAACGGAACAGCAAATCGTAGCTTTACAACACGCTGAGAAACTCACCACGCTGAGAGCAAAAGTGGAACTCGTTTACTGTGCTTAACGAAAGTGAGAGTGGTTTTGGTTTTTGCAGTAATACATGTATGTATGTATGAATACCAGTACGTATGTAAGACCTATGCAAGTACTCGTATCTCTGTCTGTATATTTACGGACAGTATGTAAGCACCCAGCAAATATGTACATTTACATACATATGTACATATAGTAATATTATAAGAGTTGCTAATATTCTCATAGCTCTTATTGATAATATAACTCAAACCCAAATTGTACTGTGTAAAAGTTAAGTTTATCTTACGATTTCTATTATTTTTATTTTCATTCATTTTCAAAACTTGTTTTTTCTATTGTTTACGAATCCCGTTTCCCAGTCATTAATGAATGCAGTGTTATATAAAAAATAAATATTTTAAGTTTATCGATTTTAACATGTTTTATAGAATTATTTGAAATAAAGTTACATATTTACACTTGATTATATGTACATACATAAATAATACACATCAATCATACGCATGTTCATATTTTAAATATTACATATTTTGTTATTTCGAAATATTTAGACTCCACAATTTTTAAAACTATCCCACAAAGTATGCAATTGAAACAAGTGATCTCCATCAAAAGAGGGCATCGATCTTTTATGTGCCATCTTAGAACCACCGCAATATTTTCATCAATACTTCAGTTTTTTGAAAATGTCTTCAACGATCTGGAATAGCCCGCAAAATATCTTCAAGATAAAAACAATTTTATATTTGAAACTGAAAAAGTTTATTGTGATTTACCCAATTGTTTAATCCAAAGAAAAAACACGATTTTACATTTACAATATGTGTTGTATTATATTTATTTTTTAGTCTCGTTTATCATATATATTTTAAGTAATTTTTTCGATTTGACTTCTTTGATTTAATGATTGATTCATATACCTATTTCCTGGACTTTTTCTTTTTTTTTACTACTTTACTTCTTTTCTTGCTTTTTACATCTTTTCGTTTCTCACTTCTTACTGATTCCGTTGACGAGCATTTTTTCAAGCTCTTTACTTTCTTGAGTTTTTTATCTTTTCTCCTTTTATGTTCCGTTTGATCTGACGATTGAGGTGTCCCATCTCTTTTATTAGAGTTGTCGAATTTTGAAACTTTATTGCCAGATGAATTATTTTCATCAAATTTTCTGAATGGGTTGTCTGGTCGACGTTGAGGGTTTTCTGGTCTTGACGCAACCGACGAAACTTGACGAGTCTCTCCCGTTTTAGAGCCTCTGTAAGAACTACGATCTGATTCATAATTTCTTTTCTCACCTTTGCTGACTATTGATGATGACGATTTGTTGTCCTTCGCATGCGATTTATATTTGCTGGATTCAGCAAAGTTTGCATCTTTGTGTGTAACAGTTATGATTTCGCGTTCGCTAGACTTACGATTTCTATGATCATCAAATTTCCTTTCAATCGCCACAACTCGTTCTTTGGAATCCTTGTCCCTTCTTCTGGAACCATAACTTCCCGAATTGTACCTATGTCTATCGCTACTCGACTTTCTCTCCGAATTCTCTCTTCGATCATTCCTTGATCGTTCTGATGAGTAGTGTCGTTCGCTCACAACTTTGTTGCCGAGCCTTTCCTTGACGGACTTGTTAATGGTCGATGATTTTGGGGAATGCGAACGATCCTTATGATCGGTTTTCAAAGAAATGGAACGATCCTTACTGTTGTGCTTAGAATCTATTACAACTTTAAACTCGACGGGCCTTATGGCATTTATAGCTTTCGCAAAAATCGCGTTTTCCGCTTTTCGAATAACATCAGATGTTATTTCCGAATGATCTTGCATTTTATTACAGGGCACTTTTCTACTAGGATCCAATAAATTACTGTTTAAATTATTATCGTCCAACTCCCACTTTGACATTTTAACATCATTCATTTCATTAACTGAGGACATAGTATCTCTGTTTAAATCATGATCTGATAACTCCATACTGAGAATTGAATCGTTTCTCTTTAATGTATCAAGCTCAATGCAATCGGATATATTTTGAAGTAAGTCATTTGTATTAAATTCTGCGCTATCATTACACGGATTAATAGTAGCATCGAGGCCTAAACCTTTTTCCGATGCTGATGCCGACTCAATGCTATCGCAGTATAGCTTCTTGATTTTTTCCTTTTTCTCCTTTTTATCCTTCTTGTTTTTCTTGCGGTCCGACTTATCCTTCTTCTTCTTCTTTCGATCTTTCAACTGAAGATTCAGTTTAATATCATTTTCTTTTCCCATGTCGTCATTCGACTCCAAACGCTCGTGTGATTTCACAAGATTAGTTTCATTTTCCGGATAGAATAATGCCTCACTCTGAGGCCTTTCCAATGGCATGACTTGAGAATCTGTTTCGATCCGGTCTGGGGTTTTTGGAGATCTTTCAAACATCTCAACAGATTCAATTTTTGAAATTTTTGCCATCTTTGATTTTGAAGGAGGTGTAAGGCTTCTGGAACTATTATCAACGGTTTTGAACTCCCTGGTCTTACTGGAGGGCCTCTGTCTTTTGCGGGGGTAATGGTCGTCGTCCGCATGTCTGGTATTATCTGGGTCTATAGCTCTATTATTTCTGTCTCGATCATTATCAGCTAAGCTCTCGATTGGCAATGATTCAAAGCCAGGAGGCGGTGGCTCTACAGTATCTGGTTTAGATACATACGGTCTAGTCAACGATTTTTCTCTTAAACGCAGCTTATATCCGGATTTTGGCGAGGGTGAACGTCTATGTACATATCTGAAAAAGAGTTTAATAATTTATAATCATAATTTATTTAAACATATTCAAAGAAATTAATTAATGAAGAATGGTTTTAGCGCGATTTCATGTCTTCTTTAAAGAAATAGAAAGCCTTGACCTTCAGCGCATATGCTGCATATTTTTTCAAAACTTAAAATCGAACTGATATGCATGGAATAGCAGATTCAAACGGATTTGGCTCTGCCAACAAAGAAAACTCAAAATACTTGAAATTACAAGAAATTCATCGTATATAAAGTAAATTTCGCTTCTGTCAACCCCGAGAATGTATCGCTCTTTTAACCAGGAAAAATATCACACCAATCTCTCTTAGATTTTTCATCACTCTTTCAGCTGCAGCATATCTAGATTAAGAAAGTCTTTAGTGAAAACGAAGCATAGTTAAAGTAGTTTTTCTTAAATTGAAAACAAATTGTCATCGTGTTGATGCTAGGAATTCAAATATGTGATGAACAAAAAAAAGTTTCATACAAACGTTTTCCGTCTTGAGGGATGCGGTTCGTATATGAGGACGAAATACATCCAAGCTGAATCCTGTCATGAATATTTGGAAACGGAAAAAGGTTACAGGGTCTAAATTAGGTGAATAAGGCTAACATCAAAATTTTGCCATTTATCATCTCGATAAAATGCAAATATGTTTCCTTAATATCCTTGTTCAGCCAATGTGTCACTGATGAATACTGTAAGAAGTCTAAACCGAAGGCCTCTTATTCCATTCCAGCATAAATTCCTTATCCATCGCTTCGGTGAAAGCATAACCCTAGACTTCAACATACGATTATTCTGTAGAAAATTAGTTATTGTTGATTATCAAGCGCGTAATTCTCAAATATTTTGAATCTTGCGATAATTAATCTTTAAAAACAGGGACAAAAAAAAAATATATCTGAAATAAAACTAAGTGTTTAATTTGAAATACAAATGCATCCTTTTACAAAGTACCCCACATAGAAAGGGTATATTAGTTCTTCTATTTTGGGGGTATTTTCGTTATAAAGCAAATGTTTCTTATTCAGTGGAAACAATGTAATAATTCGGGGTATAATATACAGAAACCTCAATCTCAATTTTGGTGCCTCTAGCTCCGATAGACACCGAGATCAGAAGGTTTATATAGGCGGACAGACAAATGAGCAGATTTTCTTGGTTTGGTAATTTAGTAGGAATATGTAAACGATGTCAAAAAAATTACAAAAATTTTACTGAAATATTGAAAGTTACTTATGCTTCTTTACTTAATATTTGAAATTAAGGTAACGAAGTAGATAATTAAAATTGATCGTTTATTTTTTTTTTATCAAATAACTAACCATATTTAAAATAAAATCATCTTTTAACTGACTTAAGATGAAAACGAGATAAAGGTATTTGTGAAATAACTCTCTTAAATATTGAATCAACTAAGTTAAAGAATTATAGAATTTGGTAAAAAGTGTGGCTTATCACAGAATATTATCCCAGGTGTTCGGTCTTTCTCGAGAAAGACTTTATGTATATATAATGTAGACTATATTAAATTTTTAATATATAAGAATAGCTTAGTATATAGAATAACCTCTTCTTCTTGTCACTTGGTGAATTTGATCCGTTGCTTGAATGGCGTACAACTCGACTTTGTCGACCTCGTTCATAGCTATACTCTCGCTTTCGTTCCCGCGATCTTGGTCGTTTGTCCTTAATGTTCATTTCTCTGGACGAGCCCCTGTCATACATTGGCGACTTGAATCGATGTCTTGGCCTTCCCGGCGATCTAGATCTGTGATGGCCTGGACTTCGACGACGTTCCACTTTTTGTTTTTCTTTTTCCTTCATTATTCTGTTGAAGGCTTCAAGTGGATCATCTATAAGTCTGGAAAAGGTACAGCATATTGTATAATAAGTAAATGGTAGACTGATAAGTACCCTGTAGCCAGCTCTTAGATTGACCAACATCTATTTCCACTCATATAAGTATCCTATAAAAATAATGCGTGTTTTGTATGACAATGAATTCGAGCTGATTACAGGATATATAAAACTCGAAAGTCAATAATTGATCTTTTTGATCTATTTATGCTACACATATAAATCTAAATAACTTACCCACTGCCAACTTTTGCAGCCACTCCTTGATAAATTGAAGCCAAATTCGTTGATTGAAATGTTTGCGAAGGATTTATATTAATATTTCCCGAGGGCATATATGATGTGTTCATTTGATGCACAGGTTGGTTTTGGTAATGTCCAAAGCTGAAATTGAACAAAACAATCATGATAAGAATCTCAATTAACGACAAAACACTAATAAGAAGTGTTCCAAAGTGCACGGAATTCAACAATAAATTCTTTAAATAAATAATTCGCAGCTTGTGTCTTGAAAATATGTCATCCCCGTTTTTAATCTTAGTTTACTTAAGTTATTGCACCAATTTGGGTGTACTCACTTCATTGGCGGCCTGTGCGGCATATTATTATAGCCATTATTATATGGGGCCATGTGGATCATTGTTGGACATCGGGGCATTTGCATATATGCAGGTTTATACACGCCAATACGATGAGCCTGATCCGAATTCATTAAGGGCTTATCTCTTTGGTCGTTCATATTGTGATTTGGATATGGTTTATGGTGACCGGTAATTGGCGTGGGTAGAAGACTTCGCTCATTTGGATGCTTGACAATATCATTTTTAGCATAGCTACTATGCGGTTTTATATCCATATCCGATTTGTATTCATAATTATGTTCACGACGTTGTACGACGTTATTTCCATGCGACTTTTGTGAATATATAGGTGCAGCCTAGAATTTAAGAAGAATTGTCCGATTAAGAGATTGTTGTACTCAAGTCCGCAGCACTTCAAACAGTTGTTCCAATTTCTAGACTGAACAACAATACTACTGCTTGTATGCCTGCATAGATTAAGACTTACCTCCTCTTTATTGTTGTCGTTGATATTTGTGGTTGTCTCGATCAATTTCTGTGGCATTTTGATTGTTATGTTATCCTCGTAGTCTGAATCAAATTTATCCTTTTCTTTTTTAGTTATATCAGTACTATTTACACTAGAGGTTGCATTTGTTTCTTTTTCTTTTTCTACTTCTTCTCCTTTTCCTTCATCGTCTTCTTCCTTTTCATCCTCTTCTTTCTTTTTAATCTCATCCGATTCTATAGTTGGTTTAGTTTCTGATTCCGGAATCTGAGTCGGAATAGGATCCTCTTTTTTCTCAACTGTCGTGGTCAATTTATTAACTGAAGAAAAAATAAACGCATTATATAAGGTAAAAAAAATTAATTTAATTTCTCACCAGGCTTAAATGATGCAAGCTTATATCCAGATTCATTTTTAAAAACATTGACTGAATTCCTTAAAAAACGATTCGGAATCAACGATCCTGGGGAACAGTTTTTTTCTTTACAATCTGGACACTCGCTATCCTCCGATTCTAGCAACGAAGTTCGAACGCCTAAATCAAAGTATAACAAGTTTAATAAGATATGTTTTTGGTAAAATAAGTTTAAGCTTACAGTCATCGCAAAAAGAACTGCCACAACACGGTATCATAACGGCGTCAACGAAAATATTTCTGCAAATACCGCAGATCAAATCCTCTGGAATTTCTTGATCCTTTTCAGTAGACAATAAGTATTTTGATGCTTCCGGTTCAACTTGACTAGAAATAAAATATAAATTAAAAATACACTCGATGTAAGTTGAAGGGAGAAATAAAGTGAATATTACTACTTACCCCTCCGGTTTGTCTCTAAATGATCGTGGAATTCCTGTGTTTCTCTTCACCTCAAATTGTTCTTTTCCACCCGCAAAGGAACAGTTTTTAATCCAGTGGCCACCTCGTTTGCACTTGTTGCAACGGTAAGAAGCAGGTACTTCGCCAACTTGAGACTGTCCCTTTATACGATGGTATCTGCATAATTGGAACAATTGTATAACAACAATAACCAATAAAAAACTATCTTACTAATAATGCCTTACGTTTTGGGATCATAATCAGCTGTACTTTGCATCATCATAGCTTGTATTTTATCCTCTTCACTGCCTTGCATTTTAAACAGATCCATATTCAAATTATCAGGTTTACTTGTAGGCGCCGTCGAAACGGCATTTTCCGCGGACGGATCCCATCCTTTTTTGACAGGATGGGCTATCGGAATCCGAGAAATAATCAGCGTAGTGTTTTTTGGTATCAAGAAGTTGTCATCTTTATATTCTGTAGAAAATATATGTGTTAAGCATTGTATTAAGATAAACAAAGACCATAATAATATTGTACTACCTTCTTTATTTTGAGCATTTGTTATTTGAAGATCAAAATCAATAATTTTCCCCAGTCGCTTCTGCTGCACTATTTCCCTTTTCAAGTCCGCAACGGATATGTGAAGACCGTCAAAGGTAATTGTGTCGAAATGAAGGGTACTTTTAAACTTGTAGTGTACCGACATTTTAACTTTCGAAAAT
Organism: Drosophila rellima; assembly: GCA_035043635.1. Classification (NCBI taxonomy): domain Eukaryota; kingdom Metazoa; phylum Arthropoda; class Insecta; order Diptera; family Drosophilidae; genus Drosophila; species Drosophila rellima. The sequence goes on along the minus strand of JAWNMV010000236.1, from coordinate 4,013,956 downwards.
ATATCTGAAAGGAAAAGCAAGTGAAACATAAACTGTTGAATTACAATCTGCACATTTCGCATAGCCTGTAATTAAAAACTGAGTTTAAAGTCTATGATAATTACAAATATTGCATATTCTAAAAGTTAATTTTTAACTTTTAAGTCATCGGAAACAAGTGGAAGCCGTGCCTTCAAAAATATGCGCCTAGTAATACATTGTCAGATATACCCGCTAGATGGCGACAGCGCTGTTTTTCTCTGTACTTTGCAAAATATTATATTCCTAAACAACATTTGTGTTTATAATTCAAACATAACGCAATTTTTGGGTCGATAAACTGCATGTTACAAAAGCATACGGAAGGGAAAGTATCATAAAGGACGGAAAAAAATAAATAAAAAACGCCGGCTATGTGCAAGGGATGGATAGTACAAAATGAAGCCGCTCTCAAGGATTGGCAACCGGTCACAACGGTTACTGGCCTAATTTCGTAATCTGTAAAGATTCTAGTATAGCAGCAACTAATAATCAAAAGAATGTTGCAGTTATGTTGAAAATTGTTGCCATTTTTTTGACCATAAACATGAAAAAAGCACTCATTTGATAAACGTCTTTACTTTTATTATAATTTTTAAGGCAATAAATGTAATGTTCAAACAGCTATACATAATGTATCCTTTTGACTGCAAGTGTCTGCAAATTGGAGCATTATTTGTGAAATTTACAAGTAGATTGCAAAATATAAACAACTGAAAACCGCACAACATATTTTTATGTGTATGAATGTATGTAAGTGGATGTGTATGTGTGTGCGTTTTCATGCATTTGCATGTACAGGCAAGTGTGCGATTACAAATATATCAAATATGTTAATTAAATATATGTATAACTGTTATTGGTATAATATTTGCACGATTCTTAAATTTAAAACATGTACACACTAATTTTCCTTATTTGCCTGCTGTATTTTATACTCAGCAATTCATACACGTATTATACACACACACATACGCACGTACAAATGAGTATATGTTTGCATGGCGAAACGATTCCATTAAACAAATGGAGAGCACGTTTATTATTTCATTAGAATACTTACATCTCTTTACTCGCGAGATATTAGCATATCAAAACAGGCGGTTTTATGTTTTTCCAACAATATGATAAGATGAAATTATATTATCATTTTTAGATTTGTCACACTCTGAACTAGTTAAATTAAACGGAGCTAGTTTTCGATAACATTATCAGAATGTTTCCATCGACCACATTTTGTACACACTTTTCGATATGCTCGTAAAATTAAAGCGATACTTCGATAATTTCAACGTGATTTTTTATTTTAAAAAATAATATTAACTAAAAGTCACGACATTTCGAATAATAACATTTAATATGTCTTATAATATGTGAAACCACACAGTTTTAGTAAATCAAAAATGAGAACATCTTGAAAGTCAAATATATTATATTAATACAACTCGTTAAATATCGATTATTCGACGAACTGCTTGTATAAATAAATAATAGTTCGCATATCGTTTGTATCGTTTTACGTAAGTATTTTTTCCTATTACTTTATGAAAATAAGTATGTGTGATTTTATGTTTTTGATTGCAATAAGCTAGCGAAGATACGTTTTTGGAGTGCCCAGCGATCAGCCCAGATCTAAGCCCAATTGAAGATCTTTGGTGTATATTATCCAATAAGGTTCTTAAACATGGCAACCAGTTTGATACGATTAATGACTAAATATTTAAGTAGCCGCTTCACCACATTAATGTATAAAGCTGCAAAGATATCGATAGTTCAGCTATTCGTCGCTTCTAAATCGGGCAAACTTATCGAAAGTTGTGAAACCATGCGAATTCTGGCGTATCACTTGAAACGCGCGGGAAAACCGGTATATTGTATTTGTTGTATCTGCGATGCTTTTTTTGCTCGGCCGTGTGGAAATAGCCATGTCCCTTTTCGCATACATAAATCAAAGAAAACGTCTTGGACACTATAAGAGCCAGAGCAACCAAATTTGGTTGGCTTTAAAATAAATCCTAAAGGGGTTCCATATATTTATAATTTGACAAATTTTATTCGAAAATGGGTTGAATATATAAATATGAGTATTACAAGTTAATCTATATTGTTAAGATCATCAAAAAGTAACGCCCCCATTGGGCTGGGAGTTCTGGAGGGTATGTTATCATTACCGAAATCCTCAGAGTTACCATCAGCTAAAAATAAAGGCAATTGTTTATTTAAAAATTTAATCAGCTAACTTAATAAATGTGTACTAACTTTGATCCAGAAAATTCGATTTTCTCAATTGGTTTACGGAATTCAATGAAGATATGAGTTGTTTGTTTGTGTGCTCGGCTGTTTCTAAAGTTGTTGGCAAATCTAATAGACGTTGATTTTGAATGCCATCTCCAGGACCCATATGAGAAATATGGTTGAAGTTAGATGGAGCTGATATCATCTTTGATCTCCGATCACTTGAATGGTAGGAATGCAATATATAATTATAGTAAATTTGTTAGAATATTACCAACTTACCTCTTTACTGTTTTATTTATTTCTCTGATGGAAAATCTACGTTTAATATTGCTGATTCCCTTTCGGTCACTGTCACGATGTTGCAATAGTCCCTCTTAAAAAAAATTGGATGAATTGAGTAATTAATGAATTTAATTAATTGTAATAAAAAAGTAAAAATTTTCTATAAATATTTGTATTATATAAATGCATGATAAATACCACTTACTCGTATGAATATTAGCCAAGTAAACTATCAAGGGTGTATCATTAATAGATGTTAAAACAACGTTGCCTACATTGTTCAATGGAAGTGACTGTTTTATACCAATCGATTGAACCCATTCAGAAGTTTGTGTGTTGAATATATCCAGATGAGTCTCCGAGAATACCAATAAATGACCGTCCGAATAAGCTGTAAGAAAAGCAATTTAATTAGAAACTTGTCTTTTAACTCCTTCTTGTAACTGAATACTTACTTATATAAGTGGGGAAGGCCGGATACATAATTTCTCGGTCACGGGATTTCCGTCCCTGTAAGTCCACATATATAGCGAGGGTTTGAAATACTAACAGGTATTCTCCAAAGGTTCCACCCGTTGGGCATAATATTTCAATGACTCTAACAGCATCAACGCCAGAATAATTCAAAAATGCGCATAACTGATTTTCCGGATGAACCAAAGCTGTAAGTATTTGGATATAAATAAAACAAATCGAAGGAAAAAAAAACACTTACACATTGCAGTTGCTTCTCCTCGTAAAAAGTACGCCGTAAATCCACTTTGATGAGCGACAACTAGACGCATGTCGGATAATATTTGAACATGTTGAGCTAAATATCCAATTGTGAATTCGCACGTCTTTTGGTGCCTTGTACGCGTTCGATTGATCTCGTAAACAATAATTTGTGTATGATTATTGGGCCTTTTTAATGCAATAATAAATGAATAAACAATGCTTGGGTAACGGCGAATAATTCCGGTACACGCGGAAATGCAATTTTTTGATTCCACGACCTTAATCCATTCCACGTCACTTGCCTCCAATGCCCTGATAGGCAAAAGCCTCAAATGGCGTTGTTTTCCACAGAGAATTACAATTATCTGCTCTTCTTCTATATACCATAATTGAAGAATTTTCTTTGTTTCACCAATTCGAGCAATTTCTGAAAATTAATAATAATAATTTTAAAATTAATAAATATATTACAAGTTGTTTAAATTGATGGAAAAACGTTGCTCACCATATGAATCCAAATTTAAGTAAAATAATCCATCTTCTGTTCCTAAAAGAATTTGATTAGGATATGTAATAACAGAACATAGAGCATTTCGTATGATTGATAATGTATTATCCAATATTTCGTTGACTTTGTAAATGGCCGTATTTGGTAAATTATTTCGTTTTAATATTCGATGAAGTTCTCCTAAGGCAATAACCCATTTGGATTTCTCAGATTCATTATCAGCCAACATCAGAGTGTTTAATGAGATTCCACTTTCAATAAGTGCTGTTTTTATCTATTAAGAGAAACAACTCAATATAATATCTTACATATAAGTTAAACTTTTTCTTTAAAATGCACTTACCTTAAAAATACATGGTACATCTTTTTTAGCGGCATGTATTACATCGCTTTCTCGGACGCTACCAACGGAAAATTCGGGATCACGCATATCTAGCACCTGAGATACACTAACACTTGGTAGTGCACATCGATCAGTTGATATATCATACAAAAAGAGTTTAAAGTCGCAAACGACAACAAATTGACGAATCCATCCTCGCTTAATAACTCCTGATTTGGGGACCTTAACGTAGCCTTCGTATGCTGTTCCAATTCCCCTCGTAGGATCAATGCCCAACGGTCTCTTTGTTTGATCCATAGGAACTGGGCACATGGTCGGAACTCTTTGACAACAGACTGTGTGACAGGCGAAACCACAAATTTCACAAACTACGCCTTGCCTTGTTAATCCGACCATTAATGAAGTGCAGTGATTACATTTCGTTGGACTACTGAAAGTGCGAACAAGGAATTGATGGATTGAAGTATTGCCAGAAGTTTTCTTTTTTGATTCCTCGTAATTTAGGCTACTCTCAGATCGTATGTCATCATTCATGGTTGACGTCTTAATACTCAAATTGTCCTTGGCAGTCTTATGTGCATATTTTGATTCATAATTAAATAGCATTCCAGTATTTGAAGATTGGAACAAGTTAGATGAGGTTGAAATATTGTCTCTAGTATCGTTAACATATTGTTCCACTGCGTCGATCGAATCTGTGTTTATAGATATATCTTTGAAGAAAGCATTATTTTGATGCGAAGATTTATTCAAAAATGATTCTGAATAATCAAGATCCGCTTTTTGCAAATCCCTTAATTCACTCTCTTTCTTTTTAAGATCATATAAAACAGAATCACATCGCTTTTTAAAATCACAGGCTTCCTTCTGTGTTGAAATCAATTCAGCCCTTGTTTGACTTAACTCTTCAGCTATAAATGCCTTGGCTTGAATTTCCCGTTGAAGGGCGCTTTGCAAATTAAGTAACTCCATTTTATCCAGTTTTTGTGATCGTCTATTTCGCCAATTTTTATGATCTACTGCATTATTGTTAAAGGTTCCAACGTGCTTCAAATATTCAATTTCTTCCGTCATCTTTGTAGCCAGAGCTTGTAAATAGCTGCGAGCATCTCGTTCGTCCGACACCCATTGGATAATCTCAGCCATTTGCAGCTCCCAATGGTTGATTGCTTCGCGTTTTACTTGTAATTCTTTAAGAATTTCAACCTCCTCGGTTTGTAGATCTCGTAAATTCTTTGATTTGACGTTCACCTCAGCACTTAACCTTTGATTTTCTTCGAGCCACGTTGATTTCTCTAAATCGTATCTCTTCTGAATTTCTAAAATTGTTTCAGCTGATTCAGCAATTGAATCAATTGAAGTACACTTTAATTTTTCATGTGTTTGCTGCAATTCCTTTGACAATATTGAGTTTGCCGTTTCCAGCTCGCTAAGCTGATCTCGCAGAGCTTCTAGCTCCAAACTGTGACGCGCTTGTTGATGATTCAATTTTTCGGCATATTGAAGTTCTATTCGTTCGATTTCGTATGCTGCTATTCCCGATGTTAAATTTATGGGAGTTGTTGTTGTATCCACATTTGGTACCGACTTTCGAAAATCGTTTTGCAATTTTCTGCAACATTCTTCGGCATGCTCTCTGATCTTCTTTTCCTTTGAGGCTTCATTAACAGCATCTTCAATATGCAATTCGAGTTCTCTTCTAGTTTTATCAGACTTACGCAATTCATTTCTCAAGCTATCGTTTTTCTGTATTGCCGCATCGAGCTCCTCTTCCTTATCCCTTACCTGTCTCGATAGTTTCTGTTTTTGGTTTCGAAGTTCGGTTAGTTTTTCGGTCACTTCCGAATATTCCATCATTGCACCATTACGCTGAGAGAGAGCTTCTTTAAGTTCAGAGTCTTGGGTTTTAAGTCGCTCCAAAACCTCGTTATATTTTGCAGATAGATCACTTTTTTCGTGTTTGGTTGACATTAGCTGTTCTGTTAATGTTTTCAACTGCTTGTTAAGCAATTCGTTGGAGCTATCTGAATCTTTGGATAGTTCACTACATCCAAGCGAACTTTCAAGAGTATCAGCAAAACCAGAAGTTTGGGTTTTATTATCGGAGTGAACGTCAAATTTTCTAGAGTCTGATGGGTAACAATTTTGGGAGAATGTAAATCCAATAAACGGTAAATGAAAACCAGAAAATGCTGGATTCGCCGAAGGAGGAATGGTGTCTGTTAATCTGACATCATTGTCATCGACGTCAAAGTTCGATGTATCTGTTGGACTCGACACTTCTGGTATATACGGTGCGAGGCCACATCTAATATTCTTCCAATCGATGCCATCGAACCACGGATGTGTCATGAAATCGTGTAAACCCTTTTGACCAAGTCGATTCTCAGGTATACATATCAGTTTGCGAAGTAAATCCTTGGATGCATCCGATAACTTTGAGTGTTGCGTATCTTGCGTCGGCAAATTAAAGCAATTTTGATGATTCATTATTTTGCCATAAGTTTCCACTAAACTTTCGGCATAAAATGGAGTCTCTCCATACAGCATTTCGTACATACAAACGCCCAAAGACCACCAATCACATTCAGTGCCATAACGACCTTTTCCATCCTCCATGGCTCTTAGAATTTCGGGAGATATATAATCAGGTGTACCCACAGCGACATTTGACTGGACCGTACCATCTTTATCCAAGCGTAAGCATGAACCAAAGTCAGCTAATCGTACGTGTCCCCTCTTATCCAATAAGACATTGTCTGGCTTTATATCTCTGTGGACATACTTCAGTTGGTGAATGCTATTCACGGCCAAAATCATTTCTGTAATGTAAAACTTGGCCATGTCTTCGGGAAGTTTATCTTCGAACTTGCTCAATAACGTTAATAAGTCGCCACCGCAGTAATAGTCCATAACCAGGTACTACAAAATATGGAAAGTAATACATGTCAATACATCTTCAAGTTTCTTAACTTTGGTTTTTTCTGTGACAGACAATAAATGTCTGTGAAATGCCAACTTTAAAGGGCTGAGCGTTAGAAGTAATTTAAATGAATTTAAATTAAATCAAATACATACCAAATTGATATTATCCTGAAACGCATAATGCAAGTTTGTAATCCACTGTCGATCTCCAAGTACTAATACATCTCTTTCTTCTCGAAAACAAGCTGTCTCTGCTCGCTTTAACATCTCCCATTTGTTTAATATTTTCATTGCGAATATATTTTCCGATGAAAGCATCCGTACCACACAAACTTCACCGAATGCTCCTCGTCCAATGATTTTTAATATTTCAAAATCCTCACGCGTTAGCCGAAGCTTTCTTACAATGTGAACAAAGGGTTTTGCTAAAAATTTTCGAAATTATTAAAATATTTCTAGACAAATTTCTAAATCAATTTCCCACTTACCAAGTTTAAGAAAATCGGATACACTTTTCTCTCTACGTAGAGATGAATTGCTGCATTCATCGTAAAGTAAGATAAATGTGTCCAATAACGCATCCATGGAGAACTGATGCCCTTTAAAATTATCTTCCAAATTTAGGCTTTGATTCAACTTCTTGTCGCCATCGGGATCACTTAGTAGTGACTCCAATAGCTCAAGCCTCTCATTACAGCTCAGTGCCATTAGGTCTGAAAAATATAAATCAATTTGATTGAAAAATAAGTTATAAGGAAATTTATGGTTATCTAGGGGAAAAATCAGACAAAGGCGAACAAAGAACAGACCAAAAACATAAACAAACGTGAGAACGTTATTTACTTTCTGCTTTCAAACTTTAATCAAACTCTGTACGATAATATGCCAATAAGATTGCAGAATAAATAAATGGATTGAATCAATTTCAAAGAAAAAGAATTAATTAATTAGTTCACAAAGAACTTTCCACTTGCTAACATACATATATAACTTCAAAACAGATGCTTTCTTAAGTATTTAATAAATTCTTGCAAAGTTAAAGACGTGAATTATTTTGTCAAAACAACTACATGATTTAATTTACATCCAGGAAAACCTGCCTATATCAAACACAACAAGAAAATATAAATCTGACAACACATATTATTTCAAGGAATTAGAATGATCCTGACCGTTTGTGATTTCAATTTATCTATATTCCAACTACACACATTTGAAAATTATAAATATCTTTCAATATTCATACAACAGTTTGACACTCATATACCTCCCCTTGAGGGCGGAATTTTACAAAATCCCTTTCCAGAGCTCACTTACGTCATAAAAGGAAACTACAATGGAAAATCAACTTTCTACCTTTTACGGCGCGGACTGTGTGTTGATGAATCAGTCAGACACTCGACACAAACAATTTTATATATATAGATGTATATATATACATATGTTAGAACAAATGGATGTATGTAATCAGCATCTTAAGTTTGCGTAGTATATTTCATATATGCACACACACACACGAACACACAACACGTCTCTGCGTGCATACAGATACGGCAAAAAAGGTATGGCACACATGCAATGCACATGTAGTAGTGTTTATTGGCTTATCGTAGGTTTGGCATGTTTCCGACATACAAACAGGCATATATTTACATATGCAATTATATGCAGAATGTACACAATAAATTTGCGCACATAGGCACTTTTATGTTTATTTGTATGTATCCATAAGCAAGTATCTTACACGCACACTTTAAAATAGATGCAAATCTTTGATATGCACGTACTTATATTATATACATACGCATGTCTCTAAATATATGCAACTAAATAAAAACATATCTATATGCATACATTTAGATAAACATACATGTATGTATGGTTTACAAGTAGAACAGATGCAACTTAATATTTATCTTTAATGTAAATTACCGCCGAGCTCAGGTAAGGAGGTTTCATAATCCATTTTATAAATATTAAATATTTGGACTGATCATATCCACAAGGCAGTTGAAAAACAATGTAAAAGCCGACTTATACTGCCAGGGATGGAGATAGTTATTTTCGCTAGAGTTGCGTAGTTTCGTTCTGAAAAAGTTCAAATGAACGTGTCATTAAGATGAACGAATAAACTTATTCAGTGGCTCACTAGACATCGCACCTTCTTGGCCCAAGCAAAAATAAAACAAGGTGGCAACCATCAGGCCACATAAAAGCTCAATTTTCATATTTCACTCGTTTTTAAAAAATGATTTTTATTAAGGTGCTTCATTTTTAAGCTAGAATTTTTAAATTTTCATAAGAATTTCTGTTATATTTCTGTCGACTTTTTAGACATATTTTTAGAAGTTATTACGAAACTTCACCACGCGAAAGGTGACGTGTACAAAACGAATTTAAAAAAAAAAATCATTATTTTCTAAAATTTATAATTTTTTTGGTTTTTTAAATTGTATATTTATTGAAATTATATTGAATTTATCAAAAATAGTTGAAAAACTTATACTGCAGGGATGAAGAAGCTATTTTCGCTTATTCGATATCTATGATCTGAACATTGTGTTGTTATCGAAATTACAATATTATCGATTATTTATGACACTAAAAATAATAATGTGTATCCTGCCTATTTAATTCTATATGCAGAATAATCGAAACGATGGGAAAGGGACTAATATTAACAGTATTTCTCAAATTATATGTCGATTTTAAGATAATTGTTATAGTTTTCTAGTTTTATCTTATAACGGCCTTTGGTGGCCGAGGACCGACAAGTAGCGCCAGAGCTGGCTAACGTAAATTTGACGAGATACCCAGTAATTGCCGAGGCTCGGTAGGCTACCCAGTTGCTCGCATCCGATAAGATCCTGAATGTCAAACCTGCCCGATTTCTGAACTATATTGAAAGAATCTTGTCTTGTTCCAATATAATAAAAACACAAACATTTACATGAATGATCTTATTTTATTTTGTAGTCAAATGCACATAATAGGTGTGAATTAATTACACCACTTATAATTATTTTAATCAATGCTATAAAATCCTAACGCATACACAAAAGAAACTATGAATTTGTAATACAATAACACAAGGAAACAGAAAAAATATTTCTTTGGGGTTTTATACTGGTTCTACGCGTTTTTGGGGTTTCTGTGTAACTCCTGAACTTAAAAGAGTAATAAATTTATTTTACTTAATGGCTTGAAGAACCCAACCAAGATATTTCCAAAAAATTTTAAAATTCGTTAGCTAGAACGCTTTGTGTGCTCAACAATCGGATGAAAGATTTGATTTTATTTTGAGTTGATATGTACTTATGTTAGGTTTTTTTTCGGCCCAATTGTCAACTTTTATATTTTGTGTATAAATAACGAAATATGTATAAAATCAGTTGAATATCTGTTGTTTTTGAGCTACGAGAAATTGCATATTTTCCCATAATCACCTAGAAAAATTATAAAGCCCCAGTAAAACCACAATTGTTTTGTCCACTCTTAATTATTGCAAGAGTTGAATAGTTTGTGTGTGTGTGTGTGTTTGTGTGTGTATCTACAACTAATAAAATAATTAACAAACAATATACACTTTATAATTGTTTTCGAACCATTTCCGACAACAATGCTGTATCGTTGTTGGACATGACAGCAGCTCCTGTTGCTTCTTTATTTCTATAAGAAGGATTCGGGACACGTTGGATCGTTCGATCCTCGTAACGCGTTCGTCCCTGAGATGCCATTGGTCTGTTAAGAGTATTGTTAGCATTATTTGGTGAACTTGGCGGGGTACTGTGTGCTGCAAAATGTTTGTTAACAAAATCCTGCTCCTTCCATCCATTCTTTTTGTAGACTTCACGCAGCTCATGATGCTGCCACATTGTGTACAAAACTTGACTAGCAAACTTTATAACACAAGTTGTATATTGTTCTTTGCGTCTTGTGATATTCATTAGTCTATCCACGCCGCCGGCGTCTAAAAGTGATCGCGCAAATTCTGGATTCTTTTTGATGACTTCGTTAATAGTTGCCAATACTGCTGTGATGGTGTCGTCTGACGTATTTTGATCGTGTTGAGCGTTACCCGATGGTAATTTTTGGACTAAGTCGCGCATTGCATATTTGCCAATCAATTCCTTATTTCGTTGATCAATGGCAAGATTGCGTAACGCAGTGGCAACGGCGCAAACGACACGATCAACTTCCATTCGCAAGAGCTCCACGAGTATCGGAAGACCTTTCTCTTTGCGTACAGTTGCACGAATATCGATGCTAGGCTGCCAATAGCATGCTGAAAGATTTTGAATTGCACCAGCTGCGGCCTCAAGAGTTTCGGGATTTGAACAGCTTTGTAGCAAGGATAGGTAATATTGTACTACTTCGGGTTGCCACAACTGCTCATATCCTTTACCAGTTGGATTGCTTGTTCCTGTACTCTTGGAATACTCTGTTGAAAATATGTAGTCTTGTTGAGACTCACTTGATGCGGCATCCTTCTTTTTTTTACTTGTTCCAAAGCAGCCCAAGTTCTCTCCTGAAATTGCATACATTATAAAAAGACTATAATTATTTAATGAAATATTTTTAGTTACCTTTTGATGACGATGGAATTGCTCTTTCTTGAATAATAAATGGGTGTTTATCATAATTAGGATCTTCAACTTCTTGGCATCTGTAGGAGAGATTGCGAAGTATACAAACACAGTTCTCGACTGTTTTATTTCCAATGTTGTTCTTCTCAATGGACGATCGAACTACGTAGAAAAGCGATTCCACCAAGTTTTCGCAGTTCCGAAGGCATTCTCGGGCATGTTCTCCAGCGGAGCTAACGTTTCTCAACACTCCAGAAGCATTTCGAAATACTGTGGAAAAACATGTTTCCCCCGAACAGATGGGATCCCATCCAGAGTGGGGCTTAATAATGTTACATACTATAGCAGCCAGCGCTTCATCAATAATTGACCGTTTAATGTCCTCACAGGAGGACATATTCCATAATACTCCAGTTACCAATTCTTTAACCTCAGTTTCCTGAGACCGACATAGAAGATGCACCAATGCTTCTATTCCGCCAGCATTTTTAATTCCACGTTTATTTTCATCGTTTTGTCTACCATAAGATAAATTGCGCAGGGCCCCACATGCATTTCTATAAAAAAAAAAATATAATTGTACAAGTATTTTAGATGAGATTTAAAGTTTAATATTTTTGATAGATTTTCATTAAATGAACTCATTTAAATTTTAAAAAGTTTGCGATTAATAATAAATCAATTGTCTAAGCAATATTTAAATTGTATCTTCTGGTGACTATATAAATATGTGCGATACTTACTTATGAATTTCGGGTGCATCGTATGACAATAATCGAATTAAAGGTGGTATTCCTCCCAAAGTCCTTGTTCGCTGCTTGTTTGGATCATCCATGTAACATAAATGCTGTAAATATGCAGCAGCATTCGCTTTGATAGCATTATTTGGATTGCTAAGAAAGCTAATCACTTCCGAAAGGTTTGGATCACGCCATCTCATTGTTGAGCACAGATCACTATCGGATCCCCCAATGAAATCCTCCTTCTCACCAATCCTGGGTGGGGCAGTGTTCAATGAACCTGTGGCAAATGGTGCTAATTTGAAATCAGCTTGACCCTCAAAAGATCTACATTGCGAATCAATAGCTGGTTCGGAGCCATTGAGGTTATTGTCGAACGGCCGCGAAGCAAATTGTTTCATATTTGCACTTACACCCGGCAACCCATAAGTAGCATCTGTAGTAAAACCATAAGGACCTACTTGTTCATCTGTGTAATGAGGTTCTAAGCCACAAGGTGGTAAACCAGATATACCAAAATCGGCACCTTCATCAAATTGTGGAGCTTGTATATAACGAACGGTCGGTACTAATGCATGACCCTCCATACCGGGAATGGATACTTCTTGAGAAGTTGTTTCTACTTTATTTTGAGACCCAATTGTCGAGCAATGGGGCGCCATTCGGGAAATGGTCCCCATGCCCGTTGGCTTTGATATATATAATGGTGCATTTGAATATCCAGCCGCTGTGTATTGCTCGAAGTTTTGAAAAGCCGTGTATTGAGTTTGTATATGACCCGTTTCCGATACCATCGACGGCTCGATATTTAAATTTTGTTGGGGATTCATCTTCGCTTAGTTCTAAATCTGTAAAAATAAAGAAAACCATAGTTCTTTGATAATATTAAAAAATACCTATGGATCTACACATAAATCAAAATACAAAAATTTCAACAAAATTGTAGATTTTTAAATTCGATCATTTTGAGCAGCAATATTCTGTTACTATCGATCTTCTTACATATCGATTCTTAGGTTCTCGAACCAGGGCTGATAATGTGACCGTCTAATTTAGATACTCGTATTATACATATATATTTATATTTAAGCAGAGCGATCGATACAAATTTATATTTTCACAAGGTTTAAGATTTTTTTAAACAAATTCTGTAAGCAAAAATATATTTATACAATCTGGAAGAGTATTTAATATTCGACATGTATTTTAAAATCAACAAGACTAAAGATTGTTTTGGATTAAAACGTATGAACAACAAATATTTAATCAATATTATATAAAAATGCAGATTCAAGAAAAAATGCAATTTATTCATTAATATAAAACAAATTTTAACCAGCATAAACTGTTAGTATTTTAAGAAACAGTTCCCTTTCGGCATGCTAAAATATGAGTAATACCACTCTTTGAACTGAGTTTAAATGCATAATTACATCTTCAATTGTACATCTTTTATACAGAAACAACTCTTCTTTGATCCATGAAAACATATGAATTGCATTTACTAGTGTTACTTATCAGAGACAAAGAACACAATCGCCAGACATTGAGGAATATCCTTGTTCCTTACTGGCAGGTACATATGTATGTATCCCCATATGTACATACATACATATGTATAATCATGTGTATATATGTATGGCTGTATGTACGTAAACATACAAATGCCACGCCCCTTGATTATTTGCAGGTACAAAAAATATCACATTAAAATGTAAGGATAACTTCAAACATATAATTAACAAAATAAGAAAACATAATTGGAATCAATGAGTGAACAATATTATTTACACACTTCGTGTCACTTAAGCCGACTTTGCTCAAGCGGTTTTCCAAACTACTGTTTGTACATACAAAAATACATACACATACATACGTACGTAGTATGTACATATGAAAGTCCGTAGATACTTATTAAAAATATCGATTTTTCACAGAGGTGTCGCTTTATAGATTACTGCATGGATGCATGTATGTGTCAGCAAATGCACCATTTATCTTTTAAATTTCAATGAAAAAAATTAAGAAAAAATATACAATTTGCCATTCAACAATAAATAATTGTACATATGCAAATAGGAATATATGTATGTAACTTCAGCTCAATCCACAAAACGGTATACGAAGGGCTTTTGAATAATTCTCATACTTTCCAACAACATATTGTACATTTGCTTTCAAGTTTATTATTTTAATGAGATAAATATTTTCTCTTGGCTTAGTTACCCACCTTAAAAATACCAGTAAATTATATTGATAAACATATTTAATGATAGAAAGACACAAATCTATATATGAGCTTAGTCTCCACGAACAATGCTTTGGTAATATTCTTCGCGTACTAATTCAAAGTTGGAGTCGTATATATTATGAAAATGTTCAATTCCACAAGTTCCTCAACCACACGTAAACATAGCGTCGACGTGGATTTGATAAATTGAGCCACGATTACACATTTAAAATTGCATCTATGATACATTTTTGATTGTCAAAATTATGTTGTTTTATATATTTTATATTACAAAAAAATATACACTTATTATCGTTGTTTCATATAAAGTCACTGATTTGCACTGCAAATTAAAGATTTTCTTTTGTTCATCATTCTTTAATTTATTTATTTAAATGCTTGAAAAAGAAAAGCTTCAATTTATTTTTATAAAATAAATGACAAATGTTTGTCGGATAAGCGAAGGATATATCGAATTTTGTATATTTTGTAGGAATACTATGTACACATGACAATCTCGGAGCAGTCTCGACCCGCTCAAGCAATCGTGTGTCCAGAGTTGGTATGGAACTTTCTCATTCAACTTTTGCGGAAACTGAAAAAGTTCACCAGAGAACTGGATTAAGAACAAATCAGCATAGAATTTCTTTCACCTGCAAATTAGGCAATTTCTTTGTTTTCGTGTCCCTTATGTGCTTGGAACTTTTTGTTGATTTCTAAAATTGGACAGTAAATTAGGAGAGGAATTCGACTTTCGCTCCTGCATTGTTATAGGATTAATAGTAAAGCATCTTCTATTTGCCGAAAATTTTACAACACAGAAGAATGACAATAATTTTTAAATTAATTTTCTTTATTTATACTGAAAATACAAATTATGTAGAAAATTTTCATACAAATTGGCGATCTTGACCGGTTACAAATGTAATCGCTGATTCATGCACGTTTTTTATGTTAAATGCATTTCACAGACTTTCGATCTTTTAGTCTATTGACGATCAGTAGCTCGCAGCTTTTCCTCAACGGCTTCGCGAGATGCTTCCGACAAATCAGTAGCTTGTATATACTTCTGGACACCGACCAACGACTTCTTAAGAGCATCAAAAGAACTGGAATACAACATCTTCTTCTTAACCTGCAATCAATTAAAGTATTAATGATTGTTATAATGATTAAATAGAAGAATATATATGTTACCTTAGCAGTATCGGGACACCACGACATGAGGAACAACTTTTGCTTCTTTGAGCTCTCTGACGTTCCTTGACATTGGTGCATGTATTCAAAATCGAAGAGACCATATCTAAATAAATAAATATATATTACAGATTTTGTATAAACAGAACAAGAATAGTTATTTATTTCTATCTGATTTTGACTTACCGGCATTCCCCAGGACCGCACTTCTGGATATCATCTAGAAACTGGTCGTATTCACTGTTGCGATCTCCAACAGTTTCCACATCAATTTGCTTTTCATCACGAATGTAGAAGATTACATAGCGGTGTTTCTTATCCTTTTTAATTTCCTCGTATGTTGTTTTGCATACATCGGATACGGTAACTCCAGAAGCCTGTCAATTATTTAAATATTAAGATAATATTTAGGTATGTTTCGCATTAATCAAATAAAATTAAATTATATAAATTGTGTGACGAGATACAAAAGCTCTCAACAAAGAAACAAATCTCTTCCCGCTTAACCGACATTGCAAAATCCACCCTTAGTGGCGGAAAATTCATGGAAAAGAGTGGTATGATTTTCGTTTGTTGTCCTATCGTCAAAATTTCCGATTTGTTGCAAATCGACAATCAGTAAGAAAACAAAAAAAATTGCGCTATTTTCAAGTATCTTTAAAGCTTTCAAGATAAGGCGAATTCGTACATTGCCTTATATGGGGCGCAGCAACGCCAATTATTCTATTGGATCTCGTTCTCCCCCCGGTCACCATTACAAACGCGTTCATATGCGCACATCCTTCACCGTCCAAATGTCAAGAGATATGACAAGTTTTGCTCTCTTATTATTGGGGAATGTTAATTTCGTTTATATGCTGTATCAACTGTACCCCACTATAAAAAACGCCTCTCGTTTTCCCCAAATGATTTGGTTAATTCCTCGAATTATTTATATAAATATAACAAATGTACAATGGGTGCTAAAAACAAAGCATTTCCAACTCTATTTTCAATGCTGCCCATCTCTCAATAAACAAATGCGAGCATAGTGTGCAACCCTTGTCTTAATATATGTACATATGTATATACCCACACTTGTATGCAAAATCTCGTTTAGTGTATGTGTGTGCATGTACATGTATAGGAATGGTATGGTATACATATACAGATATATGTATTTACATACGAATACATTATTCAAATTTGCCGGTATTATTGTGGAAAGTAAATTAACCAAACTTTTCAATTTGCTCGTATAAACATATGTGTGTTACATTGTATTAATATGGACATTCAAGCATTTGTGTATGTATTTATAATACTTATATATATAATATGTCTGGTAAAAGTTTTATTCAACATGTAGCAGCGTGAATTAAATTGAAAGTTTGCAAACAAATGTGCAAAACACATACATATATACACATCGATGTACATACACACGTAGCTGCACAGATGTACATACATATATGTACATGTATTGATAAATTTTGAATTAATATTATGAGCATTACTCAGCCTATTCTGACTAATGTCTGCATATGTATGTATGTCTTTCAATACATAGATACATATGCAGACATACATATACCATACGAAGTATTTATATTTCCGAACTCATACATGTATATATTTATATATATATATATCCATTTCCGTACACATGCACACATATATATATTTTTTTTTCCTTATTCATATAGTTTTGTATGTACCGTTGTACATACATACATGCATGTATATCTCAAAAAATATTTTTAGTGCATAGTGCTAAAATACATATATATACGTACATATACATTTTACATATTAATGCCTCAATGAATCATCGCATTATATGTGGGATGTAAGTATGCATTATATTATACATATTTTATTTTTCTTTAAATTAAAATCTTTTATACTAAAAGCGGCCTTACCATTTTTTTCTGTAAATTGTGAGTACTCTTACAAAATTCGAAAACCAATTGCAATGTATGTATACTTTAAAACACAATTACCGCTTAGCCTTCCGACCGCAACGAACAACCGGACTAATCAATTTGGGTGGTAGTTCACTTGGCTGGATTTATACATGAGTTGCCACACTTATAGTTCATGAATTTTTATTCACATGTACTGAGCTCTCCCGGAACGGTGAAAACGAAACAAAAAATTAATTCCGTCGACTGATTTACACAAATTTTATTTGTAATTTGAAATTGAAGATTTTATAAATTAATTAATAAGAATAAGAATATATATGTATAAAATGTTAAAGGAGGAAGAACCTATATTTGCGTAAGTGTTTCATTCGGAAATTTCTTTTATATTAATCGAAAATAAAAATTTAAATAATTAATGTCTAAAATTTGTTTCAATTTCAGTTGTAGCTTATATTCTATCACGTCTGTCCTCGTTGAAAAACTCAAACGATATTTCATTGCATTAATGCCTGGCAAAACTAAGCACAGTTCGTTGCTTTTACTGATATCTAAACGATTTTCAGCTGTTTGCCAAACCGTTTTTAAGAACTCCATCAACAAGCTACAAGTTCTGTAAAATTCTTCTTTTCTGAAATCCTTTTTAATATGAAGCTGACAGTTAAAAAAATATTTTAATTAATTAAAAATAAATTATTTTGTATTTCCGAAAGAGGAAAATAAAATATATTGTAGAGTTGCAAATTTCAAACAACTGAGCTACAGGAAGTTATGATGGTGAAAACAGTGCTATAAAGAAATATCTAGGTATTACACCGTATAAACAACAGTTCAAATAAACAAACACTACAAGTTAGCATGGTCCAGTCTAGTCTATTATCCGATCCTGATGAATTTCGCGGAACACATCGACCCAAAGACATTTATCATGGGTGACCAAAGTCCTTAGCTTTAAAATTACGATTTGAATTAGTGGGCGAAGGGGGCTTGGCATCGAATAATTTGAAATTAACTTGATCTGCTATATAAATACAAAATTTGATACTTCGTAATCTTACATACACAGATCTGTTGGATCATGTAGAAAAAAAACATGTTTATATTGAGTTTGCTGATCAGTGATAAATAAACTCTATGCAGCTAATTAGTACCCGAATGATCCGCACAGACAAGTGGTCCATTAACTTTTTGAATTTAGACATACTATGGGCATTTGTGCCAGGTTTCATTCAAATACGCAACTTCAACTTTATATTAAGTGGCGTCAGAGGCGCACAAGAGCCGATCTCGAGCGAGCTTACAAAAACAAAATACGTGCAGTATTTTCGCAAGTCCCACACACAAACACATTGCTGCAAAAACAACTCAAACACAAAACAGTTTAAGCCTAAGAGCAGATTGATACTTTCTATACGGTCGGATTCTTGTTGCTGCAGTTTTAGACAAAGTAGCACTCAAATCCTCGTGTCGCTTGTGTATTTGTATTTACATATGCACATATTTCTCATTACGTTTTCATTTAACAAATGTACATGTACATTCACATATACAGTACATACGTGTACAATAATAAACACAGGTATTATGTTTTAAACCGATACTTTTCCATGTTTTATTCCATGAAGAATGTTCAAAGAACCGTGTACATTGAAATACAAGTTTGACGCATATGTTTTTTATAAAGTGCTGAATTATTTGACTTCCTTCACTTGCAGACCTGGTGGCAGGGACTGCTTGATTTTGTCAGCCTTCTCCTTATCTTGTACGACTAGCGTATAAAGGAAGCGGGAGCAACGAATCTTGAACTTGGTGTTCGATGGATTCTTCTTGATTTTCACAGCACGCGCATCGGAGCGACGGGCCTTGTTCAGGAAGTCTTTCACTTCTTTGATTTCACGTGGCATCTAGAATATAAAAACATTCTTATTTCTATTCACAGTACTGATATTTTTAATTATTCACTTACATTGGTCTTTTTTTATAAAAATCAAAGGTCCAACATGTATTTACCCTACCAATAGGGAAAAGGAAAGAAGTATTGTTTCTCGAGTTTCCGGTCGTCTGACAGATTCAGGGTTGCTTCTACTTTAAATACATTTTTTTTTATCGAAAAAATCTGTTCATATGTATCGAAATGCTTCGTTCCCACTAAAAGACATTTTCACGTTAACAAATAATCGAACATCTAGTTTTAATAGAAGCACACGAATAAAAAACTTAACATGTAGTAAAAAAATTTATTTTTGAATTTATTTATTTCACTTTTATTATTTAAAAAAATTTGGCACTCCGCATCTAAATTCAAAATGCCAATAAAATTGAAATAAACGGTGACAGAAGAATCTAACCAATGTCCCATTCCAAATATTGCTTAGAAAACCCATGTATCATTAATATATTTGAAAAGAAAGAATAATTTATTTTATCCAGTAACAAGGAATTCATATTAATTTTTTAATAAATTAAAAAAATGAGTACATTTTTGCGTTAATTCTAATGAATTAAAAACAACTAAAATACCGAGTTTTGTTATTATCGCTTACAAAAAGTCTTGAAAAAATTCGAATTGATAAGTCACTTAATTAATTATCTGCAATAACCAGTAACAGTTCATTTAAATGCGATATACATGTATATTAAAGACATTCACCCCGTGTTACTGAACTGAAGAGTGTTAGTATGGTATTGTGCTAAATTCGTGTTAAACGATGTATCGATATTTATACTTGCAATCCATGAAAATATGTATGTATGTTATTAAATAGAATACAGTAGATATACATATTTTTATCATGAGAAAAGCAAATCTGTTCGAAGATTAAAAACAATTAAGAAAATATTTTAATTAAACTGTCATGGTTTTCATACAATATTTGTAATCAGTGAATGTAAACAATATGAAGAAAAGAAATATATATATCGCAGTTATGCAGTAGCATATGATCATACAGACATACATACATGTCTACATACCTATGTATATTGAAAACTAAAAACTTGATCTCAATCTGAGTCGCCGGCTATAATTGTTATATGTTTATGTGCATAACATGCTTACAAGCATCGATAATATTGGAATAAAATGCAATATAACAATAAAAATCTACATGTAAACGCTGTATAAGGACTATTCTATAAATAACACAAGTTGGGTAGGTAGTTCAATTAAAACAAACAAAACCATATACATACATACTAAACATTATGTTTATTTAATCTGTATAAATAAGTGCATCTATGTGAAAGTTAAGAAATTTGCCTTGTATACAAAATAACAAGTATAAGTACATAAACTAGTATGTACCTACCGAGGGTTGTGATTTATCGGTAAAAGTAAAGAAACCCAAGAAGCGGAAGCATAAAAACTCTTGATGTCTGTTCCTATATCCGCTGTAGATTAATGCTTCTTAAAATATAAGTTATGGTTAAATTTGGTCCTATTCTCATAAAACACTAATCCAATACAACGAGGGTGGGCTGACAAGTCTGTGGCCCAAGCAGAAAAACGCAACTATTTTAAATAAATTATAAATTTGTTTATTAATCTTATTATTTGAAAAGCATGTGAGGGGTATTGCTCTAATAAAAGATTATGTGGCAAAGTAAATTTATTTCCATTTATTTATTTACAACTTATCAGCCCACCCACGAACAACTTGATTCTGAATAGCTTGATCGGTTGGATTTTTGAATTTTTTTTTAAATTAATTATACTAAGTTAGTTAGTACAAAGAGAGATTATTGTAAAGATTAGACTGAGAATGAAATGTATTTACAATCAAAATTGCTAATAATTGTATCTGTTTTTATTTGTAGGTATAGGTATAGAAAAAACTTAAAATGGAAGATGGAAATCAGTGCCGTGTTCAGGAAACGAATTTAATCGAAAATGAAAGTATACACAAAACAAATCCATGTACAAATCAAAATGTATTTAATTATCAAACCACACAAATGTTGAATCATCCGAATATGATTGTCAATCTTCCGGCGACGATTGCCAGTCATCCGGAGACGATTGCCAATCATCCGGAGACAATTGTCAATCATCCGGAGACGATTTCCAATCATCCGGAGGCAATTGTCAATCATGCGGATGCAATACCCAATCTTTCGCATACGATTCTAAATCATCCGAATACGATTCCCAATCATCCGAATACGATTCCCAATCATCCGCATTCGATGCCCAATCATCCGCATACGATGTCCAATCACACGGATACAATTCCCAATCATCCAGAGAGCATGGCCAAGCATCCAGAGAGGATTGTCAATCATTTGGAGTTGATTGCCAATCAAACAGAAATGATGGCGAATCGATCAATTTTGATGACGAATCATTCCGAGTTGATTGTCAATCATTCGGCCTTAGATACTGGAGGAAGTAACAATCCATGCACCATGATGCCCACTGTATTACACCCCTACCCTTTAATGGAAAGTGTGACTGAAACGACGACAAACTCCCTTGTGCCTCCCCAGGGCCAAAAAAGGAAGAATACACATGGAAAGGATGACAGTACGACTACTAAGAAGGGCATGCTGTCGGCTGCGGCAGAGGAAAAGAAGAATAATCACCTGAGGAAAAATATTCGAGATGTGATGAACGAACACAATTTGGACACGACAACACTAGCGGCTCAAAAAGAGGAAGCGGAGAGATTAGCTCGAGTTGCTGATCAGCAGAAATCAATGCGGGAAATAAGAAAGCATGTTGTCCAGCAGAACTTCTTTCGCATTTTGAACTTGGAAGATTCGGATGAAGTGAAGTGCGAGTCACTGTCCACACCAATCGATAATTCAATTGTCTTGCCCGATGATGATTTGGCATCAGTAACTTGTGATGAGACAAGCAGTAGCTTAAGTTGCAGCATAGACGATGAGGTTCTCGATAAGGACACCAGCACCGAACCAGCATCGAATGAGGTAGTAACCATTGATGACAGTTCAGATGATGATTGCATATTGCTGTCGGAGGAGGAAGAGGAGGAGGATTACAATGAAAGTGACGATGCAACAAATAGTGGCATGCATGTCAAAGATCTGTATAATATCCCTGATGAACATGGGCGTGTAGTTGTTAATATTGCACATCCTGAAGGAGAAGAGACATTGTATTTGGCTCCTCAGATTGCCAAAATCATAAAGCCCCATCAAATTGGCGGAGTCCGATTTTTATATGACAATATCATTGAATCAACACGGAGATTTCAAAAATCAAGCGGCTTCGGATGCATCCTCGCTCATTCCATGGGGTTAGGCAAAACTTTACAAGTTGTTTCCTTCTGTGATATATTTTTAAGACACACATCAGCAAAGACGGTTTTATGCGTAATGCCAATTAATACATTACAAAATTGGTTAAGTGAATTCAATATGTGGGTTCCCAGACATTCTGAAGATCCCAATATTCGACCTCGCAATTTCGATATATTCGTTTTAAACGATCAACAAAAGAACCTAACTGCTCGAGCAAAGGTAATACTAAATTGGGTGCACCAAGGAGGCGTTCTTCTAATCGGATATGAACTATTTCGATTGCTCGCTCTTAAATTGGTAACAACCAGAAAGAAAAAGGGCAAAAACAATCAGGATGATTCGAGTAAAGATCTTATGAATATGGCATTTGAAGCATTGGTAAAACCTGGACCCGATTTGGTCATTTGTGACGAAGGACATCGAATTAAAAATTCTCATGCTGGCATTTCGCTTGCCTTAAAACAAATACGAACTCGTCGGCGTATCGTTCTAACCGGATATCCTCTGCAAAATAATTTATTAGAATATTGGTGTATGGTGGATTTTGTACGTCCCAACTATTTGGGCACACGAACGGAGTTCTGCAACATGTTCGAAAGACCTATCCAAAATGGACAGTGTGTCGATTCCACACCCGATGATATCAAGTTGATGAGATACAGAGCACATGTCCTCCATTCCTTACTATTGGGCTTTGTTCAACGACGTTCGCACACTGTACTGCAAAGTACTTTGCCACCAAAGTTAGAATATGTTATACTTGTGCGAATGACATCATTTCAACGAAAGCTTTACGATACCTTTATGACCGACGTGGTTCGAAAAAAGGCATTTCCCAATCCACTAAAAGCTTTTGCAGTCTGTTGTAAGATTTGGAATCATCCCGATGTCTTATACAACTTTCTTAAAAAATGTGAGACTGATTTAGATTTAGAAATTGATGATGAATCTTCTAAGGCCCCAACAAATTCAGTCGTCGATCCAAGTAATTGTGTTACCAATAGTGTTGCACCAATAATTCCTCAACAAACTAGCATTCAGAGCACTGAACCCAATCCTAACTTGAATGAGCATTCAAGACAGTCTTCGAGCAGCGCCGGTTTTAATAACTCTGTTAATCCCGAATTGAGTAAGAACTACGCTGATAAAAGGTAAATTTATTTTGAAAGATAAAATTAAGGGATTATTTGTTTGGAACATTTTTAAATTTTAATTTAATTTGCAGTTACTGTGCGGAAAAAGAGGATCAACTCAATTATGGTAACTTCAGCACCGAGGCAAAAGGCAATTATTGGCTGGATTCTACAATGCTTTCCAAACCAAGTTATGTGGAAGCTATAAAACCAACTGATTCGAATATGGCAAAAGATTTTGAAACTATAACTGGCTCCTCTGAAATTGTTGACTTGGATACAAACGAAATAAAAACGGTGGAAAGAAATACTCTGCCAACTCCGATTAATCAACAGAACAATTTGATGAACTCAAGCGAGAATAACATTTCAAATATGAAGAGCCTTAACAGTATTAACAATGACTCAATTAGAAAGGTAATAAAGCCAAAAAGAAATGATGAGTTTTCTTGTTCCTGGGCTCTTGACATCATGAAAAACTACGTACCCGATCAAATATCAAGTTCACCAAAAATGGAAATATTTTTCTGCATTATGAAAGAAAGCATTTTCATGGGTGATCGAATATTGTTATTTAGTCAAAGTCTGCTGACATTGAATCTAATCGAAGGGTTCCTTAAATCAAGTTATGTGCCGGGCAGTACATGCTTTTGGACTCGAAATATTTCATATTTTCGTAAGTATTGCGTTATTTTAAATAGTTTTCAATACAATTAATTATTGATGTTGTGTTTTCAGGACTAGACGGTTCGACTTCATCGCAGGAAAGGGAAAGACTCGTCAATGAATTCAATGCAAATCGTAATATTAAGCTTTTCTTAATTTCTACAAGAGCGGGCTCTTTGGGTATAAACTTAACTGGCGCAAACAGAGTTATCATATTTGATGCCAGCTGGAATCCATGTCACGATACACAAGCTGTATATAGAATTTATCGGTACGTAAACTATCTGAGGAAAATGAATGTAATTTTAATTGCATATTAAGAAACAATTTAATAATCATTTCCATTGCAGGTATGGACAAACAAAACAATGTTATGTGTACAGAATTGTAATGGATAAATGCCTCGAAAAGAAAATTTACGACAGACAAATTAAAAAGCAAGGAATGTCAGATAGAATTGTCGATGAGTGCAATCCGGAGGCACACTTATCTATGAAGGATATAACAAACTTATGCCACGACTACAGCTCAGATGACGAGCGCGTCGATAGCGAAAGTCATAAATCTGATGAGGCAGCTCCAGCAACAGCTCCAGCAACAGCTCCAGCAACAGCTCCAGCAACAGCTCCAGCGACAGCTCCAACTAAAGTGAAAGATGATACTGTTACCCCCACTACGCCTCATTTGGATCCAATAATTAATACAATTATTGAATTGCATAAGAATTATATTACAAAGGATCCATTTCTTCATGAAAGCTTATTGGTTGATCAAAAGGACCGAAAGCTTTCACAAGCTGAAAAGAGACAGGCTCACAGAAGCTATGAGCTCGAAAAGAAAGCATCAGTGAATCAAAAATTAACATATGCCTCAGGAAAAATGCAATACAAGATTGTAAACAACGATGGTACTGTTGTCACTCGACCTGTGGCATCGGTAAGTAAACATTTATGTTACTTAAATAACACACAAATGGATCAAGCTAAATCTTTTTATTAATCCCACATGCATTATCCTTATACAACTATAACATTTATCATATGATTTGTAGATTAAACCTTTGCAAGCAAAGAAGACTACAAGCGCCGCAGCTGGAGGTCGGTCAACGCGATGGATTCCTGCCGAAGTATGGCAAAGACAAGGAATGACAGCTCAAGAAATGACATTACCCCTTGGTAAGCATGGGATAAAAACATAATCAACGCGTAGGAATTGTATGAATGTTTTAAATTCTTTTTTTTAAAGATGTTGTCATACCAACGAATTCGTCTGAAAAATCAAACATAATACTCAAAGCCGGCCAAAGGGTGATGGTGCTAAAATCAACAAAAGGAATATATATGCAGTTGGATAGTGGCAAGATTATTGCAATCAGAACAACTTCCAAGCGCTCAGAAAGCGATAACAAAGACACAAATAAAGATGACGTAATTGACATTACATCTGACTGTGATACAGATAATCCCAAGCCGAAGACGTCAGAGCCAGGTAAAGCCAATAAAATGTTTACAATAGAATCATTATTTAAATTTAACCGAATTTTAGACAAACCTATAGAGAAAACGCCAGAGAAAACCTCAAATGGCGTGACTATTAAGGAGTGCCCAAAAAGCGATCCTCCCGAGACAACATCTTTCGCGGCAACAGGCACTTTAGGAGAGCTTCAACAACCTAAACCGCAAATACCACAAATACCGCAAACCAGTAACCTGAATCAAAGTGTGGAGAGTAATTCAACAAATTTGCATCCGATGACGGAAAATTTAGAATATCAAAAGCAACAACCATATAAGCATGAGGGACAGTTGCCTATTGTTCAACCATATAATAGTTCCATTAACGTTCAGCCGAATACATCATCACATGCACAAACGATTGCTCCCAATAATGAATTTACGGAAAATTCGTATTTTTCAAGTAAAAACGTACAGCATTCTTTCCCTCCCCAATACTATAATTACTATGACAATAAGAGCACGCCCACAACGCCCGCAAATTATCATCTCAATAATTATACTCCCTATGGTCATTTTAACTTTGCTCCTTATCATTCCAACTTCCATTCAGCGCCTGGTTATAGTGGTAGCTCTGCGGCATACATTAACTCAAATGTGTTTCCTAGACAACCTTGGAATTCTGTTGGAAATCATCAGACAAGTAATGAATCAATTCGTCAGCAACAATATATGGGTAATACATACCCAATCAATGAATGGACCTCCCAATGAAGAATGTAATCAAATAACACACACATATTTCTTTAAATAACATTTGACTAATTTATTTATTAGACTAGAAAATTATCTTGAGACGTAGCACTAAATACCAACTAAGCATAGTTTGTCATTCCAAACAGATAAAGTTTATTAACAATAAATAAAATTAGGCAATATATATATGTAAAATTATATATATATACATACTATATATGTATATGAAAATCAAATGTTTGTTATTGTTCCTTCCTAAGTATCGTGGGGACTCTGTTCTAATAGACGGAAAGTGAGTTTAATGGTCCAAGAATTTTATAAACGGATTCAATGATGTCCAAACTTCGACTGAGACTTATTTTAATAGGCGACATGGAAGATGAATTGAGGGAGAAGTACAGCGCTTTGATTGGACTTCTCTAAGAAGTACTTGCGCATTTTCTGGACAATGTGGATTGTTGGAAATTAAGTGAGAGGACTTTTCGCTTTATCCAACTCTATACTGAATTTCATGGAAAGCTGCGTTTTTTGCGCATCGCATCGAAATAATCTGCAAGTGTATTTATTTTTCGGCACCCTGAAGAAAGCAATTTTTTCTCAATCTTACCAAGATGCAGACATGAGAAAGACGTGTTGAAGAAATTGTTCATGCATGGATTGTTATGCTTCAGGGATCCGACGATGTTAATTTGAGCAAGTAATGATGCTTTAGCCAAAAGTATACGCAGCTTTGCTACCTTGTAGTATCGGATATTGGTCATTGTCTAATTATTATTATATATTTAACGCATTCCCCTTAAAATTTATGTACATGATTTGTTCGTAAACTTATTTACCGCGTAAAGCACACTTTAAAATTAACAGATAATTTATAAACTTCCTTTAAATATAGTATTTTGTGGAAAATTAAAGTTGTAATTAAGGAGTATGTTCAAGTTGCAAACTTCTTGTGAAAGATTAAACATTAAATATTGCAGTCAGGCACCTCATAGATATATTAACATTAAATATCTTGCAGTGAAGTTTTGCAACATGGGCGGACAACATCTTCGGACAATCAATATAATATATATTGTCATTGGTAAAAATAATGATTATTTAATAAAAACAAGTTGCATACTCGAACGACAGTTTTTCGCGAGAATATCGAGCGTGGGTTCAAATCTTTAAAAGCTCTGGAATAAATAACAATTATCTTGTCGTGTGAATTAAAAATAAATTACACTTTCACTTTTCCATATAAACTCGAACTATGTTCTAAGCATTTTCGAAATGTGTGAAACATGATAATTAATGTAAATTCCATTTAATGGAATTATTCTTTAAATAGCACTTTTATTTTGTTATATTTTAGGAATAATAATTATAGTGTGCTCAACAAAAATATCTGCGGACAATGCTCGGCAACAAACAGGGGTATGTAAATGTATATTTATAAAATATGTACATAGTATTTATACAGTATCTCTAGTAAATATTTTGACGAAGAACAAAGATAGAAGAAAAAGACTATTTTTTTTTTGACTATATTTTAGTTGCATAAATTTCTTAAAGCAAGTTAAAACTTTTTTTATCTATTGGGCTTAACTATCTTAAAATACAAATCAGCTATACGAATTTTGTTCTCTATCAAAACATTTACATGGCAACCCAACTATTTAGTTGATGACTTTTTTTATCATATTAGAATATTAATATACATATATACTTTTTCTAATTTCTTCATTGTGGATCCCCAGGCTTATTTTGTGTATAACCAATTAGGCCTTAATCACGCAAACAAGCTAAGGAAACTTTACTGGTACACGATGGGACAACCAATGTTAACAGCCAGAAAGCAACGTATGGGAAACTTTCAGATGAAGCCAAGATATCAAAATATTCCGCTGCAAATGTCGGCATCTTATAGCAATCCTATGAGGTGAGCTTTCTTTTCGACTCAATATATTTATTTTAGCTAAAGCATAAAATAGGAAATTGATTTCAAATACTTTCCTTATTTTTCAGGACCCCTTATCGAAATGCTTATGACGGTGCAATCTCAGCAAATACCCTTAAATCTTATATGACTTCGGTCAGTTTGCCAACTACACCAATGCCGAAGATTCTACCAAATACTAGATTTCAGCCAAGCAAACCACACGATGAACCTTCTTATGAGGATCCAAAAGGTTGCATCGAGAAGAATATGACAATAACCGCAAAGGAGAGTATTGTAACGGTACCGCATAGCTTAAGACCACTTGAAATGATTACGAACAGCATGTCGTCCCAGTATAATATCCCCCCCATTACTCCGGCTCCAATTGTACCCTATGTATCTCATACCTATTTCACTCTCGATGATGTTGTTATACCCAGCTCCTCTGAAAATCTTCTATATTACAAGCCAGAAAGAAAGGAAAGAATTCCAAAGGAAACGCCGGCTCTATTTACGACTCAACGAAATGAAATTTCCAA
The DNA here is from genome assembly GCA_035043635.1 of Drosophila rellima. Classification (NCBI taxonomy): domain Eukaryota; kingdom Metazoa; phylum Arthropoda; class Insecta; order Diptera; family Drosophilidae; genus Drosophila; species Drosophila rellima. The sequence goes on along the minus strand of JAWNMV010000236.1, from coordinate 3,984,537 downwards.
TAATCTAACGGTCGATATTTTTGGTGATGACCTGTTTGATATTGTGCCAAAGGAAGAATCGAAAAATCTGATACAAACGACAATGTCTTGGATGCCAGCTGCAAAACCAAAAAACCGAATACAAACGACAATGTCTTGGATGCCAACTGCTTCAACTATTGTTAAAAATGAGACAAAAATGGATATGAAATCCATATCTTTAAATCAGAATTTACCGAGTGATGTATTCAGAATACTATCTGAGCTCAAGAATTTCACCTCATTTCCAAATTTTGAGACGTTATCCAAGTCAAAAGAGGAAAATTGCAATTCTTGTGAGAAAAGTGAATTGGCAACAACAACTTTAAATACAATGCTAAATGATGTTGACGATAAGAAACTGGACGAATTCATCGAAATTAAAGAATCCAAGATTGTTAGGGAAAATATAAGTCCCACAACGGGTAGTTTCAAAAGTCCAACGACCACGACTTTTATGAATTTGTTGGCTACTAAATTGAAAATTGCCCAATCCCATAAGAAGTTCTCTCCGCTTGCGTCAAAGAAAAATCCCTATAATACTCATTCGGTAAGCACAAGCACGACATCCAGTACAGAAGCCCCTCAACCACGTAAATCGCGCAGAACTAAAACCTATTCAAGACAAAGGAAGCTAGCATCAAATTTCACAAGGTTAAATAACTATAATTTAACAAATGCAAAAGCCACCTATGCAAAGATACTAAGACCCACAGCGAAATCAATTGCAAAGCTTAAAATACAGTCGGAGAATGTCACAGAAATACCATCTTCACCGCCACCCGAAACGAAGAAACCAGTTATTATAAGAAGTACTCCAATCTCCAAGCCCGTCAGCATTACGAACCTAACTGAAACTACGGCGCTAGCAGCTGAATCTGCGATAATGACTATATCCAATGCTAACGGCAGAAACTTCAGAGGAACGATGCCGACATTCAGAAAGCGTTTACCCGATCCACAGAAGGGAATTACTGTTCACACCACAGCTATTCCACAACTTCCCATTGAACTATATTTTAACAAACTGTCCAAAACTCAGTAGACTATTATTGTATTATTCCATAGGAACTCGTCAGATGGATACTGTTCAATTTTAATTATTATCTAATAAAGGTGCAGAATAATTATCTAAATTTATTTCTCTTTTTTTTGGCCTGCTGAATATTGAGTACCCCTGTTGTACGATTTTGATTCTATTGAAAATAAATAGTTTTCAAAAATAAAATTGAAATTTTTCCATCGATTGCTTGTATACGATATGAAAGTTCGTTTCGGCTTGATTCAATATAAGATCGATCATTAAAATAACCTATACCAATATTCATCCAATTAGCTAGAAGAGCGAGAAGAGACAGACAGTCAGACATAGCTATATTCAGCCGGTTCGTCATCCTTAAGAAGAATGTATATATAATGTAAGCTATATATACATACATATATAGTTTATGGGGTCTGACACACCTCCTTCAATGTGTTGTGACAGAATTAAAATATCTCCCGAAAAATACCAAATTTTTAATTCGTAATACGTAATAAAACGTAATGTTTGATATGGTGAAAAGGGCGGAGCACTATATATATACATATACACACACATATGTACATATATACATATATGTGGAAACTATTGTATGTGTGAAATTCACCTTATGATTTAAAAACGATTTAAATGTATCTTTTAATTATTAAGTTCTATTTTAAAATTCCTTTTATTAGGTTACAGTCAGTGATGAAAATGAATACAAAAATAATTTTTACCATAGAATTTACATATATCTGGATAAATATAACACTTAGGGTCAAGACGTCAACGGGTTGACTTCAACAACAAAGTTGGTCAGGAACCGAATTAACTGAAAATTGAAAATAGAAATAGAAAAAATGATCAAATCAATATTTAAATAAATGGAATGTAGCAATTTCGAATATATACGAGTGCTTGATACTTACTCTTTCCTTAAATGTGCTCCAGAGTCCATCGACAGGCAGCCAGCACCACCGCCGAAACCGTAACCCTTAGGTCCGTACTTGCGTCCGTGACAGTTTTTGCAGAACAGTTCCTTCTCGTGTTCGGTGCAGTTTGTCGAATCCAAAGCCTTATTGCACATACCTTAAATGGGGATTGAATCGGGAATAAGTGACCATTCCAACATAGGCAACAGATGACGGATACTCACTGCACTTGAAGCAAGTCTTATGGAATTTGTAGCCACCAGCAACGCGCTCTTCAGCGGCGTAGACAGATTTGCCGCATGCGGGGCACTTGGGAGTCTCTACGGGAACGAAAGGCATTTTGATATATCTGCAAAAAAAGTAAAATTATTAACTTAAAATTTTTGTTTATTTTTTTATTAATTTTATTAATTAATAATAAATAAATAAAATAAGTTTTTAATTTAATTTTATTTACTTAGTACTAATTAAATTTAAAATAAAAATAACAAATATGTTGAGATTTTTTGTACTGCTCAGTATATATAGTAATGCTATATATATGTGGGTGTGTAACATGTGTATGTATGTACACGTACACATATAGTATACATACCGATGAAGGTATACTTGTAACGAAGTTCCTGTCTGTCAAAGATGCTGCCGACTAAACTGGAAAGATTCTGTACACTGGTAGTCTATATTTGTGGATGCACACGGCACAACAAGAAAAAATACATTTTGCGTAAGAAACACAGCAATAAAGTGATGAATATAATCGAATGCTTTGCCGCTTTGGCTGCTTCGTAACCCCATACTGAATACAAACATTCGTTTACAACAAACATTTCCAATAAATCACTTCAATATTAGTCTCAAACTAATTCCTAAATCCGTTCTAAAGTCTTAGCATAATCTTAATTTAATCAATATGCTAATATTAATGATTAGCATTGTGACAGCAAACAACTTGCACATGTGCATATACATCTGTGAGCCACTGTACGTTGTTTACATATATAGACATAAATATACCTTCCCACACATACATACATATGTATGTGTGTACATATTTATGAGCAATACTCTTATTATTATAACAAATTATATTTATTTATGTACATACATACATACATACATGTGCAATATGCATATACTTAGTATAAATAGATTATTAATAATGCGGACATATTGTACACACATATTTATTTGTGTATCTATGTTGATGTGTACATTCATGTTTCTAAACTACATACATGTACATATGTACATATATATGTAAATACCAACATGTGTATGTGTGTATGTAAGATTTATAATTATTCTTTTCTTGAGTTCTCTTAGATGTCTGTCACAAATTGTGTAACACATTGCTATGGAATATTTTAGGCAGCATACAAAAATTAATTACAGGTATACGTATGTATGTTTGTATGGTAGTGTATATACATATATACATATGTGCATATGCTGGTTTAAAACATGTCTGATTCTCATGAGAAACGGACCAAACAATAAATGTAGGTCTCTTAATCGGAAATGCTGGACTAGATAATACCCTGCAATGTGACAACACACTTGCTAACACATACACATACACAAATGCGTACATATGTAGCTGATGCCACATTTGTACCAAAACGGGTACACCATCTTCAAAATGGTACAAACAAGAGTTGGTACCGGCAGCAGTCATGGCGAGGGCTGTTCAAATCTTTTGCAAACGCTTTGCATACTTTTGGGCACTCAACTAAAGCACTTAACGTTTATAGAGTGTCATGAGGTAGAACTCACATTCAAATTATGTCTTTATCACTGCAAATTGTTGACAATTTAGGAAGCATAGCACATAGACCTTTACGCAAAGTCTAATTGATTGACATTAATAAAATTTTGAGTTATTTCCAATGGGACCTAGGATATCGTCATGTATAGATATATATTTACTTCGTCTTTGCAGCGGCGAAAATCAGCTCAAAGTTATCCTTACAATTTTATATGTGCTGTGCAAAAGAAAGTAAAAGCCGGACAGATCGTCTCAAAGACTTTCAGATCGAACATGAACATTAATAACACGGAAAATAAACCCAACCGATATTGTATTCAAACATCGAAATTTCTGTTGCAAGCGTCGAGACCAATTATTGGATCACAAGATTTTTTAACGCGCATAAATATAGAAATAAACCTGCAATTTATTGCACTGATTCCGCAGTTTCAGCTTATGACAAAAAATAAGCAATCCAAATTCCCAATTTATTGGAAGAGACCCAAATTGGGAAATGCTTTAAGCGTTTTACGAGAGCGACTTTTCAAACGGCTCGACCTCTTCAGACGATGTGAAAGAAGCTCAACAAATCTAATGACAACAAAACAAAGCGTGAGAATTAAAAAAGTAAGTAAGTTTGTATTTTGTATTCCCGCTTGAATTCGACCTCTTGGTTTAATTTAGAATAAACATCTATCCGTTTTTGATGAAACTCACTGCAAAAGTCTAACAGATCTCTTAAGACTACGCGAAAAAATATTGGTAGATCGAACGATCGCGCTGATTTTCTGGTTTGAAGTTCAAATGGAACGACTTAGGGCTGAAAATCTTTTGAAACACACTTCCGAAATCAGGCAAAAACAAGAGAGTCTTTTGCTAAAGATGCATAAGGAGCGACAATACATAAATAGGTAACATGGTTATTCCAATCCGAAATTAAATTGTGAATTTAATATTCTTTTCAGTTTATTGATACGTTACGAAGAAAGTAGGTCTACATTTCCAATTGAAGCTCATCCAGAGCCAGTTCAATCCGTTGATAGAGCAACAAGCAGGTTCCATGGCGATGGCTTTTCTCTATATCCCTATGATGTAAAGCAGGAGCCAGGTATTAAGTTTATATCTCACACGAAATATTGGGCATGTTCAATGGATCAATCTGCAGGAACTTCAGGATACAATAATTTATGTCTATGGCTCCTGAACAGAAAGGTCCACAAGGACTCAATGCTATGGACATTATTTCCTCAGTTTAAAAACTGCAAAGCTGTAGAAGATGACTCTGTAGAATCTGAGAGCGAGAGATTCAAAATAAGCAAATGCAATTCGCAAAGATCAATCAATAACTTGAAGGATACGGTAAAACCATCTGCGAGTCTATGTAATGTAATCGATGATATCGCGCCTTGTCAGGTATTTTATGTAGTTAAATTGCTTGCCAAGATCTTCATTATTTTATTTAAAATTCACTTCAGAATATTGAAACTCAAGACACACTGTGTGATGTTGCAAACCAACCTCGAACTCAAAATCCCTCATTAGCGCGGATTCAAGGTTTTACAATTCCCAAAAAACTAAGTAAGTAAGATCAGTAATCTGAGTATTTGTTTTAAACTGATTCGACTTTGTCTTCAAGTAAATAATTTTAATAGGAATGAGAGTTCCATAATTGAGCGTATAAACAAGGATATAACTCTTGAATTTATTGAAGAACATAAAAAAGTTCTGGGCCAAGATGATTCCTCTTCGAAAATTATGAACTCGCTGAGATGGTTGCGATGTGGACAAAAAAACATGTCCGATGCTTCAGCCAACTTAAAATCTTATCCTCATCGCAATTCCGATCACATTGAAAAGGTGATTTTACACGAGTTATTTTATGAGGACGTACACTGGGAGAATATTTATAGCATAACAGGAAATGTTCTTGAAGCAGTGATCGATGAATTAATATTGCAGCATATAAAACAGATCGCAAAGCTTTTTATTTCAAGATGAAATGATTAATAATATTGTAAGCAATTACAATTATTTAGTAAACATGAAATTGCATCAATTTATTTCATGAATATCTTCTTTATTTTCTGAAGAAGCAAGGAAATTACTTCTAAAATATTGAGCAAAGATAAGCCAATAAAGAGGCCAATGACACCTCCGACCGCCACTGGAAAGAACCGATTAAATTTATATATTGTTTAATGAAATCGCACTTGAACTGAAATTGAGAATTTCTTACCTATGAGATCCAATGTGGTCTGAGTTACGATGCGGTAAAATCTAGCTGAAGGTGGACTGGCAATATCAATTTCAACGCTGAAATCCTTTTGGTCCACATCCTTTTCTATGGACCTAACGCGTTCAAAAAGGCATTAAAAGCTGGAAAATCGAAGAAAGATTTCGGGGAATTTCTTACCCAACGAAACTTATCTGTTGTTCCATGCAGGAAGGCAAGCACACCAAGTTGATGGACACATATTCCTTAACTAGTTTTGAAACGAAAGCTAAAAATCACATAAAGAAAAACTTAAAAATTAGAATACTTTAATAACAATATGTATTACCATTCTGCAAGCATCTAATTCCTTGGATATCGCAATAATCTTGATCTAAACCAAATTGAAGGATAGACAGTTTACATCAGAATTTAAGATATATAAAATATATCTTACTAGACATCGAATTGAATAAAGTGCAGTTGCAAATTTCCTTCTCCATTTGCTGCCTCAATTGAGACATGCAGGTTGAGAAGCTGAAAGTTCGAAATAAGATAAAATTAGAAAACTTCATGAAATCGAAGTTTTTTTTGTTATGCACCTGTAAACAAAATTTGCATGATTGCTTTCTTCCGGAAACTTGCACATGCGTTGTTTGACTTTCTCCTGAATAACATCATGATTGTTATGCAGTTCTTCAATATTGAAATTGTAGGCTGTTGGTCGCGTTGTAACAGAAAAGACCTCAGCGTTAAAGTAGGGCACATCCTCGGGACTATGAACATACAACTGTTTTGTGGAATCTTTATGAAAATAAACTAAATAAGTAATTGGCAAAATACTCACCTGATATTTGTAGAGTAGATCACTTTGCAGGACTAATTTCAGACTTCGGTATTTGTCCGATGACGAATATTTCAAAGGCAAGTGATCGATGTTTTCGCTGAAATTCATTTAATGCATTATTTTAAAAAAATCAAGTTAACATTCTCTCATGAAAACTTACTAATCAATTAGGTTGTTGGCCAGAAAACAGTATCCAACCTCCAGCACATGAAATTTGAACAAGGTCTCGCAGTCCTCCAGCAAATTATTAGCGAAATAAATTTCTTTAAAAATAGTCCGGCATGATTGGGTCAGAAACTGAATAACAAAGTTAGAAAAAGCTCAACTAAGAAATATTTATACTACCTCTTTTCGCATATCCAAAATATTAACTCCACATGTTGAATTCCAGCCTCTGCAGTACGCTTCCTTAATATTACTGTTTTCGGGTATTAAGAACAGGTATTCATACAAGTTTTTCACATAGGTGTTTTCGAGGGTTCTGTTGGGGGGAGCTCGTCGCTTGACGGCTTGTGTGAACTCCTCGGTTAGCTTGTTCTTTATCAGACAGATGCTTACGGCTGGAAATGTATTGGTCCAATGAATATATGTAGTCGTCACTCCAATGCTTGTGGAGTCCGTTTGGAATCGTGTCATCATCAAAAGAAAGATTGAGCCCATATTCCAACCAGAAATCAGGATAACACATATCCAAAAGAATCTGCAAAGTATATGTATTAATTTCAGTCTCGCACTTATTTTTTTAATTTACGTTTTGTTGTAGAAACTATATTTTAAGAAATATATTAATTTTCTTTCCATTCTTTTTACTGTTTTGTTTGACTCTCCGGTTTTATTAAAATCGATAAGCATTTTATTTGTGTATATGTGCAATTAATTGCTTCCTTATCTCATCATCAAGTTTCCATATTGCATGCGATATTCTGACCATTAAAATTGAGGCGTCACAACTTCGAATTCGAATTCGAGTTCGAACGTCATCATTCATAAATTGATTTAACAGTGCAAACTGTGCTTTCCTGTCAACAATAAATCATATTAAATCTATATATTTTTGAGAGTACATGATATAAAGTAAATAAAAACATTATGGACAATGATAATCCATCATGTCGCAATTTCTCAATGGGCTCATCCTCAACATCCCAGTCGGATGCTCAGCAAGCGGCAAAGCAGAAGAAGAAAGACAAGAAAACCGATGCAAAGAAAACGCCCCAGTCGGAGCTCCAGACATCGCCGCAATGCTCCGACATCATAACTTCATCGACGACCTCCTCGTCGACCTCCATTTCCATGGGCGCACTCAATTCCGAGGGTCGCCTCCAAAAGCCAACGACCGCTGAGGCTCCCAATATCGGCTATGAACTGAATATTGCCAAGGCAGTGCTCCAGCAATATAGTACTCTCAGTGGCGACAACTTGTAAGCTAGACTTAATATTTTCATTATTATTATTAGCTTTGTAGAAAAACTTTTCAAATTTCTATTCTTATTCGATGCATTTATACTATTGAAACTTATTGTTCATTCTTTAGGTTATTAATTGAATTTATGTATTAAATCTAGTTTGATACTTGTATTCTATATTATGTTATTGCCGTGACCTGTAACCCGTATTAACCGACTAAAAATTGTAACCGTAACTTAAAGAAAATATTTGTATTGTTCCGAAACACAAAAACCGAAATAACCGTTTAGTAATCGATTCAATCATAACGGTTCGATCAGGATAAATTAAGCATTTAATTAACTATTTTTATTTATTATTTTATTTTATTTTTTTAGTATAATTTTTAATATTTACTTTGCATATTGATTCTCCTTGTTTTTAAATTAAAGAATTGATGTTAAAATATTAAAATTTGTTCAACATTTTAAAAGAAATTTGAATTTTTTGTGAACAAAATTATACCGGTATTTCAAAACCGGTAACCGTTAAAGATTTATATACATTTTGGATATACACCTCTAAAACATATACAACTTATATGATGTCTTTCACAGATTTGATCATTTGAGTGATATTGTGAAGCGAGTTATTGACGAAAGACCCCCGAATGTGATTGATTTCTTCGAAGAGTTTAGCCGCAATGTGCGTGAGCAAAAGTTTCACGTACCCGAAAGATTCCCCCCCAACGGCGTATTTGCCGACAGTCGAATGTTTCGCCCGGCGAAAAAGATTCTGCATGCCATTAAGGCAAGTTATGATCAAAGATCGATCGCTAGAATTAATTGAAAATTATCATTTTTAGTTGCCCTGCAATGCGGAAGGTACAAATTTTGTTTGTGACGAGGAAATGACTGGCGAAGAGGCTTTTCCCTATGCGGATGGGGAGCTTCAGATAGATCTTGACGATTCCATGCGAATGTTTGTGTCTTTCAACGAGCGCGTCGAGCAACTGCAATTCTTCTGGAACCAAACTGGCTTTAGTATCAGCAAAGATGACATTTTCCAATTGGCCAGCTCCATCAATCGTTTGCAGACGCATCCATCGATAATGCAATGCCGCTTTTGGGGCTGTATCTACGGATTGAAATGCTCCTATTATATTGTGGAAGCCTCTCTCACGCGGGACGAGATCATTTCGCGTCTAACAATGATGGAAGAGGAAATGCGAGAGAAGCAGCTGCCATTTAAAATGCGAAAGAACCAAGAGCACAAACCGATGCCCTCTCATATTGGACCGGAACTTACCCCAGGCATCTATGGCTGGGAGAATTTTGATCCCGTCGATTTGGCGAAAATGACGCCAAAGGCGGAGCCAGTTCCTTTGGCCGACGAATTGGAGTTCTATGATATTCCACCAGAGGTTGTGGGTCGTGGCTGCAATCGTTACTCGTACTTTGTGGTCAACAGTCTCTACGACGATTGGATTGAGCTGCCGATTGTGACACCACGTCAAATTGTCGTCTCCAGGCAGATCAAGAAGTTCTTCACTGGCGACCTGGAGGCAGATATTGTTTCATACCCGTGCTTTCCAGGCAAAGAGAAGCATTATTTGCGCGCAATGATTGCGCGTATTTCCGCCGGAACTCATATTGCACCTCAGGGCTATTATCGCCGGATGACGAAGAAGGAGCAGGATTTGTATGATGGCGTCAATTTGGATGAACTCGAAGAAGAGGCCGAGGAGGAAGACAACTACAATGAGGGTGAAGAAGATGGCCAACAAGGTAAATTAGATCATAGCAAGCGTATTCTCTTCTGCTTCCTTTAGACCGATGCTAGGTAAAATTGTCTTTTGAATAACTTTTGATTTCAGGCCAGAAGCGAACTTCAATAAGTTACATTTGAAAACTCAATACTTTAGCCCTAAAATTGCTCTGGCAAATCGTTTTTATTCAAAATATTGAAATTATCTTAATCTGCCTACGTGCCAAATTTGGCATGTCTAGCTCTTACCATCTCTAAGATCTGCTGATCAAGTAAGAAAGAACGAGTCTGATCCTACTTAATCTTTTCAGATAATGATGTAATGCTATTGAAAAACGAACGTTTCGAAATCGAGCCCTTGAGTACATTGGCAACTCCTGTTGCTTGGGTTCACTGCAGACCGAATATATTGAGGCAAGGACGTGTTGTTTGGTTCGATGAGGAGAAGGCTCGAAAGGAGCGGGAAAAGGCGCTTGCTCTATACTTGAAGATGCGACTTATGGAAGAAATGGATGAAGAAGCCGAAGAGGAAGAAGAGGGAGAAGAAGAAGGCGATGAGGAAGAAATGATGGAGGGATTTGCTCAACCAGAGATTGGACCCGATATTCTATCATCCTGTGGCAGTGACATGGGCAATGAATGCTCTGTCCCATGGTTGGTTCGCTTTTCCAGCAAGTACACCAATCAAAAGGAACGATTGTTGGTTTTGCAATCGAATCTGTGGCCAGGCGCGTTCACATTTATTTTCGAAAACACATGCGAATCGGTTTATCTGGGCTGGGGACATAAATTCTGTAGACGCAACATACCCTTTAACCATTTGGGGAAAATTCAAGAAGAGTTTCTTCACGGAGCCGAGGACTTTATTGAAGCAACCGATCCATCTGTAGAAGACGAATTGGCCTATAATGAGTGGCTGCTCAACAAGCAGAAGAGAGCGGCCGATGTCGGAGAGGACGATAATGAGTATGATGTTGAAGACGAAGACGATGAGTACGACGAGGATAATGACGATAGAACCAATTAAAATTCCTAATTATAATTTCATGTTTAATTAATAAAATCACAATATTTTAGTGATGCAGCAGTAACAGCAGTAAATAGATCAAATGCCCTCCAGCGATCCTTAAAAGCGATTAAGTTTGAACCCTCACAATTTAGTTTTGGGGGTTCCCCCAATCGAAAAAAGGTTGCGAATATTGTAGTTAAGTTCGATAAAATAGTATTTCCATATAGCCAAAATATTCACAACTTTAATTTTAAAGTCGCATCCTAAATATTTCAATAATTTTACAACCCCCAGAAAATAATGTTGGAAAGCGCATGCGTTCAAATCAACAAACCAAATACACAAGAAATTTCTTTCGATTTCACACAATTGCACATCAAAAAGAAGTTATGTGTTTGATAAAGAGAAATCAAAAGGATATTTTAATTTTATTATTTTGTTTGATATTATTAATATTAAAGCCTTCCAAAGTCGATGCCGATGAGAAAAACATTAATAAGCTATTGAACAACCAGGCCGTTGTCAGTCGCCAAATAATGTGCATTCTCGAGAAAAGTCCTTGTGACCAATTAGGACGACAATTAAAAGGTAAATTCGAAATGCTAGTAAATATCTATAAGGAAAATGGACTCTGAAATTCATGTTTTATATCGATTCGTTAAGTCTCATATATATTTTTTTGTTTATTTATTTACAGCTGCTCTTCCAGAAGTTATAACCAGAAAGTGCCGCAATTGCTCTCCCCAGCAAGCGCAAAGTGCCCAGAAATTGACAGCATTTTTGCAGGCACGCTATCCGGATGTTTGGGCGATGCTCCTGCGAAAGTATCAAAATGCTTAGGACAATTGTGTGTACTGAATGTATTATTTTCCTGAATAAGTTTCATACATATTGGAAAATTTATTGCTAGCTTGGCGTCATGATATTCGAGCAATGCTTCTAAATATATGTATATTAGAATCCCTAAATTAATTTTGTATTTTGTATATTTGTTGTAACGAAACTCAAAATAATTTCAAAATAAACAGTCCGTATAAACAATTAAGCACAGAGATTATTTATTGATAAATGAAAATAAAACAAAAGAGATAATTTAAATAATAGGTTTCGAAATAGGTTTTAAATACTCCATTAAAGTAATTCCATTAACAACCAAAATATGCAAATACGTGCCGTATTTTTATTTGTTACTTATATATGTTTATTTTAAATTAAAGAAATTATATTTACAACACATAACTACTCGTACATACTTTACAAAACATTTAGTTAGATAGTTAGTTAAACTTATTGTTCTTTAACTATCTGCGAATGGAGCTGTTAAGGGGCAGATATGGGGAATACGCCGAATACATTGGATTCGGCTGTGTAGCTCTTTGTAGAACACATGCATCTTGGTATTGAGACTGCATATTCATGACACCCATTTGCATAGGAATCTGCGAATTGGGGTATTCACCACCGGAACTGTAAGCACCCGTGGGAGGACTCTGCTGTGGTGACATCCTATAGCTGTTAATGGCTCCATAATGTGACATCAAATTCGGACTGATGTGAACATTTGCAGTGCGATTATTAGAATTGCTGCCGATTGGCGCTGAAGTGTGTTGCACAGGTGCGGACGGAGTATTCCGAGTGTTCCGATTTGTGTTCTGCGATGATGTTATAGGCGCAATGTTCATGTTGCTGCTGTAATATTTATGGTACTGCAAAGGTGTCACCTGAGTTTGCAACATATTCGGTGGCGTTGAAATATTCCTGTTTTGCATTAACAAATGTGGTGGTGGCGTCATCGAATTCGGTGGCAGAGCATGATGTGGCGATGGTGTTAAATTCGATTGTGCACCCGGCGATGTATTGCATGGCTGAGTCTCAAGACAATTGGTAAGCTGTTGTAGCTTCGAGAGACTACATAGATTTCCAACCAGTGCTGATGTTGTTCCCGTGCTATTCGACCCTGATATGGAATCGTGATTCGCTTGACGTTGGTCATTACTAGTTGCTGTGGATGGTGGCCCTAGTGTACTTGATACTGGTATTCGAGGTGCATTCGATACCGATTCATTAGTTGGTATATTGTTTTGCAAATAAAAGTTGTTCACTGCACAAGCTGATGACGGCTGCTCAATTCGCTGATGTGAATTGGGTAGTGAATGAACGGAGCCATTGAGTGACATCCTTTGCTGAATCACAGCCGTCATGTCATAATTGGATGGATTCGACGAAAAGTTCTGAGAAATTTGTGGAATGGGTACGTAGTCCAACGGTTGCATATTTTGCTGATGACCATGCTGGCCACCTAGTTGAGTAAACTGCAGACTTCCAAGCGAATCTTGCTGTGCTTTTGAAATATTCGCTGCTGAACTCTGCGTATGCTGATGATGAGTATTCTGTGTTGAAGTCGCTGTAGCTGACGGAATCTTAGAGTCTCTTTGCTGAGAACTATTTGACGCGTTTGCGCTGCGAATTTGCTTAGGTGTCGGTGCGCGATGTGATGCTGTCGGTGAATTTGCGACAATATCCGGCTATAAGAAAAGAAAATTGCACAAAAAATTAGAAATTAATTTAAGGAAAAGTAGCTTTGATTTCCCATTTTACTAAATTTCACACCTTCTGACAAACTTAATATTCTTTTAATTAATTACCTGAACATTGAGTTTCCTATTTTGGTGTTGATGCTGTGAGCTTCCAATAATATTCAGATTCGGTGAACCTTCTGGTGTTAAATTCATATTAATATTGTTCTGCTGCTGAATATGCGAGTTTTGAATTGACATATGCATTGGAGTCGTCGCCGACTGATTTTGCATTGAACAATCGGAAAATTGTCTGTGCATATGAACATTTGAGTTTTCCGATCCATGATTATGCGAACTTCCAATGGCAGACGGAGAGTCCATATTGATTTGCACATTTATTCCGCAGTCATAATGCTGAATCGGTGCATTTGCGGATGGTTCGGAATTGTATGACATGTTCGAATTAACATCCGATTGACCTCCAACTGGCAAATTTGAGTGTGTACTCGACTGTATAATCGGTTGTGCTATTTTCAACTTTTCTTCACGTGAATTAACCAATGTTGTGTTAACATTATGCTCTGCCTTTTGCTTTTGGGGCACACCTGATGCCTCCCGGGTTGGCAAAAGAATCGTCGATTCCGACTGGCTTGAACTACCGTGTCGTTGCCCAGAGTTCTGAGCATTGCCAATGGGTTTTATTTGTTGTGTCTGATCTGTGATTTTAAACTGTTTTTGTTGTGTGGCACATTTCTGATTAAAATTCCCAGATTGATTGTTGAGATTATATTCATTGCAGTTAAGTAAATGAGCTTCATCTCTTGGTGTGTTGACAGGATTTATGCTGGGCCCCGTTTTGGACAAATCATCCTTTTTTCCGCTATTTTTCCGTTCAACCTTTTGCTTATCCTTGGGATGATGAATCTGATGGTGAGCGTGCATTGCAGATTGATACAGATTTTGTGTAAAATTATGTGTATATGCCATTGTTGTTGCAAGATCTTTGTGGAATTGCTTTTGACCCTTTTGCGCAGCAGGATCCAAATTACAAAGGTTATAGCTGTAATAGTCCCACTGCCAATACTGCGAGGTATGATGATAGTTGGGCATTTGATTAATGGGAAACTGCGAAGTGATTGGAGTCTGCAACTGAGTATGTTCGTTGTTCTTTAGTTGGATCTTATCCCTGATGGGCAATGAAGTCGACGGTACACGTACATTTGATTTCTCCTCTTCCTTAACTTGCACCAATTGCGTTGGTTTCATTGCCTCCTTTTCAGCAACGGTATTCATCTTATTTGAGTAGTAAGCATCTGGCTTCTTACCAACATTATTGACAGTTTCTATCTTTGGAACAGCAGGTTCCACAACTGTTCTCTTGTTTATTTTCGGCTTCATGTCTGTTTCTTGCAACACAGGAACAACCACTTGTTCAATAATTGCCTGTTCGTTCGACGGATTTGCCTTGGAATTGACTTCGGTGTAAAAAGTTTGTTCTTCTGAAGTATTTGGTATCTTCAGTGCATCTATTTCGGCTTTATTGGGCTCAATTGCTTCAAGCACAGCACCAGCTTTATTAATATCCTTGGTTTCAATGACACATTCTTCAATATGTTTGGTTGAGTTACAGCTCGGCAAAGGTTTCATGCCCACTGCTTCTTCACTAGTAACAGGAGCAACAGATTGAGGAGCTGCAGCAGATGCGGGAGCTGCAACAGATGCGGGAGCTGCAACAGATACAGGAGCTGCAACAGATACGGAAGCTGCACCAGATACAGGAGCTGAAAGAGATGCAGGAGTTACAACAGACGGCGTCGTATCAACAGTTGGAGGAGTCGTTACAGTTGCATCACAATTCTTCAAGCTTTTATCAGCAGAGTTTACAATATCAGTGTCGTTTTTCAAGCTTTCATCTTGTAAGCTAAGTACTTTAGTTTCGACTTTTTCAACAATGGGAATAGCTGCCTCCACTTTTTCAGGAGTAACGCTCTTACTGTCGTTCTTTTCGTTAACAATCATTTCGGATGAAGCAGCCAGCACTCCAGCATTGTCAATTTTCTCTTTAATAGGTTCCTTAGATTCGATTACATTTACAACTGGTTTTGGATCAACTTTACATTCCATGGTATTATTGTCATTACTTTTTTTATCGTACAAAGTTGTATCAGAAAATAGCGTTTTCTTAGTTTTCTTTGCAACAGCATCCAAAACTTGTTCATTACATTGATCTGGAAAACTTATTTCCTTTTCCTTTGGAATTTCATTGCCATTTGAAATTTCTTCATTGATCGATTTGATAGCTTCTTCATTGTCACATTCATTTAATGTAATTTCATTAGAAATATTATCAACCGAATTGTCTTCTTCGTTGCGTTTTCCATTCGATTTCTTACCTCTCAATTTGGGTACAATATTAATGGGCTTGTCAATTGATTCCTGTTTCTTAATATCTCGACTGACTTCCTGGACAGCAGCTCCAGATGCTGATCCTTGTAATATCGTGACTTTCTCTATACTTTCCTTACTACAGCTCTGTGCATCTTTGAGATTCGATTGATTAAGATCCAAGTTGTCTGTATTAGATTCACGTTCAAAATGTTTCCTTTTGTTTGTATGAGGAACCACATCTTTCCGCTTCGCCAATCGCAATGCTCGTTTGGTCAACATATTATAATCTGATGATTCAGATTTTTTAGAATATTTACTATCGGATGAATCTGAGTTCTCGATTTTCTCTTCAAACGGACGCTTGCCTCGCTTGGCATCAACCAATGTTGTGGGTGTAAATTCTGAATAGCATACGTTTTTTTTCTTGTAACTGACATCTTCATCAAACTTTTCACAACTCAATAAGGTCGGCTTTGAGCAGTCCTTATTGATTTCAGCAGTCGCATTCACTTGTTGCTCTACATTCTCCTCAGTTTTCTTTTTGTAGAAATCTTTTTCGTCACAGTTTTCGAGAAACTTATAACTCAAATATTCACGGTTCGAAATTGGTTTTATATTATTAGTGGGTGATTTTGAAATCGATGTTAAGGGACTCCATCTAAGACAATCGGCATCAATTATAATTCGAGTTTTGCTATGAGCAACTCGATTATGATGAAGTAAAACTTTTTTCCAATCGATTTTGACTGTAATTTGGAAGCGAATGTCGCCATCATTTTTTCTTAATTTTATAAAATTAAGTAGCTCAAATGCCAATGCAATATCAGAAATTGCTAAGCCGGTTTTTATAGCAATATCCTTGAAAGTTATAACTTTCTTATTCCTATACTTATATAGGTACTCCAGAGCAACCGATTTCCAGTATGAAAAGTATGATAGACGACCAAGATCAGATAAAGGCTTTTCCGGAGTTCCCAACTGGCCCTCTTCACGACTTAGTAAATAGCTAAAGTCAATCAAAAATCTTCCATATCCTTGTCGTTGATACTGCGGGAGAGTCAGTATGCAGGAGACATTATACTTTTGTGAGCAGTGCTTCTCCTTTGAAAAATATCCGACAAGGTGGCAGCCAACTTGATCATTTTTTGTTAATATATAGAAAAGGAATGGCTCAACATCATAATAGAGGGTCTTGTGATCTAGAAAGAACTTGGCAAGCAGGCACAAGTTTTGGCAGTAAATCTTGTTAACGTTTCCATCCACTTCAAAAACTGATATGTCGCCTTGACGAAATATCTCCGTTCCAGGCGGTTGCTTCCAAATGCATTTGTTTTGATGCCTGTCCAAGACAGATCGACTTTTAGTGTATTTCAGGCAGAATTCGCATAAATATAGTTTTAATAGCCTAAAAAGATAAATGAGAAATTCAATAAATGTAATTAACATAGATTGAAGAACAAAAAAGGATTATTTGCTTATAGTCTCCTTATATATTCAAAGAATGGTTTTAAACTTACCTTGCGTATTCCTGTGGAAACGGACTTGAATACCATGTTTCTATATTCCATTTGCCAATTTCGATGGATTTGGGACTTTGTCCGCTGTGAATTTGTGTCTGGCTTTTCTCAGCTGGAATTTCGCAATAGTTATTAGACACTTTAACTACAGCTTTTTGCAACACTTCCTGATATAATTCAATATCCAATTGATTTACTCCAGGTGGTAGATGTTGATTTTCTATAATTGTACATTTTATTATAAGTAAGTGGATAAGTCTATACTGACTATAATTATGTTTTGAAAAAGATTATTAAGTTTTAACCTACCAAATGATTTAGTTTGGCTTATAAACTTATCGTTCTGATCGTTTATATTTTCCATGCATTCATCATAATCTGTTGAATTGGATTCTTTCGTATGTAGAGCTTCCTTTGTCGGCTCTTGAATATGATCTATGTCGTTCATCATACGATACTTTAGAACAGTTTCTTTAGTTAGATATGGAATATCATCGTCTTGTTTAACAAATGGTTTAGTTGCGGTTTCAAGGGGCATCGATTTTAAGATTAAAATCTTCTTTTTACCCAAATTCGTTTGGTTTTGCTTTGATCCCAAGGAACAATTTTTGACAGCATCTTCAGCTTTGTCGGATGCAGTAGTTTCCCGTGGTTTGATAGATTCGATAGATGGTGATAGTTGACAGTTGGAATCTAATATTTTACTTCTTGTATAACTAAGGCATTTAAAATTGTTTTTATATTTGTTGTCAACAGGGTTTTTCGCCACAGCAGCAAATCCCCAATTTTCAGAAGATCCTTCTAGTAAACTTTCCTTATCATTTGATGATGATCGAAAATCCAATTTTTTTTCATTTTCGAATATATTCTCCTTTAGTGTACTTCTGTCCGAGTCATAGTCCTCATCATCATTATCCTCATCGCATTCAGAGCTATCACTCGAGCTATCGCTGGAATCCGACTCGGAGCTGGATGAAGTACAAGAGTCTGAAGATGTACTGTCATCCTGATCATCGCACCCCGCATTCTTCTCATCATCATCGTCATCTTCATCTTCGCTGTCACTCGACGAAGTTGACGATGATAAATCCGAATATGTACGTTTTCGACTAAGTTGGGTAGCAATTGGTTCACGTTGAAAAATTGCTTTCTTTTGCTTAATTTGAGTGTCAAACTTGTTAATTATAGCGCAATTCTTCTTCTTTGGCTTATTGCCGACCATATTATTGGATTGTTGAGACGTTGAAGGATTGTCAATAAGCTTTTCATTTTTAATCATCTGTCGTTTGCAATTGTTGTATGGTTTTTGGGAGACATTAGCGTACGGAACAATTCTGAAATTGATAATGTATTAACTTTATTTTTATTCCATTACATAACACAAAAAGTAATTATTTGAAGAAACGCCATAAGTTCTTAATTTGACGTTTAGAAACAGTTAAGCTAAACTGATCTTCTTGACTTACCTTTCATTGCCAAGCTCAAATTTAATGCTGGAACTATCCCTCCTAAAGGATTTTGGATTATCAACGTTTTGTTTTAGGCACGCCTTGCATCTGAATTAAAAAATTAGTTATTAAAGGAACATTTCTCTGTGGGTTTCAGTTAACTTACCGGTATGGATGCTTTGGCTTCTTGTCCGGTATTGTATCAAGGCACGTCAAATGAAAATGATTTTTGCAAACGAAACATTGAAGAAGACATGGACCACGATTGCGTATTTTGCATACAGCACAATCGGCACATTTCTGACAATTCCACAAAGTTCCCTTAGTAACAAGCATATAAAGAAGTACATAGGATTGAGACTTGCATCTGCCTGCAATATTTGCACAAGTCGTATGCAAGGATATTCCACATTGTTTGCAAGAGCTTAATGGTTCTGGAATCCCATTAAGATTTTTTTGAGAATTCCCGGAGCAATGAGTGCAGGTCTCTTCGCCCTTTATAAGTACTTCAGTTTCTGGTGCTGCTTTCC
This sequence comes from Drosophila rellima, assembly GCA_035043635.1. NCBI lineage: Eukaryota > Metazoa > Arthropoda > Insecta > Diptera > Drosophilidae > Drosophila > Drosophila rellima. The sequence goes on along the minus strand of JAWNMV010000236.1, from coordinate 3,965,193 downwards.
TTGGTGTTGTTAAGGATTTACCCTTTTTATACAATTTTCCTTCTTGTAGCAAGAAGCCAGCATCAACAGCCTTTTTAATTGATGTTTTAATAACTGCCTTAAAATCAACATCGGGTGAGAGGTCAATGCAATTAAACTTTTGAATATAGTTTTCTATATTTTTTATGGTAGATCCCTCGCATTCACCCAAGTCATTGACTGCTTTGGCCACCACTTTGTACAGATTTGTACTTTTATCCACTTTAATTCGCCTTTTGGCCATTGGTGCTTTATAGGAATGTAAGCCTTTGTTGTAAACTTTAATAACCGCTCCCGACTCCACTGCTTTTTCCAACTTTTCCGCAACGATGTCTTCATGGAACTTATGATGTGTACCAATCGCCTGACAAATTCTCTGCACACTTGGCCTTTGCTTTTGTGATCGGATTTTGGATATTGCCTCAAGTATCCATTGCTTCCACGTATCCATACTGATGTCATGAGCGGATTCCCTCATTTTGTGTCCTTTATCTACAAATAATTGTCTTAAAAGTGTTTTTAAGGGATAAGTCGCATTTTCGTATGGTATTCAATTGGATTTAATCCAAAAATAAAAACATATACTAAATTCAACGTTTTTCATCTTATACAATCCAAACTCAGATACCAATTGTAAATTTAACGTATATCAATCAAATAATATTGCAACACATCTCATACAAACAGAAAAATGCACATCCATTTTTACGTAAACAATATTGTGTTTTCTTAAAAAAAAAAGGTAAACTGTTTAAGCGTCCGGTATTTTATTTTACATATTTGTATGTATGTATACAAATGCACATACATAGAACATAAATACGTATGCATATGTGTACGCTAACAAAAATTTTAAAGTACACAAATATTAAATGCCCACTCAACAAATATTTCAAACGTTGATAAAAGAAAACAATACTTTTTATACGTCGGAAATATTTAAAGGTTTTTTTTTTTCATACACCAACATATATTTTCAATTCACTTTTAAGTCCAGAGTGATATGTACTAATGTATGCATGTACATGATCAAATGAAGTACAATAATTTGCACAGTAAAAAACAGGTAATTGGCATAATTAAAACAGATTGTTTAGTAACTGTTAAAACAATTGTGACAATAGCACCACTTAATTCGCGATTTTTATTAATTTTTACACTTACAGCACTCGGATTTACTGCGTATTCTTCTTAGCTCACGAAAAACTATAGTTGTTAATAAGTATATTTTTCACAAGTGTGACCACAAATTAAAAATACTAAGGAAAATATGAATATATACGCGCTCTTTTGGAACGATGAAATGAAACAGGCACATCATAAATTCTTGCAGATGGTATTATTTAACATGTTCACATGGTATCAATAATTCAGTCGACATTTTATAAAATGGACAATTTTTTTCCGATTATTTGCAAAGCTGAGGTTCTTTTGTAATAAGTCCTCAGAATGTGTGCACTCTTAACACGCCTATAAATATGTGTGGCTTTTTCAGTCTGACACCGATTTTCTCTGCCTAAAAAACTTCCTCTCATTATTAATTAAACATATGTTTTATAGTTTTGTTGTCGAAAATACTCTCACACTAATATGCATTTCGTGAGCCTCATAAATAGGGTATATTTGTTCTTCGGCATGCTAAAATATTTTTTTCAATTAAGTTCCAAATTGCGACGCTATCTTTACCTATGCCTAAACACCCTGTGATTTATGGTAAATGCTCGAGCTCAGTACGCCGGTGAAAACATTTCGTTTGTTAGCAAATAATTCGATGGTCACTTAAAATGGCACACAGCGAGAATATACCGGTTAATACATTCCGGAATTACTTAAATATTTTAAATGATCCGGCAGCAAATGAGGAAATCAAGTTGAAGGCCACTCAAGAACTGAGTGAGCACTTTGAAATAATCATGCAGTCTCCTTCGTATCCTTCTTTTTTGGAAAATGCTCTCAAGATATTCATGCGAATTCTACAAGAGGGCGAGCCCCAATTCATACAGGAGAATACAGTTCAGCATGTAAGTACTTTCCTGTGCTGTAAAATAAACAAAGTATAAACGCACATGTGTATATATGTATATGCCTAAATGTGAACATTTGTACATGCATATGTACATATGTATGTAAATGTTTGCAATGTTGTGTTCATGCTGAGATTCGAGATGTCTAATTTTGTAGGACCTTCACTTGATTCCACATTAATCATGTTATCCATGTCAAATCTGTGAGATCAATGACATATGGTTTACCATCTAAGTATGGAAATACCGGAAGATGACACTACCTGGTGAAATGTACACCAGTAAGTTCCTGTGTTTGCAATAAAGACTCCTGAATCTGTAATGGAATGCTCTCTGCAAAACCATCAACTGCACAGATTGTGTATTTTAATCTATACTTATAATAAAAACTTTTAATTATAGCCTACAAAATTCACATACAGACTTTACAAACATATATAACTAATTTTGAATGCATTTTTTTTACATTTTTAGATTCGCAAGTTAATTTTGGAGATGATTCACCGATTGCCCATTACGGAAAATTTAAGGCAACATGTTAAATCAATTATTACCATGATGCTTAAATTACTGAAAACAGATAATGAAGAAAATGTTCTTATAAGTCTGCGAATAATAATTGAGCTGCACAAGCATTTTCGACCGTCTTTTAATCCCGAAGTAAGTATAGTTCAAATTGAATAGCAGTCAGTTGTTACCCAAATTTTCCCGTCTTATTTTTAGATTCAACAGTTTCTGGGGTTTGTTAAAGAAATCTATACAAATCTTCCAAATCATCTAACATCAATATTTGAAACAACAAACGATATTTGGATTTCTGATTTAAAGGACTTAGATTTGGAACTTCTTTTACCTGAAACATATTCAGTAAAAACTATTCACATAGAAAAGCCACTTGAGCATAATTCACAACAAATGATTGTAAGTAGAATACATGGTAGTTCTCTAGTTTTACTATTAATAATAGAATTTTAGCTAATGTAAATTTTAAATTATTTTAGTACAATCTTCTTCCTCGTGGCATTTTGTCCCTGAAAGTTCTTCAAGAGTTGCCCATTATCGTTGTATTAATGTACCAGATATATAAAAATGCTGTCCATCAAGAAGTTGCCGAATTTATACCCTTAATATTGACCACAATCAACTTACAGCCAACTGTGGTTCAACGGTAAGTCTCGTTTTTCAATCAATTATATTATATTATTTATATTTTTCTCTTAGAAATTCTGCGCAAAAGGAAATCTTCGTGGATTTTATGGGGGCTCAAATTAAAACTCTTTCATTTCTAGCATATATTGTGCGAATTTATCAGGTAAGTACGATCCTTAAACTATTAACTACCTTGCTAAATATTGCGTATTCTTTCAGGAAGTAGTGATATCAAATTCATTATCTGTTACCAATGGAATGCTGAACCTGATGGAACATTGTCCAAAAGAAGCTGCTCACCTTCGAAAAGAATTGTTAATTGCCGCGCGTCATATTTTTGCCACAGATTTACGTCAAAGTGAGATTTATTTTGCATACTATAACATACCTAATTTTTAATTAATTTTTCTTTGTATGTTTAGAATTTATTCCATCAATTGATAAGTTGTTTGATGAGGATTTACTTATTGGAAAAGGTGTTACTTTGGACTCGATTCGCCCCTTAGCGTACTCAACACTTGCAGATTTGGCTCACCATGTCCGACAAAGCTTAAGCTTGGACGTCTTGATAAAAGCCGTAAATTTGTTTGCCAAAAATGTGCACGATGAAACACTTGCCGTTGGAATACAAACCATGTCATGTAAGCTTTTATTGAATCTCGTCGATTGCTTGCGGCATCACAGTGAAATTGAGCCTCAAAGATCGAGAAACATTCTGGGAACACTATTGAAAGTCTTTGTGAAAAAGTTCGAGACCATCGCACAAATTCAGCTTCCTTTAATTATACAAAAATGCAAAGGACAATCTCAAGCCGGCGCTCCAGGGAACACAATTGGTTCATTTCCTGTACCTGTTCTTAATGTGCCAGAAGTCAAAGAGGACCATCTAGGAGGTGATCAATCCAAAATATCACAAACAGGATCACAATTGGTTTGTTCAGTGAATGTCGCTGAGTTTCGAAGTTTAGTGAAAACTCTTGTTGGAGGCGTTAAAACCATTACTTGGGGATTCTTTAACTCAAAGGGATCTGATTCCACACAGATGCAGGAGAAACTTTTTAATCCCGAGATACTATGCACATATATTGATTTGGTGCATTTCGCAATGGAAGCTTTAGATATATATACGATCAATGTTAATCCGAATCAACAACGAACGTCTGGATTAATTTCACGCAGCAAAGAGGAAAAGGAAGTTTTGGAGCACTTCAGCGGCATTTTCCTTATGATGCATTCGCAGAACTTCCAGGAAATTTTTGCTACTACTATTGATTTTTTGGTTGAAAGAATATACAAAAATCAATCGCTTCAAGTTATAGCAAACTCTTTTCTGGCTAATCCCACCACATCGCCACTTTTTGCGACTGTCTTGGTTGAATATCTGTTGGAGAAAATGGAAGAAATGGGTTCAAACGTGGAACGATCCAATCTATACCTTCGGTTATTCAAGCTTGTCTTCGGAAGCGTAAGCTTATTTCCTGTTGAAAATGAGCAGATGTTGCGACCACATCTTCACAAAATTGTTATACGCTCAATGGAGTTGGCATTGATTTCGGACGAGCCTTACAATTATTTTTTGCTTCTACGAGCTCTGTTTAGATCAATTGGTGGTGGAAGTCATGATCTTCTGTATCAAGAGTTTCTGCCGCTATTGCCCAATCTTCTCGAAGGACTCAATCGGCTACAAAGTGGATTTCATAAGCAACATATGCGTGATCTTTTCGTGGAACTTTGCTTGACTGTGCCCGTTCGTCTGTCATCTTTGTTACCATATCTACCTATGCTAATGGATCCTCTGGTTTCTGCTCTGAACGGTTCTCCAACTCTAATAAGTCAGGTAATTATTATTAATTTCGTTAGTTAAAATTTGGTGGAAAACTTGTTATTTCTGGTAACTGGTTCTAACAATTGTTTTCATTCAGGGCTTACGAACTTTGGAACTGTGTGTGGACAATTTGCAACCCGACTTCTTGTATGATCATATACAACCTGTTAGAGCAGCTTTAATGCAAGCTCTGTGGAAAACGCTTCGGAATCAGGACAATGCAGCACTCGTTGCGTTTCGCGTTCTTGGTAAATTTGGAGGGGGCAACCGGAAAATGATGGTGGAACCGCAAACATTACATTATGATCAGAATGAAAAGCCAAAAATATCGATAGTAACTTATTTCCAAGAGTATGAGAAGCCAATTGAGTTTCCTGTCGATTATGCAATTGAGTCAGCATTTAAGGCATTGAGTTCCAACACGACAGATCAGTTTTATAGACGGCAAAGCTGGGAAGTAATCCGCTGTTTTCTAGCTGCATTCATTAGCTTAGATGATGAAAAACATACCTTGTTGAAGTTGTTTACCCATAATGACTTTGTAGAAAGCAATATTATGAATTGGCCGATATTCCACAACAAAATTGACATAACGAGCGTTCGTGGAACTCACCAGACAGCTCTTATTGGCATGCTAGTTGCTTCCGCCACTAAAGATCTGAGAGATTCAGTGTGTCCTGTAATGGCTGCCGTGGTAAGACACTACACAATGGTGGCAATTGCCCAACAGGCAGGACCCTTTCCACAGAAGAGCTATACACCAAATGGAATTGATCCGATGGTATTAATTGATGCTTTGGCAGCATGTATGGGCCATGAGGAGAAGGAATTGTGTAAGCCGGGAATTGCTTGCATGGGAATCATCTTAGACACGGCAACAAACATAATGGGTAATAAGGATAGAGCTTGCAAACTACCGTTAATGCAATACTTGGCTGAAAAAATGACTGCTTTGTGTTACGATCGTCCATGGTATGCTAAGGTTGGCGGTTGCCAGGCAATTCAGTTCTTATGCAAGCACATGTCACTGCGTGCTCTATACCAGCATCTTTTTAATTTCTTAAAAGCATTTATGTTTGTCTTGATGGACCTGGAAGGAGATGTCTCCAACGGTGCATTAGACATAACAAAGAGCTACATGAAAACAATGTTGGAGATATGCTTGTCCCCCATAAGTGTAAATTCTCGCAATGATGAGCTCGAGGATTTACAAGCCAAAGCCACATATGAAGTGATCCATGAGCTAGTGCGTCATATAACAAGTCCCAATTCAATTGTAAGAGAAGAATCGATGGTATTATTGAAACACATTGGATCAATCCAAAAAAAGACAGTTTCCGAAGTTATGGATCCACATAAAGACGTTCTGGCGGACATAATACCACCCAAAAAGCATTTATTGAGACATCAGCCTGCCAACGCACAAATTGGATTGATGGATGGTAATACGTTCTGTACAACATTGGAGCCTCGTCTCTTTACTATTGGTTAGTAAATTATTTTAATTTCTCTTGTTGTTTATTTTATATCTTACCTATTGTAAATTTCTATATTTTTTGCAGATTTGACAAATACGTACCACAAACTCTTCTTCCACGAGTTGCTCACGTTAAGCGAGGCTGAAGATGCTACTTTGGCCAAACTGGATTGCTATAAGAATGTGTCAAATCTTATCCCATTGCGCATAAGTGCGTTACGCGCTTTGGCAGCATGTCATTATATTAATGATATTGGATATAAGGAAAAGATTATAAACATTATTTTTAAAGTCATGGAGAGTGATAAGCCAGAGTTGCAGGAGACATCTTACATCTGCATGAAGACGTTCATCACTGGCATTACGCTTGAGAGAGAGAAAGTAAGTTTAAAGTCATTCATCCTGCATTCAAATCGATATTTGTAGATATTTTAATGAATTTGTGCATCACTAATTGTAATTTTATTTTATTTTGAAATTGTTTTACAGATCCAAGCTGCAATGCGACCATTGCTTTTAAAACTCGGCGATCACAGGAACTTGTCTATTCCGGCAATAAAACGATTGTCATACTTTACTCAACTTTTCCCGCAAATGTTTAATGAGAAACTGAGTGAGCAAATATTGACGCATTGTGCAAAAATAATAGAAATATTTGTCGGTCAATACAAGTGTACAAACGAGAATATGAATTTCTTTTCCACATCAAAAGGAGGAGATTATGAGCAGAAAATTGTTACTCTTATTGAAATGTTTTACCACATCACAGCATCTTCGAAGTATATTGAAAAGTTATGCCAACTCGTCCTGCAAACGGAAAAGAATCTAATGATCGAGGCATCCAGTCCATATCGAGAGGCATTACATATGTTCCTTCAACGCTTTCCAGTAGAGACAGTAGATCTCTTCATGATCGATTCAATTATGACCGATTCTCAATGGAATCGTTTTTTTATATTTATATTAAAGCACAAAGATGGTCAAGCGTTTCGATCTGTCATCAAGAATTCCAAATACACAATTTTATTGGACTATTTAAACTGGACTCCAGATGTTGTTAATAAGAATAAATACGATGTGCAACATCAGGCGGTTCTTATCATCTATACACTTATGGAACTGGATGATCAGTGGATACCAACCAGACCGGATATTGTTGATGCTTTAAGAAACATGTGGCGCAATAATTTGTATTCAACATGTGTGGAAAATGTAGCTTGTGATTTGTGGCATTTGGTGGGAAAAATACTACTGTTGTATTTTTCAAATAATACAAATGACATTGATTTACTTTTCCAGCTCTTAAGAGCATTGTGTTTACATTTTATTCCTGATGTATATTTTCTGCGCGATTTCTTGCAAAATACGGTAGCGCAGAGTTTCACTGTAAACTGGAAGAGAAACGCGTTCTTCTATTTTGTGGAAAATTTCAACAACAACACGTTTTCTGAAGATTTGAAAGCGAAAATAATCACCTCAGTTTTAATCCCATGTTTCACTGTAAGCTTCGACAAAGGCGAAGGCAACAAGTTAATTGGAGCTCCGCCAACACCTTATCAGGAAGATGAGAAAAATATTGTATCAGTGTTTATCAATAAAGTCTTCGATCCGGATAAACAGTATGATGATGCAGTAAGAATCGCGTTGTTGCAACTCGCTTGCCTGCTCGTTGAGCGCGCCTCTCAACATATCCACGATGGGGATGCCAATAACAAGAGGCAGGGCAATAAACTCCGCCGATTGATGACATTCGCATGGCCTTGTCTGCTCAGTAAAAATTGTGTAGATCCTACTGCTCGATACCACGGCCATTTGCTGCTTGCTCATATCATTGCCAGACTGGCAATTCATAAGAAAATCGTGCTGCAAGTTTTCCATTCACTGCTAAAAGGACACGCCCTCGAGGCAAGACCCATTGTGAAGCAGGCCCTGGACGTGCTGACGCCAGCAATGCCACTTCGCATGGAGGACGGAAACACAATGTTAACCCACTGGACGAAGAAAATCATTGTTGAGGAAGGTCATGCCATTCAACAGCTCTTCCACATACTTCAACTGATTATTCGACATTATAAGGTACTGTATAAAATGTAATTAAAACTAAATTGTATCTTGTTTTAATTTACACTCAACTTTTAGGTTTATTTCCCTGTCCGACATCAATTGGTCCAACATCTAATCAACTATATGCAACGTTTGGGATTCCCTCCAAGTGCCTCTATCGAACACAAGAAACTGGCTGTTGATTTAGCTGAAGTTATTATCAAATGGGAATTACATCGAATAAAGGAGGATGAGCGAGATGTGAAGATTGAGGAATCTGAAGAGGATCTGAGGGATATTAAACGCTCTGGCAGCGAATCGACAGAATATCGAAAGAAATCAGCCGAGAGCTCAAATCCATCTACAGCACAAGGCAAGTTCACTTGTAAGCCCAAATAGAATTTAATGAAATAACTTATCTAAATGTTCTTAGGTGGCGGAACTTTTTCAAGATCCGATGACGTTCTTCGATCAATTGACAAGAATTACTGCGATACTGTGCTAAATTTCCTTGTACGATTGGCATGTCAAGTCAATGATCTACAATCTGGTATCATTTCTCCTGGAGAGAATTTGTCTAGAAGGTATTTTATAATGGAGATTATATAATAAACTATCGGTCTAAAATGTAATTCAGGGCTCTACAATAGTACCAAATCTTCGGCGTGCCGAAACTAACCTTTTTTTATGATCTTAATTATCTTTTATTGTATTTTAATTTCAGATGTATCATGCTTTTAAAATTGGCCATGCGTCCTGAGATTTGGCCTCAACCATTCGATATAAAACTGAACTGGCTTGATAAAGTGCTAACGACAATTGAGACTCCCCATCATAATTTGAACAACATATGCACAGCCATTGATTTTCTAACATTCTTGACCACAATATTGAGTTCAGAGCAACTGGTTGCTATTGTGCGGCCGGTTCAACGTGGCTTGTCTCTATGCATAATACATCAGAATACTCGGATCGTCCGTTTGATGCATATCTTTTTGACGCGACTTATGGCGATTTTTCCACCCGATGCACAGCATAAGCATAACGATCTTGATGTTTTATATAGTGCCATTAGCAAAATGATAACGGACAACCTAACATTCTATGAGAAGAGTCCGCAACCAAATGCATCCTCTCTATTTGGAACCTTGATGATTTTAAAGGCATGCACAACAAACAATCCAAGCTATATAGATCGTATATTGGTCCAGTTCATAAGGGTTCTGAATCGCCTTACAAAGGATCACATTAATATCAATGCAACCGGCACGGTAAACACAACACAACCGGCAGATTCGAATTCCCTAGCTCTAGAGCTGCTGGTATTATCATTGGAATTGATTAAAAACCGGATTGTTATCATGAGTGTTGAAATTCGAAAACTATTCATTGGAACCATTTTAGTCAGCCTAATAGAAAAGAGCTCTGAAGTCAAGATAATCAAGTGTATTATTAAAATGCTTGACGATTGGGTGAAGAGCAAAGAAACCAATATATCAATACACGTTCCATCCATACGGGAAAAGTCCGCGTTGCTGGTGAAATTGATGCAGTACGTCGAAAAGAAGTTCGCCGATGAGGTTGAACTTAATGTTCAATTCCTTGAAATTATTAACTATATATATCGCGATGAAGTGCTGAAACAAACGGAGCTAACAAGCAAACTGGAAGGCGCCTTTCTTAACGGACTTCGTTTTCAGAATCCCCATATTCGAGCCAAGTTCTTTGAAATACTGGACTCATCCATGCGACGGAGGCTTCATGATCGACTATTGTACATAATTTGCTCACAAGCGTGGGATACAATTGGATCTCATTATTGGATAAAGCAATGCATTGAACTACTTATTTTAACAGCCAATACGATGACTCAAATTCAATGCTCGAATGAAGCTTTTAAAGTTCCTAGCATAACATCTGTGATCCCAACTAACGCAACTGACTCTCAGGAGAATACATTCGTCTCATTTTTGTCATCCCAATCCGAGTCATTTGAGAATGTTCAAAGTGTTAATGACAAGGACGATGTATTTGATATTGATTTGAAGCTTGAATTTACATCCGTTCGCAAGGAGGATTGCCAGCAAATACTTCCCACCAGACGGGATACTTTGGTTGAGCTCATTTACAAGCAAGCGGAATTCCTGGAAGCCAATCGAAATATCCGCACGGATCAGATGCTTGTTGCCACTTCACAGCTTTGTCACATGGATACCCAATTGGCCGAAAGCGTTTGGTTATCCTTCTTCCCGAGTATATGGAACATATTCACTGATGACCAGCGGGTGAATATATCAAAGGAGTTAATACCCTTCCTTGCATCAGGCACAAATGTAAATCAGAAAGACTGCAGTCCAAGTACTCTCAACACATTTGCGGAGAGTTTAACAAAGTGCTCTCCCTCGATATATATTCCGCCCAATCTACTAACATATCTGGGTAAATCGCATAATCTTTGGCATAGAGCCATATTGGTGTTGGAAGATCTGGCTTTAGCTCAGTCAACACGAAGTGATGCAAATATTGCAGATGCGAATAACCAGCCCGAATTTGACGGGCAGCATTTGAATAACATCTATGATTCGCTGTCTAAAATGTATTCTGCGATGCACGAGGAAGATCTTTGGGCAGGACTCTGGCTAAAATTTGCACACTATTCAGAAACCAATATTGCAATTTCATATGAGCAAATGGGATTCTTTGAGGAGGCTCAAGGAGCGTATGATCTAGCCATGTCCAAATTTAAGCAGGATCTGAACAGTGGATTAATCCAGATTGACATTAATAGCGAATTGCTGTTGTGGGAGAAACATTGGATGCGCTGTGCAAAGGAGCTTAATCAGTGGGACATTATGTTGGACTATGCTCAAACAAATAGAGAAAAGAATATGTTCCTTATTCTCGAGAGCTCGTGGAGAGTACCTGACTGGAATCTTATGAAAACAGCATTGTCCAAAACGGAGCAATGCTACTCAAAACACTATGGATTTAAGTTGAATCTGTACAAGGGATATTTGTCCATTTTGTATCAAGAGGACAGACAAGCGGCGAGTGTCGAGCGATATGTGGAGATCGCCTCCAGTTTATGTATAAGAGAGTGGCGTCGTTTACCCAGAATTGTGTCACACATCCATTTACCTTATCTTCAAGCTTCGCAACAAATTATGGAATTGCATGAAGCAAGTCAAATTCATCAAGGATTATCGCCATCGAGAAATTCTTCCCTGCACGACATGAAGGCTATTGTGAAAACTTGGCGCAATCGATTGCCTGTCATATCGGATGATTTATCACATTGGAGCGATATCTTCACCTGGAGGCAGCACCATTATCAGATAATAACACAACACTTGGAGCAACAATCTGATCAGGGCAGCACAATGTTGGGCGTACACGCTTCAGCGCAAGCAATCATTTCCTTTGGAAAAATTGCCAGGAAACATAATCTTACTGGAGTGTGCCAGGAAACGTTATCCAGAATTTACACAATACCTTCAGTTCCCATCGTGGATTGTTTCCAGGTAATATTATTATTATTATGATTTTATATTCAACTATAGGCAAAAACTCTTTTATTTTTCGCAGAAAATACGGCAACAGGTGAAGTGTTACTTGCAAATGCCCTCGACATCGGGAAGAAATGAAATCAACGAGGCTCTTGAAGTCATTGAATCAACCAATTTAAAGTATTTTACGGGAGAAATGAATGCTGAGTTCTATGCGCTGAAAGGCCTTTTGTTGGCCCAAATTGGACGAACGGATGAAGCTGGAAAATCGTTTAGTGCTGCAGTACAGCTCCATGATGGACTGACTAAAGCGTGGGCCATGTGGGGAGATTACATGGAGAAAATCTTTTTAAAGGAAAAGCAAATTTCCTATGGTGTTAATGCATTGATTTGCTATCTGCACGCCTGTCGAAATCAAAACGAAAGTAAAACGAGGAAATACATAGCTAAAGTTCTGTGGTTCTTATCGTACGACTCGGCTGACACTTTAATAAGCACCTTTGAGAAATATGTGTCAGGAATTCCACCATCATACTGGCTACCATGGATACCACAACTGCTGTGCTGTCTTGAGCAATTCGACGGGGATGTTATATTAAATTTATTAAGCCAGGTAAGTAAAACTAATTGCAAGTCTCAACAGAAATCAAATGGAATCTGTTTTCATTTTAGATTGGACGACTATATCCTCAGGCGGTATATTTCCCAATTCGAACTTTGTACCTGACATTGAAGATAGAGCAACGGGAGAAGCATAAATCAGCTGAACAGGCTTTTGCTGGAAAATTTGTATCTTCTGTAAGTATCAATGCTCTTACTGAACCTTAATGTATTTTTCTATAAGCCATAAGCTGTTTTGTCTATTTTATAGAATTTGGAAAACTCTGCATCGATTTGTGGCAGAAATCCAGTGACAACTGCATCTGTTAATCCAATAAAGGCAACTCCCCCCATGTGGAGATGTTCCAAGGTTATGCAACTGCAGCGTGAAGTTCATCCAACCATTTTAAGTTCACTCGAGGGAATTGTAGACCAAATGGTTTGGTTTAGGGAGAGTTGGACAGAAGAAGTTCTTCGGCAACTACGTCAAGGATTAATTAAATGTTATGCAATTGCATTCGAGAATAGAAACACCGTTGTCAACGCAACCATAACGCCGCACACGTTACATTTCGTTAAAAAACTGGGATCTACTTTTGGTATTGGTATTGAAAACGTACCGGGATCTGTTGCTTCAAATATTACTCACTCGGCTGCGTCAGAGTCTCTAGCAAAGCGAGCGCAAGTCACATTCCAAGATCCTGTCTTCCAAAAGATGAAGGAACAATTCACAAATGATTTTGATTTTACAAAGCCTGGCGCTATGAAATTACACAATCTGATATCAAAACTGAAAACGTGGATAAAAGTCTTGGAAGCAAAGGTTAAGAAGCTACCTACATCCTTCTTGATAGAGGACAAATGCCGATTCTTATCAAACTTCAGTCAAAAGACCGCTGAAGTTGAACTGCCAGGGGAGTTGTTGATTCCCTCATCATCTCATTACTATGTCCGCATCGCTCGGTTTATGCCACGCGTGGAAATTGTTCAGAAGAATAATACCGCCGCCCGCAGATTGTACATAAGAGGAACCAATGGAAAGATTTACCCCTACCTGGTAGTCCTTGATTCTGGACTTGGTGATGCGAGACGGGAAGAACGAGTACTACAGCTTAAGCGAATGCTTAACTATTATTTAGAAAAACAGAAGGAAACCAGTCGTCGATTCCTTAATATAACTGTGCCAAGGGTCGTTCCAATTTCTCCACAAATGCGACTAGCTGAAGATAATCCCAATAGCGTATCATTGCTGAAAATATTCAAAAAGTGTTGCCTCAATGTTAAAATGGACTACGATATGCCAATCGTAAAGTATTATGAGCGACTTTCGGAAGTTCAAGCACAGGGCACGCAAATTTCACATACCATTCTAAGAGAGATATTCTCTGAAGTTCAATGGACTATGGTGTCGAAGACACTTCTGAGGCAATGGGCTCTAAACACATTTGCTGCGGCTACGGACTTTTGGCAGTTCAGAAAAATGGTAAGACAATGTATACATAATCTCAATTAAAAGTACAAAAATTGTGGCGATTCAAACTTTTGAAATATTTAACAATTTAAAATCTGTTTTCTTTTCAGTTGACACTTCAGTTGGCGTTGGCATATCTCTGTGAGCATGCACTTAATCTGACTCGGCTTAACCCAGATATGATGTACCTGCATCAGGACTCGGGTCTGATGAATATTTCATACTTTAAGTTTGATATAAACGATGACAAACAGCAGTTTAATCAACACAGACCAGTGCCATTTAGATTGACCCCCAACATTGGTGAATTCATAACAAATATTGGAATTTCAGGGCCCCTATCTGCTGCAATTGTAGCGACAGCTCGTTGTTTCATTCAACCCAACTATAAGCTTAGCTCTATTCTTCAGACAATCCTTCGAGATGAAATCATTACGCTTCAAAAGAAAGGATTTAGGCAAAGCAAGGTACTGGATGCATCTGATGAGCCCTCCGTTGATAACAACACAATGGAGCATACTGTTAGAGTTGTGAACTCAGCTGTGGATATTATTTTACTGCGATTAAATAAAATCTCCTATTTTGATAATATTGAAAAGAAAAAGGTTTCCGCGCTCATTCAATCTGCAACGAATATTGAGAACCTTTGTCGTATGGATCCAGCGTGGCATCCTTGGCTTTAAGTTTAAATATCAGTATAATTAGAATAATTATTATAATTGAAATAAAAACATGATTTTTAATATAAAATACATAGTAAAATTTACTTACAACGTGAACTTCCTTGATTTTCACCGTTTACTGTAGGTCAAAGAATTAAGTCTACCTCTTTTCGAGGTAAAAATCTTTTGTTCTACAGAGAGAGAAAAAGAGAGAGATAAACTCAAGGTCATATTATCAAGAAAAATGTTGGTCGCTTTCTGCTCATTTCTGTTAGCCTGGTATTTTGACTTAATCTTGTATGTGTGTATGTATATACTTATCAGCTCGCTGCAACCGAAAAGCCTGCAAAATTAACAGGCGAACAGAAATCAGCAGTAAGTGACTATTTCATTTGACCGACATTTAAATTGTTTGAGTGAGTACTTTCTGAGTATTTTTGCTCTTCTTTAAGGGATCGTTATTTTGAATTTATGCCTACTTATTTAATTTAATTTTTGTTCGCCTGGTGTTTGTAAAAATGTCCTCCATTTCTGATAAAAAATCCTTTCTAATTGCAAATTTAAAGCGTCTTTTATTCTTAAAATCCTATCCTACATTAAGTAAATACTATTTTTATATTTTCTAAGAATTCTTTCCTTATTGGTCTGAGTCTATGCTAATTTCTACCTAGTCCAAAAAGTTAACATTTCTTATATATAGAAACTTAAAGCTACAAATATATAATTATCAGGGATTAAAACCGTCACCGTTAACCGGTATTAACCGATTGAAATTAGTAACCATAACTGAAACCGTAACCGAAACAAATCGTAACGTAAACCAAACAAAAGATTTGACAAATCTATTCAAATTAAAAGAATACCATGTACAGTACTATAAATCAGGAAAAATTGGTCAGTTTTTGGCTTAAATCTTAAAGAAACAAATCGAGATATGGTCCAAAAGTACTTTTTTATTCTAGTTTTATCACCTGGAGTCGATTAAAAGTCTAAAATAAATATTTACAATTTTTGAAAACTTTCGAAAAATGTAAAGGGGTTACTATGCAAAATTCGAGAAATTTTCGAAAAAAATTTGTTGTCTCAGAATCAAAAAATTTAAATGCAAAGTTAAAGTAGGGTTAATATAATGAAATAATAAGACATTCCTCATGGAAATCGGATGAGCTTTAATAAAGTTGTGCTTGTTGAAAATCCAAAAAGTCAACATTTCTCGTATAAAGATCATTTACAATAATTGACACATTGTGGAACAAAAACCTTTTTTATTGTCTCTTATTTTTTAAATATTTTTGAAATACTATACACATATACTATATTTAGGAATTTTGATTATTGAATCGGAGTTTTCTATTGCAGTTTTCTGATGGTGTTCACATGCCTCGCACTGAGCGTGTTCTCGACCATCAAGGAATATGAGGAGGGCGAGACATTGGTCATCGTGCTGTAGCTCCCGCTACCAGGGAACACTGGGTCGACTTAAGTTTATACAGCAACCATTTTGATGGACACGATGCATCGCGCAGGGGCGACTGTGCAGCTGTACAATAGAAATCATTTTTTTTATATAGCACTCTTTTATAATTAATGGTAATAATAGGCTCTTTAAATGTTGTACATTCTCTATGCATCAGAACTTAAGGCTAGGATTTTAAGAATAAAGAACCTTAAAATTTGAATTTAAACGGTGTTTTTTTACTGAGATGGATTTATTTTCCGATGGTATGTATTTTGGCTCCTTATGAATCTCCGCACTCTATGTACATACGTGTGTATATATGCATGTGTGCATGTACATACATTTGTATGTGTGTGAGCTTGCAACAGCTCCCTGCTACTAGAGAGTCTGCAAAAATACCAGGCGAACAGAAATCAGCACGAACCGAAAATTTCATTTTAGAGACAGCAACTCAAGCTCATGCGAAAATTTCATTTGAGAGAGAGGGAGAGAGAAACTCAAGGTCATATATTCAAGAACAATTTTGGTCGCTTTCTGCTCATTTCTGTTCGCCTGGTATTTCAGCTGGTATTTCGACTATTTTTTCTTTCTTTCCGATCTAGGTTGTGTACATATGTTTGTATGTATGTTTTTAAGCCTGCAAAACTACCAGGCGAACAGAAATCAGCAGTAAGTGACTATTTCATTTGAGCGACTTTAAATTGTTTGAGTGAGTACTTTCTGAGTATTTTTGCTCTTCTTTCATTCATTAATTTGAATTTTTGCCTACTGATTTAATTTCATTTCTGTTCGCCTGGTATTTTGAAAAATTTTCTCCATTTCGAATGAAAAGTCCTTTTTATTGTTTTCGTATTCAAAGCTCCTTTTATTCTTAGAATCCTATCCTTATAGAATAACATTGGGTAAATACTACTTTCTTATAATTTTATAAATATTTAACTTAAATTTAGCTTATGCTAATTTACAGTTTTCTTAGAAGCTTGTGCTTATTAGTCGAAATCATCACCAACAGCTCTTTATATTCTAATTCTATTTTTCTGGTATGTATTGCTAGTCTGCTTTCGCACACTTTGTGATGCTTTCGTCACTAGCGTGGTCTGCCGTCGACAGTTATTTTCTGTATTTTATACAAAACGTTCCATAAGTGGAATGTTAAAAATGATTTGGTTAAAAAGCATCGTATATACCAAGGTTCAAAATAATTATTTCAGATTTGCAATACGATTTTTCTAAATTGTGTGGCCTGTTACACAGGCTTGCACAAATGAATGTGACCCAATTTATGTAATTTCATTGCGTGCAGGATATAAAAACATTTATTTCCATAGTTACGAAAGCTTAGCAACGGCGTTTATAATATTTTGCGGCCCATGGCAACTGTGATTGCCCGTCAATTTGATTAACATATTCAAAATGTGGCTTGATTTCAAAGCCTTCAAGGATGTACACACAAGTTCAAATTCATAATGTGGTCAAGGAATTTGTTTATTATTTTATTTACCTACTTTAATTTCAATTTTTTGTACATAATTGTAAGCGGCGTGGATGCACCGATAATACATATACCTGGCAATGGATTTATATCTGGAAAGTATTTAAAAATGTACCGAACCCAAAATATTAAAGCATACTTGGGAATTCGGTATGCGCATGCTGCAAGATTTTCGCCTCCTGACGTCGAGTTGCCACCGTGGAAAGGCATTTTCAACGCAACTTCCTTTGCCCCGAGCTGTTGGCAACCTTTAGGCGTATCTGAAAGTCCACAGTTGGGTAAAGTTTTGGAAATTATATCGGGCGAAACGTTGTTGGAAGCGGCTGGCAGAAAATATGAGGAGAACTGCTTAAATTTGAATATATTTGTACCTGATGGTAAGTAATGATAATATCTAAATATAAAAGTTTAAAATCATTAAATTATAATCAAACAGAAAGAACACGCAAAAGATATAGAGTTTTAACAAGCTTACACGAGAGCTGAATCGGTTTAAATAAAGTCGAGTGGAGTGATAGTACAAATTCAGCTAGCTCTCATATTCCTATACGTTAACTCAAACGCTTCAATTTGCCATATACTAAATGATATACAAATTTAAAAAGAAAATGTTTAAGCCAGACTTAGACTTGGTATGAACTAGATGTGGATTTGTGAGTTCGCAAACAATTTAACGGCTGTCTTCGAATATAAAGCTTACCATAATTGAGTAATTGTAATTTATGAGTATTCACTTTCAGGACCACCTGAGGTTGATGGATATGCGGTGATAGTGTGGATACACTCCGGAAATTTCACAGCGGGCAGTCCATACGATATCGAGCCATTTCAACTGGTGTTTAAGCAAAAAGTTATCGTTGTGACTTTTGCATTTCGACTCAATATTTTTGGATTCTTTTCAACTGACGATGGCGAGGCCCAGGGAAATTACGGATTAATGGACCAGTCGGCTGCCCTTTACTGGGTCAAAAAGAATATCAATTATTTCGGCGGGGACGAGAATCGCATCACTTTGATGGGTCACGATGCAGGAGCAATCAGTACGGCATTACATATGACATCCGGGGAGTGGTCGAAGGGAGCCTTTCATAAAGCCATTATAATGTCTGGGAATCCTTTGAGCTATATTCGAATGCCACATGAATTCAATAATGATTTGGATATGATAGCAAAAATCTTTGGGTGCGATCGCAGGCCAACATCGATGTTTGTACAGTGTCTGAAACGAGTTGATGCAAAGATCCTTACTGAAAATCTACCGCCAGTTCATTGGGGTCCTATTGTGGATTTGGGACTAAGTAATACATCATACCCCTTTATTGAAAATCAGCCGGAAATTCTATTTAAAAGTGGCGCCTATCACAATGTACCAGTCATAGTTGGAATTACTGACATGGAGGAAGTAATTACAATATTTAAAGACTATTTATCCTCAGAGCTGACACCCGATGATCTGGCAAACTTTTTTAGTGATATGGCACTAACAGATATTCAGAAAATAATGGGTAGCAATGAATGGTGCATGAATTTTCCGTTAATTTCTGATGCGATTTCTTTCATGTATTCCGGACAAAATACTGACGAAATGAAAACAACAATTAATACAAACGTAATCAATGCTCATACTGAAAAATTCTATATAACACCCTTGCAAATGTTTGTAGATATATTGAGCAAGCATAATAATATTTACACGTATATATTCAAGTTTCGTTCAAAGTCTCCAATCATTGATCTTCCAAATTGGGTCGGAGTTCCCAAATACTTTGATCAAATATTCGTCTGGGGATTGCCCTATATGAACAGGATCGCTGAGTGGAAGTCAACAGATAAGAAAATGGCAGATATCGTTATGACCTTATGGGCAAATTTCGCCAAAACATCGAATCCCACGAAATCGAATGTCTATGTTAAATGGAGTACAATTACGCCGCCCAAATATTCAGTACTACAGATCGATGAAAACTTTAATACGGATTATCTGTCTAACAATCAGAGAGTCATGTTTTGGAATAATTTGTATCCGAAATTAATTCAATTTGCTACCGAGTGTTGTAATTCAACCATTTCAGCAGCAACCTCTCCAATCACACCCGCAATATTTTTATATATATTATTGCTATATGTATGCATACAAATATAGATTCTTAATTCCATATGATTAAATCTATAAAACGTTTATATATTACACTAGAGTTTATTAAATATACATATTCATATTATCTATGATGCGAATTCAATACTGGCGTTCTTTGGGTCAAGAAACTTTAGATGAAATTCTATGCATGTTTAATGTTCATAGTATTTATAATTATCACCAAAACTTAATTTATTAATGTTTTTTATTTACACATGTGGATCATTCTTATATCGTGCAAATATTTCACTTTTAAAGACGTCAAATTTTTTTCGATTTGCGTTATTTTGCTGCTCTCTCCAGGCGGGTCGCGCTTGCTTCCTTTGAAGTCCCCAGTGGCAGGTGAAAACAGGCGAAAGTACAAGAAATTTATATCCAGCCACGTACATTTCGTATACCTGCAAGTAACAAATATATTAAGAGACAGAGATCGAAGTCAGCAAAAGTCAATACTCACTTGAGAGTTTCTTGTGAATCCATAGCCAGTAAATCTTTCATCGTGAACAGGAACTGTATCGATGGCTATGTAAAATGGCTCGTATAAAAACTCAAAGTTCGTTACAGTATGGCTTATACTGACTGCAGTTTCATTTCGCTTTGATAATAGCCATCTAAAAACGGGAATATGAATAAATAATTTAAGAATTACAATTACAGTACTAAGATAAAAGATTAAATATCTATATAGCTCTACTCACTTTGTAAAGTTCGTCGCGTATTGATTATAAATGAAGACTTTTTCGTGGAATGGTCTTGCTAGTCCCTTTTTAATAAGTCCCAAGAGATTTTCCTTTGTACGTGGAAAATTCGCACGCACATCGATTTCAAATGTTGGAATCACATAGGCACAATTTCCCTCGCAAAGCGCAGTTTTGAAGAAATTGTTGAGTAGCTCAACACTATTAATACTGGGGATTATGTCCACGTCGGTCAGGAAAACGTATTTCGTTTGACATCCTTTACGTGCAACATTTCGCATATGATTTTGTGGATATGTATTTTTTTGTCGCCACTCCAAAGTTTTGACTGATCGCAATTTCAAAAGAGCCTTCAATGTTCGTTCAGGATATTGACAGTTGTATTTATTCTTAATATTGTGCGACTCTCTCAAGACTCTCGGCAAATGGTCAAATTCGCGTGGAACTAATATGTGAAATGTGGCGTTTGCCTTAATATTTGGAAAGCAGAGTCGCATATAAGTGACGAAATATCTTAACACAGTGTACTCCTCGTTTCCAGCGGAGAATAACGCTACTGATAAAGGACCCCGCCAGTTGTCAGCCACTTGGGGCAGCGAGTACAATCGTTCCACGGAACTCTGGGTCGCCAGGCAGATTAGACTACTTTTCGAAGATTCGGCATATTGATCTCCTACTACGGCAAAGTCCTTTATTTTATACAAATGCTGGTTATCCCAACGTCCATAGCTCAAGTCAATATTTTCAAAGTTCAAAACTGTATTACTATTACTATTTCGATTCTTTGGTATAGTGCTGTCAAAATTTAATGTTGGTGCCGGCGACCTATTCACATTATCTGAATGATAAGGACAATTCGATACGACTTCAGACTTAATTTTTTGTACAGTTCTTTGTAGCTTTTGCGTAGGGCCTGCATTACTGTTATTATTATAGGCATATGGTGGATATACTCTAACCAGCCAAAAAATGTTCACCGACAGCATTACAAGCAGGATTTTAATTGAGCTACATGGTGGCAAACGAACCTGCAATTATTAAGAAAACCAGAAATATTAGAAAAAGTGAGATTCAAATAAGAGAATATCCTGTCAATCCTATGAAGTACACTGCGCACCCACCACTCGGATTGCCCACTCCGAAAATATGAGTGCAAGGCTCAATTTCTTAATATCAATTAAATAAATTAAATTTAAAATCAAAGACAAACTTATTGCTTATAACTCAAATAAAAGAACACTGGATGATAAATAGGAATAGCAAGTTAACGGTTTTCTTTCAGGGCCTTACTGTAAATAACAACAAATGTACAAAACACACATTTAAGAAACTTAACGCTTAAAAGCATTTAAATAATAGTAAAGCGTGTGTGCTATTCAGGTGGCGCACAGTGTAAATCTATATTGCACATTATTTACAAAATATGTATACAAATGTATATTTTTTTATTCAAATATACAAATACATACATACATTTCTGCTATACATTTTGTTTGCGGTTGCATGAATAACACTAAACTTTTGTAATTGGGTTCTATGATATGTTAATTGTAAGACTGCAACTACAATTTAAATATTACTTGAATGTTTACCATTTTTAAACACTAATCTTAATAAATAATACACGGCGATATCACAATCAGAGCATAATACAGATACGTATTTGCGCTTATATGCAAATACTGAGCAAAGGACGAATTGGATGTGACCAGCTAAAATAGACAAAAAACTACCAAATAAGAAAATAAAAATACTTAAAAAAATACTTTAGCTACTTGCACTGGAGACTTAGGAATTGTGTACATCAATTAACGGTTCCATATTTGTACCGAAAATGGTATTTTTATTGGTTGTATCCCTTTTTTTTAATGAATAATCCCTTTTTACATGTAGTACAAAACACTATCTTTATAATGTGAGACTAATTTTCTTTATATTGATGAATAGAACCGTTTCTGAGTAATAGTTCGTTTCACAATCCACTTTAAAATAAACTGTGAAATTTAATAGAGAGTCACACAGTTATTTTCCATAAGATTATGGTAAAAGTAAAAGTAACTTAAAAATACCTTATATTCATACGCATGTGTGAACGGTATTTGCAAAGAAGAAGTCGCGTTCAAAACAATATATATCATAATCTTCGGACATACATACATAAACCTATATACATAGGTTTTTTAAGTTAATTTTTTCAATATCAAATCTACAATAAAAATTAAATTGCTGCAAATGTTAATACTTTGAAAATCGTGTATCGTGTGCGAGTGCCATAAATCTAGCGACTTCCCAGAAAGTGATAAGAAAAAGTGGCATAGAAGAAAACGTAAACATAACACATATTGTACATACATTAAAGAGAAATGGCAGATTTGGAGGCTGTTCTAGCTGATGTCAGCTACTTGATGGCTATGGAAAAGTCAAAATGTACACCAGCCGCAAGAGCCAGCAAGAAGTTAATATTACCAGATCCCAGGTACACATTTGAATCATATTATGTATATATGTATGTACACATATGAAATGTTTTCCTTGCATGTGGGTATGTACACACATATGCGTATGCAGACTCATGCATAGATATGCACATATGTATGTATGTAAGACTGTGTTTAAAGACCTTGTCCAGGATTAGAAAGAGACATTCAATTATACTTGCATGAAAATATTTTGTAAAACATTCAGCAAAAAGAACGTATGTATCTACACACAGTAGTACCGTTATACACACAGAGATACAAAAGGCATATATATCCACACATACATATGCGCCGTGCCTTCTGTGAATTGATATACAAATGTATGTGTATCTGTGTGTAAACATATGTATACAACCACCAATGCATTGCTGGAAGTTCTATGCTTCATTAGTTTGTGCAAAATGTATTTTTAGGATATTTATACAATTATTCTGCTTAAAGTTCTTAATCAGGCATATTAAATGCCCTTACATTTTTGACTTTGCTTACCACAATTTCGAACCACAAATGTACATACATATGTATATTAAAATACCTGATAGTCATGATTTACTGTAGGTAAGGAGTGTTTAATAATTATATATAGTAAGTAAAATATACTTTGTATAATTATTGAATTATGCTTCTTATTGGCACCTTCTTTAAAATATTTCAGAATTGAGTTTTTCATCCTCCAGGATATAATTTTAAATAGGCCTAATTGGGCCACCTGTTTCTCTAAACAAATTCTGAAATTTCCATTGAATCCCCATTAAAATATAATTGCATGAAAAGTATAAGAAAACAAATTAAATTATGTCCAGCCCGAGAACAAATAAGTAGAATGCTTATGTATTTCCAAAGGGTGGGAGATTATACTAAATACTTGTTTTTTTTTCCATTTTGTTTTCGTTCCGAATCAATATCTAGTATCTATTTTAAATACCTTGAATATATTTTCTTTTCAGTGTCAGAAGCGTTATGTATAAATATCTTGAAAAGGAAAATGAACTCAGCTTTCACAACATTTTTAATCAAATTATAGGTATTTCGAATGAGATATAATTTAAATAATTGCTCTGCTAACTAAATTATTTCCCCAAGGTTATTTGTTGTTTAAAGATTTCTGTGAAAACGACTCCGAAGAACCCATTCAACAGTTAAAGTTCTATGAGCAGGTATTAATTTATCAAAATTTTTTTATTTATATAATCATTTTTGATATTTATATGTTTACTTTCATTAAAAGATCAAAAACTTTGAGAAAACTGAATGCTACGAAGAACGAAAGAAGTTGGCCAGAGAAATATATGACAATTTTATAATGGAGGAAATGCTGTCTCACACATATGTAAGTATATAGTTTGGAGAACTGATTGCTTATTAAACCCATTTCTTTTTTTTATAGGAATACTCGAAAGATGCTGTTGCTAATGTCCAGAAGTATTTATTAAAAAATGAAGTTCCTGTGAATTTATTTGAAGTAAGTTTGGCTAAAATGCAACGGAAGCTTTCTTTTAAAATCTATTTTATCTTAAATAATTTTTCCATTAACTTTATAGCCATATATGGAGGAAATCTTTGGTCAACTTAAAGGCAGACCATTCAAAAAGTTCTTAGAAAGGTGAGTCCTATTTTTGAGTCCCTGTTTTTAGAGTCCCTAATGATTATAACTTTACTATCGTATTTATGCAGTGACAAATTTACGAGATTTTGCCAATGGAAAAACCTGGAGCTCAATATACAAGTACTAAAAAGTAATAATTTTTCGTTGTTCCCCATATTAATTAGAAACTATTTGTAGTTATCAATGAACGACTTTAGCGTACACAGAATCATAGGACGTGGAGGTTTTGGAGAGGTGTACGGTTGTCGAAAAGCTGATACAGGAAAAATGTACGCTATGAAATGCTTGGACAAGAAGCGTATCAAAATGAAACAAGGTGAAATGCTGGCTTTGAATGAACGCAATATGCTGCAGGCAGTTAGCACAGGAGTAAGCTACTAAATATACACGAATTGGCTGTCGTTCATTAAAGCATCTTTATTTAGATTGATTGCCCTTTCATTGTGTGCATGACGTATGCATTTCATACACCGGATAAACTGTGTTTTATACTAGATTTAATGAACGGAGGAGATTTGCATTATCATCTCTCACAACATGGAGTTTTCAGCGAGGACGAAATGAAGTTTTATGCGGCTGAGGTGATTGTTGTAATCATATCAAGTGCAAACAATTCTTTCAAGTTGATCTTTCCCATAGGTCATTTTGGGCCTGGAGCATATGCATAAACGCTGCATTGTCTATCGCGATCTGAAGCCCGCTAACATTTTGCTTGATGAAAATGGACACATTCGAATATCTGATTTAGGCTTAGCATGCGACTATTCAAGGAAGAAGCCCCATGCTTCAGTGGGCACTCACGGATACATGTCACCCGAAGTATTATCAAAAGGAACATCTTATGATTCATGTGCCGACTGGTTTAGTTTTGGCTGCATGCTCTACAAACTACTCAAGGGACATTCCCCATTTCGACAGCATAAAACCAAAGATAAACATGAGATTGACAGAATGACATTAACTATGGTATGCTATTCTATAATCAATTCAATCAATATACATTTTCTGTTGTACAATATTTTATATATTATTAATACTCATTACACATTCAACCATAATAAACCGAATCATATGAATATTATTTTGAAAAATATTTCTAAAGTTTAATCAAGTTTAATTTTCATACTCTCACAATTGCTCAATTCGATATTGCATGTAGTCCAAAAAACTTTTGCGTTTTACTTCGTGTGTTTTAAAATGTATCGAAATGTATTATTTTACTACGACTCCTGAGCAGCTGAAGAATCTGCTAAAGTTGCCTTCGGATTTAGGTAATGGCTTATAGTCGAAAAGTGAACAAGTTTAGACCCATTTCCATGATAGTTGACGCTACTTCTGATTAGAATTATGAAACCCATTAGTTTTTATCTGCGGTTTGTCACATCCTGTTAGGATCTTGTTGAAATGCTTTTGGAGATTAACAGATATACATAGCTTAAAGATTTGCACGTTTTTAGATAAAATAGTTTTTTAAATAACGGCATTTTGTATTTGTTTATCCCACAGAACGTTGAACTACCAGATTCATTTTCCGTGGAGTTAAGAAACTTGTTGGACATGCTGCTCCAGAGAGATGTACCCAAGCGTCTTGGTTGTATGGGCAACGGGTAAGTTAACTGAGTGCACTTAATTGGTATTTTGTTTCTTTTAATGACACTTAACTCATTTTAGTGCCGACGAAGTCAAGATGCATAATTTCTTTTCTGGAATTGATTGGCATCAAGTTTACATTCAAAAATATACTCCACCATTAGTTCCACCTCGTGGCGAGGTGAATGCCGCTGATGCCTTCGATATTGGATCTTTTGACGAAGAAGATACCAAAGGCATTAAATTAAACGACAGTGATCAAGATCTCTACAAACATTTTTCATTAACAATCTCTGAAAGGTTAGATTTAAGTAATATTAATTTTAGCTTTCTTATAGAACTATGAGAGTATTTTCACCACATTTGGTTGCTCTGATCGACAATGATGATAATCAAAAATATGGATATTTTAGGTGGCAACAGGAAGTATCTGAAACAGTATTTGAAACAATCAACATGGAAACTGATAAAATCGAGCAGAAGAAGAAATCGAAACAAAAGCAACACTTTGATACCGATGAAAAAGAGTCGGATTGCATATTGCATGGATATATAAAGAAATTGGGAGGATCGTTTGCATCATTATGGCAAACTAAATACGCAAAGTTATATCCAAATCGGTATGGAATATTTTTTGATCTTAGCTCGTTAATAGAGTCATTAAAACGTTCTTTAATCTTTTATATTCTATTCTCTTCTATAACTGTTATATTTATTTAAGCTTGGAACTTTATTCTGAGAGCGGAAATAACAAACCAGAACTTATATTTTTGGACCAAGTAGAAGATATTTCTTCCGATTTTATTCAATACAAGAACGAACAATGTATTCAAATTCGTGTCAATGATGGCAGTCGTGATGGAAGAATCATTTTGACGAATTCCGTAAGGATTAATGCATATCTATGATGATCTATATTTGTAATTCAAACACTTTATTATTTTCAGGATGAAATCGGCCTAAAGGAATGGGCGTTGTCATTGAGATCGGCACACAAAATGTCGCAAGATCTTTTGGGATCTATGGCCAAAAAAGCTGGAAAAATTTATGGCAGCGAGCGGGATGCAAACAAATCAATGTACATTCTGGGAGGAAATTGTTCAACAAAATCGTCAAATGGATCTAATTAAATATTACATATAATGAAATTTATTATGTCATATAATAGGTTTCCCGCTCTGAAACTCTTCAAAACAATTAGTTTCAATCAATGTGAAAAGAATCCTAATAAAACACATCATGTAAAACACTCTGAAAATTTATGTACACTGGCGAACCTGTATAAATTTCGTGTAATGGTTATTTTGTAAAAACATACATATACATATTAACACCATTGTTTACTTTTACTGATCTGATTTAACTTAACATTCAAAACCGCATCAGTTTCCCGCGCATGCATTTCATTTGATTTCCGATCTTCTATTTAAAAACTTATTGGGAAGCATCGGTCTTATTGCATACCGCATCATAAAGACTCTCGAGTTCTCTTAAAACCCACTGCCGATATTGTGCTTCCGTAAATGTATTAGCATGATTGCTGGTCTTTTTAGTTGTAAACATAAAACAGAAAAACATTAAAAAGTATGTAGCAGTGAATAATTAAGTATCAATTTAATAAAAAGTATAAAATATAAATATTAACTGATAACTTCTTTCGGTAAACATGGCAAAAAATCTAAACTTTCACTGCGAAATTATAAATGTAAATTCTTTACTTACTCGTCTCTTATAGTAGTAGGAGAATTTTATTATTTTCACTGTGGTTTGCAAAACATGAAATACATCTCTGAACTCCATCTAAAAACTTGGAAATGCGCAAAACTGCTGTCGGACTGACAGGACTTGTCAGACTTGATCCATATTTAAAAGAAATGAAGTTTTTGAAAAGGGGAATTATTTATATTAGAATTTGACGTCGCGCGTTCTCTAACAATTGCCAAGCATGTAATCGATTTATGTTAGTTGTTATCAAGGTTATATTTTTCATTGCTTTTGCTTTTTATCCTTGTTTTGAAGAAAGCCATTCTAAATTATATGTTGTCTGCGTCGTAAGTTTAAAATAATTAAAAACAAAAATAAAATATATACATTTTCCATAGCAGCGCCATTCAAAGCAAATATATGTGGTACGTAGTATGGTAGACAATTTGAGCAATTCATTTTCCAGACTATCGGTGTTCCAATTCCGTGTACCAAAGTCGAAACAAATTGATGGCAACTTTTTAATGATAAACAAAAAAGCTAATCGATTTAACGATAACTTTAAACAGTGATATTTACATTAATCAGTTCGTAGTTATTTTCACTTAATTATATCGTACGAGCCAAATGTGATTTATTTTTCTCCATCGACATATAAATTATTTATGTACAATGCTATATGGAATAATTAGTATTTGTTGGATTCCGTTAGCGGGATTTATTTCATTTTTGGTTTTGTTATCCGCAATTAACAAGTCTGTCGGTGTTCGAAAGGCGTACGTAAATATTCTCTTAAGGATATTTGAGGTAAATACATTCAATTATTTCATTAAATTGAATGGAACTGTCTGTGTATATAGTGTGTTCATACGTAAATATATATAAATTCATATTGGTCTGCTTAAGTACAAACACTTTGTTGCTTAGAATTTTTAAATGATAAGTTCATAAATATAGCTTGTTTCACCAATAATTGTTATTTACACTTTGTGCTTAGGCATTAGAAAATAAGTGTAATCTTATCTCATTATAAATATTTGGAGATATTATTAATATTTATATTATTGCATTGTCCATTGCTAAAGTTCATTATTCGACTAATAGCTTCTTTGACATCTATGGGAAATAGAAGGTCGTCTGTTTAATAATCGGGCGATTAATAACTATTTAATTTGTTTTTAGTATGGTCGAATCAGTATCGAATCAGCTTCAAATGTAAAGCAAAAGCTTGCCAAGGAAAAGGTCAATAATGATCAAGTGCAGGGCTTGGAAGCCGTCGATGGCGTCGACTCAAAGGAAGCGTCCAATGGACAGGTGTTGATCACGCGAGACGCCGTACTTCTCCCTCAGGCTCAGGAGTCGGCGCATGATAAGGCGAATGGCAACAAAAAGGTAATGCAACGTTTCCATAAGTATTATATTTATTTTATTAATATCCTTAACACCAAAATGAACTCTTCATTTATTGTATTTCAGGATGAATTCTGTTTCGACTTTGAGAATTGTTTGGATTATGTAAAATCAGGTATAGAAGCAATTATCGAAGATGATGTAACATCGCGATTTGAAGCCGAGGAGCTAAAGAGCTGGAACATGCTAACACGAACAAACCGACATTATGAATTCATATCTTGGAAAATCACCATGATATGGGTGATCGGATTTGCCGTGCGGTATTTTATTTTAATGCCTCTTCGTGTATTGGTTTGCTTTATTGGTGTAAGTATATGTATATAACAAACATTATAATAATTACTATTATAATTACAAGTTATTACATATATAACATGTTTGGTGCCAACGCATGTGCCAAAGAGACTAAGTTAGATAACGAAAAGTCGCCCTCTCCTGAATATTAGTGCCAACTTTTGATCGGTTTCTTTATCAGATAAAGAACGTTTTGTTCTACATGTTTGGCAATCATTTAAAGGCAATGTCATAGCTCCTAAATACATAGGTAAATGTGAACATCAAGAGTCGAGCCGGCTCTATTAACGTATACGTCCATCTGTATAAGCCCATGAATTTTAGAAACTGCAACAGATAGAGACAAAACAATTCGTGAGTAATGAATATCAATAACAAATTTCTAGATATTGCCTTGAACTTTGGAATACTCTCTCCTTACCTCATTCTTTATCTAATCTGGAAATTTCAATACGATCGAGTAATGACCATATAAGTTGCTGAAGGTCTTGTTTAATTAAGGGGAGAGTTGGGGAGCAGCGGGTTTAGCTCATAACGCGTTTGTTTTTTTGTTTGTGTGTGTGAATGAGTGTATGTGCTTTAATATATAGTAAGATTTGTAAGTACGAATATGTAATAACAAATGTTAATTGCTGCGCTCTTTTTTCTTTTTTGCCAAGCAAATTAATTAAGTCTTTGTGTAGACTTTTATAAAACTTAAGAATAATAGAATAATAATAATAATAGTGGTAGAATATATTGTAGAACTAACTAAAAATTTAAAGATGTGATATTTGTTTATACATTGCTATAGAGCATTTAAACAAGATGGTTCATATTTGTTTGACATACATATTATATTTAACTATAAGGACGTAAGAGAAAGAGGAAAGGAATTCAATTTTCGAAAACGGTTAAAAGCAACTAAAGATTACTAAGCAATTAGATAATACTTAATTTAGAAAATGTAAACAAAGGTTTTACTTAGGAAGTTATCGATCATTTTATAACTATATTCTCAAGATAGTCTTTTCATTTGTTATATTGATTTTATAGAGCCGCATTCTTCACAATATGTCTCTAATTAATATTTTACTTTGGTTTTTAGGTTTTATTTGCAGTTATTACAAACGCGTTTGTGGCATTAATACCGTACCGATTTTTGCGGCTCCCCTTAGCGGACTTGACTTTTAAAATTACATTCCGTCTTATTTCAAGTTCTTTGTCATCCCTTGTAATATTTCACAATAAACAATATAAGCCCAAAACTTCTGGGTTTTGTGTAGCAAATCATACCACCCCATTGGATGTGGCAATATTATCAACAGACTGTACATTTTCCTTGGTGAGAAAGAAGATTTTTTTAATTAAATGTTTCCATATAAAATTGATAAAAAATTATTGGTATATATTTTCCATTTAAAAATCAACAGCAGTTAAATTTAAAATACTTACATTCACGATTCAAATTGGGAATATGATACATAACTCGCATAAGCTGAACTAAATTAAATATTATAAAGAATAATTTATTTGGAGCTTTTTTACGTGTTCAATTTTATATGAAAGCTATATATGTGTGTGTTCTGCTTCTGTCTTTTGTCCTTGCGTTATGGTTTTTTGTAAAATGTTTTTGTATTTTTTATAATTAAGTTTTGATTATTTCAAATTAAGAAAGGAACGTGTAAGCAGGTAAGATAATTTACTAACCAATTATTTTCTTACCCTTTACCTATAATATCCTTAAAAAGGGTATCATAAACTTGTGACAGTCAAACCGATTTTGAAATATCTGGGGGATTTGAAGAGGCTCATATACCAATTATCACACTTACGCAGATCACAATAAGAAGGGAAACAAATATAAGATCTAATTTCTGCAAGTCGGAATAAGTAGTCAAGTACATAATATATTTATGTTAATATAAAACATACAGTATTTAGGTATATATTTGTCGGACAGAACCAACAAGTCTACTCTCAATTTTTAATCCAGTGAAGATAGTTAAGTCCTAAGCAAGATTACGTTAATATATATAGTATATGCAAACTATCAGATAAATTATTTCTATACGTTATAAGTTATATTCTTGATCATCAGCATCATTTCAATATTTTCTAAGATCTCAAAACTAACGTCACTGTTTTTCACTTTGAAATAGCAATAACATATAATTATAGGGTATTACACAATTCTCAGTAGCGCCTCAGTAATCGCAAAACGCAAATATTGCAAATTTTATCGTTTGTGGATAACAAATGCTTTTCTATTGTTTGTTTACCACTCTTCCTTTTTATTATTAATATGAATTTTATTTTGTATTTTTCTTACATATCTATTTTTTGTGATTTAAATTGCTACATAACATTTCTAATTTGTTGTTTTTAATTTCAAGCTTAACACAAATTAACGCATTAGACAGAAGTCCAAGAAATATGTGTGTCTGTTGATAAAAAACAAATCAGAAGATCTAATTCCTGTAGCTTTACTACAGGAGTGTCTAACTTTGATTTGGAGTTCTTCTTCGCAAGATAGATCATAACGTGATCTCATTACTCGTTTATAGAATTGGTTTATATCCCAATGTCTTCTACATAGTAATCGAATTAAAACCTGAACTATTATCATTAATAAGTTTATATATAAATAGTCAAGTTTGACACATAAGTTAAACAAAAATGATTAAGAATTATGGTCAGTTGACTTTTTGTACAATTGAAAAAATATGATTATTATAATATTTAAATTATACAGCTGTAAAAATCTAATCGCAATATCAATACCTACAAAATACGACTTTTTGTTTTATGCAATCTCAGGTAGTGTGGTTGACATTATGTACAGCTGCTGTGGGAAATCTAAAGGATGGCAAGAAAAAGCGGGCTATTGTGAGTAGTGTTCTTGGGCAGTGTTTCGGTGTCTTGTCCAGCGCTATTTCTGCTGTTATAACTTACCATAATGAGGATAATCGCCCGTCATCAGGTATTTGTGTGGCGAACCATACAAGCCCTATCGATGTACTGGTTCTGATGTGTGACACAACATATTCTCTGGTAAGACAACTTAAGAATTCCGATGGAAATGCACTTTTATTTGAATCCTTTCTAACACTGGCATTATCTATTGGTATATCTACATATATATATATATATTAAGAAATTAACACATTTTATTTAGCAAACTGTACAAATTTTGCGTTTTATATCTAGTTATATGAAAAATAGAGTATGTATCTAATAAATTTTTTAGTTTTAGTTTCCCGCAGTCTTTCTAAATCTGTATTATTTCTTTACTTCCCAATTAACCGTAGTAAAGTAATATTATAGGAGTAATAGTTTAGATGTTACTATAGGTACAATAAGATTTTTCTTTTTCAAATTCTGCTTCGGTTTCCATTTTCTCGATAGTGAGAATCTTTGTTGGATCATCTGCGTCCTCTTTCCTGATTAAAAGTTCATTCATCACATAAATTACATCGATTCTGGAAAATAAGTCTTTACCCCAGGGGGATCTGCGTGTAATTGAGTTATATCAATCAATGATATCGCCACGTCTAAAATAGGCAAACGAACACTGATTTTCACAAGTTTATTATACCCTTTCTACCCATATTCATTGGTATACGCCATAATTAAATCTAGCTGCCTTTAACTATTGCGATTTACATTAATCGATTCATGCTGCCGATGGAAATCCGATTGGCAGTTGCCGTAAAAACTCTTCACAGTCTTTGGTGATCGTTCGACATCGCAGCTATACGCATCTAGAGTCCCATATCGGTGACCTTTTACCAATTTGGAATCAATGGAAAACCCTTCTATAACTCACGTGTGCATATGGAAATCCGCAAGATTCATGACCTCTAGACTTTCTTGGAACAGGTTGGAGTGGACCAGTACATGCAAAGAACTTAAGTTCCTCAAAAATTCATAAGAGCACATTTTAAAGACAATAACTATACATGATAGTCTACTAGAAAGACAACAGTTCGTCTTATCTCGCTCCCGAGAGAACAATTTCCAGCCAGGACGTGCTAAAAGAGTGATTACCAAACTTCCCTCTTCCAATATAGTAGTTCCCTGGTTACATTAAGGAAGGTATGGAAAACATTGATCGTATTGGGATTTTATCTGATTGGAAGTCGGTACTCCAACCAACTAGCTTTTAATCATCCCTATGGATATCCATTAACATTGAAGACATATTTGTATTGGTTTATGTGGCTATTAAAAATATATTTTTAAGTGCTTGTAAATGTGAAATGCCCAAAAGATAAGAAAAAATGTTAACTAATGCTATATATATCTTGTAGATTGGTCAACGTCATGGAGGTTTCCTTGGAGTTATGCAAAGAGCCCTGGCCAGGGCATCGCCTCATATTTGGTTTGAAAGAGGAGAAGCAAAGGATCGACATTTAGTGGCTGAAAGACTAAAGCATCATGTGTCGGATCCAAATAATCCGCCTATTCTTATATTTCCGGAAGGAACTTGCATTAACAATACGTCTGTGATGCAATTCAAGAAAGGAAGCTTTGAAGTTGGCGGAGTAATTTATCCTGTAGCCATAAAGTAAGTACTTGTATCCCGATATGAGATTAACAATAATAATAAACAATTGTATTCGTTTCAGATACGATCCACGATTTGGCGATGCCTTTTGGAACAGCTCTAAGTATTCAATGATGCAATATCTGTACATGATGATGACCTCATGGGCAATTGTTTGCGATGTCTGGTACCTTCCACCAATGTATCGGCAGGATGGCGAATCGGCGATTGACTTTGCTAACCGAGTTAAAGGTGTTATTGCGAAACAGGGAGGCTTGGTAGACTTGGTTTGGGATGGACAACTCAAACGAATGAAACCGAAAAAGGAATGGAGAGAAATTCAACAAATTGAATTTGCAA
Source organism: Drosophila rellima (assembly GCA_035043635.1). NCBI lineage: Eukaryota > Metazoa > Arthropoda > Insecta > Diptera > Drosophilidae > Drosophila > Drosophila rellima. The sequence continues at coordinate 3,930,657 of JAWNMV010000236.1, read as the reverse complement.
ATCGACTAAAATCTGATTAACATTGATTTTATACTTTATTATTTAAATCTGTAATTACGAAAGCTAAAAATTTACAAATATTTGACCTTACTTAATATACATTGTATATGATTGTGAAGCCAATAATATGTAGTAGTATTTTTATTTAGCTGATGGCGGAAGTCTCTGAGACTTGACTACGGGACCGACTACTATATGATAATAAATTCCGGCAAGAGCTACGCAATATTCCATCGACAAGTTTCGATCATTTTGTCCAACTGATGGTTATATGCCATTCAACGCAGAGCGAGCAATATTTTAATTTGTGTCCAATCGGCAAAAAAATTGTATGAGAAAAGCTAATCGATAATTGTGCATAGGCTTTATAAATAAAGTGAATATCTCGTTTTGAATGTGTCCAATTGGACATTTAATAAAATGTAATGTATAAGTATCCAGTCTAGAATTTTTTGTGTATGTTCCAATTGGACTCCGATTCGATTCCAATTATGTTATATACAAATTAAAATGCGCATAAATTTTGTTGAAATATTGATATCTAATTCTAAAAATATAAGACCATAATGAAATCATTTAGAAGAAAAATAAGGTTGCCTCCACGTGTTATCGATCATACAATTTGCGTCCATGAAATATTTTGCATCTATTAAATATCGAAATACCGCATCCGAATATCAAAAAAAAAACTTCATATACTGCCCAGTTATATATTTTATATATATTTATTATATTCAGCAGAAGAATATATCATTGAATTAAATTTAACTGACAACACAGAAAATGTCATTAAATTTGGTAAAAAAAATAATAATTAGGAGTGTGAAAATCAACTTAAATGAGATATCGATATTTCGATATTTTTATCTACATACAAAGAAAATGTGCTGGATGGTGTTCTTTATATGACTTGTTGTGTTATGTTGGCAGTTCTGTTGCGAATGGAATAATATACATATATATGTATATATAACAAATGTTGTTTAAGTCCTACATATCACTCATGGAAACGAGAAATTAGACAATTAAAACGTATCAACATTGCCTTAAATAATGAAGTGACTTACATGAACCAGCAAATGCAATTTTCTGACGTTATTCTAATTTGTTTTTGTTTAAAACCGTTTGAATACATAAACAATTGTTTTATTTAACATACGTTAACGATGTCATTAAGCAATAAAAGCAGCAGCATAAGCGAAAAAGATATCGACGATGAAGATATGTTGGCACCCACCAAACTATCAACAAATCTTGTTGTTCGAGTAAATCAAGACTCCGATGATAACTTGCAAGCCTTGTTCGACAGTGTGTTGAATCCAGGTGACGCAAAGCTTCCATTGCAGCTCCCATTTCGTATGCGCAAGCTTCCGAATTCGTTTTTCAATCCTCCTCCTCCATTGCATTCGCGAGCGAATAGCGCTGATTCCACATACGATGGCTCTCAAACTAATATCAACAAGACTGTGCAGTCAGAATTGCAGTCGCCCCTCTCACAGAACCAGCAGCAGCCATCACAGAGTCGTCTAACAATACATCACTTTCGCGCCAGGAGCAGCCCAGCATCTCTTCAGCAGAACTATAATGTGCGTTCAAGAAACAATGAAACAAGTGGTGGAAACAACAGCAACCAAGGTCCAGGTCCTGCATACCCAGATAACAGTGTGGACTTTACCAACAGTACGGCAAACAACATTGATATAGATGTAATTAATACATGCATGGGACAAGCACAGGGACAGGATAATCCATTATCTACGCAAACCATACATAAAAAGCAAAGATCATATGACGTTGTGAGTCCAATTCAGTTGCAAAGCCAACTGGGAGCATTGCCGCCGGGCTGGGAGCAAGCAAAAACAAATGATGGACAGATATACTATTTGAAGTGAGTACCGCAAATATTAATCTCCCTATTAATCTCCAATTGAAATTTACTAAGCTTTTGAATTTGGCTCTAACATAATTTACTATTTAATTAAAATGTCCATTCTTACAGTCATACAACAAAAACAACGCAGTGGGAAGATCCGAGAATCCAGTTTCGCCAACAACAACGCACTATTGCTGAACGGATAAAGCCAAATGGTACGCTTCAGTAGAATTTGTATCTCTTATATTTAGTATGTAAATTGAACAAATTTAATGGCACAAACCGACTGTGATCGACCTATGCATTTGAATATATCGAGCGCAGGTTTCTTGTCGAGGTTTTCCTAATCAGAGCAGGACATGAACCTACTTCCACTCCAGATTATATATACACTCCTTCTAACTTATTGGTTAGATGTACATGTTTTTTTGATGAGTTAAGTCAGATTCAATAGATAGAACTTTATTGCAGTAACAGTTTGAAAAGACACTACAAATATATAATATGTGTTCGGGTATGTGATATAGGCTTTACCCCATCCACAAGATTCCTTTCAATTTACTTGAGGTATTTTCTTTTTATTGTGCAGATATATTACAAAATACAAAACAATCTAGCGCACCGACTATTGCTAGCCACATTGGCCCACTACCCGATGGTTGGGAACAAGCTGTTACTGAGTCTGGAGACATTTATTTTATAAATCATATCGATCGAACAACTTCGTGGAACGATCCGAGAATTCGTAAGTATAACGCTAGAACATTTCCGATCCGCAAATAAAATTGGGGGTGGCTGATAATTAATTGGCCCAAGTCAGAAGTCGCAAATATTTGATTAATAATTAAACTCTCGTCATATCGATTCTTAAAATGACATGTCTGGGTTATTGAGGTAATTCAAGATTAATAACCGCGGGTATTCCAATTCATAGTCCTTATTCCCTTTCTTCCTGACAGACTTAGCTTGTGCTTCAGGCTCAGCCCGCAGCTTGGCTTTTCGAATCCTAAATACGCACTACAATATATCCAATAAAAATAACTCATTCTCGCCGTCCCCAAGATAATTATAAGACATTTCTTTGGCGTGTTTTCTTTTCACTAAATCCTAAGAAAACAAATTTGAAAATATTATTTTTTTAATTAAAAGTAAAATTATTAATCTATCGATTGTAGTTAGCGTATTATTAAGCAAATTTATATTACAATTTTTACTTACGTATATATTTTTACTTTTAATTTTTTTAGAAACTGGACTTAGTGGACTAGACTGCCCCGATAATTTAGTATCGTCTCTTCAGGTAAATATAACTATGGGCATAGTACATACATATGTGTATGTATTTCCAGAATCAACTCATAAACCTATCGTGAATTCGCTGATGCAACATCATTGTGCCAAAAATCGGCTGCACCATCTAGTATATCTTTATATTTAAAGTAGCCTAATTTCTAATAAAATTAAAGTAGTTGATACTTTTTTTTCATTAGATAAAATTTTAGTGCAAACCAAATTATTTCTATATTATTCGTATTTTTTCAGATCGGAGACAATATTTGCAGCAATATTTTTAATGATGCCCAAACAATCATTACACCGTCTTCCCACAAACCTGATGATTTGGAATGGTATAAAATAAATTAATACATTTTTATATGTAAACCATTTAATTAGATATTAAAGTTTTATATTTTGTATTAAAAAAATAAATATTTTTGCATATATTTAAATATATTTATGTATTTTGTTAATTTGTGGGTGTCCCAAGATTTTATAATTTTTTTTTTAATAAAAATGAAACCTTTGTAACAGCCCTCGTACAGCAATGTGAACTAAAGCCACGATCTTTCTATCATTTGTTTTAATATAGCGAGGAAATCGAAATTGTGACTAGTACATTCTTATTCAACAAATATGTCGGCGAGATTTGGGGACGAAAGACATAGATTAAACATATCCGACGTCCAAATACGGAATAAGTTGAGATACAAACACGAGCAAAAGTTTGCCATTGCGGGCATTCGGATCGGTCTAACTAGCCAGCTAAATACCAATAATAAAAAGCAAAATTCAATAGCGCTAAGCCAAGATTATCTGGGTATAGACCAGTAATCAGATAAACAAAGCACGTTTCGCTAGGTGACAACTCCATATGAAAATGGGTGTCGAAAACAAAGCAGAAAGATCTTGCCAGCGATTCTGGTAGGTCAGTCCTCAGATGAGATAAAAATATGTTAGAAAACGGTTTTGCGTTGTGTAATGCCGTTTGGCAAATCGTCTAGGTGGCTGCAAAAACATCGACTTGTTCAAAGTCTCGAAAGGCCGTAGTAATAGAATGAATGGCATAATAAAGATATGTTTGAATTTGTTCATTTACGTAAGCAAGATTGAAATAACACAAAAAGACGTTTGCGAGCCTTCGAATATTTCTTCTTTTTTAGCAAACATTACATTTTTTTTCCACTTTCTATTCAAATAATTCTTAATTTTTAAAATGTATACCACAGATCATCCAACAGTGTGCCCAGTCGACTTTTGGTTAAATTTTTTGTTACATGGTCACACTGCACATTTTCTAGTTATTTATCTAGTATCTGAGTGAAAGGGTAAAGTTTTAACATAGCGTTAAATATTATTGATTTCACATTTTAGTTTTAATATATAAAATTAATTCTACTAAATGCTCTTAATATTTGGCTAAACTCCGTTCGAAATTCATGTACATTATAAGTTGTTTGGTAGGGTGTTTGCTATGTTTGAACAACGAGTTTATTAATGTTGTAGTAATACCAGCGAAGCTATCTGTGGATAGACTTTTATTTATAAATGTAAAATATATTTAGCAAACGATCGATAATATAAACGATTTTATTCAAAAGCGCAAACAAATTTCGTAAAATAACAGATCAAGTCAACAAGATAAAAAATGGGCTTCATATCACGAGTAACCCCAACGCTTAAACATACCTGTAGATACACACACACACACACACACAGGTTTGAATATATGTAACTCAATTGCTGCATTCTTCTGCTTAGGAGCTGACACCTGTGTGTGTGCGCACAATACGCAAACTTAAGAGACCATTGAATGCATTACCTTTGGCAAAAACAGCCAGTTTTAGGCCACTTCTGTGGTGTTTCTTCTGTTAATATTTGTTTTTAACTGAGTGTGTGTTTTTAATAATAATAGCTATGCCTGTAATCACTCGTGCATAAAATACAGGTACAAAGAAATAAAGTTTTTAATTTTTTTATATTTTGATGATATTAAAAATAAATTGTTAATTCATAAAATTCGTTAAATTCATCAAATTTACAAGGAAATAATAAATAAAAAATAATGTTAATATTTATGTGTGATTATGTGCGGGGAAAGGTCTTTATGAGTACATGTACATATGTATGTATTTACATACGTACACAAACTTATGATGTGGGCAAAAGTGGCACCAGTGTCGTTTAATTTTGGTTGCAAAACCCAATCAAGTATTATAAATATGTATTTGAGATATATAGTAAAATGTGAAACTTAATTGTCCATGGTACGATTACATAAATTATTGCATATATTTTTACTTTATTTTGATCGAATATTTGTGTAAATCCGTTGTATTAAGCGAACTGCTTGTTAAGCAGTGTATGTATGTACATACATACTTATGTATATCTATGCAAGCAGTTTGTGTGTTTGTGCATATGAAGTAGACCTTGGAGCATACGTTTGTATGTATGTATAGCATGTATCTCATAGTCAAGCCCTCTTAACAGATCACTCTTACTTTTTTTCCATGAGAAACATTTATTTGTATCAATCTTTTTGTTAAGAAGAAGCTAACAATAAGATTTCAAAATAAGTTTATACTAACAATTTATTTATTTGATTTCTCTACGATCGTGATGGATTATCGCTCTACAGTTGCAGTCGACTTTGGCTGCAGAATCGGGTAGGAAACTGGTAAGTTAATCTATAGCCAGGATACGATGAGAATGGGACGAAGGAAAGGGAATGGATCTTAATCGAAAGATTTTTGAAATAAACAGATCGATAACCAAAAACGTTGTCAAGTTCATTTTTATCGACTAGATACTAAGCTAATTAGAAATATGCCCTATATTTAAAGCTAAATATATTAATATAAATAATATGATAATATTTTTGAAAATTTTCAGTTTGTCAAATTGTTACATTCTTACCGTCTTTGGTCAACCACTATTCAATATGTTTCTTTACTTGTGCATCATTTTGTTTATAAACTGCGGTAAGTCCTTTATGAAATTCACTAGAATAAGATAGTTAAGCCCTAGAAATTGACATACGAATAAATGTGTAGTCAAATTTGAAATACTATTTTCAAAAATCCCATTTTAGTGTCCTCGACGGAAACGCAAATAACACAAACAGTTTATGGGTTTTTGGATTTTACAACAACGATTGGGAATACAGTTATGGTATTCTCCCCACAAAGCTCTCCTCAATTCGGTAATTCGGATAAATTTGCATCACAAAGGTGGATATAATATTTAAATATTTGAAATTTCAGAGCTTTCCATAAACAAGACCACACCGAAGCCATTAAGTATTATTGAAACCAGACCGCCCTCTTATGAAAATGAGACGAGTAAAAATGGAATTAAACCGACGCCACTAATTGCATCCAGCCTCAAAGTGGATGCTGAAACAACTTCCACAGTTGAAAGCAATAATATAATTAGTTTATCGAATACACCGATCAAAACGTTAGACTATCCAGAATATGCTCTTCTTTCTCGCCAGCCCGAAGAGTTCGCCGAAGAGACTTTCCGTTTGGTCAACATCAAATCACGAGCGGATCCTGATAGACAACGAGTCTTTCAGTCCAAGCGAGAGAACAATCATAATCTGTCTTCTGGACTATTTTTAAAAAAGGGAGAAAGCTTAACTAAAAACATCGCTGTAGGATCGAAGCCTTCAACTAGATACGCACAAACACCGCAATCCGCCACAAGTACTGAAAAGAGGAACAAAAATCGCGCCACTTCCTCGTCGCGAGTATTGAAAACACTAACTCCAACTATTCAGCCAAGCAAGGCGCCAATAGAAATAACGCCTCAGCAGAATGGATATACGAAGAGCAGTCGCAAAAGTAATCGGGAACCAGGCGAAAAACGAAAATCATCGCGCAACAAGGGAAAGAGGTATTGTAATAGTATATTTAAATCAAATCGATTGATTTCAAACCTTTTGGTGTCGAGTTAAGAACGCAGCTTTATTCGCGAACATTTTTTTATTTTATCCGATTTTCAGGAGACATAAAAATACGCATAGTTCGAGCACGCAAATTACGGCAACGGCGGTAGACACAAGTTCGCGACGTTCGTTTAGAACAAAAACCGCCCAACAGCAGCAGCAGCAGCAACAACAACAACAACAACAGCAACAACCCGAGGAAAGCGTACAAAGTCATGGCCAAAACACTTTGAAGCTGAATAGGCGACCTGGACGCTGGCAGTACAAATCAGCGCCAAAGCCAAAAGTTAACATAAGAAAAGCGTCGGGCAACGCGACCAGAAATGCTACAATCACCACTGACAGCATCAATGAGACAATTTTTGAAGGAGAGGATAAGTTGCAGTTGCAAAAGGCCAATAGCCTGGGCAGAGACTTGGAAGCCGTTGGTTCGCAAAACTCAGTTGTGGCCGATAACGATGAACTGAAGCCGAAAAACTTTGTGCGAACATTGAATGTCGAGATATCGACACCCAGCAATTTTGAAGATACTTACTATGAAATAGCCACAATAAAAAGTCCATTTGTATTCCAGGTACATAATCAAATAATTTCTATATACATATATATATATATCACACAAGTTCGAAATTATAACTCCGATATCCTTTTTTGGATTTTAAAATCCTTTTAACATTTCAGGCAGGACTTGTGAAAAAGACCCGGTTTCTGACCATAACTTCGACTATTGAAAAAACCATAAAAACATCTCAAATTGAGGAATACTCCAGTGATGATGGACCCTTGTCCGAAAACATTTTGGAATCTACGATGCCGATGATCGAGCCAACTTTAGATGGTAGCATTTCGACATTGAAGCCTATTTACATCACTGATAGCCTTGAGACCCCAGAGCTGGAGACAATAACCGATTCATTTTCGATAACTCAAACCAAGCTGAGGACACAGATCTTGCCAATAATTTTTGAAAAGAAAAATGAAACAGTTCAGATAACTCTAGTACAAACCTTTGACTATACCAGCTTAGTGACAGTCACTCAGACAATTTCGCCGTTTAGGGACAATTTCATTCCTGCTAAAAATTTTAAGGACTTTGCAGCTATTTTGGATGAGGCTGGCTCGGAATTGAATTTGGACCTTGAGTTTGGTGATGAGGGCAACGCAGGTCAATTCGATTCGAAAATTAATTCGAATAATAAGTTGGAGAACAAGGGTATTTTAAATGCAACAAATATTCTGCCAAACATTCAATTAAATATTCCGGAAAAGCTAAACAATCCCGAAATTGCAGTATTGAATCCACTGAATCCCAGTAATAATGTAATTACATCCACTCGTCCAGTTATCAAGCTCGAAACGATATGGGAATCCTACGTAGTACCGCTGCAAAGGGGAACTGATAGTATATTGAGAACACTGTCCAAGTCCGTTGGTGTAATTGAAAAAACCGATTACGTCACCGAAGTATCCACATTGCCCATGCTGCCAATGTCACAATTTCCGTATTCCATCAACCCGTTCAATCCGTACAATCCCCTCTTGGGCCTTCCACAACAGCAATTTATTACATCCACTTCCGTATTGAACACATTGATTACAACAACGAGCAGTAAAGTATTAAAACTAACATTTGGAGCAAGAACCGCCTATACAACAATATTCTCAACTTCTGTTGTTCCTACTGCAGTCACCCAATTGATTACTGCTACTCTCCCAGTTCAAAACTCGGGATCATTCCCCAACTATTATCCACCTCCATTCCCCCCATTCGCCTACGTTGGCTAAGGTCCAGTGAATTCCCTCCCTGTACTCAAAATACTCAAATTTATTTCGAATACTCACATTAACAATCCATTTAATATTAACTCCCTATAAACCCATTAGCTGTTAATTTTATTACGAATTTGATAAAGCACTAAGTCTTTTCCGACTTTTTCGCTTATACTATATGCTAACTTTCTATTTTCGGAATTTGTTTGTTAGCTTTGAATTTATTTTAACGAAACTTGAACGAATCGAAATATTTTTACACATAGTACACATCTATATTCTTTTCATAATAATGGTGCTTTAATATGTTGAAAACCATCAAATGTTAAATGTTATAAAACTATGCTCTTAATTAAAACCCGTTTAAAATATATTTCATTAGATTTGTGCACATTTTAAATGTCAGCTTGAATTAAGAAATTGCTAATTGAGACCATTCCAAATAAAATAACTGCAATTGTCGAATTTTAGATGAGATATTTACAAGTTTGCTTTTACTCAGCGTTGCTTATATAGATAATATCACAATAATAAATTTGAAGCAATTTATACTCATTTTCCGACCGTTTAACTATAAAAACTAACCAATTTGCAATTGTATTACTCATTAGTTAATTACTTAATCTTCAACATTTTAAACACCTGACATTTTTCGTAAAGTTATTTCCGCAATATTTTGTAACATAATTTGTATATACGAATTCGCAAATCTGTACATATATTTTAAAAGATTATGACACAATTAGTGTGGCTGCAATAAAAATTAGACGTAGCTGTAGGTTTAAGTATTACTACTATTACTTTTAACGATTACTGGGAATTTACGGGAAAAGTTGTTCACATAGTGACATTAGCAATCTTTTTGTAGCAAAAAAAAAACATTTGAATTTAATTATCGTTTACTGTAAGGAAACATTAAATGTTATTAAACATTAATAAGTATCAGTTTTTTTTACTGCCAGCTTGATATAATCAAAAATTTGTGCACTTTGTCATGTCAAATAAAATGAATAGTGAACCTCAAGCATTACAACGGATTTTAATATATATTAATCATTAATGTCGGGATCACACAACACAATGTTAGCCAAGCATTCTAAAAGTCTGCTTACCAGAGACCAACAGTCCGAGAAAAATTACCTGGGAGTGAAATGATGATTGTCCAGCAATATACCTACCGAGGCGAAGCGGTTAAAGTCCAAGTCCTGCGCTAAAGGGCAACTAATAACTGCTCATTATAATTATGACATACATATAAGTGATTTTATTTTTTAACTATAATTATCTTATGTATTTACAAATTTCTATAAAAGCGTACAACAACAGTATTTCTTTTTTTGTCGTTTTTCTTGTGTTAAATTCATTTCTCGAACAATCGTGGCAAAGACTTCATTGACATTTATTCGATCTTTTGCTGAAGCTTCGATAAATGGACATTCCCAAAGTTGTGCTAAGGCATTTCCTGCAATCGAAAGATAAAACCATTTGTTATCAGTAAACTAAGTCGGTAAAATAGTCAGAAAATATTATAGTATCCAGAGCATGAGAAAAGCATTGATAATATTATTTTAAGAATATAACTTTTGGAACAACTGTTAGCAAGTAAAATCAGCTATTGAGTAACTCGACATATCGCCCAGAATTTTCATATTCCCTCAAATTTTAATTCCAACTAATTAACTGAATCTTCAGTACAATTCTCATGGTGCTTGTAGAATTTATGTCCTGTAATAAAAAGCTTACCTTCAGCAGTAGACACCTCTCTTTGGCAATCCAAATCGAATTTATTCGCTACAAGCAAAATTGGAGCTGGTTGACTTCCTTTAACGCGAGTAATCACATTTTTCATACTAGAAATATCCTAAAAGCGAAATGTAAAAATCAAGTTATAACTTTAAATTGTTCAATATGTGTGCTTAACTTAAATTCAAACATTTTTCCATTGGCGTAAATGTTGCTTTTAACATAAACATACCTGAAATGTTTGATGGTTAGTCAGCGAATACATTACAATGAATCCATGCCCGTTTTTTATGTAGAGATCTCTCATGGACGCAAATTGCTCAGTTCCTGCCGTGTCCAATATTTCCAAAACGCAGGGAGAGCTGTCCACCTGGAATAAATGTTAAAATACACATTAATTTCATGTTATATTTACGAAATACATTAATGCTAAGAAACTGAATTAATAAGTAATCGGAAGAGTTTGATATGTCTGTTTATTCGAAATCATTAATATTTTTGTTAAACCAAAAATGTTTCCTAAGTATTTTAAAATGAAACAGGATAATCACCAAACGGGTTTATCTTAATTGCTCAACGTATTTGATACGTTTCCAGAGCATAACTTTTATGTTATTGAGTGAGTCACTCTCGTGACCTCAATTAAACTCTCAACAAGAATTTAAGAAAGGAACAGGAAAAAGATTCAATTAATTGAACCTAACCAAGTTTATAAAGCAGCAAAACTTCATTTACACTACTTATTTTTAAGAAATTATATCTGCCACTTAATTTTTTAAGCATCAGCTGATTGTGTAATAAATTTACAATTGAAACCGAGCTGCGCTAAATCATTATTTTAAGATGAAAATTCTAAATACGAAATCTGGGATATAACAAACATTAACCGCGGTGACTAATAATCAGCGTACACTTATTTAGCTGCACCTGCAAAAAAGGCGTGATTCGCAAAGCAACGCTTGGCCGAAGAAGTTGATTAAAATTTCTCATTTATATTTTACTTTTGCAATTTACAAGGATTAACCCGGTCTCTCTTGTTTAAATAGAAAACAGACATGTAACTCTCCGTTATCTATCGCGGCCAATACATGCGCGTACAAAAGTGGCTAGTAAAATATGCAGCTTGTGGCTTGACAAATGGTCCGTCCGGTCCCTGCCACCGGTGGTCGGTGAATCGCCAACAACGTAGCCACCACCCCGAACTACAGGGTACATTCATACAAACGTTCATATATGTACATGTACATACATATGTATCTATGTGTCTGCTGTATACATACATATATACATACATAGCCGCAACAGACATCACCCTTTTAAAACTTTACAAAACTGATGCAAATCGACAACTTAAATGTACATACAACATGTTTAGTAAATTCAGTAATAATGCAGAAAATGAAGCTGACGCAAATGAAGTTGTTGTTTCCAAAAGCAATACAAGTTTATACATACATACATCCATATATGTTGGTTCTCATTGTATGTATACATACATATTGGCAGACATACATATGCAAGTGTAGTGGTATTATTTTAAATACTAAAAATGCAATTAATGTGGGCATGTAATAATACATAAAATTGTATGTATAAGCATAATTTTATTTGTATATATATTTATATATATGTATGTGCATACAGCGTTTACTGGATTCTGTATGTATGTATTTTTTATATATATTTATATGCACATATACATGAATATGCTAGTGTGAATGTTCTTGTCTGTATGTATGTAAGTATGTAGTTCGCGTACATAAGTATAAATTCTGATTACAAGACGTGTGATGCATGCATATACATATGTAAGTCTATGTAGCAAACCTCTATTTCCTTTCGATAGAAGTCCTCAATTGTGGGATCATATTTTTCAATAAAACATCCCGAAACGAATTGAACAGTTAGAGCCGATTTACCAACTCCGCCAGATCCGAGCACAACAACTTTAAACTCTCGCATGTTTACAACACTCGTTTATATGTAATGTACAACGATTGTTTCACAACTAAAATTATATTTAATGTCACTTAAAGAGAAAAACGATTAATGTACATTTGCATTGTGAAGAATTCAATTATTTTTTTAATAAACAAAACACGACAAATGCAGTTTGCACGTATTGACAAGTATTTTTATTTTTTATATTTGTGGCTGACAATCATTATTTTCATGAATATTATTCACTACGACGGACACTGGCATTCAGTGAAAACTAGTGTTGGGTTGCTCATGAGTGAGTGAACAAAAAAGAGTTGCCCAACCTTAGGAAAACAAGGTGGCAGCCTTGGTTGGTGGCAACCATCAGGCCACAGAAATAACTCAATTTCCATATTTAACTCATTTTAAAAAAAAGATTTTTTTTTTTTGGTTCTTGCTTAATTTTGAAGCTAGTATTTTGAAAATTGCACACGCATTTTTGTTGATTTTGTCAATTTTTTTAAATTTTATGTAGAAACTAGAGATGAGTAATACGTAAGTACCCGGTGCATGTAACTACTTTTATCTCTCAGAAGTCATTTCATGAGTATTAAAAGTAACTAAACACATGATTTTTAGTTATTAAAATTCGAACTGTTTCATAAAGAATAATCTAATTTATGAATCAAAAAAAAAAACTAATTGCTCTCAAAAAGCGATGAATATAGTTTTAAAGCAGCTAAATTATTTTCTTCCGTTTTTCTCAACATTTTTCGTCGATCCTGTCGAACTAATCGGAGTCAAGCACGTCCACAGTTGTGTTGCCAACGGAAATTTGTATATTCACAAATTCAAGTATAAAATCTAATGCTACACAATGTATTTTTCATCTTTATAGCAAAATGTAACCTTTTTTAATTACTGTTAAAAATTTGAGAAACTTAGAAAAAGTAAATATTTTTATCGAACTTCCAAAATCAAATTTACTTATTTTAAAAACTGTGACCTGTATTTATATAAATACAAATAATTTTTTTTGTGATTTTTGCTGAAGTTGTTACTGTAAAAAGTGCATTAACAATAATTCAGTGGAAACAGTTTAATACACAAGAGAGTCGATTGCAAAATAGTGACAATCGATAAATACATTCACAGTTGCACTACCCTTCGGACATTTGGCTTTCTGAATTGTCTCATCGATTTAAATTTAAGCCCTGGGATTTCAACTTTTGAAAATAAAGTTAAAAATTCTATATTTAAGTTTATAAAATTACTATACGCATGAATTTGTTGAATGATTTTACAAGAGGTAGAAAATTAATGTAAATTTTCCAAATCTTGAAAGATCCTGTTGATTTTGTAACGTAATATCAAAAATGCTGAAATAAATTAGATTCGTGGGATAATGTTCGCCCTAACTTTGTGAGAACTGAATTCATTTTTAGGTCAACAATATATATGGTTGAAGCAAGCTACGATTTAAGCTATAATTGGTTTTAATTAGAACTAAAAATTATTTGCATTTAGCAGATATTAAATCGATGTTTTTTGTATAAAATTTCTCTTGATCGTTTCACATTACGGACTGTAAAACATAGATTTATTGTTTTTTCAAAGGAATTTATGTTTATTCTGCTGGGACTTCAATAGCTCCATTATTGAGGTCGTCAATTACATCATGTGGGTGCTTTCCGTCAACAGTGCATCCAACACTTTGGGCTGTGCCCAGGACTTCCTTGCAGGTTCCCTTCAACTCACGCGCCATCGACCTAGGTCTCATTGTGCGTGCGATAGCCAGGATATCATCGAAAGCGATGTTTCCACTGTGTTTAACTAAAAATATTAATTAAAAACACTAGTTTAATATGTGAAAACAGTGAAGGAAATGAAATTAGAAGGAATCTCCGACCCCACGAAGTATGCATATTCCTTAAATGGAATCAACCATTCGAGTAGATTAGAACTAGATAAGTTTTGCACAATATGCTTATTATAAAATTATAATAATCATAAGATAAACAGTTAAAAATTTAAATTTACACATTTGTACTTGTTTTCGTTTGTTATTTATGTCTGTATTTTGAGTTTAATCACGTGCTAGAGTCTTTCCTTGTCAATCACTGTTGACTATTTCAAATTTTCCATTTGCAAAACAAACTTTTTCTGCTTACGTTACACGGAAACATTCACCGGCATGTCAACACATTTGTGGCCTATATGACGGCAATGAATTAAGGCAGATGAGCACTTCTAAATATTTCAGAGTCGGAGATGCTTCAGGCATATTTCACGCACAATATAATAGCAGTTATTAGCTATTTTCACTCAGGATAAACTTACTGTTCTTCTGCTTTTTCCTGTCACGTGGAGGTTCCTTCAGGGCCTTAATGATCAAGGAGGCAGCAGATGGTACCACAGAAATGGTAGCCTGCCTGTTTTGAATGGTCAGGCACACGGTAATTTTCAGACCTTTCCAGTCGCCGGTAGCCTTGGCAATATCATCACCTACCTTCTTAGGAGACTGAAAAAACAACAAAAAATTATTATTAAGTTCAACGAAACAAAATAAACAATACTCACCAAGCCAAGAGGACCGATCTTGGGAGCCAACGATGAAGTAGCTCCAACCTCGCCACCCACGCAACGCAGGTAAACTAAAATAATTCAAAAATATGTGTAAATATGTGCCGCCTTGTTTGCAAACATTATCTGTAAGCTTATTCATTTTAAAAGTACCTAATTTTACTTCCGTGGGATCAAATTTAGGAGGCATCTTTTTATACTGGTGGTTTGAACCGCTGAAACACAAAGATTATACGTAAATTTCAAGATTTAAAAATGGTAAAACTTCACAGACGTACCTTCAGCTAAAATGCCACAAGAAGAAAGAAACGTCAACACGGTTGTCAAACTCTGTGTTACTTCCGGTAAAACTGTTTGTAAGTTTGCGCAGCTTTGGAACATGGAAATGAAACACAAACATACTGAAATTTATTTTAAGATCAATATAGGAGAAGAAACTCTCTTAAAATTATATTAATTTATTGCATGAGAGATGATTATTATAAAATTCGTTTGTTTTGATCCCATTAAGGATTAATTTCTCGTATTAATATTTTTGCCAACTTTTACATTGTAGGTAAAAATGCTTGAATGAATAAAAACAATAAAAAAAAATTGTTTTGCGTTTAAATTTGAGCTTTATATTAATAATATGCAATAGGCAATCGCAATTTTATTAAATTTAGGGATTTTTGTGGAATTAACACCTTCAAAACACAGGAATATTTCCGCTTTTAATTTATCGATAACTGATGAATTTGCGACGCAAAGTAAAATATCTTTTGGTTTTATTTCTTGCTTTAAAACAATCATTTTAATTTAATTTATGACCACAAGTACCAATTAATTTCTTTTTTATTTTAGATACCCCAGAGAATTATTTAACTATTTTTTATTTTGTAATTTAAATATATTTTTAATCTTAATGCTTATATTAAATTAAATTGTTGTGTCGGCTGCTTTTAACCTGACATTAAATAAATAAATAAAAGATAATTAAATAAATAATAACAATTTAAGTTTTTGTTCTTGCTTATAATTTACCAATATTGTCGTCGTTATTGGCGAAATTTAAATATTCGCCTTCTTTCTCACTTGTGTGCGGGACATTTCTCTGCTATATACCTAGAAAAACTCTCAACAGTTCGATGTTTTTTCGAGGCCAGTCACCTGTTCGCAAACAGTGCTGGACAACGCCAGTTCCTTATCTGGCAACTCCGTTCTACAGCGGAGATATATATATGTCAAGGTATTCTTCTTCACATGGCGCCAGCTTTTTTTTTATATGGAGTTCAGGTTTCTTCGAGGCCTTTTTTTAAGTGTCGGTACTATTCTTTACTAAAAACAAAATGTGTCCTGTAATGCATCCTAAAAATTAATTTCACTCGGTAATTATTAAGACATCATAAGCATTCCCAGCTTACAATTGTAGAAAAAACAAAGATTATTGTTTATATGAGGGATGTGATGATGCCGTGTTCAATAGTAAGCGATTTTATTTTCGTTTCTAATACAAGGTAACGTCTTATTTTAAAAGGTCAAAATGTTTATGAGAGCATGTTAAATTGATCAAAAATAAGAATATGTGTGTAAATAGTTACACTTTACTTGCTTCTTATTCAGAAATATTTTTAGGTATACATGGAACATACATATATATGTCACAGAAATTCAAACTAAATAGCATACATTCGCCTGCCCACTCCAGTCGTAGTACTTCAACTCTCCTAGTCTGCTTTACATTTAGTTTTGAAACTTTATTCAGAAGAAATGTGATCGGGGAGTTCATTCCTTTGAAATCTCTTCCACATGCGTAAAAACAGATTTTCTAAGCCTTTGGCATATTGTGAGCAATCGAACAGCGGACTGTCGACTCGTGCTTTCCATACTTTTGCTCGTACGCCTTTCAAATATTCCCTATCCGTTCCCAATCGGATAGCGATGTCTTGATATTCATCTCTGCTACGGGCTATTAACTCTGGACATCCAAGTGTAGCTAATTGAGAAGCCGCAACCCTATAAAAAAAATGCAAATGTTAAAATGTATATAATTATTAAAATGTCAACAATTGATTCGGTAACCGAAATAAATTTTACCTGGAAGCTAATGTCTCTCCGGGTAGGGTGACAACCGGAGTTCCGGTCCATAGAACGTCCATTGAAGTTGTATGACCATTGCACAGTGGAGTGTCTAAACAAATATCAGCCAATTGTCCACGACGTACGTGTTCTTCCTTTGCAGCAACGTTTGAGAATATAATTCTTTCAGAAGAAATACCTAATATACATAAAATTTAATATTATAACATATATTCGCAACAGGTTAAATTGAATGCTTACCCAAATCACTGACAGATTTTTTAATATTTTGCTCGCCAACTGCCGGGAAACGCAGAAGCCATAAAACAGATTTAGGCACATTTTTCAAAATGACTACCCAAGATTGCAGAGTTTGAGGATCGATTTTGTATAGTTGATTAAAATTACAGTAAACTATAGCGTCATCGGGTAACATATATTGACGACGTGTTGTAATAACGATATTTTGCGGAACCTCCTCTCCAGTGGCTGCTTTATTGTTTGTTTGTGTAGTTGCCAGTCCATTTTGAACGACGACACCATTCAATGATGTCTGCACCTGTCCAGAAGCAATCATCGATACTATCTGGGTGGTGTTTGGCAGTTCTGCTACTTTAAGTGTAATTTCTACAGGTTTACTCGCATTAATAACTTCTTTGATTTCCTTTACTTCCGTAGTCTCAACCAAAGGCGACAAGTCCGTGGCGTTAATGACTGCAACATTATCAACCACAGATGATTGCTGCTGTTTATCGCAAACTATAATTCGCTCTTTTAGATGCGGAAACATTTGCTTGTGATCACCAATAAAATATGTGTAAGGCATATACGATAGCTTCTCACTGTATTGATTGGCCAATTCCATGGGACTGGTAACTGCATCAGTTATAATATAATCCATAAAACTGGCACCGCTTGTGCCTGGATAGCCTAACCACATGACTTGAATTGGTGCAGGTCTAAGGGCAAATATCTCATTTCTGGCGCCCTTTGTGTACCCATTCATATTAACTAGAATGTGTATGCCATCATTGTAAATCTGATCAGCTGCTTTG
Source organism: Drosophila rellima (assembly GCA_035043635.1). Lineage (NCBI taxonomy): Eukaryota > Metazoa > Arthropoda > Insecta > Diptera > Drosophilidae > Drosophila > Drosophila rellima. The sequence continues at coordinate 3,912,425 of JAWNMV010000236.1, read as the reverse complement.
CCATTGCATGGAATTACGGAAAGATCAACAAAGTGTTCAGCTTCACGGCCTATTTTTTGACGGAAAGTTGTACCATCATCAGGACTGAGGGCGTAGCAGAAAATCTCTACCTTTGATCGGTCATGCAATCCGGGTACTGACTGCATCAAATGTGAGGTAGGATGATTTCCAAAATCTGAGCTTAAATATCCAATCCGTATACGTCCGCCATTTGGTAATTCTCTTGCGAAATTATACGGTTGCTTATGCAAAACGTGCACTTTCTCCAAGCATAAATTGGCGTGCCTCGCGGCAATCGCTTTTCGAAAATCGTGGGTTAATGGATACAGCATTGAATGATGTGGATGCACAGATGGCAAACGATTCTTGTCCAGCTGCTCGGCAACGATGCTAACTAATTTTTTCATTCGTATATCATAATCCGACCAATCACAAACAATTTGCAAGCAATGAGCTAAATTGCAGTAAGCATCGGGGAAGTCAGGTTTTAGCTTTAGAGCTGTACGGTAAGATTGAATTGCTTCTGGAATATTTCCAGAATCCTTATGGATGCTTGCCAAGTTGCTATGTGCATCGGCAAATGCCGGATTTATTTGTATAGCTCGCGTATAGCATTGCAGTGCCCCACTGACATCCTGCAGCTCCTTCAAAGTATTTCCCATATTGGAGTATGCATCGGCAAATGTGGGTTGAATTCGAATTGCTTCCTTATAATGCATTAGGGCTTCCTTAAGCTTGCCCTGCTGTTGCAGTACAGACGCCAGGTTCGAATGTGCCGCTGCGAAATCGGGAAACACTTCAAGGGCTTTCAAATAAAGACGCGTTGCATCCTCAATAAATCCCTGTTCTCGTTTGATATTTGCTAAATTATTAAGTGAATCTGCGTGATTCGAGCATAGTCGTAGTGCTGTATTATAGCAATCCTCAGCTTCTTTGACCTAACAAATGGAAAAAACTCAAGATCATTAATTATTTGAATATAGAAAGCATTTCTACATAAAACTATGTTCGTCTAATTGTTGGGTAAATAAAAAAAAAGGATTATCTTCGACACGCCGAAGATTTGATACTGCTGATCATTGCTATGATAGCTGAGAAACCCACCATAAACTTAACTTTCATATATTTTGAACATAGTTTTACGTACATCATATATTAAAATCAAACGAATACTACCTGGCCTTTTTCTTTAAGAGCATTTGCAAGGTTACAATATGCATCGGGAAAATTCGGTTGCAGCTCAATGGCCCGCCTATATGTGTCAATTGCCAAGTCAATGAGTCCTTGCTCATAGTAGACGCACGCCAGATTTCCATGGACTACAGCATTATTGGGTGAAAGATTTAGAGCACGCAAATATGCAGCCACAGCCCTGAAATTAGTAAAAGTTCATGATTATATTATTCACATGGTTTATAAACAAGAGCTTCCATTATAAGATAATTGTCAAGGTCACATTATAATCAAGTGGTTTAATCTGGATGCAGGTATTAAATGAATAGTGTCATTCGAGAAATACTTTCCACTGGCCTTCTATAACTGTATCAGCGGGAATGTTTCATCTTCAAGAGCAACACACCTGTAAACATTGCTTAAAAAAAACTCTCAATAAACTTATATACCAACCATAAACTTGAACTTATCTCTAGTCAAACTATTTATACAATTTATCTATTTATATAAAAATAATACAAAGAAATCGCAAGCAAGAAGCAATTGCAATTTTCAGGAATTAAAGGGGAAGATTAAATACTCTTGCAAATTATTCCCGAGTCGGAAATCCCGTAAGATTGATTGCAATATATTTTTGGCTACCTTAAAACACTAGATTAGTTACTATTATCTAGTTTAATTTGTTTACCGTTTCCAATAGTACCGAAATCGATTTAAATAACGTATAAAATATTGATTTCCATTTGCAGTGTTTGTACTTTTGTAAGTTTTTGCGCAATGTGCTTCTAGTTTTATGGGAACAATTGTATAAACAATTACGCATTGGCAGTCCATGACGAGAAAATCGTTCTCTCATTGATATATTTGCACACCAATATTTAAATAAATTATAAACTTATCGATTTAGAAAACACTTGAAGCATAAAATGTGTAAACACACATTTGCAATCAGTTAATAATCACAAAGAATCTAAAATTATAAGGTCTTTGAATTTTCTTGGACTTTTAAAATTAACACAAACGAAACGAAAAAAAAGACATCGGTTAGCCGCCCACCAAAAAGAGCCACAAAAACCATGTGCCGTTATTTAAATTATACAAAATTACGTAGATATCATTGCTATACCCTGTATGCTAAAGTAATGCATTAAATGGTATATGGTCGTGGATATATTGACATGTATATTTTAAAATATTTGTTCCACAAACAAATATTATACTAAACACTCTAATATAAATACAGGTTGAAAGAAATTATTTTCCAATTTTACATGACTGAAAACGTATAAGGGCTAAATAAATAAATATTTGTATATTCAACAGCTAGAACTGTTTAATATTAAAATATCACAGGGTATTAATGTTTCAGTATAAAACCTATTGCTCTGACTATATGTATGTTTACTATGCAAAAATCTAAATATGTTTGAATATTAGATGACGTAAACCACAATAGAAAGATAACAAATCCTGAGCATATTATATTATGAGTCTAAATGCAATAATTGTCATTTACATTTGAGCTCACAATTTATATGAAGGGAATCTCAATAAAAGAACAAGTATAAGCAATACAAGGTGCTCCATATTTGGATCTCCACGCAGGCGGATATTTTTAGAATACAAAGATCACGAGCGAGGGATGTTCTTGAAAAACTTATTTAGATACAAACACATTGAATAAAATTTAGATAAAACTGAAGCGTCAACTAGAAAATTAAAATTTAAAGACATTCAGAATACTAAAATAAATTAGACAAAAACTAGTTCATATTAAAAAATATATCCTTGAATTTTGAAACTCAGGTAAGGTACATGTTTATATCAGTGGGTGTATTCTATTCAATTAGTTAAAGTTATTTAAAGAAAATATGAGTGGGGACTGTGGAATAACATTAAACAAACCTGTCAAATATGCGGGCCTCTTTAAGCACATTTCCCAGGTTTATATATGCGTCTAAAAAGTTGGGATCGAGAGTGACTGCTTTTTCAAAGTGATGAATAGCTAGCCATATTTCTCCTTGTGCGTTAAACACGCAGCCCAGATTACTCCATGCGACGGCAAATCCTGGACACGTTTCGATCGCCTTCAAATAACAGGCCTTTGAATTGAAAATTAAGTTTTAGATCCCAATGTACTATACGTCTTTACAGAGAACATACCTTGGCTTCCTCCAATCGTCCTAGAGCTTTAAGCAGGTTTCCCAAATCGCTACGCACACAGTACAAATCCTGTTTTGAAGATACTTCATTATAGCAAATTAAAACAGATTAAAAATGAAAATTTTCATTTACGGGATTATACTGTAATGCTGTTATATATGCCTGAACCGCAGACTCCATATCTCGCGCGGCTACCAAAGCCGCAGCTAAGTTTATGTATCCATCTATAAAGTCTGGCTTTAATCGCACAGCTCGACGATAGTTATCCAATGCCTCTTGCAGTTGACCGCGTTCTTTGTAAACATTTCCTAAATTGCTAAAAAAAAAAAAATATATAAAACAAATTAGCACATAATTTTCATAATGCTAAAAAGCAAATAGTTCGGTAAACTTACCTATATGCTTCAGCGAGAAGGGGATTTTGTTTTATTGCCAATGTCGAAAATTGAGCGGATTTATCGAGTCGTCTGCATTGGAAATGGATTGATGATAGCAGTAATAGCACTCCAGTGTTGGTGCTGTCTTGGCGCCATAGCTGCATGCAATGCTTTTCTGCGTTTTCATAATCTACAGCTTGGTATTCTCGATGTGCCAACTCCAATAAACCTGAAAACAAACCAAAAAAAAAAAATTAAAATTTCTTCATAAAGGTTTGCACTCTGAAACGTTGCATTACTTTAATTTTAAAATCATATTTTATTTGATATATCCATAATTTCAACAATAAGCACATTTTTGCGATTCCTTAAATTTAATACTAAGCGAAAGATCGTTTCATTGTAATATCCTTCAGGTTAATTGAATATCGAGTGTTTCATTTCTTAAGCGTTCCGATAAATATTAACGTCAACGAGAAGAATTTGGCAAAATTGGGTTACAAATGGAAAAAACAGTTAATTTGTGTTTTCACACCTATTTATAAATTTAATTAGGGTTCTACTGCGATAAAGAAGCTTATTATTATTATTATAATTGGAGCTATGAACTTATACAAAATGAATTGTATATTAAAATACTTAAATTTAACTTAAATTAAATTTAAATAATAAATGTGGTCCATTAGGTTGTAAAATAGGTAATGTTGAAAAGTTTTCCTTGCTAATATTCTTCGTATTTACAAAATCATGCGCCCAACAACTCAATTTACGGCCTGCTTAAAAAACTTTTCTTTTCTTCCGGTTGAGGTAAATAATAAAACTAGTTATCTGTGCTACAAAAAAATTCCATTGAATTTAACGGCCCCTTTACACTGGAATAATACTGCGTTTATAATTTTTTTTACATAAATGAGGTATAATATTCCTAACTCAGAGCGGTATTTAATTGATTTACACTAGATATAAAGATTTAGTTGATATTTGTTTTTTTTTTTAAATTCTTATGAAGGGTTTTGTCACAAGGTCAACATACTTTCCCAACTAACTGTATGCTCACACAAACTTAAGTGCATGCATACATACATACATTAGTGGAATTTTCCATTATATTTTTTTTCGTTTGCATCAACGAATATCGATATTCACAAATAAATGCGTGACCATATACATACTTATATGCAACTATTATAGATTGTAATCTATCTACTTACCGACAGATGACAACGATTGATTTTCGTTAGTTTTTCCAACTGCATTGTTGTTAGATAAATGGTTTTGCGGCTGTTGCAGAAGGGAATGTGTCGAGGAGTGCTGCTGCGTCTGTTGACCCTGTCCTTGAGCGTGCATCTTTACCGTTGGTTCCTCATATATAATTTTATATATATATATAAGTTTGATAGACGATGTTCACAATTTTTGTCTAAAATCAATAAATCACAATCAATTGCAATGGCACTGCAAATAAATCACTTTCACTCGATTCACAGTTTGGGAATAAATCAGCTATCTGCAAATATAATATACCATAATTTATATATAGCAACGTGAAATTATAAGAGGGCTAACAATTTTAAAACAAAAACAAACTCGTCACAGCTCCAGCTGCTACAACAAATAACCTTACATTGGTAACGTGATGGGTAGTTTTTAGAGATGAACCATATTATTATAAGTGTTACTCTTAAGTAATCATATCGAGCAAGTCACGATTTAACACTATAAGAATACCCAATTTAGCGTTACAAGTATTTTATAGATATTTCGATGTCTTAAATATAAAACGAAAATAAATATATAAATTTCTGAAAAATTAAATACAAAATTAAATAGTATGAGTAAATACAGTAAAAATCGACGAGTTTATTGATACCGCAGTTTGCAAACGATACTGGCAATAATATAAAATCCAACCGGGTTGTTTCTGATTTGTTTAACGCTGTTTTAACCCTTATTTCCTTATTAGGATAATACATTAAAAATTTTGTTCGTAAACCACAAACTATTTAAATTAAAAAAATTTTATATTTTGTTTATCATCGTTCTCAGCAATGTTATAAAATATTTTTTTCAGCATCACGTCAAAATAAAAGTGACCAATATAATTTGGGAATTCTAGTCATCTCTAATTATTTACAAGCATAGTTGATTACCAATACTTTTTTGACTCATGGTACATATTGTTGAGCATTCATACATATGTATGCATGTGAATTATAGATAAAAACGTATTTATTTTACAGGCACGTTCCTTGATTCTATTTTAACTGTTCACGTAAATTTCACTTAGGTCGTCAATTGCGCCGCACTTGTGCTACCCTGTGGATGCTTTCGATCAATAAGCAAAGTTATTCGACATACCTTTTCCTTTGCAACCCCTGTAAAAATTCACATCGTAATGGCGCCAAATATCGATTGTCCAGATTTATCTATAATTACTTAACAGCAGCAGTAGTACGTAAACAAATTAAACTTCAGCACTTTCCAGCATTCAATAAAAATACACATTATGTCTTGACCGTATTTCAATAAAGAATTTTATTTGATACTCTCAGTTATATTTGCAAATAAAAATAACTGCAAGGGGACATTCCAGGAGCTTACAGCTTCAACTTAGTACGCCTCCAGTGACGACGCTTAGCATTGTACCTAAAATGAAAAATGTTTGAATTAGAAGATTCTTAAATTTAATAAATGATAGTTTTAAATATTGTTCCTACAATGGCTACATCCGAATAAATCAGACTGAAAGCAGTTTGTTTTCATAGAAAAAAAAAAAAACACAACCGGACATGGGTATTCTGACTAAGCTTTAGTCAGATTTATGTATCCCAATGTTGTAGGAAATTAATATTGCAGTAAGGCAACGCAGGATATCATTGAATCTTATTCACTACGGGAAGGCGGGAATCTCAAACTGCCGGTCATTATAATTGCGATGTTTAGACAATAAAGTGTCATGTTTTTTCGCAAACTTCCTTCAGGCAAACTAAAAGCCATTCAAAACTTGCACAAAATGTATACTGTCTTCCTAATTGTTTTCGATATTATATATAACTTACGAAGCAAACTAAACGAAAACATTACTTTTTTGCGCGTACACTAAACTTACCTTATGGTATTTCCAGTGCGCAAGCGAACCCATTGTGGAACAGATCTGTTTTGCTTTAGCTTTTTAGCTAATTTCTGCTTAATACGGAACGATTTGTGTGCCGCCTAAAAATTGGAAATGTTAGTTATATTATTACGTGTTACATTTTGAACAATCATAAATGATTCGTTAAAAAATAAACGATTTGCTTTACCATTTCGTCTGCCTTTGTCAAGTATCAGACCGGAAAGAGAGCTGCTTTGGTGATTACAGCTAGAGGTGGGCGATACTTATATTCGTGGTATTTGGAACGATTATTTTAAAGTTGTTATCGTTACAAAATACCGCATAGAGAAGTAAATATTTTCGACCACTAAAATTGTATTAAATTAAAATTTGATTCTTGTTACATTTAAAAATTAATTTATTGAATGTTTTTTTTTTATTAATAAGTAATTATACGAAAATTTACTATTTTTAACATATTTTTATGTTGCTGTATATAACAAAATACTTTTCATATATGTAAAATAGTTATTTGTGTATTGTATATTTTGATGTTATTAATAAGCAAAGTCAGAATGTATAATGTATTTATACTTCTATTTATTAAATGTTTACGTCAGGGTTTCCCCTTGAGTAACACAGGCTTCCAAGTAGTCTATACGTCGTTCCAATGTCGTAAGTTTTTCATTAAGTACCGCTAAGCGTGATCGACAGGACATATCTAAAAAGAAATTAATGGTTTTTCATTGTTATTAATTTAACTAATTTTTAAGAGCATTACTGCTTTTAACCGAAAAAATAAATAAAGAAGGAAGCCACTCCCAAGAAGAGCGTCCCCTCCAGCAGAAAAGAAATAAAAAACCGATGTTACTTAGTTTTAAAATCCTACTTGGAAGAAGTACTTAGTATTTGTCGATGACAGACAGAGATTGGGACTTGATAAACTCTAGTTAAAGCCGGATATACACACATGCAATCATGAACATTTGTATGCACACACACATATGAAAGTGTAAAGGCGTAGACTTACCGAACGAATTTAGAAAATCTGTGATTCGTTTTATGCTCGCTGTGATGACTTCAATATATTCTCTGTTTGCCCAATCTTGATGAATTTGCTTCTGAACAGCTTCTCGATGAGCTCCGCTCATTTTTAATTATTATTTATGTTTATGTAGGTATATGATAAATTTGTGTTTACAGAAAGTATGCAAGTGTGACCGTTTTAAAATTAATAAAAAATACCCAACTAAGATATCGTCGATATTCAGAACAGAGGAAAGACCATGAGCACCAAAAGTAAATACTAATAATTTTGCAGAGCATTTTTCATTGAAAGAATGTAAAATAACACTGGATGCCGCAAGTCCAAGTCCTAAATCGATTCGGCTAAAGATACTTTCTTCTATTTTCAGAGTTGTAATACTTGTTTTAGATTTTTATCCCATAAACTGCTCATTTTGGAAATATAAAGGAGACCCTGTCAACCCTACTGTGTATTCTGTTGCTTCTTGAAATGCCGTATTGTTTTTATCCAGTGAGGGGGAGTGAGAGAACACAAAAACAATAGTGGTGCAAAAGGACAAGCAATATGTTGTGTTGTTTTCCAATCAGAAAGATAATCTCCAAGTAAACTCTGTAAATAAACCAAATCATATCCAGAATGACAATAAAACTAAATTTGGTAGCCAAATCGTACATATGAATGTATATAATTTTATATTTTAGTTATAACATAATTTTTAAGAACAATCATTTAGGATGACTTTCTACATAGACAGTTGTATTATCTACGCTTAAGAATTGAGTTATACTTAGTGTCGATAACATTTTCATCTGGCCCTGATAGAGAACATCAGCTATTATTTTCTCCGCATAGATTGCTTGTGCATTGTCCATTGATCTCAATTTATGAGCAATTATTTTTCCAAAATTTGTAAAATGATCGTCCAATTGATTGTCCGCATTTTTGAACGCCAATTGAAAAAGTCGCTCAAAATCAATGTTGGAAATGCCGGCCCTACATTTTCCTGAGGGAGCTTCTGTGTCCGACAGTTGCGACGATTCAGATAATGATCGTTTTCTATTGCTCTTGATGTATTTATGACGGGTGGTAATTTGTTTATCTCGATTCAACTCTGATATGTGTTCCGTTGTCGAGTTTATTTTGTCGTTCAAAGTATTTGTAATTGAGGTATTATTTACTGATTTTCTTCTGTCGGATATAATGCTGTTGTCGGATGGCAACATACCGTCAGCATCCTTTATTGTAGCACTGCCACCGCTCGAAGTCTGGTTATTAGAGTTCACCGATTGAATACTGATAATGGGATCAACCTCGACTTCTTCAAATAAATTGGCACAGAATTCATTAGCGCTTGTGCTGGGAGATAATTTGTTATTATCATTTTTCATTTGTTTCGGCAAGCTTTCGGCATCCGAAAACTCCTCATATGCTTCTTGCTGCACTACAGTGTTATCTGTATTTTGTTGTAAAGGTAGATTATCAGTCTGCTTTGATTTCTTTTCAGGGATTTCCTCGTCCTTTAAAAACATGAGAGATTCGAAATATCTTCGCTTTGGACAGTACGGCTCATACTTCTCTCCTTTTTTCTTAACTTCGTTATATTTTCGCAGCTGATGCCGAAATGCACACCTCAGATTGTTAATCTTTTGCTTAGTTCTTTCAACATTGTACAGTTCTCCATGTCGGGTCGCCACAGCAATAAGCCTCATATACGCTTCTTGTCGTCTGGTTCGATTCCTAAAATCAACTGAATCGGCTTTCCACAAACAGGGATTGCTCTTATATTCTTCTATGAAGTCGTCAATGAAATCCATATTTGTTTACTAATCGAGCGCGACGATTAATAATATCCAGAAAACCGTACGTATGGCATAAATATAGAACTCTATGTTACTAAAAGTATAAACGACAAAATACTAATTTTCACTTGTAATTTATAAGCCCTGTGTTGATGAATCGAATCATCGCAATGCATATTGATATTTCGATAAATGAACGTCAGTTTTGAAACGGTGATAATGGAACAAGTTTAATAAATGTTCATATAAAAAAAAATAATTAAAAGTATTGATATATATATATTTATTTAGGCATAATATACTTATATGTTAATTACTTTCAAATATTTCATAAATTATATTTTAACTATTAATAGTTCGATTGCATTTTTTCTTAACGATTCGATGCAACTTCAATGTAGAGATAGTAAGTTATTACGTAAATCGATTTATCCGGGTCTTATTTTTATCTTTTTATTTATTTAAATTGATCTAATATCATATCACGCAATTAGATCAATATTGACATTATCGATTTGAAAAATATCACTTAAAAATTTATCATCGCAAAAAAATATCTATCGATATATCAATATTATATCAACAACCGTAAAGTGGTCTAATGTGCGCACAGATAAAATATATTTTAACTCGACATGGATCGTAATAAAATGAGTGTCTCTAATAGGGGTCAAAAAAAGGTGTTGTTAGGTGGAGAACTATTTGCTCTCGGTACCAAAGGTGGTCGCGATGACTCCAAGTCAAAAATAATTCCAATTAAAGTCATCGCAGGTTGCGGTCCAGGGTCTTCCGAGAGAAAACGAGAAGCATCCTCGTCCATTGCGGGTCATTCGAGCAAAAGATTTCGAGCCAGCCTTAAAGATGGAGGGGCTGATATGACAACGTCGACTGGAATTGCACAATACGAGATATGGGAACAACTGGCGGTCGAGTGTGATTTATCCAATGTTCTTGAGAGCATATATACAGCCATTGAGCAGAATGATAATGAGGGGGTGGTGCGATATATATGTGGAATCATTCGACATGCAACATCGACATCTCTTGCATCCAGACCAAAGTCTGATAACATTGCATACTTATTACTGTTATATCTGGCAAAAGTGCACCCGAATTTCTTCAATAATGATGTCGTTGCCTATGCACTTTTGTCTTTTTTGCGACGAGAGACAAATGTTAAAATGCGATATAATACGAATCTTCACATTGTCTTTACCAATCTGATCACCCGAGGATTTTCCGATGTATCACAATGGCCAGAGATTTTACTGCGCACATACATTGACGATGCTGTCAATGAGCGATTTTGGGCCGATAATGATTATTGCGCTCCATTTGTTAAAAACGTTTGCGCTGCTTTTGGCACACGAACACCGCATTTAAGTCTTCTTCGCTGGGATGCAAACACAACTGTAGCTTCTGGCCAAGCCCACAGAGACAATGTCAGTATCGACGATGATTCTGGCGACAATTCGACGCCGAGTCTAGACGCCAGTCCCTATTTACATGGCGAATTGGACCAAACAACAGATGCCATCTGTGCAATTAAACGCCGATTTTCTGATAGTACAGTTCAAAAGCTCGTTAGCGATGCCATACGGGATCAGCTTAATAAACGCCAGCAACAGGATAATTACACCAGGAATTTTCTCAAATTTCTATGCAGCACATCGGGAATCGGAGAAGTTCGCTGCCTTAGTATCTCGCGACTGGAGCTGTGGATCCACAACGGAAAACTTGTTAAATTTGCTCAGCAATTGTTATCATATATATGCTTTAATATCAAAGGAAAAAGCACTCAGGACAATGAAGTTCTCTTGGTTTTGATAAAAATGCGTTTAAAAACAAAGCCACTCATTAATCATTATATGTCATGCTTAAAGGAAATGATACATCTGCAGCCAGATATACTGAGTACCATCATGAAGCTGGTTGTACAGAATGAGTTGTCGAATACAAGGAATCCCAATAATATGGGCATGCTTGGTAAGAAATCTTACTATATTAGACAATTATACAACATAATATAAAACGTTTATGTTATTACAGCAACGATGTTTCAAACATCTCCGGATCAGTCTGCAGTTAACTTGGCTGAAATCTACCAGGAGTTTGTACTTCAACGGGATGATTGTCTGCGGACATTGAGGGTCTTTTTAAGAGAGCTTGTAAGGATGCTGCGATTCGATGTGAATCTTGTTAAGTTTTGCAAGACATTCCTAAGGGAACGGGATGAACTGAATCAACAAATTGAAAACTTTGAGTTCAGGGAGCGAATCTTTCACTCAATGGTCGATCTCGTCTGTCTCTGCATGTTCCTTTCAGCCACGCCGCAGGCTCGCGAGGGAAGTTTATCGCTTAAAACGAATCGTGATGTGAAAAACAATCAAGCTCTGATTAAACTGTATAAGCAAATGTCACAAATTCAACTGGATGCAGTTTCTTGGATGTACGAAACAGTTCCAAACATATTCAAAATTCAAGCTGCTGAATATCATCAAGCGCTGCACAAGCTGCTCCTACTGGAAAATCCAGAACAATACTCACGCTGTGATCAGTGGCCATCGGAGCCAGAAAGGGGAGCCATATTGAGAATCATATCGGAAACGCCAATTCACGAGGAGACCTTGTTACGCATTATTTTAATTGGCATTACCAAGGATATTCCATTCTCAATTGCAAATACATTCGATATATTGTTGCTGGTAATTAAACGAGTGTCTGGCATGAAAGCAACAGATTTTCCAGCCGTTCAGGCAAACAAATTTGACATCATTGACTTTTTGTTCAGTATGTCTGAATATCATCATCCGGAAAACATTCTGTTACCATCGGACTACGAGCCACCAAAATTGGCAATTATTGCATTTTACTGGAAGGCTTGGCTAATTCTATTAATGATATCTGCCCACAATCCATCGACCTTTGGAGCTTTCTGCTGGGATCACTATCCCACAATGAAGATGCTAATGGAGACTTGTATTACGAGCCAATTTAACAGTTTTATCTCCCACAAGGATGAGCTACAGGTGAGCTTAAATCTTCCTGTATTTCCACTTTTTTTTAAACTCTTGCAGAAAGAATTGTAAAGTTGCTAAGTCTTAGGTGTGACGGTCGAGCTTTTGAATCAGGGATCTGCAAGGGTATTAAATCTTTCTGTTTTCAACTAATCCTACTTATCTATTACAGATAATTAGTGTAGAACGAGATCATATTCTGCAATTTGAAACCTATTTGGCGGCACAAACATCTCCGCATGCAGTCATCACGGAGGAAAATGCCATCTTGATAACGCAGCTAATGCTAATGGATCCAATGGGAACACCCAGAAAAGTACCCAGTCTAGTTTTAGAACAGCTTAAGTTCCTCAACCAAACATACAAGCTAGGGCATTTGTTTTGTCGTTGTCGGAAGCCAGATCTGCTTCTGGACATAATTCAAAGACAGGGGACAACGCAATCGATGCCTTGGTTGTCCGACTTGGTGCAGAATAGCGAAGGCGACTTTAGCCATCTCCCAGTGCAATGTTTGTGTGAATTTTTGCTATTTAATGCGCATAATATTAACGAGGAGAATAGCCGAGATGCAGAACTGGTTAGTTTTATAAGGAATTTAATCATGGACTCTACATATAATAATCACATTGTTTGCGAGGTACTTGACTATATATTCAGACGATTGTCGTCCACAGTGAAACAGTCTCGCGTCGCCGCCTTAGCTGGCCTGAAAATCATCTTTAAAAATTCGGGAAAATATGAGAATGAATGGCTATTAAAATCGATCCAACAAATTCCACATTTCATCGAGGCCAAAGCATTTATAATTCCCCAGCTGCGAGCCGCTTGCCAGGTTGAGAATTGCCCAGAGTTAATCATGGCGTATATTCAATTCATTACGGCTCATACTCTGAACGATCCAGTTAATGAAATGCTCGATCATGTCATCGATATGGCGCAATTAATTGTTGAGCGCAGCACAATGTTTCAGCATATCATAATATCTCAAGAAGATTACGATCTGCATCCGGATGAGAACCGCATTCAAACGCTTAAATGTTTATTTGTCATGTTTAACAATTACATTATCAAATTGAGGGAATTTCACGAGCCCTATGAATGGACTGAGTATCCAGATTTGTTGATGGTACAATTTGATGATGGAGTCCAGCTGCCATTACATATAAACATCATTCATGCTTTTATTATTCTGCTCACCTATTCGAATAGCAACATGTCCGAGTCCATACCGATCCTTGACTATTGGTTTCCTGCTGGCAGACCTGCTCCAGTCGCATTTCTACCAAATATGCCCCAAGAACAGATACAACTCTTGCCCGATTGGTTAAAACTCAAGATGATTCGTTCATCAGTGGATCGTCTGATAGAAGCAGCTCTAAATGATCTAACCCCAGATCAAATTGTGCTATTTGTGCAGAATTTTGGCACGCCAGTCAACTCAATGTCGAAACTATTGGCAATGCTCGATACGGCGGTGTTGGAACAATTTGACCTTGTCAAAAATGCTATACTTAACAAGGCGTATTTGGCACAGTTAATTGAGATACAACAAGCTCGAGGAGCTAAGAATGGTCATTACACAGTCCAAGCACTTGACCTGCATTCACATTCCCAAACAGTTCCTGACCTCCCGAAACTCAATTCGCAAATTCTAGAGAATCTGCAAATAAGTAATTATGAGCCAAATTCTGTACAAATCTCAAATAATACTTCTACAACCAGCGAGGTTGTTTCAATTCTTCTCGAGAAACCAGATCAGCGCCTGATAGCCACCAAAGATTCTCGGAATTTAGTTCACAATCTATTAGATTTGTCAATCAGTCCGGCAAACAAGAAAACCGATGTCCTCAACAGCATAAGCGATGTTTTGGATCAGTCCACTTGGGATCATGGAAAGAACGAAAAGCGCAAATATTCGATTAAAGCTACGCGGGATGCATGTACTTTGCTTAGAACATACTTTAGTTGTAAACTGCCTCCCGAGTCCTACCATATCATCGAAGGAACATTGAATACAAATGCTCGATGCTCGAATCAGTTTGGTTCGGATTTAAAGAATCTTTTTAAGACGGAACTATTTCTGGAGAGTTTATCCTTCATGCTAAAGAGTTCTTATCAATTCTACTTCATCAAGCTGAAACCTCAAAATGCACAAATGCTTGAAACAAAGAAAATAGTTCGAGAAATGATTCGAGGATTCGAGTATCAAAGCGAGGAGAAACCCAATATTGAGAAAGGCAAATATTACAAAATATTCCAAAATGGGCTATTTATAGACTGGCTGGCCGAAGCAGATCCTGAGATTGTGTCTACAAAGCTCCTGAAGGAGAAATTCTTGTTTTCAAGGTCGTGTAGCGAGTTTCGATTCTATCTATTATCGCTTATAAATCATCAAACAAATTGGGACACTATTGAGGGAATAGCACAATGTTTATTCAAAGAATACAAACTTGATAATGATTTTAGCACAGTTCTCAACTATTTCGAGGCGTTGACCACAAATCCCAAGCTCTGGAAGGGCAGAGACAAGTACATGTCCAAGAATATACAACCAAATTCGTTTTTCAAGCTGGATTCTTGGGAACTCGAGCCGTTTGTACATTTCATTTTATACGAGGGAATTGCCGAGTTATCCGCTGATAATAATAGCAACTATGATTTCAAATTATGCTCCCGCATGAATCTCTTGTTCAAACTCACGGAAAAACGAAAAGGTTCAATGGTGAAAGTTGTGGAATACGTTGAAAAGAGTTCAGTTTCCGAAGCATTGAAGAATCAAATTCTGCAACAACTTTACATTATGTATCCACGTATAAAGTTCTTGAAAACTTGTAATGCGGCCGGGCAAACGCACAAATTGCAGAGTTTAAAGGGATGTCAGTTTGATAAAATATCGAATAACTTAATTACCTGTTTGGGAAGTCTTATTGCGAAGAAAGATTTTGAAACATTGTCAACCGATACAGAACTTTTGTTGCGAAAGCTGGCAGCATCGCATCCTTTACTTTTCCTTCGACACTTGGGCGTGTTATCATCAATAATGCAGGGACGAGCACAGAATAGCATGAAAGCTTTGCGGGAAGAGCATCATTTCCATCGATTTGTGCAGATTCTGAGAACGCTGGAACTATTACAGCCAACTATATTCGAGGATACATATAAGAATGAAATTCAAACCACACTCACCTGTTACTTCACCTTCTTTAAGCACCACAGCTCGGTAAAGGAAGCATGCCAGATGCTAGTCAAGTTTGTCCAGGTCTTGCAGGCATATATCAATTGTAATCCGTCAAGTGCTTTGTTGTTTATTGAACAATATGTCGGCATTCTGACGGAACTCTCGGTCAAGTACACCTCAATGGTGAAGCTTCAAACACTTGTCCAAGCTGTGGCTTTGCTTCAGCATAAGTCGAATACATCTTCAGAGCTCGATGATGAGGATGTCAAATTAGAATACGAGCTCGATGGGCATTCAGATGTTAAGCCCACCAGTAAAATTGTCGTTAGCGATATGGAGTCGATGGAAGGAAATGTAAATGTCCAGGATGTCGTAGGCAGGGGATCCTTTTCAGTTCTTACCTTGGGCTCATATAACAAAGCCAATTTTACCGATGTATCTCCCCATTTTCTCGATTTAATTAAAGTCATTAAGCAGTCGCACATTGAGGATGTGATTTTGGGACCCTTGCAAGAAATGGAATGCCTGACATCAAAGCGATTCGTTTTTATAAATGAGCTATTCGAGCGTCTATTGGATTTAATATTCTCACCAAGTGCCCAAATACGATCCATTGCTTTCATTATCTTAATTAGACACCTAAAGCATAATCCGGGAAATTCAGACATTAACCAGTGCACTTTGAATGCGTACATTCAATGCCTTCGAGACGAGAATTCTTCTGTGGCAGCAACTGCCATTGATAACTTGCTGGAGATTTGTATTCTGTTGCAGGAACACGCAATTGAGATTCTATCCATTGCCTTTTCACTCGGCATCAAATCTTGCCTTAATACAAGCAATCAAATTCGAAAAGTCATGCAAACATTGGTAGTACAGCATGGATACTAAGCTGTTTATTCATTATCATTTTACGAGTATGTAAACAAATGAATATTAAGATAAATATGTATTTTGCTATTGTGTATTATTAAATATTTTATTGTTAGTATAAATATAAATATTAACTAGATATCCTAGTTATCGCATATCTTCTTTGCAGATATTAGATTTAAGTACGAAATTCAATAAATAAAACACAATAATTGTGTGGCTAAAATTTAAATCAAAAAAGTGTATTAATTGTTCTTTAGCTTATATTGTATCTTGACTCTGGGTACATCAATAAGTATTGTGCGATTTCATTTTTTCACAAATCAGTTATTGATTTATGAAGGATAATTATTAATTGTTGTTAAAACGAATTACAAACTAATTAACTAAATATCATTTTAATCAAATATGCGTATTAAATTCATAAAATGTATTTTATTATTTCTTTGGCGAGATATTTTCAAAGTTTTATATTCATATTTTATTATTTGGAATAAAAGCACATTAACAAATCACAATTCGTATTTGAAAACATTTATCTGACACGGGTACGGTACATATACAAGTAGTATAAATAAAATTAAATTTAGCTTAACCAACTTCTATATTTAATGACTATAACAAACATTTTTATATTGCCAATCGGTATGACTCGTTTTATATTTAATATAAATGTTTTCTACTAGTTTTAAATATCTTGAAAAATACGTGATGATAATAAAATTATCGTCTTTTAAATGTAAGAACTGTACACAAAAAGGACTTGCCTTTTTTCTCAATAAATACGTTTCTTTATCGCGTCGAAGTGTCCTTTAAATTTGACGTAGCATTTGACGGAGTCGTTAATCCTTGGTTAGGAAAGGTATTTACTACTGTCTGCAGAGGGAATATTTGTTTATGAATAATTCTTTTTAATGTCTTGATATGTTATATTAATCACCTCGTTATTTTTTGTGTCTACATGGTTGGTCTGAGTTGTAACCGTTTCCACAGGTTTCTTGTATAAAGACATTAACTGATCAACCGAGTTCGAAAGCAAACGGTTTTTATTATCGGTTATTGATAACTGTGTGTTTAAAAATATATGGTTAATTTTGGAGAAGTCATTTATATGAAAAATTGAAATATATATTACCTTTCCTTTAACTTTCTCCAGCTGTTCATTCACAGCCATCATTTTTTGCTGGAACTCTTGCCAATTGTTGGTCAATGTGGTTACATGGGCTGTTATACTCTGAGAGCGATCCAATAAGTCATCCAATTTTATCTAAAAATATTAAATTTATCGAGGTATTGGAAATAATCATTTCTGATTTGGTTTACCTTGTGCGCCACTATTTCGCCATTCAGAATTTTTATAGACTGGATCAGAGTATTGTTAACATTCATAAGATCAATTTCCAGTTTTTTCAATGAATTTTGCACTGTTTGATTGAGAGCGTTAACGTCATGTGAAAAATTTGATGGAGAAGAGTTTGCTTTCATCATAGACAATTGGCTAATATTGGCCTAAAATTAAAAAGAATTGTTATAAAATACAAAAGTAAATGGCATTGACTTTATACTTTCCTTGATCATTTCCGTATCCAACCGCAGACTTTTCTGTAGCTCGACGTATCTATTATAGTGTTCTTTGATGCCATCTATATCCGTTGCAACCGCCTCAAGTTTAGCACCAAAGTCGGCAACTAGCTTCTCATTCTGGCCGTAATTTCTTTGAGCCTTAACGGTTTCCTGAAGGCTGGTGAAATTACCACTTAAAATGCCAACGTTTTGGGTTAAGTCATTTAATTGACTTATTACAATAGTTTGATTTTTGATTAGGAATGAAGTTGTCTCGTGCCATTGCTGGAGTGTGTCCGGAAAGATTTTACTTATTGCAGACACTGTTAAGACATTGTATACATACATATATGCATAGGTTAATATTAGCACACATTTAACAATATTATAGAAAATAATTATTTAAAACATATAATTTATAGGGACAGATATGTCTTCTGCTGACATTTGTACTGACATCATTTTTCACAGGCGTTAATAGTTTGGTTTAAGTTATATAATACATTGTGTCTGCCTTGTTATATTTTGCAGGATTGCATTCCATTATTTTTTAGTAACTTGTTTACTTTTCACATGAATACTTGTGTGAATAAATTAAATAAAATCAATAAGTGCACGGCATTGTATGGGAATCAAATGATTTACGTTTGTATTTACCTTCTTCAACTTTTTGACGATAATCGGAAATTTGTTGTCGCAAATCGAAGTAAAGCCAGTATAATATACCCACAAATAAAGCTGTGGTTATCCCAAATAGAAAGGGTCCACATCTCCGAAAGTATAGTTTCTTTCGATGACCTCGACGAGTGGTGCCCTCAACATTCATCTAAATCAAAACAGAACACATACGTGTGTATATGTAAGTATGTATGCACAAATACACATGTAAATAAAAATTTGTTTATGAGCCGAAGATAGGTGATAAGACGCATATATACATGTGTGTATATTTTATAAACATTGTACATATGATTTTAGGTATATCCATTACCCACCCATGTGTAATCATCAGGGTCATCTGTGGATACTGACAGCAACTTGTCCTGTGAGTGAACAGTGCGGTGGGAGCCTTTTTTTGTTATGGAATGTGCTATCAGAGCGTCGAGTTCTCGTCGTTTCTTCATTTTCTTGCCGCCTCCAGAACGTAATGGCACTTCGATTCGATGATGACAGTCCATAATGCGCTTTTTAGATACGAGTTCTTTTCAGTTTTTATGAAAACTTTAATAGGTGCTCATTAAGAACAATCTTCGCACTGAGACTTTTGTTAAAACTGTGGCAACCTTGGCTCCCAAAATACGGTGGCAACCATCAGGCCACAGAAAAAGTTCGATATCCATATTTAGGTCTTTTTTTTAAGTATCCTTTTTTTTAGTATTTGGCTTAACTTTAAAGGTGGAATTTTCAAAATTTCACGCAAATTTTTGTTATATTTTTGAACATTTTATTTAGAATTAATATACCAACTTCACCACGCGAAGGGTGACGTGCACCAAACATTCTTTTAAATAAACTTCATTGTTTTATCTAATTTTTTTTTTTTTTGGTTTATTGAAGTTGCTAAATTGAATATTAACAAATAAAAATTCACATTTTAATTGTGCGCCATGAACATTTCGCCACTAGATGTATCGAATAGTTTGAAGCTAGTCTTATCGAGCCAGTCTTGGAACTGAACGAACTATTTACGTGATTATTTTATTCTTTTGTTTTGGTTCCCATTGCCGCTGTTTCTTAATTCATCTTGCTGTTCTTGTATAATTTATTTTGCATTTGACTACTCTCCGAATGCCGTTATTTATGAAATAAAAAAAACTCAGTCGCAGACACAGTAAATTTAAGATTTTATTAAAAAACTAACTTTTGTTTGTTATGCTTAACGCTATAAAACTTAGTTAATATTAGGTGATTTAAAATACATTGGATCAGCTAAGGACTTTGGAAAGCGGCTTAAATAGCGTTCAAGTCGAAGAAACTTAATGGATATAAGTTTCTTATCGAACCACCATCCGTTGATTTCGTTGTGGACCATTCCAGCGTCTGCTTCGGTTGCACAGCGAATATACACACAGCAGGATTGTTTATCCAATTGCACATCACATATTTTGCAGTTGGGTCCGACCTTTTCAAATATTGATTCAACAATCGTCTGTCTTAAGTTGGGTAGCTCGATTTCAGATTGGTCAAACATGTGGCGGATTTTCAAGCAGGATGTTGGAGGATTAAGGATCTTGTTTGAGTTATCAAACGCGGAGCTTTGCCATTTCTTTGATGTGCTAGTTTCCTTATTGCCAATATTTTTGTTCCATGTCATAGTACGTAGTTGCTCGCCGTTTCGCACAATCATGCCAAATAATACACGATTGTCATTTCCTTCCAGAATCTTTAAGGCCTTATTCCACGAATACAATAATTTCGATCGTTTCTGGGCAGGCACAAATTTGTCTTGCAGCTCATTAATAACTAGTTCAGAGTTTTCCGACACCGAGCTTTGATACATCAATTCATTAATAATGTCCTTTACGAAATGTTCAGCTGCCAACAGTCTTTCCTTCTGTTTGATTCGATAAACAGCAATTAGAAAATATATTATTAGGCAGGCCAATGCAATGAGAAGTAGTAATCCAATTGCAGTAAAAAATCGCGACATTTTTTTAAGTATTATGCACTTAATTGGTAAATTTGGTTGAGTTAGCTCAAATGACAAGATTTCCTCTGATGAGTTATGAGTTGAGACAGTAGTCTTGATCATCCACTGCGGATTCTGTGCAATTAGATATTGCGTCGCCAGCAGTTTCTTTTGGGGGTTGCCTTTTAGGATATTACTGTTTTCACTTAAGGCTTTCTTTAGATCGTCCAGTTCCAGGGTTGGCGAATGCTCCTTATCTATACAATGGTGTATTCTGGCTCTTTCATTTAAGTACTTAAAAAGCTCCTCACTTATGTACATGGCCTTTTTGAATAGATCTTCGCTAATACACGTAGTTTTCTGAGAGGAGAGCTGTAAGTCTTTATCGTTTGGGTCACATATCGTATATCTTAAGTCGGTATGAGAAATGGGACTAAGCTCAAATTTCTTTGCGGCGTAAAGAACTGAAATCATTGCCAGAAAAATGATGAAAGACGCAATAAGTACGTGTGGTATTATGTGCAGACTAACATCGGGTTTTTTAAGAAACGATTTCAAGTCAAATGAAACAAGTTTTTGGATAGTCCCATTGCTTATGAACGCATTTGACATAGGTACTGAGTATCCATCTTTGGAGTTGAATTTTTTCTTTTTAGTAGAGGTATCCCGAAAGCTAAGCAATCTATTCACAACACCTCCATCACAAATGTTAGATTTCCCATTTATTTTCGCGTATGTCGGGGGATCACAAGGTATTGAACGGGGTTTACGATATTTATTCGAAATATTTAAAGCATGCTGTTCATTTTCACTATCGTAATTTGACGCTAAGACCGGAGGTGGTGCATACATTCTTGCGGCTGCACTTTGGATTGTATTCACATTAGCATCGCTTTTATAGATTACAGGATGATTTTTGAATACCTGAATGTCGTTATTGTTCTCTAGAACATTATCAAAGAGATTCGGTTTTTCTTGTATTGCAACTGATGCAGAATTATTTGAATTGTGGTTATCCTTGGAGTAGAGTACATAGTTTGATACTTTCCCTTTTTTTAGCTTCTCGTTTTTCATATGCTTCATTAGTTTCTTTATCAATATAGGCCTGGTCGTTTCCGTCACGGGAGTAAGTGGAAATCCAATTTGCGTAAGTTTTCTCTGTATCTCGATATCGCTCAAATGAGCATAATTTTCAGCCGACATATTTGTCTAAAAAGAAACAAAATATACAGCTTATATTTAGCATTTGTAAGTTGTAAATAACAATAAATACATAAGTGAAAATAAATAACAGACAACTGTATCAGTATTTGCATGCATCGACAGGTAGTAGGGACTCGTTCGTGCATTTTCGTAAGCCACTGTACTTGCGCTTGTATACACCGATTTCGTTATACGTATAAATGTTCTTGATTTTATTTAGCATTAACTGTAAGCGTACATAATTGCAAATTTCAATATACATCTAAGTGTAATTATGTTCTTAATAACTTGCAATGCAATGCACAAAAAACTGTACATTTCTTTCACACATTTCGTTTGTGTACACATGTGTAAGTATGTACACACGTACAGAACATACGAGTCGCAACCTCTTTATAGATTGAATAATTTGCTACACAAAACTACAATTTGCTTTAATAAACTAATATTATGCACGCTTTTATTTTACACCTTACCGAATAAATTCCGTATTAAATAATATAAGTCAAAATATTCTTAAAATAATCAGTCATCGAGTAAATTTTAAAGCCGTTTGAGTTGGTGATGAGTAAAAGATCAGATAATCGATATAAATAATAATTTTTTTGTGCTTCGATGATTGCGATCGATATATTTACAATAATTTGCTTTTTAATATTGCAATGACACGAAGATGCAAGAAATTAAATTTATTAATTAAAAGAATTTCATTTATTTAATAATTGTGCATAGTAACTTTCGATATATCTCCTGAAATATCATATTTAACCCTTGTGTTCACCAATACAATTGTATCAATCATGAATTTTTTTTATAGGTATTTTAGCGCAATAAGTTATTAAACGATAAGCAAGATTTCTCAATGTAGTTATAAAAATTAATAATTTTTTAGTTATATTTAGATAAGTGACTATCGCGTATATTTATACAAATACTGATCCATGTGTAGATAAGATTTAAAAACTATGCCCAAATTTCTTAAGTCAAACTGCTAAAAATCTAATAATTTTGTTTTCAATTTGTAAATGAAGAGCAAAGATTTGTTGGTTGCTTCCATATAATATTTTATAAAGATTTCAAATTACATTGATACATAGATTTGTTTAATTAATATTCTTATTTACATTTCCTAAAGCTGTGAAACTTTATTTAAATATATTTTTACATGCAAGTATGAAAATACATTTCACCATATGTATGCACTATATCGAAGAATGAAATGATCATTTAGGTCTGTCTGTTCATTTGTTTCTATTGCGACACAATAGGGCTCTTTTTATCTATATCAGCTATATTTGCATTGTTCTGTGGTCCTGACGGATTTCCCGGACTAGCTGGAATAGCGCCAGTTCGTTCCATGCTCCACGGATTGGAACCCGATATCGGCGAATCGGCATGTCCGAACCCAGTATGGTTATCGTGGTCAACGGCATTGGTGCCATCATATTGCGTATTTTCCAATCGGGTGATAAGCCTCTCATCTTCCTCCCCGAATTCGCCACCCATTAATGTTGGCTCTCCGACGACCATTACATCTTGAGAAGAAAGGGAGAAGCTGGGTCCTGATGGCGACCTCTTTTGATTTGCGACAGGTGGGGTGTTTGCGTTATTGCCGCCTCCGGAATTGGATCCTTTTCTTTTGCGACGCTTGTTTGGCGGTCTTTGAGGGTCCTTTTTCCCGGGAGGCGCCACCATTCTTTGCCATTTTTGAAATAAAGTTGTCTTTAAGCAATCACGCGGACTAAGTGCATATGCCTTGTGGCGTGACATAAGTTCCTGCATTGGCTCCAGGATAACACATAAACGCAGGTAGTTTAGTGTCGAATTTGTTATTCCAGCCCGAGTTATATTCTTTGTTATCTGATCCATAAGCATGGGATCGGGAGGAAGGGATGTGCCAATAACCGATCTAGGAATTAGTTCACGATGTCCTTTAATAGTCATATGCCATGATTTGATTCTCATGTAGTCATCATACATAAACTCTAGAATTAATCTTGCATCCGCACATACTTTTGTGAAAAATGGTTTTCCATGCTGTGTTATAACTGTGCACTGATCGCAATCCAATGTAATAGATGTGTTATGGAACGATTCCTTAGCATGTTTGAGCTGAAAGTACAAATCGGAGACACCGCCCTCAAAGATGCTTCGGAAGAAGCGAGGAACAAGTGTTCGTCCAATCGTATATCTTTTGGGGCCATCTTCCAAGCAAAACAAGATTGTTAATCTCGCGTCGTCCTCGAAGAACTCTGTTGTAAATGAATCCCACCAGCAATTATCGCTGTCTTCATTGCGCTGTTGAAGGCGTTTGTTAAGTTCAAACACCCGATGCTCCGTGTGACTGAAGTATGAATTATGTCTTCTAAAGCCTTGGTCAATTCGATCCATCTGCTGGGGACCCCCCATCATGGGATGATTTCCGCCATGACCGAATGGAGACGCCGGCGGCATGGGATTGAACTGCCCACCAACTCCAAAAACTGTTGGCGATGAAAAGTGGCCCGCTTGTCCACTGTTGAACGGTGTACCTGAACTCGCGGGCCGACTAAATTGGCCCAAACCTGATGATGGTGAGCCAAATGGTCCACCAACTGGTCCGTTGAAATTAGCTGATGCCTGTGACTGTGAATAGTTTCCCTGTATATTTTGCGCACCAACTCCAACTGGACCAGGGGTGGATGAGCCCGATGGGGCTGGCGATGATATATATTGCGGAGTATTTGATCCGGGTTGATTAGTATTTTGAAATACTAGAGACTGATTACCAGCTGGTGATGATTGTCCACCTTGTGGATATTGATTACCGCTCGAATTATATGGTAGTCCTCCTTGGGGAAATCCACTTTGATTGCTGGCGTCCGGATTGAGAGACGATGAATTTGTGGAAGGCAACATAGCTGAGCCTTCTGAAACACCTTTCCAGCTGCCCTCGTCAATATTCGACTGAGAAGACATCGTGTTTCCAGTATTTAAACCTCTACGATTCATCCCTATTGCAATTCTTTTGATAACATCCGTTTTGATCTAAAATACATGAGAATCAATATAAGAAAAAAGTCTATTTATGTACTTATTGCTAACGAAACGATCAAACTTAACAAACTAATACGATTTATTATAATCACTATAGACAAATATTGTATATTCACCTGTCAACTATTTTTATTGACGTACTATAAAATTATAATAAAATAATCAAGCCCACAAGCAATTATGTATCTACTATCCAGCAGAAATAATCGAAGTCGTTTCGATAAAATTGTTATCGATTTTAAGAGCCATTAAAATATGTATATCTACATGAAATGTTGACCGTCAAGTTATCATCACTTTTGTTACAACGGAATGGAACATTATTAAATATTACACATTAATATATATTCGCAGCAAACCAACTTTTGCATGATTCGGTGTGTTCGAAATAAAAAGTAAAACCAACAACGGACTCGTTAGACATGCTTCTAAAGAATTTAATACAATCAAATCAAGTTCTTTATCGATAAGCTCTTTTGCTGAATCGCAACTGAGCAATGCAAAAACATTTTCATAACCACAACTACCTTTTACTAGCTGATACTGCATACTTCAAATTTTCAATTACTTATGTTCAACTAATCTTGGTTTACGTTAAAACATTATAAATAAATAAAAATATTTGGCACTTAGTATAGTTTAGTATAATTTAAGACGCTTAATGAAAGTAACATCGGAATTTTAAAGTAAGCATCACCAAACCACTTCTTGTGTAAGAGCGCATTAAAACTGTGTAATAATGCCGAGTGTCTAAGCTTGACTTCATTAAACCTATAATTTTATCTTTGAATTCAAAGCAGCATACTATTATGCCTACATTTATGTAGACTTGGAGATTCTTAAGATTTTTAGGCATGTGAACCTGGTATTTCAAAAATGTCATTACCATTATATAATTATTTCAAGTTTAGGAGTTGAGTGTAACGTATTTTAAAGTCGTGAGAGTTGCATCTCCCACGATTTCTGTTTAAAAAAATACGAAGGTATAGGAAAAGTTTTAGAAAAGCTTCTTTCAACACTTTGGGCTAAATCAGAATATAAAAATAAAAAAAGAGTCAAGAAACATCATTTGGAATCTAACGACAAATTTGGACGTGATGAAAATAATAAATTATTCAATTAAGATATCAGCACAAAAGATCCTTTAAAATAAATGTACACGAAATTACACTATATTGATTGGCAAATGCATATTCAATGCAGGTATATATGAATCATGCAATATAATAGGTTCTAATGTAACACTTAATTGTTAATAGTCGAACCTATACGTCAATGAAATATATATATGTGAGAGAAAATACTATATATGTTGAAATAAAAACTTAATAATGTACTTTGACTAATCACTAGTTTGACATTCGACCGAGAAGGCCTTACGTTTTAAAGTCTAAAGCAATGAAGTGCATACACAAAAGCAAGTTATATTTATTCGTAAGTATGCCTCTTATAAGTAGTATACGAATATACGAATATATATGTACGTATATATCTTGATTCCCAAGTATAAAAGCAAACCTCATTGAAGTCTTCGTCAGTTCGTTAAAGTTATTTCACTACAACACTACAACTTGTTGTTTGCTGCACTAAAGTTGAATTATCATTTTAGTAAGTTGCTTTTACTATTTGTTATTCAAATTCGATTCACTTCGATTTGCATTACAATTAATCTTTTGTGATCTGTTGTTTGTCTATCTATTTACAATAATAATACACTAAGTAGGTCTTAAGCCATTAATGATACTAAGTGGAAGGAAAATTTTATTATTATTATTATTTTTTACACAAGTTTGTTATTATACTTGATTTGATAGCTAGCCTTGACTCTATTTAATTATTTGTTTATCAAACAACTTGAATCATTGATCCATAATTAGTAAAGTAAACAAGATTCGCATCAATAGTTTTTGAAAAATGAACGGAAGCTTTTGACCTTGAATTCTTTAAAGGAGACCATCAACCATAATTTAAAGTTGCCATTTCATCGCCTGACTTCTCCATTACTATAAATCCAACTAAAACTCAATTTTCTCGTAAGAAAAGTCTTTGAAAGTGTTATAATTGTGGCGTGATGTGTCGGTACTGATTGGTGTCAGCGTTGCATTTCCTTTGAATCAAATAAGGAATATGCATTTGGTGGCAGCTATCAGTATAACAGTATTACAGAAATCGAGTTCGTGTCTTAAGTTATCCATTATTAACAGTCGAACACACAGCTTGAGTGACCATATTTCAATATTAGAAATAAGTCTTCTAGTTATAAAGCGTCATATAACAGTTTTAATTATTGTATTTAGAATTTTGTTTTATTTATTTAGAGATTTGTAAAGATTTTTCTTTTTATATGTGTATTTATATTTAACACATGTCATACATTTTTCTTTGCAGATATTTTCAAAATGAAGGCCGCTTTTTTGTTAGTAGCCCTGGCAATAGTATTTGTTGCAGCTGAAGAGAAATACACTACGAAATACGATAATATCGATGTTGATGAAATTTTAAAATCCGAACGACTATTTACCAACTATTTCAAATGTCTCGTCGATACGGGCAAGTGCACTCCCGAAGGCCGCGAGCTTAAGAAATCGCTGCCTGATGCCCTAAAAACGGAATGCAGCAAGTGTAGCGAAAAACAAAAGGCAAACACCGACAAAGTTATACGCTTTATTATCGATAATAAGCCAGCTGAGTGGAAGGAATTGCAGGCTAAATATGATCCCGAAGAGACTTACATTAAGCGCTACAAAGCTCAGGCTTCTGAAGCCGGAATCAAAATTTAAAGAAAAACTATCCTCTTATTCTCCTAGCAAATGTAATCAAAAACGATAATCTGTATTAAAGTGTGACAATGTTTTATCGATTATAATAAAACCTATTATATATATGTAAATATACGGACATTTAAAAGAATGTTATTTTTTGCAAGGGGATTCCCCTACCCGATATATTCCACGTTCTCAGAGGAGCTTACGAAACTATTCCCAAGTGATTCAAAATCAATTTCCGAGTATTATTTTTTAATTACATATATTTAACTTTTTTTAAAAGTATTAGTATTAGTATTATTTAGTTAAAGAATTTGAAGTTTGTATTGTGTCCCCAGACTCCAAATGCTTTATAAGACGATATAAAGCGGCGGCTTCTTTAATTTTACTAAATCCCACGCAGAACGCTTCAATTTCAATAAAGAGTTCCTGAAATATAAAATACAAAGTTGTTAATGCAGATCATAAATTATTAAAATCAATATTACCTTAACATTTATAATCTTGTTTCGAATCAACGATTGAAGAAATACACAAACTAATCGCACCAAACGTGACTGCATGTATTTATCTTTAACAGTTTCACATGTGGAAATGCAATTACTAATATATAAATGGATGAATTCAGTCGGTAAGGGGCACGATGTTGTCAATCTGCAATATAAAATGAATAAAATATAGAACATAAAGTTCAAATAATTTTACACTCACCTATTAACAACCTCCATTGAATGTAAAGTTATATCCATATTGACCAATATGTTAAAATATTCCGTTATATCGGTGTTCAGCATAAGCCTTAAGAGGATTTCTATTGAAATTAGCGGATTGTTCTCAACCAATTGCGGAAGCTGTAATTATGGTAATCATATAGTATAGGGATATAAATGTTAATTATAAAATACATACTTTAGCTGGTGTCAATCCATACTGGTGTGCAATATTTCGATTTTGCTTTAGTAAATCGTCAAAGAGAATTTGTTGATCTTGCAGACTCAGAGGCTGAATAAACGCTTGTTCAATTAGGAGCTTTGTGTTGGGTGTTACATAATTGGATTTGTCATATAAGACACTCAGATCTTTGTTGCTAGACTGGTTGATCCACAAGAGCTCATCCTCAAAGTCCATCAACGGTGGAGCGATCGACAAAAACATTTTTATATAATCAATTTAAACTTTAAGATCTAGAATTCCACAGATTTGTAAACAATTTAGTTTTCCTGTTCAATTTTCACCGGCCAGAACTCTGCAATGAGCAATAAAGACATATTAAAGAAGCGCTTAAACTATTTTACATTATTTACACATCAGAGTTACCCATAAAACACATATGCATGTGTTTTTCTTTCGACATACACAATGCCACAGGTTGTACAACTAGACTAAAATTTCAAGTTCGTTTAACTGACACCTAACTTAATCTAATGTAACTATAAGAAATGCACATTAAATTGCACTTTATTTTACTTTGCCGATGATATTCGCGTGGGACTGAAATTCCTCGACAAATAAAGTCGTTTTTTATCTAATCACTTAAATTGCAATTTTTCATAAGACAGAATTCGTATTTACCATATTTCAAAAATTTGCATACAACATGAATTTAGCAAGTCGTCGCAGTTAGAAAAGAGTTATTATTTCAAGTATTTTATTTTGTTTTTATTTATTAGCACAAACTAGAGGTGTGCAGGTGTTTTCGATATTAATCTGAGAAAGTATTCCATTTGTCATCGATTAATATGTGTGATTTTGCGTTTGCACTAATAGCAAAAAATAAGTAAAGTTGCATTAACTTACACGATAAAAACACGGTCATACATAGCATTAATTATAAACATCACAAATACTCCAAATGTAGAAAAAGGAAAGACATTCATTAATATCCACAAAAAATATTATTACCGCAAAATAACTTTATATTTACATATTTAGTAATTCCTCATATACCGCGTTTCACATCAGAGTATAGTTAAATTTGGTGGCGACTTCTTTCATGTTAAACTTTAAATCATTCTTCAGTGAATTGCTTCTTTGAATATAGCTCTTTTTAATATTCCAAAACAGAAAAATAATTTTATATCGATAAGTATCATATCGAAAAACGTGAATTATTCAGTTGTGAACATCAGTAAAAATCACGAGTGAACCGAATTTGGAATGCTCAGTTTCGTGAATGGTTCTTTCGCACATTGACGACTTCAACCCTTGAACCTCCTCGTATGAAACTTTGTTATTATCAAGAAATATAAGTAAAAGTTATGAACAGAGGTTAATACCTAAATTTGTAAGTAATAAAATATTGTTAAACAATGGCGCCAAATGTATCGGTACCCGTGGAACGCTACGAGCCTAGTAGCATTGGTGTAAATGCTATTCTCTTGGGCCCGCCAGGCTCTGGCAAAGGAACACAGGTGGGTAAAATATTATATAATATAACAAAGTGACTAGCCGCACAGATATTGATAACGTACATTAACATATATGAGATATACGTGAATATATTCATTCATACATGTTTATATACTTTTAATAGAAAGTTTCTTTTGAAAGAGAAATTCAAATGCTTTCTCAGCGGCTTTGCTAAAAATGTCTGGGTAAAAATATAAAAAATCACGATAATGCGGTTATATAGTCAAGAGCACTTTGCTTCGAGACAATCCGTACCCAGCTCTGAGACACGCCAATATGAACATACATAGTCGCACATACAAACACATGTACACATAAACACATGCTTAAACATATCCAAATACATGGAATACATAAAATCAGGCACGTTGCAAGCTTTCTTCCCTGACCTCTGACCTTACGCTATTGAAGAAAGGTTGTGACCTTCATGTTATTATTGAAGAACGATTTTTTGAAAAGCTTTTATTCATTAACCGATCGTAGCGAAATTGTAGGTTAACAAAATACGTACTTTGCGTGTATGTACATATATATATTTAGTTGGCTTCCGATACCACGCGCAGATAATGCTATTTCTAATTGGCTCTAGAAAGATTCGTTCTTATCTATTAATTTATTCACAAACCCATATACAGTTGGTCAAGTAATTGTTTGGACAAAATTAAAAATTCACATAATTGATTTATATTTAAAATAATAAATTAGTCAAAACTTTTGCTTGACGACTAACTGTACATATATAAGGCTTATTGTGCTGACTAACTGACTGATTGGCAATTAACGAATAGTCAAAGAAAAAACACCGTAATACTTTCCATATCTTTATCAAAATGTATGTAATAAAATGCTTAATTTATTGCTCTTGCTAGGCCCCCATGCTAAAAGAAAAGTTTTGTGTGTGTCATTTATCAACTGGGGATATGCTGCGTGCAGAAATTTCATCTGGATCTAAGCTTGGTGCCGAGTTGAAAAAGGTGATGGATGAAGGAAAGCTTGTCTCCGATGAGCTTGTTGTGGACATGATTGATTCTAATCTGGATAAACCCGAATGCAAGAACGGATTTCTTTTGGACGGATTTCCTAGGACTGTTGTACAAGCTGAAAAGGTAATTTTTTCTTGTTTGATCTGAATCTATGAAGTATTAAATCCATGATATTTTTTATGTTTAGCTCGATAAGTTGTTGGACAAGAGAAAGACAGGCTTGGATGCCGTTATTGAATTTGCTATAGATGACAGCTTGTTGGTAAGGAGAATAACCGGTCGGTTAATTCATCAAGCAAGTGGAAGATCATATCATGAAGAGTTTGCCCCACCGAAAGTTTCAATGAAAGATGATGTAAGTGTTTCGAATTTCTATGCTATATTCAATGTTCTAAGATCTAAAGTTTCCAACAGATTACTGGTGAGCCTTTAATGAAGCGAAGTGACGATAATGCTGAGGCCCTTAAAAAACGATTGGAAGCCTATCACAAGCAAACCAGACCCTTAGTTGATTACTATGGACTAAGAGGATTACATTTTAAAGTTGATGCTGCCAAAAGTTCGAGCGATGTCTTTTCAAAAATTGACTCAATTTTCCTACGCAAATGCTCTCTGAAAGATAAGTTGTAATTCGGTGAACTATTAACTAATACCGCTAGTTTTGATACTGCCTGTTATTTCATTTTGATAATAAAATAATAGTTGAATTTTGAATGTATTTATGAACAGTTGACGAGGTATAAATAACAAATGGCATTACACAATTTCATTGTACAGTTACGGTTAAATACGGGTTTATAAACTATTCCAATAATTAATATTTTTGTAAATTTCACTAACTCTGGCAATAAATAACAATCTGAATTATTGAAATTTTAAACTATTATCACTTGAAAGTTAATTACAAATTAACTTTGGGAGTTTCGTAATATATTACCTTCGGTTTACTTATAATAGGATTTAATTTTCTTATTGTCCAAAAGTATAGTTTCCAGATTAATTTTAATTTTTTTGATGTGTTTTTTTATTTATTGATTGGTAAGCGTTAGTTTTTCGAGTTTACTTAATTGTGAAAATTTTAAAGCACAGCACAAACTCAAAAAAAAATACAGACCAAAAAACGAAATTACATTTCGATTCGATATTTTTAGGACAATTGTTTAAAGTCGAACGATATTTATTTAATCGGCTGCACGAACAATTTGGTTTCGTCTATATATCGATATATAAACATCGATAATTGCATTATAATTGCTAAAAAATGGGAGATTTTGCTGCAATATGGTCCGACTTGCTAAAAATATTTCCAATTTTAAATAGCGAAGTAAGTAGTGAATATCTGATTACAGGTATCTTTGATTGTATATAAATACAATGTTGTAGGTTACTTATCCGATTCAAGACATTGACAAAGAGGCCTTTGAAAATGTTTACCGGCATCTTAATAGCATGGGAAGCTTGGAAACTTTTACAGCCATATTGGATTTGGAAGTGCAATCAACAATACGAAATATACTTGCTCCCAAATTTTGGAAACATTTGTCATCTGACTTTGGACCAAAAGACCAAATAGACCAAGTTTTAACAATCGCTGATATTACAGCTAAGGATGGATTGTTTTCCAAATTTATTGATGCAGTTAACGAACTGTACGATGGATATCAATGCATTCTGCAGATGCAACCACGTCTACTGAGTCTGAATGAGTGCGCAGTTTCATCTTCACACGTGGAGAACATTATATCGACTCTGCGGAATACATTGCTAGCGCGATTGCCGCCAACATTCAATAGCTATGTTAGCGACTTTTACTGTGTTCACTATCGCCTATTTACGAAGGACTCGATTCTTGCATCGACTACAATCGGTGGGTAAAATTACATGTGTACATGTGCAACCCATTAAATTGTAGTGTAAAGTATTTAAATGCTGGATTATCTTCTAGATTCTGAAGTATTTAGTGAACTTCCCTGTGGTGGCTGCAATTACGATCAGGATCAATGTTGTTGCCAAAAGCTTACGGAAATGGTGAACTCGACAAATAGGAAACTCCTGGAGATGCGATTAATAGATCGCTTGGCAGGAAGTGCGTTGACAGCTTTAATCAAGCTGAAGATCAAGGAGCACATCAACGACACGTGCCTTGGAATCTTTGATAGAAGCCACCTAAAGCAGCTCGAAACGGTAATAATTATTAAAATAAATTAATTTGAGAAGTTCAATATATTTTTATTTTCAGTGGATCAACGATGTGGTTATGACTTGGCTAACTAGCATATTTACAGAATGGAGATCAGGGAATGAAATGTCTCAGGAACAAATTCCCGAATCTGTGCAAGCATTCAAAGTTAAATTGACATATTTTATGTATGAAACTTTTGCACAAAACGTCATTAGCCAGTTTTTCAGTATAATCATAGGTAAGTTGAATGATATAAGCAAAAACTGAGCATGACAGTCTTGAGTTGAATATATTTCTTTTTTAGACTATCCAGATTCTACACCGGCTATAGAGGACTTGAAGATCTGTATGGAAAAAATAGATATGAGAATTTATTTGACTGAATCTTTGAGAAGTGCCTTGGAGGCAAGAATCTTACATCCCGGAGTTAACACTATGGACATATTAACAGGATACGTTGCTGCAATTAAAGCTATTCGCCATCTGGATAACACTGGAGTAATATTAGAAATAGTTACGGCTCCTATTAAGGATTACTTACGTAAACGTAACGATACGGTCAGACGAGTTGTGACTAGTCTCACAGAAGAAGGACCAACGGATCTCTCTGAGGAGTTGGCAAAGGGAGAGCTCATAAAGGATGGCAAAGACTCTGGTCTCAATGAATACAGCAATTGGGAAAATTGGGAACCGGATCCATTCGGTATTGATCCTGATGTTTTGCAGATTAATAGCTCGAAAATAATTAGATCTGCCGATATTATATCGATGGTAGTTGATATATATGGAAGTAAAGAGCTATTTATGGTTGAGTATCGCAATTTAATGGCTGATCGTCTTCTATCGCAACTTGATTTCAACTCAGAAAAAGAGATTCGAAATCTTGAATTGTTGAAAATTCGATTTGGTGAATCACTTTTGCATAGCTGTGAAGTGATGCTGAAAGATGTTACCGATTCAAAGCGAATCAACTCTCACATTCATGGAGACAGCACCTTTAACGAGAGTAAGTTGTATTAAATCATATTTAGATTCACTATATTAAATATATTTTCATTAAGGTCCATTGTTTGACATATCATCGTTGATAATCTCTGCACAGTTCTGGCCGTCATTCAATAAGGAGAGTTTACAGTTGCCCGAGGAGCTGGAAAATGAATTTAAAAAGTTCACAAAAGCATACGAGTCGTACAAGGGAAACCGTACACTCAATTGGCGCACAGTCACGGGACGTGTCAACATTGTCATCGAGATCGGCGAAAGAGTTATGGAGATGACGGTGCCGCCTACGCAAGCTGTAATCATTTATCACTTTCAGAATAAAAGTTTGTATATATACTGCTTAATTTTGAAATAGCTTCATTAAATATATTATATTTTCCAATAGGTGAATGGACCCTGGAGGAACTTAGTAGCCTTATCAAAGTTCCGCCGTCTGCACTAAGACGGCGTATAAGTTTTTGGCAAAATCACGGCTTGATTTCAGAAACTGAGCCCGGAGTTTTTACATTATTAGAGGAGGAATCTGAAAAAATTGAATTCGAAGAGATGAATATAACAGACGCCGACGAAGAGGATTTGGAATCCGCCATGGCATCTGCCAGTGATCAAAGAGAAGAAGAGCTGCAAGTAAGTAATATTAATAATTTGAAAACCAAAGCAGTTTTTTAATATTTACTGCTTTTTAGGTGTTTTGGTCGTATATTGTTGGCATGCTAACAAACTTAGATTCAATGCCGATTGATCGAATTCATCAGATGCTTAAATTATTTGCTTCGCATAGCGGAGGAGTTGAGTTCACCCAAGAAGAGTTGAAACATTTTCTGCAGCGAAAAGTCCGTGAACATAAGCTGTTGTTTTCAGGAGGAGTTTATCAGTTGGCCAAATAAATCTTTTGAACCAGTTTATCTTAGATGTAGCTGCAGTATTATATTTTATTTTTTATACTTTAACTCCCCAACTTTGAAATGGAATACGTTGCTTCGCTATAATTTCGAGAATGTATAGAAACGCATTAAGAAAAATGTTATGTTTTACAACGGAATTTATTATATGAATACATGAATTTATGTGTATTTTTTGTATCATTCGGGAATGCGTGTATTACAATTGCCATGGTACATTTTAATAACGCCTTCGCAACGAAAGTATGCATCAAATATGTTACTATAACCGTGATCCTTCCACCACGTGCAGAGCTGTCTATTCCATATACAGTCTAATCTGTATATTAGATTTGGGTACTCGTATCCGAGTAGTGTAAAAAAATCCTGGTCTCCTAGGTGACCCTTGAATGAGTATTTATCTACTAGTCTATGCACTTCATATTGTGTGAGCACCTCTGAATACGTTTTCGAATCTCTAATACGATTTAAAAGCATAAGTACTACACCAGAATTAAGGCCAGGGTAACCATGATGCTCATGAAGGCGATTAGCTACCAGTTTATTCTTATTATTCTTAACTAATTGCATTGGATGATACGGATTCCCGAAATTCGATTTTGGGAATCGTACACGATAGCGATAGAGTATATGTCTATACACAGGTGTTAGTTCAGGTGCAAGCCCATAAAGTTGATGCGGCAAAAAGCGATCAAATTCAGCAAATAATAATCGAACATCTGAACGGAAAACAATATCACAATCAAAAAGAATAGCACGATTTATACTAATATCCGCAATGCGATGCAAGCCAAGGGATAAAAAGAAAAGCGAATCACTATAATAGGAATTGGGCATAGAGCTAAAATATGGCGAAAGTTTGGCAGTTATATCCTGTATAATGTTGGAACATATCTGCACGTCATACATTGTGTATATCACTATTCTCCGAAATCTACGTATCTTCCTCTGCAGTATGTCCAGTACTGACATTTCGCTCTCCTTATCCGTTATTATGTGCAAATGCAATTGCGCATTGGTATGCTTAAATAAACTATGTGCAAAAAGATCGAACTTCATTTGAAGTCGATAGTTCTCTCTAGTATATATAACAAATATATTGTAGTCCGATGAGGATGTTTTCATATGCGAACTCAAGTTTAAGTGGACAGAAGAATAGTTTAACAGATATTGCACTGGCCTTAAGCTTGGATAATTCGATGTACTTAATGTTTGTTCATTTTGCGGATAACTTGTCTCCAATTTTGCAACGTTTGTTATCTCCGTAAGCCGGCTTGACAGAAATACCGAGAATATTTTATTTCGAAATAGCTGGTCCGTATAGGCAAAGATGATGAGAACACAAATGCAAATAAGTGCTACTGATATCGCCAGTTTTTTCTGCCACCGACATCGAAACATCCACCTTTTAGGGGTTTGACGTACTGCACTTCTACGGTTTACAATTAAGGTCACATTCTCGTGTTCTTCCAGCAATTGAGACTTGCACTCCATGTTGAGATTGGCCGGATAGGTTTTATATTTCCGACTGATATTGTAGAGAGCGTACTTGGTCATTTTATGTTCGGAAAGCTCAACTGCACCTGTCATAATAACAATTTTAAATAAACACGCAATCATAATTATAATCGCACATACATACATACACATACATAAGTCCCCATTCAGAAGTCCATAAGTGCACATTTAAGTTCGCTCCAAATCAAATAACATACATATTAATACATTGCACTAAAATACACTGAATGGAAACTTTAGAAATAAAATAACAAAATACATTTTTGTTTAAATAATAGTTAATTTTTTCATCAACATTTTTGATCAATAAACTTTCAATCAGGGTTGCAAAGCAATCGATGGTCCAATCAATGGTGGCGATATATAAATATATAAATATCGCCACCATCGTACTGTTTTCCATCATCGATAGTTATTGCCGACTAAAGTATCGATGAGAGAAATCGACCAACGAGATATGGCAGTTCGAAATATTCCCGCGAAAATATGGCTACAAAAACGATTGATCATCGACCGAAGACCCTTTATATATTAAGCCAATATCTATATAATAAATAATTAAGTGAATATGGTTTCATAAATAAGTGAACAGTTAAGTTAATTAAGTTATACGACAGTGTAATTTTATTATATATCTTGTGTTTTCAGTGATACATTTGACAGCCAATTTAATAGCACTTGAAAAAAAGGTATCTCATTTATTATTTGTTTTTTTCTAATTGATTAACCAAAATACAGATTAAATGGCATATTAACATTTGTTATTTTTTTGTTTTGTTTTTTTTTTTGTCGAAATTGTTCTAAAACGTTGTAAGCAACTCCTCTTGAATGCTATTTGAGCGAAGGAGCTGAGAAGGTGTTGGTCCGCCCTCGATTGAAATCATTGGCTTTGATGATGTGGAGGCTTTAGTTTTATATTCATGATATTCCTCATAGAAATTCTGTGAAAAGGATCAAATAATTGTAAATAACGAAATATACGTTGTTATAAATGTTACCTTCAAACGGCATCCCAGGAAAATGGCGCGTTCGCGCTTTCTAACCATATAATCAGAGGACATTAACCATCTGTGCTCCAGGCAGTCATCTGTGTACGGTCTCTTCCTGCAATGATTGGCAATTATTAATATTAGCACTGGCACAATTAAAAGCAAACTTACGTTGGATGACGTTTGAATAATTGCATAATGAATCGTGTTGCTTCCGGAGTAACTTCCTTGAATAGATTTTCGAAACGGTATCGGACAAAGGATATATTCTGCTGGGTTTCGTATTCGTCGTTGCCGCGGAATGGACTGCAGCCCGATAAAAGCAAATAAGTAAGCACGCCCAGCGACCAGATGTCACTTTGTGGGAAGACCGGCTCATCATTGAGCATCTCTGGTGGCTGGAAGTCCAACATGCCGCACGGCGTTATCTTGACTCCCAGTTTATTCACTTTCTTCGCAGCACCAAAGTCGACTAGCTTGACTTGAATGGATCGAACCGATGCCATTACCACATTATCTGGCTGAATATTGAGATGGCAATATCCACGCCAGTGCAGGTACTGCAGGGCGTCCAACAGTTGACTGATCACGCCCGCGACCATTTGTTCGGAGTACTCATGACGGCTGCTAAAGTATGTGAGTACATCAGCACCCTGCAGTTTTTCCATCACGAATATTGCGATTGGCACGTTCATCGGCTTGTAGGCTCCAAAGAGCGCTGGGATACGTTCATGTC
The DNA here is from genome assembly GCA_035043635.1 of Drosophila rellima. Classification (NCBI taxonomy): domain Eukaryota; kingdom Metazoa; phylum Arthropoda; class Insecta; order Diptera; family Drosophilidae; genus Drosophila; species Drosophila rellima. The sequence continues at coordinate 3,873,807 of JAWNMV010000236.1, read as the reverse complement.
TCAGAGTTTTGAAATTATCAAATTCGGCAACGATGGATTCTTCATTGTCATCCGTCACCTCAAAGATCTTGGCGACCACAACAGTGTCCGTTGATTTTTGGATACCCTTGACGATCGTGCTGAACTCGCCGCGTGCGATTTCAGATATGAAGCTATACTTGTCATTCACAGACGAATCGGTGACCCAAGTGGGTGGCTCTCTTTCACAGTGGTAGTCCGTGTGAACACGCTCTTCTTCGGGCACCACTTCCTGGCCCCTTTCCGTTAGCTGCTGCAAGTGCTTCATGGCCTTGGTGATGTGAACCTTGGGGGCTTCTGGTCCAGAAGTGGATGCATTAACTGGTATTCCCATCTCGCTCCAACCAATGCGATTCTTAGACGCAAGACGAATTTGATATTTGGTATTGGGTGCAAGTTCGTGTAAAAGATAAAACTCATGATCGATATTATCGGCAACGGTTGTCCAGGCATCACAGTTCTGCAGTTTATACTGCAGACTATAACACAAAACTGCCGAGTGTCCGTCATCGCGTGGTTGCTTCCATCTGAGAAGGATTTCGCTAGCGCTGGTCGCGGAGATTTCCGGGGAATCCGGGGCATCGGGCAGTGTTGCCACGACAATGCGACATCTGGCCATAGTTTGGCCGACCTTATTTCTAGCGACGGCCTTGTAGACGCCCACGTCAAAGTGCAACGCTGGTTCAAAGCGCAATATGGATCGACCATCCTCATCGAATGTGATCTTAATCCTCTTGCTCTCCGACAGCACCATATCGTTCTTAAACCATTGCACGCACGGCTTGGGATCCCCAACGGCAAAGCAATGAATATGCGCTGGCTTATTCTCGGTAATCGCAATGGTCTGCGGCTTCTCCCGGAAGAATGGTGGATAGCCCTCACGCTGAGTCTCGATCATTGCATTCGCTTCCGTGTATTCATCCAGACGCGGACCGAGTTCGGTGCGCAGACGTCGAATCGAATACGAATCGTTTGCAGAGTACATGCTAATTCGGCTACGCGTTCTCTCATCATCAATTTCCTCGTCCATGATATCAGTGAAGCGACGACGTTCGCGAATTACAGGAAGCTGTCAAATGTCAAATGTGGAATAACATTATTAAAATAAGGATAAGATATAAGTGCCTCAGCCATATTTGTGATTACTCACCGACCAATCAACTGAATCGTTTAGAGCAAATGACGGTGATCGCCTGTGGGCAACCTTCATGTATTCACGCAATCGCACCGGGAAGCTGACATCTCGTAGCTGCAGCAAATAGGTGTCAGGGCCGTATTGATAGCTGCATCAAAGAGGCACAAAATGGTTAAATGTTCTTGTTTAACAGCTCTCAGAGGGACTCACTGGCTTTCCGATTGTATGAGACCAAGCTCGTAATCGGGATGCAAGAATTTGGAAACCACTTCCTCGCGTTTAGCTCTCTTTCTGGGCTCGACCAAAGGCTCGGGCGTGCGTTCCGGCGTGTAGGCATGTCCACTTGGGTAGACCATTTTCGATGGATGCTGGAAGCAGCCGCTGAGACGGCGCCTGCGGAAGTAGTTCTTGCAGGCGGCATTGGCATACCAGTCCCTGAAGTGATCGTAGTAGTTCTTTAACCGATCGACACCAATTTGATAATCATGCTCGGTTGCTTGGCGATCAAGCATAAAGAACCACGGATGCTTCAATGCTGTCTTCACATCCATGCGCTCCTCCGGACTGTAGAGCAATAGTCGGCTTATGAAATCACGACCATCCTCGGATATATTTGTCCATATGGTGTCCTTGAAGTCCCAACGACCCTCACGAATCTTGGTCAAAGTCTCCCGATCATCCGCACCAAGGAAGGGATTTCGGCCGCCAAGCAGCACATAGGTGATCAAGCCAACCGACCACATGTCATGCGAAAAGTTGACGCCTTCCTTATTGACCACTTCCGGGGACACAAACTCGGGCATTCCATAATCCAAGGTGGACAAATTGTGTTTGTTGATCTTGCGAGACAAACCAAAGTCAGACACTTTAATGTGATCGCTGCCAACGACTGAGATCAGCAGATCCTTGATCTGAAATAGTTACAAATATCGTAATTAGACTGTTTACTTATTTCAAACGTTATCTCTACCGTTAGCCCCATATGACCGACTCCCAGTTCATGCATATGCTCGAGTCCCCAAAGAGTTTGACGGATATAATTGGCAATATCTCGCTCGGTGTAATAATCGCGACGCAGCAAGTTATCCTTGATGAGTTCCCCGCCAGCGGCCAGCTCCATAACGAGAGTGATCTGTCGGTCAGTCTCGTAGGCATCGTAGGGACGTATGAGATTCTTATGATTGAACATATTCATAATGTCCAGTTCGTTCAACATAAATGGTCGCAACTCTGGCCTTCCATACATTATCTTGGCGGCATAATTGTCGCCAGTGGCGCGTTCCACGGCGTGATAGGTGATCCCTTGGGTGCCACGTCCGAGTTCATCGCCAATATCGTACTTATCTTCGTAGCGCAGTTGCTTGGATCGGACATAGGGATGTCTGCCGTATGTCTTGTAGATATATTGATCTTCGTTCTCCTCAATGTGCACGGTCACCGATGTGCTAATGGATCCAGCGATATTTCTTGCACTGACTGAGTATAATCCCCCGTCCTTGATTATAGAATCGTGTATGGAGAGCACATAGATGTCTGGATCGTAGGAGTTGATCTAATTCAATGGAGAGATAGCAAAAAAGAACGATAAGAAAATATGTGCAAATATGTTGACACTTACCTTAATGCGAGAAGAGTCGGCGACCAGTTTCCAGTCCTTATACCAATGCACCTCCGGCAATGGAATACCCGTAATCCGGGCCTCAATGCGTCCATTCTTGCGTGACATTATGAATGTCTCATCCGGCCTCTTGATGAACCGTGGATACTCGGCGATTTCCAGTCGCACTCGCTGCCTGGCCTCGCCGTGTTCATTTGTGGCCACTGCCTCATACCATCCCACATCCCGATCCAACATGCTGCATGATTGACTTTGTTATCTTTTAACTTCTCCAATGATTTAGTTATCCAACTAACCTGTTGATGAAGAGAGTCGCCTGTCCATTGCGGGTGTAGCTTTGATCGAATCTACCGCCAGATTCAATTTGCTTGTCGTTAAAGTAGTACGTCATCTTGGGCTTGGGATATCCATAGACAAACCACATCAGCTCCGTGTTGTGGCCCTTGACACCATAGGAAATGTCATTTTCACGCAGCAAAAATCTGCAAAGATAACCCAGAAATGTTGCTACATGAACTTAATTCTTTGATTTGGATCGAACTTACTGTGGAGATTGAGCAAGTCCATCATGGGGAGGTCGTTCAATATCAAAGTCCTTGGGGAAATAGGGCGAAGTTTCCGGTCTAAAGTCGGTGCCCGGTGGCAAATACGTGTATGTCTTCGCCGGCTCTGGTATGAGCTTTGACCTAGTAGAAATGAGGAATATGTTAAATAGTTTGGCTACAAGTTGCATTATTATATTCACCTGTAGGTTTGAGTGTACGGACTGGGATCGCTTACGCCAAACTTGTTTTCCACGCGTACTCTAAATCTATAATCCCTAAGCGGATCCAAGTTCTTAAGATCACACGCACAGCTACGAACTCCAGTTCTTATGGTACGCCAATCTCCCTCGGGTAAATCCATCATTTCGATCTAAGAACATAAGAAAATGGTTCGAGTACTCCATTTAACCCAGATAATTTGGCAGAATACCTGGTAGGTGACTGGATAACGGGGTGAAAGTGGCACGGATGGCTTCCAGGACAGACGCAGGCGACGGTCGGTCATGCGGGATATGATGGGACCATCGGGCAACGGAGGAGGAGCTCCGGATTTCTTGTACTGCTTGAAATCCGTGTACTGGTCTCCCAACGGACGTTGATGCGAATCCAACACTGAATTATATAAAAGATGTTAACATTTTCGAATGTTTTCAAAGAGAAAGATGAGTTTACCATCGTAAAATAGTTCAGCAGTGCAGGAATCGTCACCGTATGGATTATAAATACGGCAGGCATAGCGTCCGACATCGGCTTCCGTAACATTTTTCATTGTCAAGCGGAGCAGACCATTTGGTTCCTTGTCAAGTGTAATTCTATCGGACGGGAACAGTTTTTGATCATTCTTAAACCACTCGACGTCCGGCTCCGGATAGCCCGTGGCACAGGCCGTGAACTTGGCTGTCATTCCATCGAAGACATCGCAGTCTCCAATTTTCTTGAGGAATACTGGCGCTTCAGAGCGCATGTGCTTCTTACTATGAGAAGAGTTAAGAATTCAGTTTAAAATCAAGATCATCTTTGATTGAGGTACTTACATTTCGGTGACCAATTCAAGACGACCTTGGGTAATGTCCTTGCCCTCCTTGTTGGAGGCAATGCATTTGTATTCGCCCTGATCAGATTTTTGACAATCATTCACGATCAGCATGTGATGATCTCCATCGTTTTTGAACGTGTACTTGTCCGATAAGTTGATGGGTTTATTTTCAAAGAACCACGTGAGTTCTGGATAGGGTACGCCGGAGACAGTTACCGGAATAGTGGCATTGTTTCCAAAGATCTGCTGTTGATCGGATATCTTTTGGGTGAACACCGGCGCCTTGTACACTTTCCTAACATTTGCATTGCACGAAGATGTATCCTCGCCCAAGGGATTGGCCAGCAGGCAAGAATAGTTGCCCGAGTCGGAAGCTTCCACGGGTTTGATGGTTAGACCCACGTGCTTGCCGTCGCAGGTCATCAATAGTCGTTCGCTTGGGGCTAATAGAACTCCATCCTTGGACCACATTATCTCTGGCATTGGATTGGCAATGAATGGAGCTGATAGTACCATCTCCTGGCCTTCATCCGCATTCACATCGCGGAGTCCGGACACAAACTGCGGTAATTCTTCCGTTGCCGTTTCATCCGTTTTGGGAGCAACATATAGCTTGGCCTTTGAAGCAGTCGACCCCTCCGAATTTTGGGCAATCACCTCATACAATCCGGAATCCGATGGGGCTGTTTTGTCAACTACCAAACTGACTGTATTATCCGGATTCTCCACGATGGCAAAGTGTTTGTTATCGGGCGAAATCTCATGACCATTGTGGAACCATTGGAGCTTTGGTTTCGGATAGCCAACAACCTTGATATCCATCTTAACGGGAAAGCCTTCGACACTTGTAGCATCCTGGAGCTCAGCAATAAACGATGGCTTCGCCTCCCTGGCAATGACTTTCACCTCTGCCGCGCCCTCCTCTTCGCCTTCCTTGTTAATAATTTTACACTTGTATAGACCGGCATCTGCACCATCGACAGTATCAATGCTATATAGTTGAAATATATATAAATACTGATATAATTTATGCACGTTAATATAAAGTGTTTACCTCAAGCCAATTTGTCCATTGGGATTGTTAATGAAATTAATGGCCGAGCTGGGTCGCAGGAGCACTCCGTCCTTGTACCACTTGATTTCCGGAGCAGGAAAACCGGTGACCTGAGCGGACAATTTCAAAGGTTCTCCCACGACAACGGATTGACTTTCAACGGGTTTCAAGAACTTTGGCTGCATTTCATTAGCTGAAACGGGAGAAATAAAAAACCAACCAATCAAATCTTTTTTCTCTCTTTTGAGATATCAATTACGAATCTTAAACTTACGTTTCACAGCAACAGCACATAATGCTACCTTTTCTCCGTGTGGATTTGAAATGATTAGCTTATAGGCACCCGAGTCATTTGGTTGACAATTGTCGATTTCCAATTTGACCAAACCTTCAGGAGTGGTGGACAATTTTACACTGCAAAGTAGACGCAAAATAAAGATGGAAATGTAACAATTTGTGGAAACAACAAATTAATAGTGAAATATTTAAACTAGCGGTGGGTAATTACCTTTGACTGGGCTTAACCTCCTCACTGTCCTTGAACCATGCAACTGTTGGCAAAGGACTTCCGTCCACGGCGCATTCTAGGACGAGAGGTTCGCCCTGGACAACATCAAGAGCATTGTTGAGCTTCTTGACAAAGCTCGGAGCCAGCGATTGCAATGCCAATTGAAATGGTGCCTTGGTTTCGCCAACTTCGTTTTTCGCCACACAAGTGTACTTTTTGCAATAAATGAAATTTACAATTAATTTAAATTAATGCAAAAAGTAGATTTATGCTTACTGTGCCAGCGTCGCTGGTATTGAAATGGGCGATTTCAAAGACACTCTCCACCTGATCCGTTGATGCATCGGTTGTTGAGGTGCTGTACGCCTTTTGCTGGGTTAGACTATTAATGGCCTTCAGATCGATCGGCTTGTCGCCTTTAAGCCATTCAACGGATGGAGTCGGCACGCCATGAACCTTGACCTTCGTCGAGACGGGCTTAAAGTCATGAATCACTTGGTTCTCTGGTGGCACTATGAAGGTCGGCTTCTCAACTAAATTAATGTGTATTAGTTTAAACTATAATTTGAATTAATATTTAATAAGATTTACCAAGTACGTTCAAGCTAAACTGGCAATCGGATCTTCCTTCTGAGTTCACAGCCGTAATTGTATATTGGCCATCTTCGGATGGTACCACAGATTGGAATACAATTCTATATTTATCGCCATCAACATCTGCGATAACCTCACAGTTCTCGTTGTTGCAGAGGTTCTCATTTCCGCGTGTCCACGACACCTTTGGCTTCGGATTGGCAAGCACCAAGGCCTCGAAGCAGACAGTTTCTCCGGGCATGCACTTGTGATCCACCAAACCGGATATTTCTGGCTTGGCTAGAACGTCGATTGCTCCATTTGTTGTGAATTCTCCATGCTTGTTCTTAATCTTCAGCTCATAACGGCCAGAGTCTTTAATATCGGCTATAAAAGTAAAAAGTTAGTAAACTACATAAATAAACCTGTTTTTTACAACTTACCTTTTGCAATATTCAGAGTGCAAGTATACTGTTTCAATCCATGCTCTAAATCTTTAACCTCAGTTTTTAAGATAAGCGCTTCGGTTCCTTGAAGTGGCTTACCATCCTTAAACCAAAGGATTTCTGGCTTGGGATCAGCCGTAAATATTACGGTTTCATCGATGGTATCACCCTTCTTTAGTTTAAGATCCCGTAAGCCGCTCTTTGAAATTAGCAAAGGCTTGCGATACTCTGCTTCATCTGCGAATTTAAATTATTTGTAATATAACTAATAATTTTGTTTTTCATTAATTTCTTAAAGCATACTTGACAACGATAGGACTCCCTGATGACTCTTTTCGCCACATTTGTTCTTCATCACAACCTTGTATTCGCCGGCATCAGTAAGCTCCAATGACTTTACCTCCAGTTTGTAGTGATCCTGAAATATTTATGATATAGTGGATATGTGGAAATATAAATGATATAGTTGATGAGACATACCCCGTCGACGGAAAGCGCAAAATGATCGCTGGATTTAATAGGTTTCCCATCTTGATACCATAAAGCCTCTGGCTTTGGTATACCCGTCGCAATGACTTCATATTTAAGTGGTAGACTCTCGAAACTGTTGATTTGGAAAACATCACAGTGAACAATTTCGGGTAGCGCTGAAAGATAAATTGAATATTATCAATAAAATCCAATTTTACATGCATGTAGTCCATTCCATCCCACGTTAAATTTAAGTTAATAGTTGCACCCCATATTAGAAACATTCGTTCTATGTACAATTTTTACGATGATAACGTGCATCCTCTTATATTTAGGGCATTCGCACGAGTATTCAAAAATGCTGAAAAAGAGTTGGTTGGTAATATATTTAAAGCTATGTTTCTGGAAGCTTCGATAGTCTCTGAAGTGCCGACGATTGCTCATAAGTATTGGCTTAGCATTCCAAGCTTTTATAATTATTTTCAGATACTGTTGATACTTGTGGGCTTCAAACTGAAAAACCTTTACACTGAAAGAAGCTTATATATATTTTTTAGCAATTAGTAGCATATTTACATTTTGTACATTCAGTTAATTGTTTGGGAGTTATTGAATTGGTTATTACAAAAATGTGATTTATCTTAAGACATTTGGCAATCTTAAACAATAATGGGTTTTTGTGATTCGTTGAAGGACTAAATTCATTTTTTTTTAATTGTTTGGTAATCAAGCTATTTGATTTTCTGGTTTGTTCGTGCACTGGTTTAATTTTATCGATCTCCTAGTTCAGTTCGTTCACTGGCTTAAGTTCATGAAATGATGAACAAGCCAATCGATCCCTTAGTTCCGATCGTTGGTTCGATTTAGTTACAATATCTATTGTTTAGTTTGTCGTTGGAACTGTTTATGCATGCTAAACATCCTTGTCCTCAAGCGAGGGTAGTCACAGAAGTAAACAATATTTACAGGTAGAAAAAGACTATTTAAGTTTAAGTTTTCTAAATTACACTCTAGGTTTTCTTCAATTTTTAGGACTTGCATTCTTATTGATATTTCTAACTTTAAATAAAAGTTTCTTTCATTTTAGAGGCCAAGTGTATATATACAGAATTAATAAAAAGCAGGCTTCTTAATATCCACAAACATTAGTAGGGTATGCATGTATTTAAGGAAATGTATGTTTTACCCCCTTCTTCAGGTTGTTCTGTTGTAGCGAGCAATGTTTTTGTCACGGATTCTCCAACGGAAATATTGTCATGGGCTAAATTAAAGTTCCATTCATGTGTAAGAATGTGTAAATTTAGGATATTTGTAAAATATTATTGTAAAATTATTCGCAGAGTCCCGGAAGTTAAATATTATTGAGAAACTTACAACCCAGATATTTTAACTCACCAACATTGATTGTAGGAAATGGGTGTAAGAGATAAATATGGGGAAATTTAACATAAAACTCCAATATAAAGAATATTTTTGTTTTGAAATATATTTTTTAAGTTTTTATGCTTACTCAGAACCAGAACTTTGCAACTTGACGTTGTCTCTCCAATGAAATTAGCTGCCTTAACCTCATAAGTGCCAGCGTCTTCACTTTTTGCCAGATTCAAAGTAAGGTAATAATTTTCAATACGTTGAGAATCTCTTTTGATTTTGATGCGTGCATCTTCATGAATTTCATGTCCATTTTTAAACCTATTTATATCGAGATTCATCATTGTATTTATCCGTTATTATCTATCTTTTAATTTACCATTTAACTGTAGCGTCTGGGTTGCTATAAACCTCAACTTCCAAAGTCAAGGAACTGCCTTCTTGGACCTCAACGTCCTTGAGTGCCCTTCTTATTTTCGGTTTGCCTATGAATTATGAAAATAATCCAAATTTAAGAAGCTTTTATGTTTATTTTACAAATAATTAATACTCACAATTGACAGTCACCGTGCAGTTGTCCTCAAGCTTTCCGTAATCGTTCATGATTTTGCAACAATAATTTCCCTGCATGTTGGTTGCAACTTCAGTAAGGATCAACTTAAAGTTATTTCCATCCTGAACTTGCCGGAAATCGTTGCGCTTCTCGCAGATTTCGATGCCGTCAATAAACCACTTGATATGTGGCTGAGGATAGGCATCGATGCCAACAACGAGCTCGACATTTGAGTCTCCCTCCTTAACGGTAATGTTTTGCAACTTTTGTGTGAACTCTGGAGTACATTTCATCAGTAATTGAGTGCTGCTAGTCGCCGAGCCGTGCTCGTTGACCGCTTTGACGGAGTATTCGCCGGAATCGACGCGAGTGGCACCCGTAATCTTCAAGGTATACGTATTTCCGTCACAGTCGATCTTATATTTCTTGTCGGTCAACTTGATTTCGTTAGTATCATGATACCAGGTTAGCTTAGCCTCCGGGAATGCATCGACCCGTACGGACATCTGTACGTTCTCCTTCTCGCCATGAATGTATTCACTCTCAAAATGTTTTACAATAATTGGCTTTGATTTGACAGTGCAATTCCAGTACTCGGCAGTTTGACTGATCGTATTCGTGGCTTTAATCGAATAATTGCCAGATTGTGCTAGTTTTATATCAGAAATCTCAATAACAACTTTTTCCGAACTCTTGCCAATTGAGCTGGACGTAATTTTCACATTTTTCTCGCCGGAAACATCCTTGCCGTTATTGGTCACACTAATGTCTGGTTTTGGGAACCCTTCAATTTCTACCTCCATTTTGACCGTCTCCCCAGCCGAGCATGTTACATCCGTTACCTTCTTTATTTTCGGAGGAGCTGAAATTGTAGGGAGGTAAATATTAAGAATCTACTTGTGGGATTCCTCAAATCTCCCAGTCCCCACGTTTTCATTGAGCTAACTTTACCTTGAACAACCAGGCTTATTGAGCTCTCATCCTGACCGAGCTCATTTACAGCTTCAATGGTATATACTCCAGCGTCTTCAGTACTGATATTCTTAATAATCAGAGACATGCTCTCCTCATCCTCGTACATGAACTTGTGTCTGTCATCCACCTCAACAATTTCACCCTCATGCTTCCACAGCACGGCTGGCTTGGGGAAACCCTTGCATTGAAGTTCGAGTATCGCTGACCCACCGATACTTGTGTTTGCCTCGCGATGCTCGATCACCAGAGTGGGTTTCTCAGGCTCCCGGTTGAGGGTTTGAATGGCACCCTGAACGGAGAGCTCAGCGCTGCAGGATATATTTCCCGTTGTTGTTTGTGCCACACACGTATAAATGCCCGCATCTTCGGGCTTCACGTGCTGGAACACCAGAGCCAATGAGTCCTCGTCATCTCCGAAAAGTACCTTGAAACGTTCTTCGGGATCGAACTCTTCGCCATTTCGTTTCCATGAGAATATTGCTTTCTCGCCGGGTGGCAAGATTTGACCACTCAACGCCCCAAAGGGATTTCTAAAATCTACTCAAAAAAGAAATAGAAAACAAGTTAATAAAGTTTTTTTTTCAAATCACATCTACAAATATTCCCAAAAATGTACCAATAGTTGTGGCTGTGGCCTCACAGGCAGCTTCTCCGTGCTTATTAACTGCCTTGCACGAATAGACTCCGGCATCTTCCCTTTGAACGTCTTCAATGACTAGCTCATAGAAGCCTAGGTAATCCTTATCCCTAATAATCTGGATTCGATCATTGATCTCCAGAATTTCCACCTGATCTTTGTAGCTAAAATGAGATGTAATATAATAGAAAAAAGGGATTCCAACTTGACCTGAACATAAACACTTACAACTTGACTTTGGGCTTAGGATCGCCCAAGATTTTAATCATGAAGCGAAACAGAGTATTTTCAATCATTTCCGCATCCTTTAAGCTAACAAGAAATGCTGGCGGTACATTAGTTTTAGTCTCGTCAAGGCCAGATGCTGTAAGATTTTAACAAAATGTCTTAAGAAAACATAAAATAATCAATTAGTTTAAGTAATTCTCACCTTGGCCAACTGCAAGCTGTGCAGTGACAGTCGTTGTTTCAGATGCCGTCTGGGCACGAACAGTGTATGTTCCAGAGTCACTCTCTCTGCCAATGATAGATCAAATTTGGAGTAACATTATGTTCAGATATTAAAAATTCTACCACACGCACTGTTTTTTTAGGAAAGCTTTTCTTTTTTATAGACGAGCTGTGTTCAAAAATGTGCCTTTCTCTTCCCGATTCATGCACAGAAACTAACCTGCAGTTCTTGATATCCAAGCGATACGAATTCATCGGAGCACTAGTTTGTACAATGCGATCCGCTAGACGATCGTCCAAGGGCTTGTTGTCCTTCAACCAAGAAACTAGTCCTGGCTGATCCTTGAACTGAATTTCAAAATGCGCAGTCTCGCCGCCTTCAAGATGGATTTAATAAACTGTTAGTCCGTGAATGCTAAACTCAACATCAGTTCACCTACATTCCACATGCACGCTTTTCAGCATCTTCACGACCACGGGCTTATCAATGGAGCGGGGCGGAGCGTCGTCCGTTCCTCGTCTTCCAGTACGCGACTCGGCGCGCGAAAAGGAGGCTCGGCTCTCGGCGCGGCTTTCGGCACGGCTCTCGGCGCGACTCTCGGCGCGACTGCTGGACAGAAGATGTGAGGAATGTGCCTCGATTCGATCCAAAGTGCTTCTCTCGCGTCTCGAACTTATGCCATACTGTTGCTTCTCTACAGTGCTGTCATAGGAGGTTCCTCTGTCGTTATCCCGGGACCTGCTAGTTTCTTTATTTTTGGTTGCACAGAAACAGAATGCAGAGTGATGGGAGATTTTAGATTAAAGCAAAAATAAAAAATTATAAGCTATGTTAACAGTACTCGTATTAGGAACAAGAGGAACTAATGAAGCAACATTACAAATGTGTTGACTGGGTTTAAGAATCATTCGACTGTTAAAAGTTAAATTACATTTGAAATAGTGGAGTACACAGATAGCATTCGATAGGAATGATAAATGCTTTAAAGATGAATGTTTCGAGGCATCTATTCGATATCAACACGTCTCTCTCACACATGGAAAACAAATACTTAACGGATGGAACAAGAAGTCTTAGTCAGTTTCAACTCTCTTCAACCTTTTTGAGCGTTGTTCACACTCATGTATTCGTAATTAGTACTTTTTTAACTTACTTTCGAGTCGCCGTCTGGAAGCCAGGGAGTACCCAGAATAGTTATCATCCATAACGCCAACGCTTTGGCCGCGGATCTCGAAATCGGCACTTGACTCTCTGAAATCGTCAGCAATAGACTCAGTATAATCGCCTTCGAGTTCGCATATATTTACAGGCTCTTCGACAATCTCATAGATTGGTCGTTTCTTTTTAATGGGCGGTGTAAAGATATGGATAAAATCGCGAGCTTTTGCTTTTTTTACAGTATCTTGGGCATAGTTGGTCGAGTCAGTTGATTTTAATACTGTACTTTTAATATTGCGTATTTTTTGCTTGGCATTGCGCAGCGATGTATCTGCACTTGATATGTCATAGATGCCCTCCAGAAAGTTCTGGGTCTTCTGCTCTAGACTTTCGGTATAGACATGGACGCGCTTGATGGTTGGCGGCAATCGAGGAGGCGGTGATGGTGGGCGTGCTTTAATAATTAGTATCTCTATGGTCGTTTCATACGCGATAAGCGGAAGCGGTTGAAAGAAGCCAGGCATTCGAACAAAATGAGGTGGTATGGGTGGTGGGGGAGGGCCTTGAGCTGAACGATCTCCACGATCGCCTTGACGATCGCCTCGATTGGCGATATTGGCCAGCTCATTATTCCATTGGGTTAATGAAGCTGAATCGGTAATATTAGTATAGTTAGAGAATCCCTGTCGCTTTTGGGAGTTTTGATTAATGCTATCGCTATCTTGGATTGGATTTTGATTTGATTCATTATAGCCAACGATATGCTGCAGTTCGATTGGCTTGTGCCTTTTTTGAGGTTGGAGTTGAATGCAATTTTGCGGTGCTTCATGGGTGCTAATTTGAATTATTGGAATTGAATCTGTCGCTTTGTTAGACTTGGGCTCTTCTTCTTTTTCTTCTTCTTTTGTATCCTTACCCTCGGTTATATTCTCTGTGCGAACGAGTATGTCGAGATTCTGAGTCTGAGATTCTTCCTCTGTTGTTATACTCTTCAGCTCTTCAGTTTTTCTGACACTATATTCTTTGGTTTCAATTGATTCCTCGGTTTTAGATTCTTTCGTTGTTGCTATGTCTAAACTTAAAGATTGTTTTGAGGATTCAAGGTGCACTACTGAAGGTTCTACCACCTCCACAATATTTTCTATTTTCGTTTCTCTTTCAATCTCTTTTTTAACTTTAGAGCTACTTTCGCTTTCCAATTTGTGATCAATCTTAATGGGAGTGGGCTTCTCAGGTACAGTATTCACTAAGACCTTCGATTGAGTAGGGTTCTGTTGATTCTGTTGGAGTTTGAATAATTCGATAGATTCCTTTTCAAACTTAAGCAGTTCTTGCTGTTCAAACTGAAGTCTCTCTTTCGTTTCCTTGCTTAAAAAGTAGTTTTCGGCAACGTCAGAAGGACGCGTACCAACATTTGGATCATGGGCTTCAATCTTTTGCGGCAGACGAAGGATTAATTCACATTCAGTATTTATATTCGTTGAATCGACTTTCAGATCATCTGCATTATGTTCTTGCAGTGCCACTTCGTGATTGATATATGAGCAAATTTCGTTGTACCAAATCAAATGACTTTCTTCATTGTGAGGCTTAATTGAAATTGGCAAATTTGAACTTTCGTCTGCTGGTGTTTTTGACGAGAGATGGATTTGTTTCTCATCTACTCTATGCTCAACATCACAAAGCGGAAGCTTGATGATATTTTGCAAAATGAATACGGATTTCTTGTCAGATATTTTTCGAACTTTCGTTATCAAAAGTCTTGACTTAAATAAAAAGCAATAACGATCGTGTGCTTTGCCTTCCTTATCTGTAAATGTGCACCACTCGTGGAGCAATAACCTGCCCAATTTATAAATGTTACCTCGATAACCCTCAATATTTGAAATGAATCTATTATCATATGCTCTACTAGGCACGCTAAGCATTAATTCTAACGCTCTCTCCAAGTCCCTAACATTTTCTTTCAAGCATTGCGATAATTTAATTAGATCCTGTAAATTAAAACAACAGTTAAAACAATTGAAATTATAGCATATGATCAAAATACACATATGAAAAATGATTTGTGATGTACTCGTATGATTGGAATGTAACACAGAAGTATAAATAGATAAAGTGTGTAGAATTAAATTCTATAATTGAACATATTCAAACCTTAAATAAAAGTTTATAGTCGTTTATTCTCTGAAGTGGTAGCTTAAGATGCTCAGATAGTAATTTATCGTCCCCAAGTTTTGATGATAGTTCCTGAAATGATAATATACCCTCAGTTATAATAGTTAAATAATAGTTGATAAGATCAAATTTAAATAATCGATTCCATTAACTTGTTGAATGAACTAGTCAAAAACAAAGGACTAGTTCCTTCGTTCAGCTCAAATAGTTTAGTTCACTAGCATCAAAAGCTCAATTTCGTTAAGAAAATATCATGTGCATGTATTTTCTCATGTCATCTTTGAAAAACGAAAATAATAAACAGAATATGAAGCAGCAACCGAGAGCGTCCCGAAGACACCTGTGAATTTATATGCACATTCTTACACACACACATACTATACATGCACAGCCGTACAGGCGCCACCTGTGAATATACTATATATGCAAGCCGTACTGGCGCCATCTTTTTTGTTTGTGTGTGTGTGTGATGTATGATTTGTCTGTTGACGATTTCATATGTATGTGTAGATGTGAAAGTGACAGCGTTAATAAATTGTAATCTGGTTGCAGGGTAGCGTTTAGTCTAGCACTCTTGTGTTGTAGTTATTTATTGCACTACATTGTAGATCATTAATTACAATTTCGTTATGCTTTATACAGTGGCTGCCAAGAAAAATCGTACACTTTTAAAAATGATTAGAATTTAAAACAAGATCAAATAACAATCTACAATTGAGTAGCAAATAAGATAATAATGTTTTGTGCTTTTATCAAATATTAAATATAAACATACATACAGATATATATATGTATGTATATGCACACAACTATTTATGAATTTGTACTCTGCGATATTAAAACGGATATATATTTATATATATTCATGGGAGAGTCTCTAAATATATATATATGTGTACTTGAATATACAAATTTATTTTAGCACGAATTTATCTATATTAACATACACATACTCACACATACATTTTCACACACATACGTATAATTTTCGTATTAAAAAAAGAAATTTGTATTGCCTATTATTAATAATGTTGCATAACTGGGTAAAATACTGTGACCATTAAATTCAAAAATTGGCAGTTTTTAAATAACTATTGTGTATAGCAATAAAATCGCATCATTTATTCTAGAACATATCATATGTATGTTTGTGTGTGTATATGTGTGTACTAAATTATTAAATTGTGTAGGTACCAAAAGGCAAATCCACGTGTGGAATGAATTAACACGACGAAACGACGGCAAACACTACTCAAAAGACACTGAAATGTGCAAAAGCTTTAATATTTCGAATCGTCTAGTTTTAAAAATAAACTGTTATATTCGAGACATACACACGATATTCGTAAAAGCATTGAACATATGGCAGGCCAGTGGAAATCAAACACATATTGCAAATATTGCACCCTAGTTCATATACATACTCTTGTACTTAACTATGTATGTATGAATGACGTACATAAATACATACATATCCACATTCATAAATACATACTATAGCTGTATCTTATTTTTCCGTTTACGACATTGGAAAACCTACTCCGTCAGATTGGCGATTGGAAATTGTGACTTGTTACTCATTACTATTTATAATATTTTGTGGAGAAAAGTGCAAAGACGCAAAAACGACACACTTACAAAAAGTTCTCCATCGAACTTTTAATTTAGTTCAAAATTATCTAAAAGATTTGTTTGTATATCGGCCAAAAAAAAAAAAACTTTGTTGATTGATGTGGTTTTTTTTTATGCCAACATTATTTACTTCCACGGAATACGAAGTTTTTTTTATTTAAAAAGAATGTTCGACTAGAAGATACCTTGTACACAGTTTTAAAAAAAGAGCACAACGGATTTGTTTTATATGTGAGTAGTAGCTTACCTGAAAGTAATTCTGGCATTCTACATTCGTCGCAAGAAACTCTTGGGCCAGAGGCTCGTTTTGACAGTATTTCACATGCTTATCAAAGTCACGTTCGAGTCGTAAAAATGTCTTGACCACCATATTAGGCTGATGACTGTAGCACTTGAGACCTTCCTTTAGCACCCTGAAAGAGAAGTTCAAATTTAAGCTAAAAACGCATTCATACTTCCTTGTTTCAAATCGTACGTGTTGTGAAATTCGGCAATTTGCAGGAAATTACAAAAAATTACATCCTTGTTGTCTCTGGCGGATCTTGGGGCAGTTGGCTTATCGGTGGTTTTTATATACTTATCGACTACATATTGCAAGTCTCTGGAGAATTCCTCTTCGGTTTCGATGAGCTCTCCAATGATAACGCTAAAAATAGAATTGAACAAATGAAAGACAATCACCAAAACAAATGAAAAAAAAAACGCTTGTGTTAAAGATGATCAACTCATAAATACCCTACATATAAATGTTTTTTTTACAATGATTATTGGATATTACTTACCATTTTTTAAATTCCAAATCTTCACTTTCCTTTCCATTCAAGGAAATTGAGTTTGGGTTAATATCTATTAGTTCTATTGGGCTCTCCATCGAAAATTATTACACGTCAAATATTATTATAAAACATCTGAAATTAAACAAATTATTTGCTTATAAAAGTTTTATGTGAATGAAAAGTTTTAAAAATGCGCGCGAATAAAATCAAAACATGGGTGTAGTCGACAATGTTTGATATGTGCTGTAAATAATATATTATTATTAATTTATTGCAATTTAAATTAAAAATAAAAATATTAGGGGAAGCCCCAACGACAGCAACAAATCGATAGTGTCATCGATAGTTTACTAGCTCGGTCTATCGCATAAGCACAAATATAAGCAAGTTGGTAGCTACACACCGCTAGATGGCGCCAGTGCTGTTTCCTCTGCACTGCACTTTAAGTATACAACATTTGAAATAAACTTGATATGCGGCGTGTGGCGTACCAAGCAATTTTGCTTCGAGCGCTGTCTGATTGTCTCTGGGATCGATAGCCTGATAACCTGATAGCCCACTAACCCAATTTAAGTATTTACGCAGGGCAAATATTTGTGATATTTGTAAAGTGCAATCTTTGGTTTGTCAAGTATTAAAATGATTGACATGTAATGTTTTTGATTTTTGAAATTCAAATTCATAACCGGAAATAAAAAGTTCAGTGCCCCGCTCTGCGATCTTTCTCATTAAGGAAATATTTGATTTATAACTTTAAGTTAATTGATTTTTATATTTATCAACGGACTTTCGGCTTCACTTTATGTTTGAATTGTCTGCACACTAAAGTGATCAAATAATAATTCCATCACTAACCGACAAAAAAAAATATGTATAATTTTGAACGAATTAATATAGTTTAAATTAAACGCGCGAATTTGACTTGAAAATCAACTTTGAAATGATTTCGAGGCAATTGCTGTCGCGAAACCTGGTAAATTAAGTTAAAAATTGTCGTTTTGTCGCAAATTATTTATAGAAATTGTTAACACACACAAGTATGTACATATGTATGTATGTATGTACGAGTATTTCAATAAATCACTGAATAGGAATGTACTTATGTAACATTATGTACCGGTTATATTCGTAATAATCATAACTAGACAATTGTCACATGCTGTTAATCATCCAATATATTTAGAAAAATATACATATATATATATATGTAGGTATATATATATAAAATAGGTTTCCGTTCACTTGCAATGATTTTAAAAAGTGCCACAAAACTGAAATGAATTTAACTGCATCTCAAGAACTATACGACTGAGCACAAAGTGTACTGATCGATATTTGCTGATCACAACAAAAGTTCTTCTCAAAAAAAAAAAGATTAAAATAAAAACTAACGAAAAAAAATGCACAATTTAAAAATAATGCACATGCATTGCGAATTTACATAAGTATATGTACGAGAACATACAAAAGGGGTGCCTACACGTACATATGTTTGTATGTACACACAATGCATATAAAACAAACCAATGTATGTACGAGTATGTATGTATATTTGAGCGTTTGCCATGCACAAAATAATACATACATACATATGTACTGGGAGATACTTAAATATATTTATATACATGTTTGTATGTGTGTGCAGATGTAATAATTTTATTTATATACATATATATTTGCGTATACTTAATTAAATACATATGATTATAGGACCCAATTTGCTTCGCATAGTGACCGGCAATAAACCACACGATTTGGCTAAGATACTTAGCACTTATTTTGTTAAGTTTCGAAGCATATGGACCAACTAATTAGTTTCTTTGTATCTTAAAAAGAAAAATATATTTCCAATGGATTTTAGTTAAGTCAGGTTTAACTGCCGTATAAACTTGACGAGTGTTACCACACTGCTTCATTGTTGGGCAACAGATACACAAAAAGGACACATTAATCGATATATTTAAATCGTATTTAAAAATAACCTTAAAATAATCGTTTCTCTAAGAAATGCATACACACACATGAAGCTTTCTTATCACTTCCGATTGATAAAGTTATCTTAAATAAAATACAAATTCAAGTAGGTGCATTGGCCAAATACGTTTAATAAAAGTTCAAATAAAATGTAAACATATACATCAATAATGCACAAACAATTAGCGCGTTTAAGTGAATTTGATTAGCGTTTACTTTTGCCTGCATTTGCAATCGCATGTGCAACTATGATAAATTGCAATAACACAAAAGGCGTGCATAATCATTAGGCTGGCACTGTTCGCCAGTTTATTTCTAATGAGATGGACAGCCACTTAAGCGACGCGAATATTATTGATTTGTTCTGCGTTCTTCGTATTCCACCAAGGAGTTAAATGTTCTAAACACCTTGTATCTTTTTTAATATTAGTTGCCATTTAAAAAAATAAATATTAATTTCCTTTATCAAAACATTTACTCAACTAACTGTATATATTCTCTATAGCCGAAACTTCCGTAAAATTGAACATTAAGAAACATGGCTGAAGGTGAACATATTACACGGTAAGTAAATATATACACATATGTACACATATAAAATTTATTTTATAAGTTGTTAAACTAAAATTCAATACATATTTTTTTTAAGCAATGAACTTCCTGCTGCGATGATGTCTCGCAAGAAAATCAGCGTATGGTCAATTCTTAAGAACTGTATTGGAAAGGATCTCAGCAAAATTACAATGCCAGTTGTCCTCAATGAACCTTTAAGCTTCCTTCAAAGATTATGCGAATATATGGAATATGCACAGATCTTAAGTCAGGCTGCTCAAGAAGAGAATCCCGCAGACCGCATGAAATATGTTGCAGGCAAGTTGTATTACCAAATTATATATATTTTGAAAGGGCTTGTAAAATATTTACGCAATTTTAAGCAAATTTAGTACATCGATTTTGAATGTCCCGAATTTTGAAGCTTGAAAGTTAATAAAATTCAACTATTTTTTACTTTCCATTTTTGAGTTAGTTTTTGTCTTTATTTGATTATTTTGTTGTTTTAATTTTTATATTTTTATTCGATATATTTGTTTCTATTATATACTTATGAGTTTATCTTCAATTTATTTCATATTATTGTTTTTAGATTTTATGATTGTAAAGGATTAAGATCGATCGATCAGTCGTGGTCAAGTTGAGAGCGCAACATATCGAGGACAGTAAGAGTTTTTAAACATGATTAACAATGATTAACTTTCTTCACATACAGTAAAAAATAATGTATGCATCTAGATTCCGAATATTTACCAAAATATTTATAACTTTTCAGCATTTGCCGTTTCTGCTCTGGCGGCAAACTTGGACCGACTGGGCAAGCCGTTTAATCCACTTCTTGGAGAAACATACGAGCTGCAGAAGGACGATTATCGAATTATTTGTGAGCAAGTCTCGCATCATCCTCCCGTTTCTGCCTTTCACGCAGAATCGGCCGATTTCAAGTTTCATGGCTCGATTAATCCCAAGATTAAGTTCTGCGGCAAAAATGTTGAAGTGCATCCAAATGGAATTGTTACTGTTGAATTTCCAAAGTGCGTACTACAAGAGCTTTCATCTTGATAATGGATTAATCGGTGATTAATCTTGCATGTTGCATTTTCGATTTATAGATGGAATGAGACTTATACTTGGAGCAATGTCAATTGTTGTGTGCACAACATAATTGTTGGGAAACTGTGGATAGAGCAATATGGGACAATGGAAATTACGAATCATTCAAATGGATATGTGGCCAAGTTAATATTTAAAACAGCGACAACGGATAAGGATCTCCACAGAGTTGAAGGCTTTGTAAAGGATGACAAGTAAAGATCATATATTTAATTAATTATGTTTATTCACTCAAATTTTACCTTTTTTTGATTTCAGCGACAAAAAGTTATTCTTTCTTTATGGGAAATGGACAAAGTTCTTAAAGTCCTGTTCATATGAAAATTATGACGAAACTCGAAAGCACGAATTGAAAATTAAGGAGGAAAAAGATTCTTCAGCTTCACCGAATGCAACTCCGAAAAAAATGTTTTCCAAATTGAATAGCTTTAAACTAAACTCTTTTCGTAGTTTGTCTATTCAGGATGTAAGTAAAAATATCAAGAAAATATATAATATATTCGACATATTCCCTTATAAATTACAGAACGAGAACTTCCCACCTGCTGAAATAGACGGCGATTTTCCGAGAAGTGAATCTTCCTCCTCCTTGGATATACCAGAATCTACATTATTGTGGAGTAGTAACCCCAGACCTGACAATACTACCGAGGTAATTGTAGAGAAAAGAAACAAATTCAGTAAAGCACTAAATAGATTTAAAATTCGGAACATAAACTAACTAGTCAAACTCCAAATTAGATTTAAACTAAATAAATAAATGTAATACCAGAGAACGATAATGAGAACTGAGCAATAACTATTTATTTTGTCTTTCAGTATTACAATTTTACTAACTTCGCAATGCAATTGAATGTCATGGATAATAATATGAAACCACCAGATACCCTTTGCCCCACCGATGCTCGTTTGCGTCCTGATATATTATGCTTAGAGAACGGTGATTTGGATGGAGCATCAAAAGAAAAGACAAGGCTTGAAGAAAAACAGAGGGACTCGAGAAAAAACCAAAAGACCGCAGAACTAGGGGACTTTAGTCCCAGGTAAGTTCAATTTCCAAATAACAAGAAAACTAGTACACTTAAATAATGAATATGATCTTTCAGATGGTTCAAAAAGGTTTACAGTCCTTACACAAAATGTGATGTTTGGCTATATAGTGGATGCTACTGGGATCGCGATTACAAAAACACAACAACATTGTTTTAGACAAATATACATTGTACATTTCTACGGATTTACACCAATTACAGCACACACAAACACACACACAAACTTATGTAACGGTCAAATTTGTTAGTAATTATAATTGTAATGCATATGTTATATATACAAATTACTGAACAATATATAAAATAAAGTCGCTTTTGTTAGTCAAGCCTTGGTTATTTCAATCGCAGTCAATAAATCATCCAAGTGGCGACACCTAGCGGCACAAGAGGACAACAGCTTAAAAGAGAAAACCAGGGCGGGAAAAGATGCCGTTTGAAAACGAATCCTTAACAGTTTTCGTAAAAAGTATACAAAGTTGGGAATTATTAAAATAATTTCAGAAGGAAGAAAATATATCCTTTAACTTGGAGGACACTTATTCTTGCATTGCACCATACACACAAATTTATTTTCACAAGTCCACAAGATTTGAAATGAGAAAATTAAAAAGGATTTTCAGCTACACATATATGTATATTTGAATGCATATGTTGGTATATACATAAATAAATAATTGGCAATGTTAAAATTAAACATAGTTTTACATAATTTCATACATTATGACGTTCAACAATAAATCGGTAGTATATATAAATTTACGGTAAAAATAACCCAGATAAATCAGTATACATTCGTTTCACTTTTTACAGTTTGGTTTTGATAGTTTCGAGATTTGAGATTTCAGTTTTCAGATTTACAAAGTACTAGCTTCGATATGTGGAATGTTATGTAGTCCGGTATCAGGATTGGCCCAGTAGTAGACAGGAGCACCCTGGCTAAAACAATATTTCATATCAAGGGGTTCTCCCTCTTCTACGTAGTACATGAGGTAAAAGTTGCACATTTCGTCCTCACTTGTTGGTCTTCAATTAAAAGAAATTGAAATTAGATAGCAGAGTTGGACAGTAGACAATAGATCTTACCCAATCCCTGTTGAACGGTGACGAGTGCTTTTCATCGTACACCTCGCTGCAACATAATCACCGGTTGTTATAGGCGACGTATTTTCAACATTATAAAACATTTGTGGTGTAAGTGGATCTCTCTTTCCAAGTAGCGTCCATTCTTGAACTCCCTGGGCATTTGCCCGAACCCTATATCCGGAAACCACTTTGCCCAATGCATGCGTATGAGTCCGATAAGCAAAGGGATGAATCGTTTTATTTTCGGTTATCTCGCAAGCGGCTTCCATATTTTCCGTCTTCATTGCAGGAATGATGCCGTCGGTACCCAAAAGTAATGTACCAGCCAATTTCTTTAATCTGTAAAACAGCAAAAGTCATCATAGGATAAAGTAGAGTCCTAACGATTTTGTACTTACGGCTTTTCAGTATACTGTAAAAATATACCAGAATCATCTGTAGCTCCATCTAAAAACCATAAACAAATATTAATACAATGCTCATAATATAATTAACTTACATTTGTATGTAGGAAATACTTACCCCGAAATTTATCAACATGAGCATAATGAACTTGTAAAACCAAATATTTAGTCTGGGAATCCTTGCCTACTTTGAAACCAACACCCTCAGGTAAATCCAATCTTGGTGCGTCTCTGGCCCAAGCATATAAAATCTGAACAGGAGTGAGATAAGAGAGATACGGAATAATTCAAGTCTTTGGTTATTCGAATTAAAACTTACTTGCGAATGCGAATGTGGACCACAGGGACTTCCCGTTTCTTCTCCTGTTGATTTTGACATTTCTCCACAGTTCCTGAGAACATTACAGACATGTTTTAATATCTAGATACTAGCTTCTACTGAATATAATTATTTGCTTACCAAGTTTCTTTTGTTGTTCCCGGTTCACCGCATCCATAAAGCAACATATGATGGGCGGTATTCATGGTTGCATTTGGTTTGTAGCCAACTTTAAAAAGTTATGTTTTTAAATTCGCTTCAATTATTCAAGAAACCCTATACGTACCTATATAATATGATGTCGTTGGATCGACTTTGATAGGAGTGCACAAGTATAAATCTGGCTATAAATAAATTAAAACAAAAACATAATATTTTTTTATATTATACATAAAATAATAGTGTACTCGCTGGCCCCATTTTGTTTATTGACTATAACTTCAGAGAACAAACAATAAAGCAGCTTACAATACAATTTCTCTGAAGAACAAAAAAATATTATGAAATGAACAGGGCTGCAAAATGTTTCAATTTATTCGTTAATTGTACCCGATCAATGATCGAATGAGTTTCCAGAAATTAATAAATATTTAAATAATTCAACTTTTGTTCAATTCCAACAATCCAAAATGTCCACTACAATTTGCGTCTTCCATACGTACATACATGCATACAAGTGTACGTATACTTAATAAAAATATGATTCTCTGTTTTAATTATGTGGGCACTTTTTTTGGTAATTCCCCCTGTAGGTCCGGGAAATACCTGCTACAAAGTGTACACCTTATCAAGTGCAATTTTTCTGCGTACTCCATGAATACACACACATAGTTGCGTACATGCATACATACTTATGTATGTATTGACCTGTGTACATACACACTTGCTTTTAAAAAATTTTAATTTCTCTTACTGTTTTTGGCGAGACGAAGGGCATTAAGAATGGAAAAGAGCCTGTGCGGTCCTCAACGTCATCATTATTATTATAGATTTCATTCCGTTGGTAGATGTTCAGTTTTGGATCCACTAGACCATATGAAGTAAGAGTATTCCAGAGTAGAATATATGAATAAAATGTGAGCAACAAAAGTGCCATTTCTTTAATGAATTAAATTTTAAGATTTAATATTTTATATTTTAAAGCTTTAACTATATTTTGCTAATAAATATTTAAGTCGTTTGTTCAATATGTTGTATTTTTCTTAGAGGTGAGAGACTTTCAATTTTCCTATCGATAAGAATTTTGACTTTTGGTTCTACAATAATCGATGAATGTTTTGAAGCACGACTTTGTTCTGCGCCGTGATAGCAAAACAGTGATTTCGAATCGATATTATTTTTAATATGCCAATTAAAACTGATTGAAGTCTACATATATGTCATAATTTTCAATTAGTTCGCTGTCGATTTTGAGCAAAAACGGTCCCAGCTTCAAAATATCCTGTCAAAGAACTGTAATAGCAAGAATCGAATATGCTACAACAGCAAAATCAGCTGTTGCTTCTGCAACAGGTCAACACATACCAAGTTTATACGACAGCTTAGTTCGGTTTAATTGAAATCGAGTTTACTTATGCCGCACTTAAGAACACTATTTAATTTGATTTTACGGGTCTATTTTTAATGTAAGCGCTATTTGCTGTGTAATTAATTGCAAAAATTAGCTGATATAAAACTATCTTATGCCTCTTACTGGTTTGCAACATACCTCACACTAAATAAGAACATAATAAGATCTCAATTTAGTGGCAGCTGTGAATAATTAAAAAGAATATTGTAATATACGACGAAGTTGATTAAATCCGTTTTAGCTGTCTTATAAACTTGGAAACAGGCGGAAGACAACTTTCAGGGATGCGATCGATTCAGCAGGAAATTTTTAAAACAACTTTATGACTTGCTACCAAATACAACTTCCCAACACATCATTTCTAAAATGCACTTTGCAACTTGCAGGAAACTAAAGATTTAGTGGTTAGATCAATTAAATTAAAGCAATAATTATAATGTTGTGTTTTCATCATAAGTTGAAAAGATGTCGATGACAAATTACTAGCGATCTATCGTTAGATTTCTGAATTGATAACTGATATTGATAAGGACTTATAATAAGTAAGGCATTGCTGTGCACTCTGTTTCTATACACACACAGATTTTGGCAGTTTGATTTTCGTAAAATTCGGTAATTGACCCAGCATAGAACTTGAAGGGATGTATTTATGTAAGTTTGCATTCAAATATTCTTAATAAATATGTACTCATACACATATGTACATACGTACGCAGAATGACACTTTGTCCCTAAGTATTTATGTAAACAATCTTCCCACACAGTACACGAATTAAATACATAGAATCACATGAATATTCATATGTACATACATATATACATATGTATCTGCATACAGTAACATATAAATACTACAAGATTTATACATCAGTCTATTCAAACAATTGTACATGAAATTTATATTTATAACTGTATTTGTATGTATGTGCATACACAATATATCTTCTATGTATAAAAATATATTAATATGTGTGTACATTAAATGCATCTACATTCGTATAGACGAAAACGAAAACGCATACATTTTCAAAGTGCCGTGAAGTAAAACCCGCAAGGAGAAACATAAGTTCAGATGTATGTACATACATATACATATGCATACACACAACCATCGGAAGGCATGTCAGCCAACCATATGATTAATACACACTGAACAGCTGATTCATCCGCGTTTACCCAATGTTTATATACAATCAAGCATACATACATGTGTGTATTTTTATATAAACGTATATACACTCACACATACAATATGGACATATGTTTGTAGGTATGTACATACACACAATCGTGCTCTGCTTGTTACTCACACAGCACAACCAGCTGGAACAGCTACTCAAACTGTTGATATCAGTAATGGTCAGGTCCGCAGCTCGGGCAGCGCTGCTATTTTATATGAATGTGTGTACATGTTGTTTGTAAAAGGTTACTTTTTTTTGAATTGGAAATTAAATATTATTTTCTCAATGCCAAAGTGAAGCTATGTTTTATATATTATACTTAATAATTGAGTCACAACGGTTTGGGCCACAATTTCACCGCGTTGCATTACTGGCGAGGTTAGCTGAGAGACGTCGCATTTACTTACAAATACTCTCGCAGTCTGGTCTCTCGCTCTCCATTTCAAATATGCAAGCGCAAGAAATGCATAAATGTGTATGTATATTCGTTTGTATATGTGTACATATGTGAGATGTACTGCGGGGATTCAAGTCATAAACTTTGCAAAGCAGTTCACTTGAACAGCTGTAAGCGATCGGCGACGACTTCAACGGTTAATACAAAACAGAATCGACAACGCTAAGAAAATATTAAAAAAGGCACATACATAAATATTTATGTGTGTGTGTGGGTGTGTGTGTGTGTGTGTATATACAAACAAATAAAATAAAAACTCTCGGACGAGAATGTGCATACGTACATTGATAGATTTGTGTAAATGTGTGAACATTTATGTATGTACATACATACATATGCATACAAGCTATCATCTTTTGCGTAGTTTATTCGTACGTACGTACATGTTTATTTACGTATTTTTGGACCTATCGAACGTACATATTTACACTCATACATATATAAGTACAAAAATATGAATGTATGTATGTATGTACTCGTCGCATTCACCTCGTATTCCAATCGCCTCGTCGCGCTCGTCGTGTTCGTCGCAGTCGCTTTGCGATTTGTTTCTGTTTTCTGCTGGCTTCTGTTGGCGCTTAGATTGGATTGAACAAGAATGCTCCGTCTTTAGAGCGGAGCAGTCGGTCGCACTATGTGATTCCGCTTTATCGTAGATTCGTTAAACGTTAAATAGTAAGAACGAAAAACCCAAATACGACAAATGTTATCAATCCAAACTAAAACAAAATATCCAACTAAAGCAAAATTAGCAACAAGTGTTTAACTAAATACATATGTACATACATATATCGCCTATATATCTAAATACATATGTATGTGCACTCGTATATGCACTTATATGTGATTAACTTTAAAAAAAATTATTAAATCAAATTTAATACGCATGTTGGTCATTGTACTTTGTGAGTGTTAGTGCATACATATATACATACAAACTTACTTCTGTGCTTAAATATATTCATACAGACAAATATACATACATATATTAAAACGTAGCCTCATACAAACAATATAAAAAATATTTGTATATAAATATACATATAATACAAATGTATACATTTATTTGTGTATTGAAAAACTCTTATTATTACATATGTATGTATGAATGAATACACAGTGCATGTGAATCTTGAGAATTATTCCGAGAGCGAAAATCGTCATTGTTCAAAAACAAAAATACATACAGACATCTACAAGAAACGCATTAAAACAACCAAAGCAAGTGTGTGCGTGCATGTGCACATATATGCATGCACGTATATTTGTATGTGTGTGTAGGTGCAAATCTGTGTGTGTGCTATTATGAGTGTGAAGCGCCCCAACCGTGCGCTCAAGTGTATCTGTATACAAAATGTTCATATGTATGTATTGTACGTACATGTATAAATAAAATAAAATAAACTCATTACCACAGACGAAACTCGAACGTGAGTCTTTGAACATTGCAAACACAAAACAAGGAACCAGTTTCACCTTGAGTCAATATGCATACGTACAATATGCATATGTGTGTGTATTTACATACAAATTTATAAAAATAATATATCTACCAATGTATAAATACATGTACATTAATGTCCGGATCCACACTTGTGCATACGTATGTATGTACATACATATGTACATTCATACATGAATTCATTGTAAGCACGATCAAATACTTCCATATACTTCATACATTTACTTACATGCATATATTATATCTATATGTATTTATGTAGATACATGTGTGTGTGTATGTTAAAACGATCAGATGCACGACATGTGTATGTATATATGTATGTACATATGTATGTACTATATAAATTTGTGCATGTGCAATTGCAATATACGCATTTTATCCATCATAGACTTTTGCTTTTTACTTCCGTACAAATGATTATTTATAAATACGAATATTGTGTTCAATAGGAAGACAGTTGATTTTTTTTTACTAAAGTCTACTTATTTGTGCCTATATACAGTTAGTCAAGTAATTGTTATGACAAAACAAAAAATTCGCAAAATTTATTCGGCAATTTCGATACAAGCAAATGATTTTATTATTCTTTCGAAAATAATTACTTGAGGAACTGTATGTACATACATAGGATGCATAAATTAATACATATGTACATATGAACATTTATGACTACAAAAAAAAAAACAAACAAATATTATGTGCATTTAAATAAAACAACAATGATATTGTGCAGTCAACTCAGGAATAAACAGCTATTAATACTGCTCTTAAATATTAAAAACAATATTAAATATCGAGCATAGACACGAGCCCACACATCCTGCCATACCTCAGCGGTAGTTAGAGCAAATAAAGCACAACAACTAACGCCGTTATCAACAACAATTATTTACAACTAAAATAAAGATTATATATATATATATATATACACATATAACTTTCATAAGAAGTTCGGTGCCTGTTGCTGAATATATATAATAAATACAACTACATCAATCTACATCATCTCTACAATGGATAACGATGACAACAGCAAAAACAAAAGATCTCCAACGGAAATCGGGGACGATAATCTGAATTTGGTTTTCGGTTCAGCACGCGTTCCCGTTAACTCCAGTACTCCGTATTCAGATGCAACTCAAGTAAGTTCACTTAATTATTATTTTATCTATCCATTTATTTGTGTTTGTCAAAACTATTGCATGTCTAACTGTATGTATGATATCGCGTATTTATCGCCAATCGATAGAATAGGTCAACGAAACGTAGGCTTGATAAGATACTTTTCGCAGATTAGATTTAAATTTTGTTTATGAACTTGCTACAACTACATACATAAATATGTACTTACTTTTTATATTCATGAGTTCATACACCTCAGATAGTAAGCTTTTTCGTCAATCGACTGACTGGTGAAATAAACTTGATAAACTTCTTCCCTCGTTTAGTCTCTAGAGTTCAGAGTCGAGCGTTTGGCTCGACTAAGCATGAACTCAGCATGTGACTATGGTCAAGAATAGAGTTAAATTGGAGTTTAAATAATAGTATTGTATCTTAAAGAAACATTTTAAACACATATATTTCCCTATCCGGAAGTCTTGATTATATTATATTTTTGTGGAAATTATTTTATTTCGCCATTTTTTGTATTTTATTATAGTTGCTGTTTAAATAATAACTTGTCCCACTGTAGATGATTCATACTTTCATCTATGAAACTCTGCAACTCTAATCGCCTGTGGTAGGATGGATCTTACTCGTATTAGACATCCAAAAAGTCATACGACATTGAAACATTGCATAGCTACATACAATTTCAGCAAGGGCAAAATCAATGGCAATGACCGTTGTAGCATTCGTCTGGTCCCCACCTCATCATCACTCGACATCCCATCCGTTTCAGCTAACACATTGCTGATGTTGCTCTTGTTGTTGCTGTTGTCGCTGTTGTTGCTGTTGTTGTTGCTCTCTTGCTCTGGCTCGGTCGTTGCTGCTGCAGGCTATATTGGTTGGTTGAACTCGAGGTTCACGAACTGCCACAAGGTCGAAGTTAACGCTATTAATAGTGTTTTTACTGTCTCTCTTTTGTGTAAATAAAGCGGTT
This sequence comes from Drosophila rellima, assembly GCA_035043635.1. Taxonomy (NCBI): domain Eukaryota; kingdom Metazoa; phylum Arthropoda; class Insecta; order Diptera; family Drosophilidae; genus Drosophila; species Drosophila rellima. The sequence continues at coordinate 3,843,398 of JAWNMV010000236.1, read as the reverse complement.
ATTCACATCAATACATTTTGGCCAAAGGACGACGCATTATGTATCTATGTACATGTCTATGCACTGCATAAGTCAGTTATGATATCCATATACATATACATATACATATACGAATACATATACATATACATATACATATACATATACATATACATATACATATACACATACATATACATATACATATACATATACATATACATATACATATACATATACATATACATATACATATACATATACATATACATATACATATACATATACATATACATATACATATACATATACATATACATATACATATACATATACATATACATATACATATACATATACATATACATATACATATACATATACATATACATATACATATACATATACATATACATATACATATACATATACATATACATATACATATACATATACATATACATATACATATACATATACATATACATATACATATACATATACATATACATATACATATACATATACATATACATATACATATACATATACATATACATATACATATACATATACATATACATATACATATACATATACATATACATATACATATACATATAAAATATGAATGTGAACTTGTTCCTGGTTTATCTAGTTCGCTTGTAGCTCAGCCTCACTCCATTCTCATCTAATCAGAATGTGTCACCACTAGATACAGTGGTCCGATTTCAATCCATTTGGGTAAATTTGTTTTCTTTGGTTGATTATGTGATTATCTTATATCAATTATTGTCCGTCCGAAAACCACTCTTAGGTTCTTCGTTTATACACCCAGACAAATGCATGACTAATGCTCAATTATCTGGTTAATAACCTAACATATATGTGAACATACATATGTATATAATTTATCCAATATAATTAAATTAATGAAGTTTTTGTAGAATTAAGGAATTGATTGATACATTGCTAATTTGCCAATTTCGACTTTTTAATCGTATTTTTGCAGACAAAAAAACACTCTCCTGGCCATATTAAGAGACCAATGAATGCGTTCATGGTCTGGAGTCAAATGGAGCGACGAAAGATCTGCGAAAGAACTCCAGACTTGCATAATGCAGAAATATCGAAGGAATTGGGAAGACGGTGGCAGCTTTTGGACAAGGATGATAAGCAGCCATATATAATGGAAGCTGAGAAGCTTCGAAAACTCCATATGATAGAATATCCAAATTATAAATATAGGCCACAAAAAAAACAATCGCGATTATCCGTTGTATTGAACAGCAACAACAAAAATCAAGATGTAGATAACAACGATATTAAGAATAATAATGACTCACACAATACATCGACCTCTGTCGCAATGCCAATGAATGGAACATGCACTGCCGGTCGGAAAAACAAAAGATCTACCTCAACTTGTCAATCTGGTACGATATCGAAAAGGTCGAGAAACGATTCAGGTGATAATACTACCATAAAACAACAACAACAACAACAACAAAAATACAATGTAAAGACACCCTCAGATACTACTGTCGATATTATACTCCCATTGAAAATGGAAATGGATAATAATTATTTAAGTTACCCAAACCAATCGGAATATGTACCATCTGAACTGAGTACAGATTCAACTGCAGTTAAAACGGATACGGATAATATATCTGAGATTAATTCAATGAATACGCAAGAGAATTTATCAGAGGTGGTCCTAAAATATTTTCCACTTTTTGATACATCACCGAAAAACGAAGACTCATTGCTGGATGTGAATTCATCACTGACGCTGCCAAATAGCCGAGGAGGAGGAGGTGGAGGTGGAAGCAGAGCTGAAGGTGTAAGCCATCATCATCATCAGAATCTGTTAAATATTATCAAAAGTCAAACGACGTTTGACGATTGCCAAACCATAAGTGAGCCCGTATTTGATTCCGAGGAGAACATTGTGAATTGTGATGCGAATCTGCATTCGGCGAGCCATCATATACCAACCCCTTATGTGCCAGATACAACACACGAGTGTTATGCCGAAGATTGTGGCTCGGAGGGTACATCACATCATCATCATCATCATCAGCAGAATACGACGACAACGTATGCGGTGCAACCGCAAACTGTAACAATGAACATTGAAATACATAATAGTGCGCTCTCCTATGTCGGGGGGCATACATTCCAAAATGATGATGCATTCAATCCAATTCAAATTCCATCGGCGACCGAAGACAGTGACTGCAGCATTCTAACCTCAACACATTCACCCCATATTGGATTCTGTAACAACAGTTTGGTTGAGCCAGATGGTATTGCAAACCCATGTTCATCATATTCCACCCAGGACTATAGCGGCAATCAGATTGGAGCACACAATGATCTCAGCTACACAGTACATGATAATGACGGAGCTCTTCTAGCTTACACATTTGAGGACTTACCACCTCAGCCAACTGGTAGTCATTTAGAATTTAATAACAGATATGAGTTTTCAAGTTTATACAAAATGTGAGAGAAATAATTAAGCTTTGTGTAATTTGTAATCTGTAATTTGTAATTAATGTTTTTACGTTTATAATTATACACCAAAATATATATACATAAAAATACATATAGATATTTTATATATATACAAGTACATATAAATATATACATAAATTCCATGTATAAACGAACAATAAAATGCTTTGCATAAAACAAATTGTTTTCAATCAGGGATTGAATGCAACCAATCGACGAATTTCATTTAGATTACAGGTGAAACACGATATTCAAACCAATGAGGCAACACAGGATGTATTCCATAAAATAAAACATCAATGATTGTCTTCAAACTCTACTTTCATTGGATAAGTCATTAAAAACCGGTTAGTATGTATTCAGAAAAATAGTCCAATTACCTGTCGGTCTACAATAGTGCATTTTAAATATTATATTTTATAAACTGTTATTACGCCTTAAAGCTGAGTTCAGGGGGTTTATATGATTGGCTACCAAAATTAAATAAATACACAAATGTATGATGGAATAAGATTTTATCTGACCAAAATAAGGATGAATTTAATTGAAGCAAAAACAATGAAATCCCAACAAGAAGACAAGCGGAAAATAAGAAAAGTTCGCTTATAGTAATTTGTGAATTAATTTTATTGTACTGTGTTTGTTTGGTAACAAACACATGCCTGATTTTAACTAACAGTTATTCGCATGCCACTGGCTTTTGAAACTTAATCGTTAACTATTTAATAATACGAAACTACCGAGTTTTTAAATGCGTCTGCTGATGCTTCTTCAAGTGATCGCTGCGTACGAATCGTCGACAACATTCAACACATGCGTATGGTTTCTCGCCGGTGTGCGTTCGAATGTGTCGGTTTAGATCATCTTGCCGCTTGAATCGCTTCTCGCATTGACGGCAACGAAAGGGTCGATCCTGTACAAAATGTGGCATGCCATAGGTGCCGGGACCGTCCTGAGACGGCAATTGATTCAGTGTGCGTACAATTTCATCAGCCGGCTCATACTTAACCTCAGGATTTGCACTAAAACTAGATGTCAGCTGGTTATCAGATATAGACGCTGCAATCTGATATTTGTCACTATGTTCCGGCCGTTCGATCTTAATGCGCAGTGGCGTGTGATTAAACCCAGCTAAATCTGCCGACTGCGACTGATTCTGGTGATGATTCTGGTTTTGGTTCGCATTTGAATTCGAATTTGGATCGTTTCCACTAAGCACGGCCATAAAATGAAACCCGGACTCTGCTTCCGATGCAATCTTTTTTGTTGACTTAAGCCTGGCACTATTCGTATTGGGCAAGGAACGCTTCGGGTTACTACTCTTCAATTGTCTATCGTGTGTGGCCAAGTGCTTTGTTAGGTGATCACTCCTCGAGAACTTTTTACTGCACTGTACGCACTCGAACGGCTTTTCACCCGTATGAGTGCGTAAATGACGATTGAGCTCATCGGATCGAGTGAATCCCTTGCCACATTTCGGCTCGGTGCAAACAAAAGGTTTTATACCCGTGTGCCACGTGAGATGCGAACGTAGGTGGGAGCTTTTTCCATAGCTTTTCGTACAGTTATCGTACGGGCATACGAATTTTCGCTTGGGATCCGTTGCATGCGGAGCAGCCAGCAGCTTTGTAGTTGGCATGATTCGAATCTTTGAATCGCCGATAAATTCTAATGGGTCTCTGCTTGATGTTAAATTGTTATCAGTCTCTACTGTTCTATGTACATTTTCGAGATCCATTGGCGAATCGTGCTTAAGTTCACCAAATATTGTTGAGGCTCTAAGTATGACATCTGGAATCGACGTCTGTTCATTTGAGTGCATACCCTCGGTTAATGTTGGAAAGGAGAGTGGTCGTTTCGTTGCTTCTATTGGCGTTAACGTTGATGTCGTCAGCATTTGAGGTGTGGGCGTGTTTGGAATTACTTGTGACATTACGCTTTTGATTTTCCGTCAACGATGAAATCTTTTCCGGATTTAACAATGTCTGCAAGCTAATAGAAATGAATGCATTAAGTTTGCGCAATGTTTGCTAACCAATAATGCTTATAATTACCAGAACTGCAATTATTTAAAATTAAAATATTTAATGGGCGTGGGCGTCGGCCATATTTATAAAAAAAAATGCTCATCACTAGCACACATAAAGAACATTTAATTTATTTCTTGTTTACGATACACTCATTTCAAAGACAATACAAATTATTTAATATTTAATAAGTAGAATTACTATTTCTCTCATTTATTTTATTTATGTCGTACAGAAGAAGACAATATTAATTGCGATGAGAATTATCGACTATTCGATAACAAGTAATGAAAGAGAACGATTGTAATGCCAAGTTGCCACAACAGATAATGCAATTATGAATAATCGTATCAATTTGTTTTATGTTTAATTATATAAAAAACTATTTATGAAAAATTAACTAAAGCTCATATTTACAAATATTAAATATTTATTCTTGCGCTATTCTTTATAGAGTAATATGCAACGAAAATGTATATATGTATTTATTATAAGTCCTACATACTAATTGTTAAAATTGGAAGTATGTTTATTTGTTATTGTTTTTTTTTCAATACATTCAAAACAGTGCTCATAATAAAGTTGAAAAACGCCGCACATACTACAAAATTACTGTAAGCGAAGGTAAATGATTCGGAGCGTCACTGAGCGCATTTATAAGGTGCAACACCGTGACTTTGTGAGCCATAATAGTGACCCATTGTGTAGCAGTGTGAACCAAGCATGATGCGCTAACAGCAACAACTTTGTTTTCATTTTAATGTTGTGAAAATAAGTGTCATGTTATTGGGGCAACCATCTCATTTTTCTTGCTTTGTAAATAAATGTGTATTGTAAATAAACAGATAAAATGCCGTATAGCTCGGGATCTGTTGAAGAATCGGCGACTGCTGCAAAACGGAACAGCAGCCGTCAGCGTCGTAAGCCTACGATATGGACACGAGAGAAGATATACAAACTGATTGAGCTGTATCGCGAGTCCGATTGCCTGTGGAATCATTACTCGAAGTTGTACAAAAATAAGGACTGTCGCACAAAGGCCATAGAACATATATGTACATCTCTCGGAATCACTAAAAATGACTATGGAAAGAAAGTCCACAACCTGCGGAACCAGTTCAACTCGGAATTAAAAAAATATGAACGCCGTTTAAAGGACAAGGATGAAATGACAGGGGTCTCCCCAAAAGCTTGCCGCTGGGAACATTTTGAAACGTTAATGTTTTTGCGACCAATAATTGAACCCCGACCAGGATATCAACCACAATGCCAGGTTACTCGTTTCTTATTTCAGTCTGAATTTGGTTTTCTAACCTTCTTCGTTGCCTTTATAGAAATTGCTCAAAAACGATGAGTGCACAAATTCAGAATCGCATTCGACAAGTGCAAGTCAGCTGGGAGGCGACATCATACAGCTGGAGCTAGTAAGCATCGAGGATGTCAGTAATATCAGTGAATTACAAGTGTCTCCTAAATCGGAAGCCCCGCTAAACATCTCAGCGAATCCCTCAGTCAAAACTCGCAGTGATTCCCAAAATCTGGGTCCTATAGATAGGCAACATTTTGTGAATCCGCCTGGTGTTATACGTGATCAATGGGATGCGTTTGGCGAATTAATAGCCAACGAGTTTCGTAATTTAAATTCTGCGATTTCACGCAAAAAATTAAAACGTAGAATTATGCAAATAATGCTTGAAGTTGGCGAAGAAGATGATGAGAAATACACGAGCACTAATTGACGTCATTAATTTTTGTTAATTCTTGTTTAAGACTTAAGAGTTTTGGGGGATAGACACTTGATAAACAGGCAGATATTCTTAAAAGTAATCCCGTGAGTTGCCTTCATCTGCCTGCATAACTTCAGATTACATATAGTCGGAAAATAAACATTTTATTTTAATTGGCAATTCACAAAAATCCACTATTTCCTTGGCCATATACTTTTGTTAAGTGACACGTTCTATCTACTTAAAAGTAATAAAAGTTGAGTATTTCGCTAGATTAATTCTGGTTTTAAACTTTCCATATAATTCTCATTAAAATGCATGCAAGTTTTGACAACTATTTGTACTTTATAAAACATTTCTGTACATATTGTGTTCATTGGTTTTCTTTAGACTTATGCAGTGCAATTTTCACATATTTATATATATTTAAAATGAATTGAAAACAAGTTTTAAAATCTTAAGAAAAATGAATTTTGTATGTACAAGAATTTATTAATTAAAAGAACGTTACGACTAATTTACATCTAAGAAGCGATCTTTGTAAACTTTATCTCTATGGTTGGAGTTCAGAATAGTGTTTATCGTTGGCGCAACACGTTTGATTCTCTGTTGAAATCTATCCCGATCCCGAGCGACCTCCTGCCAACCTCCCTTTCGAGCCGCCCGATAAGCAAAGTCCCATGTGTGCATTACGTGGATCTCTGGTTTTAGATTAAAGCGCACCTAATTATCAAATGAAATCAAAGGCTTTGATTAGTTTAAAGATAACATTTCACATATGTATATATTTACCCTTTTGCGATGTTCTTGGCTATTATCGAACTTGCAATCATCCGTGTTGTCCGTGGAATTAAAATCGACTTGTTCGAATGTCGTGCAATCCACAGAATTGCTGTCGTCCTCAAAGCAGATAAAACTGTCATCGCTGCATTCGGAAATACTTCGCTGACGTTGCATATTGCAGAAAGAAGTTTTAACTGGTGAGTTAGCGGTGCTTTGTTTATCAGAAATATTTTTGAGGTCAGGGTCGGGATCATGACACGATTCAAATTCGGTTGCGTATTGTGGTTGCATATCAATAAAAAAGTAGCAAAACGATGGCTCACTACTAGAAGCAAACTCAATGCCCGTCATAGATGAATTTGTTGGCTTTTGGGATGTTGTGCACTGATGCAGAGCCGACTGCACCCTGTTGACAACATCCGCCATAAACTGTAGAGAGTACATTGCCGCAACCAATGGTTCTGGCTGCAAAGTGTCCAGGAGACCCCCAGTGCTCCCTGCTTCCTCTGGAGATTTGTCCAATCTTCGCGATTTTTCAGATTCCTGAACTGATGAATTCGTCTGGGAACGACGCGATGACGCGCATCGATAGTGATCGTGTATTGGTGAAGTCATGACTCCAATCATTCGAAACAAATGCAGCAAATAGTCAGGCAATAGAGTGAAGAATATTGACAAGTAAATGTTTTGCAATTCCATTTGAAATACAAATATTCTGTTGTGCTTCTTTGCGAAAATCCATTTTCTTGCGTTTTGTTGCTGCTGCTAGATGCATATTGGTACACCAACAGTGTTTACTCATCACTCATGGTTGAATTCATCAATAAGCTGTTGTACATAACTGAATGTTAACGTTTTACACAATTATAATTTACATACATGCATACATCTTTGTACATACTATGAAATAGATCAGAACAGTTGCGAAATGTCAGAGGTTGAAATTATACTTTTTCTTTTTAATTCAACCAAATGTTATAAGTTCCTTTGTTTGAAAAATTGTACGATTTTGTGTTTACAGATTGCCACAACAGATTACTCAATATATAAAGAAAACCAAATTCACACGTTTTCAACAATATAAATTCCATACTTTTCACCTTGGGATAAAAATGGTCTGTGATTGTATTAGTTGCCTTTCATGAAAAATAACAGAGTTGATTTATATTAATCGATAACAATTGTCGATATCAAGTTCCCATTATTCGATATTGTTATTCGTCGGAAATATCGATAAATATATGCAGACTGAATGCAAAATAATTAGAATATTATCTGTAAAGCAGAAAAATTGTTTAATAAACTCGAATACTAAGAATCCATAATGGATAGATTAATATTATTTAAATCTATAATAACTTCAATACGTTAGTGTGAAATTGCTTATATGTTGAGTATTAACGATTACCCTGTCTTCAAAAAATTAAGTTCAAACTTTGTAGCATTAAATAGTTTTTTAAAATGAACATAACACGCAGCTTATAATAAGCTTTAATATGATTATTTACTTAAAAGCAATCTTATGATGGTAATAAATTAAAATAAGATAAACAGTAGTTAGCTCTCATTCTATTTTCCAATCAGATATTTTAGTCTCGTCATTTTTGATTGTTAAAATAAACGTAATCATGGAATGCCGTCACTAACTTTTAGACATCGATATACCAATTCGATTTCGTCATTTCGAGTTTGCCAACTTTCGTTTTTCTTGCATAAGAAATAAGCTCGCATTCAAAGTTCATTCATTAGTTATCTTGAAGTTGAAGAGTTTGTTGTTAATCATGCAGTGTCCGTTCCTTAACCGATTTAGTGCGAATTATCTAAGGAGTTACGCAGAGGTTTTGTACCAATCTTATGGTACATTCTGTCCAGTTGTTGGCAAAACTATTAATAATGCTACTGAGAAAAAACTTTCTCTTGCCACCTCTGTGCAATTTTCGTCTATGGCCACAAGGTCATACTCTACTAAAAGCTATTCGGTTGACACCAATTCATCGCTGTATGATGTAAGGGGTGACCATGGAAACGCAATTGCCGCAGCTGACCAAAACTCAACTTTTCATTATGAGAAATTCTTCAATGCTCAAATTCTGAAAAAGAAACGCGATCACTCTTATCGCGTTTTTAAACGTGTCAACCGATTGGCTGGGGATGGGCTGTTCCCCCATGCTCTTGAATATTCCGCCCAGACGGAGCGCCCAATTACCGTATGGTGCTCCAACGATTACCTGGGCATGTCGGCACATCCGAATGTGAAGAGGAAAGTGAAAGAGGCGTTGGAAATGCACGGATCGGGTGCGGGGGGAACTCGTAATATATCGGGTAATTCGTTGCATCACGAGCGACTTGAAAGAAAGCTAGCGGAGCTGCACGAAAAGGAAGGTGCACTGTTGTTCACCTCGTGCTTTGTGGCAAATGATTCAACATTATTTACTTTGGCGAAATTATTGCCCAACTGCCATATCTTTTCGGACGCTGGCAATCATGCTTCAATGATTCAAGGCATTCGAAACAGCGGCGTTCCAAAGCATATCTTCCGTCACAACGACGTCAATCATTTGCGACAACTTCTCCAGCAAGTGGACAAAGCAACACCAAAGATTGTTGCATTTGAGACCGTGCATTCCATGACGGGTGCAATTTGCCCACTTGAGGAACTCCTTGATGTTGCTCACGAATTTGGTGCAATTACATTTATTGACGAAGTCCATGCAGTTGGCCTCTATGGCGATCATGGTGCTGGAGTTGGTGAACGGGATGGTGTGTTGGCCAAAATGGACATTATATCTGGAACTTTGGGAAAGGCGTTTGGCAACATCGGCGGCTACATTGCTGGTTCATCTACGCTAGTCGATTTGATAAGATCTTACGCAGCGGGCTTCATTTTTACCACATCACTGCCACCAACCGTTCTCTGTGGTGCTCTTGAAGCAGTTACCATATTAGCTTCGGAAGAAGGACGACAACTTCGCAGCTTACATCAAAGGAATGTTTCCTACCTGAGAAATTTGCTTATGAGAGAAGGTAATTCATAATCTAGCATTTAAATAATTTTTAATTTAATCATTTTAATTTAAATATAATTCAGGTTTTCCGGTTGAAGATACACCCAGCCACATTATTCCAATCAAAATAGGAGACCCACAAAAATGCACCCAGATCTCGAATGTGCTTATGGATCAATTTGGACATTACTTACAAGCCATCAATTATCCAACAGTTGCCCGCGGCCAGGAGAAGCTTCGTCTAGCTCCCACTCCTTTCCACACATTTGAAATGATGAACATTCTCGTAACTGATTTAAAGAAGGTGTGGGATATGCTGGAACTCTCTACAAATGTTCCTCTTACCCCAAATGGCTGCATGTTCTGCAACAGCGAGAGTTGTTGGCATAAAGATAATTCGCCAGATCTTGAATGCGGAATTCCTAATTGTCCCCGCTTGGAAATATCCGTGGCAGCTTAGATTGACTTGAATCCCTATTTACGAGCAAACACAAACAAATATACTTATCTATATTGCTGAAATGGTGTTATGTGCATTATGACAATTAAATTAATATTGGTATTGGTAATCTTATACTGGTTGAATGCTAACAAAATAAATTACAATTGTGCAGATCAGATTTAAAACTATCATTTTATTTACACATTTTCAAATCTCAAATGAAAGTATAATTTAATTTCTATTCTTTTATGCGCACAAAAAATATAAGTATCTATATTGCTAAAATGGTGTAATGTGCTTTATGACAAATAAATACTGGTTGAATGTTATTATAAATTACAAATGTGCAAATTATATTCGAAGTTTGAGTTTTATTTACCCATTTTGGACAACATATTCTTAAATCAAATTTCGGTCTAAGCATTACGCAATTCTCAGGTTAGTAAACAAACAAACAATTCAAGAGTACATCGCGAAATTCAGACTGATAAAGCAAAATTCATTGTGTGCCTTTTTTACTCAGGACTATTAACAAACGTATAGTTATTGATTAAAACTCGTTATTGTGAAAGAATATGTTAAATATGTAAATTGCAAATAGATGCGGAACAAAGTAAAAAGATTCATCTGTCGTTCAGTTAGTATCATTACTTTGTTTCCAAGGTCTGCGTTTGCGAATCTCTAAGTAGATAGATTTAATAGATGTTCCATCCCTTACACCCATGAGCCACTAGCCTATGAGCCTAAATTATAGCTACCCACGTGGATAATTATTGTAAATCAAAGTTTAAAGTAAAATCTAAGCAAGAACGTATGCTCACATAATTTCAAGATTATTTAAAACATATATTATTATTAGGATTGAATTTTTTGATTAGAAAGCGATTTATTTAATTTAGATATCATCTAGTTGTACTTAAAGCTATCGGCTTCAACATACATAGCTTTACGCAGTCCTGCTAAAAAACGAAATATTACTAAGAAATTGAGAGATATTTGAAATGAGCACATACACTTATCAAAATTTCAAATCCTTAATAGCCTGGGGTAGATCTGGCAGTTTTATATCTTTTATTTGTTGTGGAATGTTCATACTCTTGACCGCACTTACAGCACGAGCTGGTGCTGCGGATATTCCAGCTTCTTGCTTAACCAACTTATTTTGCTCCTCAATCCTGGCCATTATATCATTCATATTGGTTTGCAGCACCATTCCGCCCATCACAAGCTCTGAGAGAATGTGATGAACGGCATCGGCGTGAAATATTAAATCCAACTCACACACATTCTCAAAACACTTGTCCAAAGTTTCGACGAATACTTGTATCAAATCAAGAATTCCCAGCTCACTTTCTGAGGAATCAACGCAGAAGACAAAGTATAATGTGGCATAATGTCGGTATATTAGCTTGTAATCCGAGCCGCCAATTAAGCTTAAATAAAGAAATGATTTTATGTAGTGTAGAAGGGATTAAGTAAGCAATATAACTTTACCTGCCGCCCTCTAGAAAATTACAAACATTATCATCACGCTTTGAAACAAGTTGAAACGTCTCTTTAATGATTTGTTGTTGAAGGCTTTCATCCTAAGTTTTGAAAAGTCAGTTAGTATGGTATGCGTATGTTTCAGAGAGAACAAGTATTGATACATATGAATACTTTTTTTTTTAAGATTTGCAACGTTGCGCAAAATTGCAAAAAATATTCAAATGTATGTGCATATGTATCCATGAGCATGATAATGTATGCACATATTGAAGTGATTTCAGTACAACGTACAAAATATTGATAGAATTTCGATAATCGAGGCTTCCCATGATTGTTAAACACAAGTATGGCTTTTATCATATTAGAGATTCAATTTACATAAATAACAAACTAAAAATTAGTATAAATATTGAACACTAGGAATGTACAAAGTTCGATAAGTCTAACACAATCGATATTTTTGGCATACGATATATAATGCGACACTCTCGTACAGAGCGAACGATATATTCCTGGTCATGATGACGAAGCAATCCGATCGAATGAAGCATTATTCGTCTGTCTCTCTGTTGCTATGCAAGATAATGCAAAACTTGGTGCACAACCTTAATTTTTATATATTTATATCTTAAAAAAGTTACATTTATTTTATTTTGATCAAATGAGAATTTAAGCAAATATAGCTATATAATGTATATATATATATATTTTTTATATATATTTTTTAAGATTATATATATATATATATATAATCTTAAAAAATATAGGGGATTCGTCGGGTTAAGCCGGCTAATGTGATAACATAATTGCAGCATGCAAGTAAACAAATTATATTAAGGGGCCTGTTCCAAGAACTCTAATCTGTAAAAGCATTTCAGCGAAATTAAGACAAGTAGTTCCTTTAATCACTAAGGCATCCAACATATACACTTTTCAATATGTCGATTTTAAAATGTAACAGTTAAAGTAAGTTAGAAGTAAAACATTATTTCGATACATTACTTTTGGCTTAATGAGATTTCTCAACATAATTTTAGCTACCAGTGTAATTATTTTTACTGGCGATACTGAAATTCGGAACATACCACGTTATCTTTGTGTAAGATTAGCGCTCAGTTTCAAGTAAAAACTGATAGAGATTAAAATTGGCATTCAATGATGATCTTTGGGTTCGTTCTCATTCGACCAATATAAAGTGAATTAAAAAACATAAGAATATAAATTAATCTGGAAAATGAGTTTGTGTATAATCGGTGCTGGGACTGCGGGACTTTGCTGTGCTCGACGTGCATTGGAGCATCAGTTACATCCTACGGTATTTGAACTTTCCAATGAGATCGGGGGTACTTGGGTATTTAACAAAGATGTTGGAATCGTTAATGGCATTGATATTCACAGCAGTATGTATGAGAATTTGCGGTAAGTCTTATATTGGTCTATAACTCGACATTTAAATATTTGTTAAAAATATTTTTGTAAAGTGTTTATAAGGCTTAGTGTTTCAGATATACCTTGGTCCATTTAAATGAAAACTTTAACTGTCGAACTTTCATAATACAGTTATTTGCACTTTAATAGGTCCAAGGTTTTTTTCAATGCTTTTGTAAGCATATGTAAATCTTTTCCACAGCGAACAGACCTAATGCCTGACCTTTTCGATTGATTATGTTAATTCTACATGCAATAATATGAATGTACGCTTGTTTTCTTTTAGCACAAACTTGCCCAAAGAGATAATGGGATATCCAGATTTTGAAATTGAAGAAAATCCAAAGTCATATATCACTTCTCAGGAAATTTGTGCGTTCTTAATTCGCTATGCCGATCATTTCGAATTAAAAAAATATATAGAATTCAATTCGTACGTTATACGAGTTTTGAGAAAGCGCAACAAGTGGCAAGTAAGCGAATAAGAATATATTACTTAACATGATGTTTATTTGAAAACTATATTTATAATAATTACAGGTCATGGTGAAGAATCTATTGACAAATAAGCTGCAGGTGCATTATTTCGATAACATTCTCATTGCAAACGGTCATTATCATACACCAAATTACGCTAATATTCCCAATGCACATATGTTTAAAGGTGAATATCTGCACAGTCATGACTACAGAACCAGCCAAATATTTGATGGTAAATATACTAATTTATCAACTTATATATACAACTGATATAAAACTCATATTCTATCAACGGCAGCTTTTGTTTAAATCAGGTTTAACTGCCTTATAAACTAGTTTTTTTTCAATATATTCAGGTAAATCCGTGCTGGTTATTGGAGGTGGGCCAAGCGCTTTGGACTTATCGAATATTATATCGAAATCGGCAAAACGTGTCACGCTCAGCCATCACTTGGTTGGCATTTCAAATTCAATATTTTTGAAAAATGTTACAACTAAACCAGATGTTAAAGAATTCGATGAGAAGGGCGCCTATTTTAATGATGGGACCTATGAGCAATTTGATACCATTTTCTACTGCACTGGCTACAAATACGCTTTCCCCTTTCTGAGTGTCACTTCTGGCATCTATGTTGAAGACAACTATGTCCAAATGCTCTATAAACAATGCATAAATATGCGCAACCCAACCATGGCCATAATAGGTCTACCATTTTACGTATGTGCTGCACAAATGATGGACTTACAGGCTCGTTTCGTATTGAGCTACTTCTTGGGGACTAATCGATTGCCTTCTTTTAAAGAAATGCACGAGGATACGGTACAAAACATGAATCGGCTATGGGGAGCGGGTTACAAGAAGCGACAAGCTCATATGCTGGGAGAAAACCAGGTAACGATGTATAATTTTATATATTTCCCTTTTTGTTGGTACTTAAAATTATTATTCAGATGAGCTACTTTACGGAATTGGCAAAGACAGCTGGAATTGAGAATATCAAACCTGTTATGGCCAAATTGCACATCGAAAGTAGTAATTGTTTCAACGAAAACTTACTTCATTTTCGAGAGGACGTGTTTAAGCTTTTAGACAGTGAAACGTTTGTAAAAACAAATTAGTATTGTAAGCAAAAGCAACATTTTTTTTTTAAAATAAATGATAATTGTTGGTCAGATAATCATAGATTTTTCTTAAGCCTGTTCTTATCTCTTAGAACAGCTATTTAAATGGGATAACAAATTATAACTTTTATTGCTTGTTTTAGTAATATGCTTTTATTCAATATTAATTTTTACAGCCGCTTTTTCCTCATTTAGCGAATTGTATTCAGCTTTCGTATCACCGCAGCTTTCAATATTTGCTGACAACGAATCGTTTCCCTGCTTAGATACATGATTGTAAACTGCCATCGCTTGGGCAACAAATCCGGTGACATCTCCAGGATTTGACGGTAATATCATTGTATTATTCGATTTAGCCAATTTCTTAAAAGCTTCAATGTATTGTTCTGCCAATGTTAGAGATGCTGCATTTTTACCGTCCTATAACAAGAAAACCAAACCATTCAATAAATTTAAAATAACGCTCCCTTAAATAAAATTCGATCAATACACTTACCGTATGTGCCAGAGACTTTGCAATAGCTTGAAGACTGCGAGCTCGAGCATCTGCAACTGCTATCATGGCAGCAGCCTCGCCACTAGCTTTGTTTATGTGCTCTTGACGTTCGGCCTCTATAAAAAAAGTGAGCAAACAATGATAAGTAAACAAATATGCTTGGTTTCCTTAGCGGGTCATCGTAGTCTGTGATGCAGTGTAAGCCCAGATTTACGAAAGTTCCAGCAAGTACATACCAGACGCAAGAATCCTTGATTTTCGTTTGCCTTCAGCGATATTAATTTCAGCTTCACGAACTCCCTCCGATTCTAAAATAGCGGCTCGCTTTCTTCTCTCGGCTTCAACCTGCATTTGCATTGCCTCGTGAACTCTAGTTGGTAGCTGATTATAAATAAACATGCAAAAGAAAAGAAAAATGAAAACTATAACATGCTGTACAATTATAATAAAGCTTAAATATAGTTGCTATCATTTACCCGAATGTCTCGAATTTCGTAGCGTAGACAGGCGATTCCCCAAGCTTCACTGGCTTTATTAATAGAATCGACAATGCTGACGTTCAAAGATTCTCTTTCCCGAAACACTTTGTCCAATGACATTTTTCCAAGTTCAGATCTCATTGTCGTTTGAGCCAGTTGAGTAATCGCGAATTCCGGGTCCTCCACGCCATAGGAAGCTGAGTTCAAAAATGTTTAGTTTAGTAATTCAATAAAATAGAGGCTAGATACTACCTCTATAGGGATCAATAATGCGCAAGTATAGCACTCCATCAATGCTGAGTGTCACGTTGTCGGACGTAATGGCACTCTGTTTGGGAACATCTATAGCAATTTCCTTTAAGCTTTGCACATATTTGATTTTATCGGCGACAGGCACCAAAATATTGAGGCCGGGATCAAGAATTCTATGAAACCTTCCCATACGCTCGACTACCCAGGCCTTTATCCAAGTGCAAGGCAAAATGCGGTTATTTAACGTAAAAAAGTGATTTACATGTGTATGCGTATATTACCTCTTGTTGTGGAACAAACATCACAATTGTGTTCATAGGCGTTGAGGCCTTTCCTCTCGATTGCGTTGAAATGCATGAGCCGGCAAGCAAAAAGTCTTGCTGTGAACTTGACAAATTAACAAATATTCTCTTGCATGATTACTTTACTTACTTGGGGCATCAATCTTCGAGCTGAAAACAGTAACCTCGACATTTTTCTTAAATATTTAAGTTATTATGAACTTTAGACAAACTATATAATGTCGAAAACATCATATGTTTCTAGACACAGGGTGGTTCAGTAAAGAAAAAAATTTAAAGCCATCCAAAGTTATGAAAGGTATTCCCTTTCTGATTAATAGCGAGTTTTCACAATATATAATATGTAGAATTAAATGATGTTATTTTAATTAAAATTATTTAAGTCAATGGAAATTTATATTTTTTGATCGCCCTCAAACTAATTGTCAATGTTCTAAGGAAATAGCTTATCGATAATTAATCGAAAAGCTTTGGAAAGCCTACTTCCATAGCTGCAAACCTTATGTGGAACTGTCATTTGCAAGATATACATTTGTTGCCAGCTTCTTTATTGGCTATGAGAAATTTAAACGCAGATTCTATAATTTTGTAATTAAATATTTATTTTTAAAACTTTTAACTTATCTGATTATATAAATTCTATATCTATAATGAATTTTTTTATGAACCAAAAAGAAAGAAATATAAATTAATGATAATTATTGCAAGCACTTGCAGGCATATTATAATAGTTAAAGATCCGTTCGCAAGTAAGTAAGTTTTTTATCGTTATTAGAATTTGTGGAGTAGCAGCATTGATCTAAGGGTTTCAATATAATATTTTGTTTCGAAACATAATGCTCTTTTTTGTATGTTGTTGCTATTGTAGACTCCAAATCGGTTTGAGAAAATTTATCTTTCGGTTTTGCCATTCGTCTAAAAAATAAAAGGTCCATTGCAAACAAAAGAGCACAGACAAAAGATAATCCACCGAGAGAAAATGCATAATCAGAAATACTATCTGACAACTGTTCCACAGTACCAAATATTAATAGTCCTGAAAAAAGTAAAGTTTTGGCTTAAACAAGTTTAAGAACGATAAATATGATAATACATACCTTGTATGGTGAAAAATATGACCCCACAACTTAGTAAAATATTTTCACATGTATGATAGTTGGAGTGCTTCTCAATGATTCTGAAATATCATTTAAAAATAAATGAAGGGATTGTTTTCATTATATGATATTTTAATTACCTGGTAATCAATAAAACACCTGAGATAAATGTGAATCCCATAATAGTCAGAATGCTAAATTCGTCGGTTTCTTTCGTCAACGAAATCGTATTCAAAAGCGTCCATTCTCTCAAATTCTTTTGATTGCTTCTTAACATGCGATCGGAATATGTGTCAGCTAGCTTTTTCAGGATGAATTCTGTCACACAAGAAATCTATATATATCGGATTAATGCAAAACAGATTAAAATTTTGCACAAAATAAAAAACTTAATTAATGTAAAGCATGACCATATGGAATTTACTAATAACTGGAAAATTTCGTATACGGTCATATGCATTTATTTCAGAAATTAATTAATTGAGTTAAGGTCACATGTGGAACCCTAGAACGCTGCAGAAATGGAAAAATTCTATGCATGTCGCATGGCCGCTGGGAAAATTGTCAAAACATTAATCATTTTCCCACAATAGACAACATTTTTTGCATTGTAAAAAAGTCTTGGATCTGATATATGTACATATATACAAATATAAATTTATGTGTGAATATTAGAATTATAATAATTGGGTTAATGTGGGGTTTTAAATGTGTTCATTGATTTAAAAATACTAACAAGTTGAAAAACTTTTATAAAAATGCAGGCGGCCAATTTCATTTTAATATTTTATTAATAATTTTTAACAGCAAAAAGCACCACACAATCCGAAAGACTTGTCACGAATGAATAAATGTACATGCAATTACAGAGTACTTGCTAATTTGTTGCATGTATGAACCAAAAGAATATAAATGTTTGTGAGAATACAGCCATTTGCAAAATGAAGTTGACTTATGAATAGAATATTATAAGCACGAATTTAATTATTAAGCCTTCTTCCTTTTTTACAAAAATTGTTCATATCTGATTCCTTTTTATATTTCATATTTATTTACATAAAAGTTCAAATTAAGAAACTTCTTGTTGTGTACATACATTTATTTGGGTATGTATTTTAGGAAGCGAAGTTCATGCGAGACCCACACTGCAAAGCTTAGGAGCAGTAAAGATCCAGATTGATGGGCTGTTGCTAAAGGCACAGGTACATAATTAAGTAATGTGGTTACACCTAGTGTTGCCTGTGTCCAGGCCATGGCCATCGCGGCGTTAATTGCCCAACGCGCACGTTTCGGTAGCTGCTGTCGTCTCGTTAAAAGCCACAAGGCTGTTATCAAGGAAACTGTTGTAATACCTAGCACACGATGGTTGAATTGAACCATCGTTGGATTCTCTGTTATATTTTTGTGTATAGGCTCAAATTGCAATATATCATTGGGTATCCAGTCATCACCCATTTTTGGGAATGAGTTATAGACTAGTCCGGCATCCAGACCGGCAACAAACGCTCCAGAAATGGCAGTCAGGAAAACCATGCCCTTCGTTAGATGGGTCAAATGCTTAATATTAAGTGCCCGCTTTCCTATGGACACAAATTTATCAGCTGGTATGAGTTTAGACATCGCATTTGATAAGAATAGACTGTAAAGGACGAATGCGGCAGCCAAGTGCGATGCCAAACGATATTGCGAAACGCGCGGAACATCATTTGGGCTGTCAAATCTGTTTTCCAAGCCAGATTTGACCATGTACCAACCCATTAAGCCTTGGAGACCAATTAATGTTCCTAGGACAAGAACAACCTTCTTTGTTTTTGCACAAAAATAACCCTTTTTCCAAAAGTAAGCTGCCGGGATTACGAAAAAGGCTCCAATTGCACGACCCCACATTCTGTGCATATATTCCATCATGTATATAAATTTAAACTCCTCCAATGTGATGTGGGCATTTTTCCTGCAAAACAAATATTAATCAATTAAAAATAGCATTATTCTATAATTCTATAATAATAATTGTAATTATTTTATCTTTACCATAGTAATTTAAATGGAACTAAACTCTTACATTTTAAATTCTGGATACTGCTGATATTCCTCAAACTCTTTAATCCATTCTTCTTGATTTCGCGGCATATGTTCACCCATTAGCTTCCAAGTAACCATTGAAAGTCCCGACTCCGTCAATCTCGTAACGCCACCTATTCATAAATATAATAAAATACTATATGAGAATTTTTTAGTGAATATATTATCTCAATTCATTGATTTACCAAGTCCAACTGCTACGAATACCATTCCGCTGCATCCAAGAAACCACTTTCCAACTGTACGATCGGTTTTTGCATTACTTATATGTTTCAATGCAGGAGGTCGCGGCGCTATTGGCTAAATGTTTGATATGAGCAAATGTTAAAAAAAATATATATAATTTGAACAAACTGAAATAACTGCTATTGATTATGTTATGTATAATAGAAATGACCACATTGTTAATTGTTATCAAATACCTACTTTGACTTGTGTGTTCACTACGGCCTGTTGTAGCCGGCGAGTTGGAAATTTTGTTTTTAGTAGATTGGCTCCCTGATACATTAATCGCAGCATTGTTAACCAAATGTTTTGAGCGCTAACAGACTCAACAAATAGCTGTGCTTTTATTTTCTTTTATTTTAAATTAAATAATTTTTATTTGTACAAGTTTGTTATATATGATATGGATGGGAGAAATATCGATAAATTGACGATATTATTCACGATGTTTTTTATAGTCTATCGCCCGACCGCCACAATCTGTCGAAAAATTAGTATCGTTTATTGACAACTCCAGCCCAGCGTAGTATATTTTGATCCATCTGCAGCAAAATGGAAAATGTTTTAAATAAACAATTTGTAAAATTAAAAGAAGCAATGGATGAAATTTTGGAATTGAAACAAGCTGTATGTATTGTGTGTTTTGCAATCTTCAATTTTAAATGTGTGATAATTGCTTAAAGGGACACGTTTTTGAAGTAAAGCAATCTTCGGCCGCTTTGATGTTTGTTGCACTCAAGCATTCGAACCGGGAAGTTAAACGAAACATTAAATCAGGGAGAGATGAATTGCATTTGGAGAAGTCAAAAGTTGACCTTAGCAGATTGCATTTGCAAAACCTGCTGTACGAAGTTAGCCATCTAAAGAAGGAGATTGTCCGATGCCAGAAATTCAAAAGTCGCGATACCTACTTGGAATTGTTGTCTGATAAGGAGTATTCCAGCAAATTTGCAGCTGATGCCGAGGAAACATCTAATATGACCAGCCACAAAACTCAGCTATACCGTTTGGAGTGCGAGCTGCGTTTGCGTAAAGAACTCGATAATCAG
The DNA here is from genome assembly GCA_035043635.1 of Drosophila rellima. Classification (NCBI taxonomy): domain Eukaryota; kingdom Metazoa; phylum Arthropoda; class Insecta; order Diptera; family Drosophilidae; genus Drosophila; species Drosophila rellima. The sequence goes on along the minus strand of JAWNMV010000236.1, from coordinate 3,822,412 downwards.
TACAGTGCCCTGCTAACATCGAAACAGGAGTTATTGCAAGAAAACCTAAATCAGACTCAAAGATACCTTTCATTTGCTCCGGCCTTGCGTACTTTGCTAGAGTCAACGAAGCCATTGCACGATGCTCTGCAACTTTCCCTTGATGTTGAATGGAAACTGAGCTCAATCGTTAAATATCTTCCAAGGCCTTTGTATATTTTATTTATAAACCTGGAGGCCTTGCAACGTGCAAGTGACGGGTTTTCGTTTAAACATGAAATAATTGGTTTTGAGAGTGATGTGCAAATGCAGGAATTGCTTCTAGAATCGGAAAATTCATTAAAGGAACGTCGACATTTTCAAGAAGAAAACAATCCATCGGAAGCAACAGTTACTAATGTGTTGGAACGTGCAATTAAGTCACATCCACTTCATATTCGCCTGGTTGTAAGTTGAAATTAAATTGAACTACTCGTGAATTGAAGTTGGTAATTACACATTGTTCATTATAGATGGAAACCCCCGACAAGGCTTATGAACTGGTATTATTCATACGCTATTGGACTCTTCTTAAATGCTGCACAGTACGAGCACAATTAAACAGCTCTAATACTACAAACGTTCAAGGGTTTGTGATATTATACCAATTAAAAAACAAAATCGTATTATAACAAATTTAATTATTTAGAGATACAAATTTGCTGCAAAATCTTCTTGGACATTTGTATCCCAACGATTTGGGTATTGATATTCCTGTGCCAGGCATCGAGTACGAGGTAAGAGATGGACTTTTACTACATATTAAAGTATTATTGTTACTTTAATATCTCTTTTTTTACCTCAGTTACAAAACTTAAATTTGAGCACTGAAGAATGCTTGGAATATCTTGTTAAAAATGGATACGGGAAACCATATTGTTGGCTACAAAGCATGTGCTCAATAGCGACCGTCAATAAAAATAAATTATTCAATCATGAACTTAACTTACATAAATGGACTCGCGAGGTATTCGCCAGAATCTCGAAACGCTGGCACTCCTGGATGAGATTAACCCAGCAAGTTCGAGGTCTGACGTATAAGGATGTTGATTTGTACGCTTTAAAGGAGAATATCTATCCGGAAGGGTTGTCATGCAGTCTTGTGCAATGGACTGTCATATCAACGGAAGAATTCAATGTACAGAATTCTGATTTGCTTACCAACTTGCCGACTGACAATGGCATCACATATACTTCCTACAGAGCTGTGATCGTACGGGGATCCGCTAAAATGGAGTGCTTTATTAGAATACCAAGCAATTATCCCATGGAAATTCCACTTTGGATCTTAAGCGTGCACTGGAATGGACGACATACAGCAATGAATAATTCAGCTATCAAGGTAAGAGACTGCATGTTATAAAATCATCCGTAAATATATATTTAATAACTCGTAAATTTTCAGATGATGGAGTACTGGACAAACTCCTTACAGCCCAAGGATTTGGAGAAGAATCATCGATTGCTTTATGCACAGCTCTTTCGCACCATTTACAGTTTTGATATATTCCTCGAGACAGAAGGATCTATGCAGACCACAAGGGAATACAACAAAGAGAAACCATACATTAGCGCATTCGCCAAGCGTATTCGCTTGCGCCCGTACAGATATATAACAAAGGGATCTATCCACACATTTAAGCAATAAACAAACAAATATACACGTTAGTAATTTGAAATATTACTGCAAGCATAAACTAACATTTTTAAATATATTTATTTAAGCAATTAGTTACATTGACTGACTGTTGGCCAAAAAGTGTCCAAATAAATACATATTTATACAGTTACTGAAAATTAATTTTCTGTGACGCCGTTGCCGCTAATGAACCCGTTGGTAGCGACGATGTGGTATTGCCTTCATCGATCTCGCGACTTTCATCCGGCATTACTTTGTCGACGACATGCTTGCTTATTAAACCATCGTCGCCTAAATAGCAAACAGAATATCCGTCGTACCATGCCTCCTGATCCTTAAGGACTTCTTTCAGCTGCCACACTTTGTATTTCCAAAACTGGAACATCACCTTAAGGCCAGATATGCCTCTTACACGCCATCTTATACGAACTGTGTCATCTTCAGGGTGCTTTGTGATCTTAAGTATCTCGAATTTAACGTACGCATACTTCAAATGCCCAACTGTGCGTAGGATTGCAATTTGTTTAACGTAATGGTAGAGACCTACGGTATGTTTGCCGGTTATGTTATTTTGAAAGATGAGGTTTGGACTGTAAATGGAGTAGTCAAGAGGCTCGACAAACAGCTTGGGCAGCGTATTTTTGAGAACATTGTAAGCTCGATCCAAGCCTTCCCGGCCTTTTTGGTGCTCATTGTTTTGACCTGAGCTGGGATTGCTCCTCAGTTTGTTGTCATGACTATTTTCGATGGCAGTTCGAGTTATTTCGCATTTCTGAATTAAAGGAAATGCTGATTTATTAGCTTCCGCTTCGTTCATGTATAACCTCCTCATAACAGATATCCATGGTCGTTCTCTGTGGTACCATTTACTCAGCCATACAATTTTTGGTCCGCGCATCATTTTGATTGAATTGTGTGTTGTGATTGTATAGGAAGAATTACATATGTTTCGGAGCACAATATTATTTTTTTTTCTTTTATTGAGTTGTTTGTTTTTCTATGACTTGTCGCAGAGCAGAAATAAATCTCAATAATGACGCCGATGTCTTATAATAATAAGTATTACTTTACTTTATTATAACCTTTCTTATATTTAATATTTTCGTTTAGGTTATCAAATCAAATTGCTCGACAGAACAGCTGTTAAAGGTGAAATTATATCGACTATACTATCGATATCTGTTCTAATTTGATCGGTCGTTTTTTTTAACTTACAGCAAGGTACGGAGTTGTTACGCAAAATTTGAAAAATAAAATTTTAGTATATTTATTAGATTTTCCAAAATTAGTTCATAACATAGTTTTGTTACTAAGAAAACATAATTCGAAATTTACAGATATGTTGTTTGCACAATATAATAAATGTTGCAAAAGTGATAGAATCAGAGACTTGGGATCTTGAATATTAAAAAAAATTATGCAGCCGAGATAATCAATCTTACCGAATCTTAGCATATTTGTGCATTACATTTTATAAATAAAATTTGTCGTCTTATGTCTCTATCTAACACTGACACATTATGCGCAGAAGCTATTGCTGCGCAGAATATATTAAATAATATTGTATATCTCTCCGTGTATGATTGTATTGCATCGTTGCTGGTTCTAACAGTTGCTTTAATATTGTTTACAGATATACATTTATAAATGTATACAAAAAACAAGGTGGTTTTGAATAACAATCAATTTAATCTATTAGATTTGTTAAAATTAATGGCGAGCTAAAAAAAAACATTGAATTTAAAAGTGCCAAATATTCAAGGTTAAATTTACACGCCTATTAATTGTTTTTCGTGACGTTTTTTTTTTTTTGAAAAATCAATAAATTAATTCAAAGTAAACATTAATGTGCAAATATCAATATTTGTAGGTTATATTAAGTATATAATAAAGGTCGGGCTATCAAAATGTACGGATTATCTCCTTCAGCGCTTGATGTTAATGTAAGTTTGTAACCGGTTCTGCTGACTGGTAATTAAGTAATTAAAAAGAAATTTCATGTTATAAAATTAAATTTCCTATACTCAGGCCAATAATAAATTCAGCAGATTCAAAAGTTGTATTTTTTGTATAATAGATGGAAATCAAAACAAATAAATTAAACTAAAATTGATACAAATATTGCAAGGCGATTGAGCAATTTGGCATAGTTTTCGGTGTATTGAAGAGTCTTTTTTTTTTAAATATGTAAATAAGTTATCAGAAATACTTTAAAAAAAACATGCTAATTCTTACCGTTTTTGTTTTATAGAACCAACGCTTTCGAATTCGTGATATTGATAACGAACAAATTATGTCGACGTTTGGAAACATCGGGCATTCATTAAGTACTGCTGTGGAAAGATTTATAACTATTGGAGAAATAATAGCCGAGGAAAATTCGGACATCAAAGCCGATATGTATGAGGCTGCTAAGGAAGCGCGAGATGCGGGTAAAATGTTGTCTATTTAAGTGTAAACACATTTTTTTATGTACAAAGATTTAAATTTAAAATCGATCTTTATAATCGCAAACGTGCTCAATATCGATTCTGTAATCAAAAAAGTTCGAACGATCTAGTTTCCTGAAGATCAATTCGTTCGTTCATTCGAATTTGAACTATTGAATTTAGTCCTTAAATTCATAACGGTGTACAACACAGTTATTAAAACATTCTTATTGCAGTTATTAACTCAAGTAATTTAATTGCATTGCATCTACAAGTTATGCTTGTCCAGTTGTTCAGTTGGTTTATTTTTAGTTGCAAGCAATTTGAATAATAAACTTGCGATTATTGAGTGCATTGCTGGAAATGGTTTAAATATAGAAATAATTGCAGATAGAAAATTCTAACGTTGGTTTTATTTTATTTCAGGAAAGTCTATTGAGCATTTATGCGACCTTTCGCCGTTAAGTGGAATGGAGCTTCGGCATCATATTGAGCCATTAAAGGATTATGGAGCAATTGTATTGGCAGCACGATCTCTTCTTTCATCTATAACTAGAATTCTGTTGCTTGTGGACATTATTGTGGTTAAGAAACTATTAACTGCAAAGAAGCGCGCATCGGAGAGCTTGGAAAAGCTCGAGTCTGTGATGAATTTCACAGAATTTGTTCGAGCATTTTCCATATTTGGAACTGAGATGATTGAGCTGGCTTACCTGACGGGACACCATCGAAACTCGTTCAAGGAGGAGCGTCGACGAGCTCAAATGTTTTCCGCTCGCCAAATTCTGGAAAAGTCCATATCAATTCTACTGACATCGTCGAAAAGTAGTTTGATACACAGCGATTGCGTTATAGTTAAGGAGAATCGGGATACAGTATTTTGCCAAATCAGACGGGCTATGGACCTAATACACTTTGTAATTAAGGACAGTATTTTCGATTCAGCCAAACATATGGCATTTCGTAATGCGCGATGCAATTCAAATTATGAGAACGAGAGTATATACACGACAATAAAGCGTATTATCAACCTTATCAAGCGATACAAGCTGCAAACGAGCCAATACGATTGTAATAGCAATAATAATGAGGGCAACCACGATCCTGATGCCTTCTACCCCTTGTTTAATGACGAACATTGGAAAAGTGATATTTACCACAAAGATAAGAATTTAGCTCCAATTGCCGGTGGACATATGCTTAAGAATATGAATTTAAAAAAGAATTTGACATACGATAGCTTGGATCTAAGGGATGAACTATCAATGGCGTTCGACAAGCTGTTTGAGAAAGCACACGACTTTACAGATTCCCCCTATATCAGTCACGATCATCGCAAGAATATTTTGACCTACTGTGACAATTGCAAACTCGAGTTTGACATGTATCTGAACCATCTAATCAAGGATCAGCATGATAATATGGGCGCAGCAAGGGTGCAAATCCAAGGCAGAGAGCCGGAAATGAGTATGCTGGCCAGCCTGGAGGAGCTTTGCAAGCAACTGGTCATATCCGTGACCAGTCAAATAGCCGACTTCAATGAATCGCTTAAGCTGTGTACTAAAATTGTAAAGTCCTTTCATGTCCTGGCAGTTACGCATGATCTAGAGAATCTCAATCAATGCTCTACCAAGTTCCACGACTGCTGTGATCACATTTTTGATATTTGCAAATTGTTGCAGCATATTGCACCCACGGAAAGACTTCAAGTTCACGCCAAGTGTCTGGCAATCAATCTACGAATCTATGGTCCACAAGTATTCATTGCGGCCAAGATATTATGGAAATATACGAACAGCAGCGCGGCCAATGAGAATTTTGAATCGTTTCTGGACATGTGGAAATGGTTGATAAGTGAAATCTCAATGATTGCCAAGAAAATACTCGTAACGGTCGACACATCCAAATCAGATCTCGATTCTCAACTAGAGGTGAGTACTAAGCAGTTCTAGTCATGTGGGAGAATACCAGATATATTATGTAATCATGAAAATAAACATCGGAGAATTGATATATTGTTTTGGAAAACATGTTCTTTTCCAATCTTAACACGATGCTAAATTTTCTGAGATAGATATTATGTTTAGATACACTTCTATGCTCAAGATATGCTCTTTAATCAATTCTAATTTTATTATCGTCAACAGAAATGCGAAACTACAATAAAATCAGCAAAACCATATGTACCTGCCACAGACGATGGTGAAATGGTGGAATACTCAGGTATAGATAGTAAAAATAATGGAGATCCGGGTGCATTTCAATCGAAATGGGCGGAGGACGGGTCTGATGACAACGACATTTTAAAAAGAGCCAAGAATATGTCTGCGATGGCTTTTCTCATGTATCAATTTACAAAGGGCAGCGGTTCTCTAAGAACAACCCAAGATTTGTTTACTCAGGCCGAATATTTTGCTGAAGAGGCCAATCGACTCTACAAAGTGCTTCGCCATTTTTCATACCAGGTAAATAAGTCCACTCTTGACGTAGAGGGTGAGAGAGAAAGAGAGGTAGGCTAATCACTTTTTTAATTCTCAGGTGCCCGCAAGTGATAACAAGAAGGATCTTTTAGGTATTTTAGATAGAGTGCCGACTTTTGTCCAAGCGCTTCAATTTACAGTGAAAGATCATACAGTCGGAAAGGCGGCAACGTTTGTTAAGGTTGATCATGTCATAAGGGAAACGAAAAATCTAATGAATGTTATTAACAAAGTAGTATCGAAATGTTTTGAGTGCGCAAACAAGGTAAATTACATAACAACACGTTAAGTATGTAATATACTTTTGTGTAAAAATTATATTTATTTAAATCTATGGTTTAATAATAATTTTATATTGTATTAACTTTTTGATTTAACAAACACTTAAAAATATATACATGTGTATATTTTTGGCTATCCAAATCAAGATGTATTCTTGACGGTGTTCGAGTACAGCGAATGAATGATGTCGGTGATGTCCTTAAAGTTGGCGAACTTTTTCTACGAGTTCATATCGCTTAGCTATACTTAGTTCTCCTTCATCTGGAAGACTTCTTAACCCAAGCCTTAGACTCCATACTAATTGACAATTCATTTATCGAGATGGTTGCCTTCTTTACCTTTTCGTTCCTAACCTTTCTTGTACTAGCTCTACAATTCTTTGATTATGAAGAAAACTAAGAGCTTTGAATTATCAACTCGTAAGCTATCTATAGACAAAATTGTAGAAAGATGAAAATAGTCAATTGTAGGTTTAAAATCACACCTGGTATATTAATTTTTGTATTTTTATTAACTTTCTTAATTTCAACCACTTTTTGCTCAATTCATGATTAATTCTACTTATGCAAGTGCTGAATTAATATTTTGCGAATTGTTTTCTATTTCAACAGTACAAATTAAATTTAACTGGGATAACTGGAGGACTTACTTCCGGTTCCGTGCGAGGAGATGAAAATCTTGCAGGCGGCATGGGTGACTCCAAGGGAACGACGAGCAGCAGCGAGGGGAGTATGTGACATTATGGAATGGCTCGAAGAGCCAAAGGGGATGCAAGAAGGACTCGAGTATCATTTTTATTATTCTGAGCTTATCAGATCGGTTCATCTTTGATTGTATTTTGTATATTCTTTGTTAATCCACAAATATGTATTACTAATTCTGCCTGTTGTGTCAAAAAATCAAAGTTTTCAAAAGATTGTATAAACTTGTGACATACAAACATACACATATTCTTGTCAATCATCTTTTATTAATAATATTCACTATCACTTAAGCTATGTGTCTTTAGGTCATCGATTATAATAAATGGTCGTTTGTGCTATTATTGTTCTAGTAAAAAAATGTAGACAATGGAATTTCTTGCCAGCAGTCGAAAAATTAATTAATAAATGATATAATTAAATAAAATGCATATCGTATCAACTATTTATTGGTCTCTCTCTCTGTAAATTATGATTTGGTTCAGTATCAATGGTGGATTGTATGGAATTCTTGTCGTTTTACGTTCGGAAATATGTCTGCCATGGCATTTAAATTGAATTTGCATAAGTAGCACATCCATTTAAAACAGTATTCATGGGTAGAATGCTTCACAAAATTACAACAAAAATAAATTGACCCTCAGAAAATTTACCATATGCCTGAATTTCAGATGTTTGCTTAGTTCTGTGTTGCGGTTAATTCATTTGTTAACCACAAATCATTTCGAATATGGCTAAAATGACGCACACACCATGAGACAGATTCCCACTCGCATTACAGGGTATCAGGATCGAGAGTTCTTTCTTGTTAACCCAATTAGGATGTTATTCATATTCCAAATGTATTTAGCTTAACATCTAAAGAATTATTTAGATTCTATTTTATCTCTTGAATGATTTATAAATAATGGATTTTATTATCATATATGTTGAATCTTTATTTGTTACGAAAATGATTATTTTATCCTTGGTCTTTAGTCTTAAAGTGTATGAAAAGCAGAGCTAAAGGAATTGAACAATAACAAAGCTGTTTCTACGACATCACAGATAACAGAATTAAACATATGTTTAAAAGTCGCCCACATCTATATATACATATGTTTGCTTAGTTCTTTGGCGCTGTTTGTTGAACCATTTACCACAAATTATTAGAAATATGGTGACGTATAAAAGTCATTAGAACTAAGTAGGAAACCAGAAGTTGTACTATTGCTGACGAGAACATACTCTATAATCAAGACAAAAATATAAACAATTTAATAATCATATTTGCATTCTAGATAAAATAAATACGATCTATTATGATTTAAAGTTTTAAAAATAAAATCGGTTTAAAATTAATCTATGAATAACACCTTACCTCACTGCACTTCTGCAGGGTATACACTGCAACCGAAGTGGCATATGAATATAGTGGGTGCACTTTCAAGTTGTTAGCCTTTAGTTAGACCCAGCTGCGTTGTATTGTCCGGAACACCCTGTTTAACCGTGCTTGGCTAAAAATGGTATAAAATGACGAGGTGCAACATTGAAAAGCACAGTCTCCTTTAACATTTGGCAGTGGTTACTTGTAGTTCAATAAACTGCACTTGCAGTGCTTGTTATTTGTACAAGTAGACTTCAGTTGTAAACATTAAAAGTTGTGTCGATTGTTGTGGCTATTTAATCGTGCTTATATTTTGTATCTACGACAAATGTACAAAAATCTATTTATTGAGTGTTTTAAAGTGCAATAACAATAACAGCTTGATCGCTGTCTTATCAGAACTGCTTTACTATTAATATGGCAGCTTTGCACTGCTTAGTGCAAAAGTTATTTCCCTGTAGCTTATGTATCTTTACGTATTTTATTCATTATTAAGTTATGTATTTTCTGTCTAGTCAAGTTACGTTAATTTAGAGTATCTTAAGAGAATTATTAATTTTAGCTTGTAACTACTATTTTAACTAAATATATAAAAATATTATCAATATGTTTTTCACCAATTTCAAAATTGATACATCCACGGGTAGATGTAGTTAATATTAGCTATAGAATAAACCAATTTTTTAAATTTAATATTATTTCCTTAATATGCATGACTTATTTGAAATTAACATATTTTTATTTGCATTTTTTTAAATCTTATTTTGGCCAGGTATAACAACTTCATCTCAACTAATTGATGGCTTCTACAACCATCTTCAACCAACAGTTATTTTGAACGAAAGATTATATACTTCAGGCTCAATATTAAATGATTTCATCGGTTCATTTACAAAAAATATGTTGTTTTCGTTGCCAAGAAGAATCGTAAATCAAGAGCAACTACATAAGTTTCCAAAAAGGAATCTTGACAGCATTGGCGGAGGGCATCTTATTAAGAGAACTGAAAATAATGAACTCGAAGCAATATAAGTTTTTCGGCTCAATTCTTTCCAAATAAACATTATCCGTTCTGTACTTACGCATTATATCAATAAAAACATAATTATCTTCCAATTTGTAAGCTAACATATCGATATGTGTAAATAAACAAACAAAGCTTGTTTTGATTATTTTTTAAATTATAACCCGAGTTGTATAGTTTGCTTTTATTTGTATAAAATCAAAACAAATTGTAAAGTTTCATTAATGACGAATAAAATGTTTGAATGAAGCATCATCAGTTATTAATGTCTAATGTTTATATGTTTGTACATATGTTAATTTGAATTTTGTTCACAGCAAAAATCGATACATAAAGTTCCAAAATGCCTATCGGTATGCGAGGCAGTGGTATTTGATGATGTCGACGGTCAAAGCAGGGTATTTTCTACAAGGTTGTAATACATTGATTGGAGTGGCATTTAAATAGCCAAAGTGAACTGCAATCGATTCAATGGCAAAGTTATCGAATCCACAGGGCAACTGCAGGATCGACTAGATTTTTCTGCATTCTTTTTTCATACTTTAGATGAAAGTTTATTTTATTTAAAAAAAAAATATTATGGTTTTTAAACTAATTGTTATGAAACTTTCGGCAATGGTGTAGAATTTTAGAGTTGTTAGGCATATAAAAACTGAAAATATATCTTGTTTTAATTAACAATAAACTTAAATAACAAAAATAATTGTTTTCTCTCCAAAAGCCGGCTGGGAAAAGATAGATGGACAATCAATGCTGAGGTATGTAAAAATAAAGTATTTATATGCTGGATATTATGAAGCATAAATTAATTGACTGATACATCTATTGCAGAGATAAATGTACATGTTTTGATATTAAAACTTCTTATTGCAGAATGGTTTTCCTTTCAAAGGAGCAGGTCCTGAAATGTCTCCTATGTAAACGATCCGATTACAAGCCACAAAATAACTATAAGGATGGATTGCCTAACTCAACACCAGAGGGATCGAACGATCGTAGCTCAGTGTGGCCATTAATGATGGGGAAGGATTATATTTATAACAAGAATGCCTGGAGAAGTAAAATGAAAAGGAACTTTGATGAAATTGACAAGGCTTCGGTCAGTTTTGGAATACTCAATCCACTTGTATAGTTTAAATACTCGCGTTTACGATTAGAATTAATGCAAGGCAGCTTTGTGTCAAGGGAATAATTGTAAAAAACGATTGTAACCGAAGCCTAAAATAAAATACAAACCACATAGATATTTATATACATAACAAATGATATTGTAACCCTATCAATAAAAACAATTATGATTGTTATTAACATGTTTATTTATTCTTCTTTAATGTTGAGTTTTGTGAAAGGTCATACCAGATCTAAATGCAGCGCTTTTTTTTTCAAGGGACTATTTAAATACAAATTACATTTGATAATTATATTTAAAACAGTAATTCATTAATATATTCTTTACTTTATTTATTTGAATTACGGCGATAGGGATAGCCTATAACAATTCATATTGACGAAGGTGCATCCTCTGAATTATATCCCTACAATCATTAAAAACTCGTTTTATGTTTTCTGTGTCAACGGCGCATGTGAAATGTGGGTAACAGTAGTGTTTACCATCTCCACTTGCAGTTGATATACGCTGTAGAAAAATAAATGCAATTCAATTGACAATCAACCTAGCAATCATTGTGCGTATAATTTACCAGAAACTCGTCCCGTATGAAATATTTTGCTCTTATTACTTCTGGGTCATCATTGGATTCCATTATTGCGTCACCTAAATTGTATTTAAATATATATAATTATTATAGGTACCGGAATTGCTTAAATAATTATATAGAATGATCTGTTCGAGTCTGCTTATTTATAAACACCCTGTGCTTTAGTCTTTTCATTCATGCAAACCTGAATTTGCACTGCTTTCCCTGAACCTGACTTTGAACTAAGACGTTTTATTGAACTAGATGAACCATCTGAAACCTACTAGGTTTGTTCTGGTTCGCTTTCTTATTTAGATCGATTGAAATGATAGCCGATAAGCTTTTCGTCTTCTTTCAAAAAATTCGAATCAAGTTTAATTAGTGTATATTACTTACTTGGCGTTTGATATTTGTTAAACTCGGAGAAATATTCCGACAATTTACTTTTTCCAGCCTTTATTTTCTCTGCTAACAAATCTTGCTTATTTAGAAAAAGTATAATGGAAATTGTGCGCAGCCATCTAAAGAAGAATTTATGGATAGAAAGAATTGTTATAAATAATGTTATCCCATGGTAATAGTATTTCGCGTACCTGTTATTCCAAATACTCTTAAATAAGTCCAAGGATTCTCGAAGTCGGTTTTGAGTGGGGTCCTCACGCAAAACCATATTATAACTTGAGCATGCTGTTACAAATATTATAGCAGTTACATCATTGAAACATTGAATCCATTTCCGGCGCTCGTCGCGCTGTCCTCCCACATCGAACATACTATAGATACGAATAAGAATATTCAGCAATCGCGTAAGATATATAATTACATGTGGTATTACTCACTGAAAATTAACTTTGTCCACCTGAAATCTTGTCTCGAATATTCCAGAAGTCAATACACGGCACCGAAGAATATCTTGTTCATTTGGTGTATAATTTGGATTCTTAATTGTGCTTACTCGATCCAGAAAGCTTTAATAAAAAATATGACACTTGTGAACTAAGGATTGGATTTATTTATACTAAAAAGTTATTACATTTCTACAGACTTTCCTAAGAGCAGAAACTCTGTCTAATTACTTCCCCAAATTCTGAAATTAAGATCGATAATAATAATAAGCTCCTCAATCATATGTCTAATCTGGCATTCAACTTGTACATCTAGCTTGCTATTTATACTTTTTACGTATATCGTAAGTGGTGTGGACACCCAATTTACCCCTTAGTGAAATTCCACCAATTTTCCATAGTCCTAAATAAAGAAATGATGTTAAGTAAAATAATATTGAAATTAAACTATATTATAACAAGGAACAGCAAGGCTCTAGCTTTTACTACCCAAATGACGAAAGGAAATACAAGTTTATGCACTTTACTTGAACTTGGCAAATACTTACTATTTTGCACAGTCAATTAATTGATATTCATTTGACCTTTCATAGGTCTGTAGGACTCCTTTGTCTTTCCATAACTCTTCGGTGTGTTCATAAAATTCAGGAGGATAGTTAAAGTCGGGACCTGCAAGACACGAGCAATGAAGAAATTTTAAATAATATTTATAATGCAAAGAGAAACAATCCAATAATAAGTACAATAAAAAAAAACGAGTAAATATTTTTATTTGGGCAGCCGAGGAAGTTATCAAATATCTTAAATGAACTCGATCCATATATGGAAGTGGGCCATACCAATTTTGGGATCAATGTCTTTATTATGCGTGCATAACAGACACAACTTTCCACTTTCAACTTGTTATTGAGGTGGAGAGTTATTAAGAAAGAAAAAAATAAATAATTTTTTAAAAATGTCGCCGATGAGTTTACTTACTAGAGGCATAATCCTGAATATATTCCACCCTAGGCTCGTTCTCTTTCTTTTCTAAAGCTACAGGTGGATTAAGTGTGCTCATGGCTCCAGTAATAGTCTGTAAGCAGTCAAGAATTCATCCGAATAAGCCAGACTTCAATAGTATTTAATCAAATCAAATTAAATATTAAAAAAACACTATTTATTGTGAATAAATCATGCTGAGACTAACAAAATATTAAGTTGCTTTATTTTAAATATGTTTAAAAATTGTCTGGATGTGAGTTACTTACCAATATAGCGTCCCGAATATTCTTTTTAATATCATCAATTTTCTGCTTCTTCTCTTGCTCAGAAAATCCATCGACATGCAATATCCGCATCTGTTTGACTATAGTTGATTTACCAGACTCACCCGCACCCAATAGGAGGAGCCTGTGTGTAGCCCTGTAGAGCTGTTTATCCTTCTGCAGCTGCCTCGATATGGCATCGCTGCGACGCTTTTGACTTTTCGAATCCTCCGAACTGACATCGGACTGTTTTGAGGTTGGCGAACCAAAGCAACCCATAGCAGCCCACGGAGTCCACCAACACGTCGTTCGATTCTCTTGGTTCGCGTCGGGGGACTCTGCACCCCTGGTACTTTCTCCGTTCTGCTCCAGTATAACTGAGTTATCAATTTTGTGCACAATTTGATCCGTTATTCGATTTGTGCAATCCCCGGTGACAAGGTCTATTTACAAATTCCTCCGATGGCGCTATATTTAATCTAAAAATATATAAAAAACATAATTGAGTAAAAGCAAATGAAATTCGTAAAAAATAATAATGTATATTTTATTGATTATTACATACATCCAAATCGTACTAAATAAATACATATGTATAAGCTCAGGAATAACGTCATTTCTTGGAAGCCGTTTAAGGTAGGCGGTTAAAACTCAATACCGTTTTAAATGAATGTCCAATAGTAGATATATTATATTGGTAGTAATAATAGTTTCGGTTGGGCATACGACATTTACTTTGAAATACTTGTGATTTAAGTGATAATTAACCTTTTTTGGGCTCTCAAAATATGAGTCAGCTGATCAAAATGCCCACTAGAAAATAATAGTTGTAATAGTACTGCAAATACGTTGCATATTCTAATTGATGTTTTCATTACTTAAAAGTAAATAACTTCTGCACAAGAATGTGAATCCTTAAATTAAATATTAAACTGAAACTGGCATATTACAAGTAAATAATTCATAACAATTTTAATTTGCTAAATAGATTCATTCATTCATTCGTAAATGAACGTATCCTTTCCTCAAGCCAACTGACAAGCGTACACACACAGATACGCACACACACACACACATGCAGATGTACGCCTGTATGTATGTATGCATGTGTGGAATAAATTGAACGATTCTAAACACAGGCACTCTTCGAAAACTACAGTGTAACAGGTGAAGGAGTGGGCTGGACGTTTTGCGCATACACAGACAATACTTATATACATACATGTATGTTCATATGCATATACACGTTAGAGATATACACACATACGTACAAATATATATGTACAATAGATACCAACACTATTTTTGCTTAAAGATAGTATATATATGTATATATACATATATAGGACATGCGTATGTGTATAATTGTGTGCAATGTATTTTTTATATACACACTTGTAAATAAATCATAATGTTACATATACATACACAGGCTTCCACGATAAAACAAAAAAAAATTATAATTTTTTTATCCAATAAATAAATACTCGTATAACCGAAATATTTCTACTGAGTGTCATGCAAAAATATACATAGATACCTGTGTATTTGTATGCATGAATACATAAATACATTTCATAAATATATATGTAAGTATATACATACATATATACACATCTGTGTGTCGCATATACACATGTATCTACATTTATAACGAAGTATTTATATACAAAAGCACATATGTATATTATTCATATGTGCATACAAATACGAGTACATAATGCAACGTTTTATTTAAATGAATTTTATGTGATATTGTTTCACGGTTTTTAATTTTCTCAGGATTGAAAGGTCAGCCTCGTATCACATATCTTTCTTTTTACGCGAGCTGAACAACAATATACATACACATGTACATGTGTATCTATGTGTGCACATTAAGTAGTCAATTTGCTTTGACAGAATTATCCTTTTGTTGTTTATATTTTTAATAATATTAACGATATTTATTTTTTTGGCAAAATCAACTCTCTATTCATCTAGGAAAGCAATATCTGAGAAAAATCTACACATACATAGCAATATAAATTCACTTGATATTATTCATATGTTGTTCATGTAACTAGAATTCAGTTAAGAAAAGTGTCATTTGCCTTAACGTTCACTTTTAAGAATTATTCGGATTTTAAACTTATTTTCATTAACTAAAAAACTCACTTTTATGTATTTTTATTTTATGTATCAACCTAGAGATGCCCCGTGATCGATAGTTTTCATCGTTACAATATGAATATATCGTTTTTCCCAACAATAATGAAAATATGCATTTATTACATTTAGAGTATATAAATCAAGTGTCTGCAATAGAAGCTACATTATGCAAATCTGTAAAATAACTTATGAATAGAATAATTAAAGCACCGTATTAGAAACTTTTATCGATTGTACAAATGCTAATCGATATATTCAGACTGCTGGAATAATCTGTTAATAAAGATATTCCCCTATTCATAACGACTTATAATAAGAACGTTTTTGGTTATAGGGTGTGATCATGAGCGAATAACGAATTGGGTCTAATTTTGTAAATAGCTGATTATTTGCTAAATACAAATTATACTACTACGAGTTCTTAATTTAATTTATCAGCTACAAATATAATATTAATTTTATATGTGCTTTTTGATTTCGGGTGTTGAATAACAATTAATTTTAAATTAAAATGATTAAAATGGAATACCATTAGACTTTTACTGCTTTCGGAAATTTATTCTTTTTCGAACGCAGTGCTATCAATTCATCGATATATTTTTCAATATCTCTTATTTGAATTTCAACCACATGACTTCAAAAATAGTAAGGAAAATATGAAATTCTCTCTTTAAAAAAAACGTTTTATATTAATGTAACATATGACAAATCGATAATTATCACAAAGTAAAGTTGAAAATACCAGTAGGGCTGCATCCCAGATAAATCGATAAGGTCTCGATAAGCAACCACCAGCTGTTGTCCACGCTTTGTGCACAATATTTAACATATTAAATTTTGTTTGTAATTAATAGTCAAAATGAGGGGAAAACATAAGAACAAAAGTGGAAGGCCTAACAGGAATTCGACTGCCGTGCGGAGAACAGACAAATTTTCCAAAAATAATAAATTTATTCAAAGAAGCAGACAAATGGAAAAAACGTATAGGACGGAGAACCAATTTCACAGTACAATTACGAATGATGAATTAAGTATGTCTGTAAATATGTTGCCATCATTAAAAGAAGATACAAATATGTCTTACGAGCAACTTGTGGATCAATATAGTTCTGCCAACACAGGTAAGAGTGCATTCCCGAACAAGCTTTTTGTTGAACTCAATATTAAACACACAATTATTACCCATAACAGCTCCTGTAGTTCAGGAAGAGAAAAATTTCATATCAGCGAAAAGTCTAAACGTCACTGAAATGGAACAGGAGCAACTTCATTCGAATAATTTGAAGCCGCACAATTCATTTACAAAGCGGTTTGAAATTGACCTGTCTGCAGATGATATCACCGACTTAATTGAAGACGAGAGAAAAACATATAAATTTAAATGGTCAGCAATCGGTAATTTCAAGATTGAAATACCGATTCTAAAATCATCAATTAGTTCAGACGCCAACTACAGTCGACCTCCAGAAGCCTTAAAGCCGGCAGACCTTCAAGAATTGGAGGTAAAAATGTCAATATGTACGAATGTTGCTTATCCACTATCTCCGCTACAAATGGAAATCTTTCATTGTGCAAATAATTACCTAGACCTATATTTTCCAAGGCGATCACATGAAAATGCTGAGGAAATTCGATATGCATACTGTCTACACGCCGTAAATCATATGTTAAAGAGTAGAGCCCAGATTTTACGTAATAACGAAAAGATTACAGGGCTTGTAAAAGATCCGAAGCTACTACCAAGTGAAATATCCATACCAGATAGCTTTAGGGATCAAGGTCTTACGCGAATGAAGGTTCTCATCATTTTGCCGTTTCGAGAATCAGCTTTAAAAACTGTACAAATTATGGGAAACCTGTTATTTGCACATCATCAGGGTAAATACAGCGAGCAGTAATATGTTATTTTTGTAAAATTGTACTTATACTTCTGTCTTTTTTAGATAAAAAATCGGGATTACCCATAGCGAGATATGAGCGATTCCTAAAGGATTTTTCCGGAGATACCATATATTTTCCAAAGACAAATCCAAAACCTATTGATTATGAGCAGACGTTTAAGGGAAATACAGATGACAACTTTAAAATTGGTATTCGCTTTACAAAGAAAACAATGTCGTTGTATTCGGACATTAGTTCATCGGATATTTTAATTGCATCCCCATTGGCCCTGCGTATGATTATTAATGATAAGGAGCAAGACTATGATTTTCTTAATTCAATTGAACTACTCATCATTGACCAAGCCGAACTTTTCATGGCTCAAAACTGGGAGAATCTGCTCTATGTACTCGATCATCTTCACTTGCAACCGCAAAAACTTCCAGAGACAAATTGCCAACGCGTTCGATCATATTGCCTTAATGGAACGTCTCGCTTCTATCGTCAAACTCTTTTTTTTTCATCCCATGAGCTGCCCGAATTTCGTGGGTTAATGAACAACAAATGCCACAATTATCAAGGAAGAGTGCGCATTACAAATCAGATTGAATATGGTGATATATCCAATGTACTTACACCCGTTGAACAGGTTTTTCAACGCATCGATTGCTCAAGCGTAGAATCGGCATTCGAGGATCGTTTCCAGTACTTCGTAAGACATATTTTGCCACAATTCAGTCGATCTGGTCAATCGCATTGTCTGCTCTACGTTCCCAGCTACTTTGACTATGTTCGTTTGCGAAATCATTTTAAAAATGAAATGGTAAATTATGTTCAAATAAGTGAATACACAAAAAAAGAGAAAATCTCGCGAGCAAGAGATATATTCTTCCACAGTGGTGCACAGTTTTTGCTATACTCAGAAAGAGCCCACTTCTTCCGTCGTACTCGGGTCAAGGGTGTCCGGAATTTGATAATCTATCAACCACCAAATTTCCCCAACTTTTATTCAGAGTTAATTAATTTGATGCTTGAAACTAACCAGAATCCTCGAGATGGATTAAAGGATTCAATGAGTGTCAAAGTTTTATATACTAAATATGACATTCTTAGTTTAAGTAACATCGTTGGAAATGAAAACGCTATCAAACTGACCGCAGGCACAAGCGATTCATATTCCTTCTCAAATAATGATTAAGTATCATACTATAAAAAATATAGCCAAATAATACATGTTGGATATAATGATGTAAAAAGTATGTATAAATTGATTAAAAGTCTTTATTGCATTAAAACTATATTTTGTATTTAATAAAGAACATTACTTGTAAAGTTGCTAGAAGGCTCTGGCGGTGCCCAACAGAAGAGTCTGCGATCTTCACCTTCCCCTTATCCAGTACTTTAGAATTCTTCTTTTAATTTTTTTAGTCAGGCAAGGGTGACAAGATCAATATCACGTATCGCAGTGCCACCTCAGTGTGCTCCCGATGAGATGGCCAGAGGGGCAAACAGCTATTGGATTGGGCTGGATACTTAAGGCTAAATTTGACTAAGCTTCTAAGAAAACTGGAAATCAGCATATTCTAAATTTTAGTTAAATATTTATAATAGTATTATTCTAAAAGAAAGCTCTAAATTAGCATAGACTCTCAGACCAATGAGGAAAGGATTCTTAGAAAACTTAAAAATAGTATTTACTCAATGTTAGTCTATAAGGATAGGATTCTAAGAATAAAAGACGCTATAAATTTACAATTAAAAAGAATTTTTAATCAGAAATGGAGGACATTTTTTAAAACACCAGGCGAACAGAAATTAAATTAAATTAGTAGGCAAAAATTCAAAATAACGATCGCTTAAAGAAGAGCAAAAATACTCAGAGCTTCTGCGCTCAAATGTATTCACTCAAGCAATTTAAATGTCGCTCAAATAAAATATTCACTTACTGCGGATTTCTGTTCGCCTGGTAGTTTGGCACGCTTTTCGGTTACAGGGAGCTGTTATACATTCATAAAAACATACAAACAACAACATACATACATACAATCACACATGCATACAAACATACATACATACAAAAATACATACAAACATACACACATACAAACATACATACAAACATTCATACATACAAGATACCTAGATCGCAAGGAAACAAAAATTAGTCGAAATACCAGCTGAAATACCAGGCGAACAGAAATGAGCAGAAAGCGACCTACATTTTTCTTGAAAATATGACCTTGAACTTCTCTCTCTCTCAAATGAAATTTTCATATGAGCTTGAGTTGCTGTCTCTCAAATGAAATTTTCGGCTCGTGCTGATTTCTGTTCGCCTGGTATTTTTGCAGACTCTTTAGTAGCAGGGAGCTGTTGCAAGCTCACACACATACAAATTTATGTACATGCACACATGCATATATACCCACGTATGTACATAGAGTGTGGAGAGTCATAAGGAGCCAAAATAAATACCATCTGAAAATAAATCCATCTCAGTAAAAAAAAACACCGTTTAATTTCAAATTTTGAAGTTTTTTATTCTTAAAATCCTAGCCTTAAGAGTCAAATTTACATATAATTTCTATGCTTATGTTCTGATGTATGTATAGAAACAATACTTAAAGAGCCTATAATTACTATTAATTAAAAATGATTTCTATTGTACAGCTGCACATTCGCCTCTGCGTGATGCATCGTGGTTATCAAACAAATAATACAAAATGGTTTCTTTATAAACTCAAGTCGACCCAAAGTTCCCTGGTAGCGGGAACAATGTCCCGCCCGATCCATGGTAAGCCAGATGACAACTATGATATCCATGCGAAATACACAGCATCCTCCTCATATTCCTTGATGGTCGAAAACACGCTCAGTGCGAGGCATGTGATCACCATCAGAAAACTGCAATAGAAAACTCCGATTCAATAATCAAAATTCCTGAATATAGTATATGTGTATATTATTTCAAAAATATTTAATAAAAAAGAGACAATAAAAACGTTTTTGTGCCAATTATTGTAAATGATCTATATATTAGAAATGTTGAGTTTTTGGACTTTCAACAAGCACAACTTTATTAAAGCTCACCCGATTTGTGTCTTATTTTTCATTATAATAACCCTACTTTAATTTTGCATTTCAATTTTTTGATTCTGAGACCAAAATT
Source organism: Drosophila rellima (assembly GCA_035043635.1). Classification (NCBI taxonomy): domain Eukaryota; kingdom Metazoa; phylum Arthropoda; class Insecta; order Diptera; family Drosophilidae; genus Drosophila; species Drosophila rellima. The sequence goes on along the minus strand of JAWNMV010000236.1, from coordinate 3,801,486 downwards.
TTTTTTCCAAAATTTCTCGAATTTTGCATAGTTACCCCTTTAAATTTTTCGAAAATTTTAAAACTTAAATTTAATTTTTTAATCGACTCCAGGTGATAAAATAAGGGTAAAAAATTACATATCGACTAAATTTCGATTGGTTTCTTTAAGATTTAAGTCAAAAACTGCAAAATGTTCCCTGATTTATAGAACATGGTATCCTTTGAATTTGAATAGATTTGTCAAATCTTTTGTGTGTTACGATTTCAGTTACGGTTACTAATTTCAATCGGTTAATACCGGTTAACGGTGACGGTTTTAATCCCTGATAGTTATATAATTATAGTTTCAAGTTTAATAGTGTTTAAGGGGGTTGTACTTACACCATCCCATGATAGAATATTGCATGCAGGAAATTGTAGAGTCGACTTTGCATCCGACGACGATTATAATTGAGCGGCATGCCAAGGAGCGACATTCGCGGTTGCAGAAATGTAGCGAATGTACATACATACATATATACGTACATACTGAGTATCTAGCGCACATTTCTGGTATCATATTTGTTTCTATGTGTGCTACACAGATACAGTCATTCAAGTAATTGTTTTGTCAATATTCCAAATTTGCATACATGTATTTTGTTTTTTGACAAAATAATTACTTGACTAACTGTAGCTATGTATATACATAGATAAGTGCTATTTTTGGTTAGATTTCTATAAACATACATGTGTGTATATGTATGTATTTTAATGCGAATACGTGATGGGGTATATCAACGCTGCTTAATGGGTATCTGGTGCGCTTGCTCTTAGTTATTTATAGAATGTCACATTACTTATTCCAAACGGGCATGTTGCTTAATTCCATGGTCGACGATCTGATTCGTTGCATAAGGCGGCCATTTTGTTTCCCACAGGCGAGAGCTTTCAGAGAAGGCTAGAGAGCTTTTGAGAGCTTTCGCATTGGCACGAGAAATTATGAATATTATTCAAAATGATCGATATAATGTCCATTACTAAAGAGTAAAAATACATTTTCTCTCTTAAAAAATAAATGTTTATTAAAAGCTGTAGGCAAAATAATAATGGAATTTGATTGAAAAACAACGTAATTTAATAGTTTTGTAATGTTTATTTAGATAATTCATTCTTACTAACCCGTGAGTTAAGATAGTTTTCCATTACTTTCTAATTCAAATAAATAATTATAATTTTATTCATGTTGGATTACAATTTGCGATTTTCAGGTAACAGGGCTGTCTGAGCAATTAATACAAGATTTATAAAGGTATACAAATCTGACATCCTTCAGGATCTCCTTCACGTTTGTATCGGTTTGAATAATGGCCAAGATCTTTACCATTTATTTTGATCGACGGCATCAGGAACTACATATACATATACAGATAATATATTTGTCGATAATTACCAATAATCAATTAAAATCAGCTCAAATCGTAGCATTAGCAATCGAATGCATTTGCAAACTGGAAAATTGGAAAGAACTTGAAGGGCGGAACATCGGCAACAACTGAGGGGAAAGCGGCCTGCTTAAAGGTTTCGGAGTCGGTGTCGGCGGTGCGGGGGCAGGGGTTTTTTTTTGTTGGTTTTAAAAAGTAGTAGACGAGTTCGGGTTTCAGTATTTATATTTCGTTATCAAGTTTCAGATATCTTACATGCTGAATTTGAAATATGAATTCATTCGTTATTTTTGTTGGTTTTCTTTTTATCATTACGAGTGCGAATATGCTTGACTGTTTTGTAGACCATAATGTACAGCAATGGATCTCTCGCATTCACATTGTTTGTTTTTTCTTTTTCTTTTTGGCACACTAGTATTTCAAAATTGAACAACTTCACATACTTTTCTATAGCAGGGATGGACTTAATTTATATTAAATTAATTAGGTGTCGTCTAATTAACCGAATCGGGGATTTACTGTATAAAATAAAACAATAAATTAAAATTGTAAATAAATGGTTGTATTGGAAGGATTCATTCATTTCGCATCAATGAATCAACGAATCAATGACGCTCGTCAACACAATGGCGATGCAATGGCGCAGGCGTGGGCGTGGGCGGGGGCGTGGCGATGGGCGGGCATTCATTCAATAAGCTACTTGTAATGGGATCAGCAGACGCCTCCACTGCACAATTCAATGGGTTTGTAGGCGCACAGTTTAGTTTTGCATATATTTACTAGTAGTAATGATTATGTTTGGTTTGTAATTCTTTTTTTCTTTCTTTTTTTTTGTTTATTTCACAGCGTCTATAATTTTTTATAACAATGTATATAATGTAAATTTAAGTGAAATCTCTAAAATTGGTTAGATGCTTAATTACTTTTTTGTTTTTCTTGTTGTTGTTGTTTTCTTTTATTTTCATAGAAAGACAAAGATTATATGCTATACTTTCTCGTTTTATATTCGACTAAATTGAAACGAAATAGCTTCCTTTCGACTGTAAATAAAAATCAATGAAATAAATACCATTGATACTATTTAAGGAACCCATTAACTTTCATTTACGTACGCTCCATGTCTAAATAAAATTAGTCGGATTTTTTCTAGTCTTTCCCATTTTCTCAATGTTTAGTTAGTCAAATGCTAATCACCTGATAGATCCAAAAAGTCGAACAAATCTTTGGACAGGTCTTTTTTGAAAGTGTAATTCAAATCTGCCAAGTTTTGCTAAGATTTCAGTCTTGGGTAAATTAAAGATTGCGTAACATTTCGACATTCTAACCAGAGATTGGATCAAAAGAAAAAAACGATCAGTTCATAGGCAGCTTTTTAGATCCAATTGTAGCCCTTTTGAAGAAACCGGATCTTAAGTCGGGATCTGGGCTGTTGAGCCTTAGTCTTGATAGGAGGGAAAAGTAATTGCGATTGATTAAACTAAAAGATAAAGATTTTCCATTTAAATACACACACTCGCCAATTTTTCCTCGTCTGTTTGTTGTTGTTTTTTTTTTGCTATTTGTTCAAGGGCGTCAGAAGAAAATTCAAAGTATATCAATGGATTCTTATGTACTATGGAATGGATGAACCAATTATCTGTTAAAATTTAAAACCGAACACTGCCTGTAATAAGTCTACTTAACGCATAAGTAAATTGAATACAAAATATATATCCGCAATTCCATACACGCACTTTTTTTGCCAAGCTTGACGACTTTACGCATAACTAAAATAGTACACATATATATAAATAAATATTGTTATATATGTATATGTGTCACGTAAGTATATATATTTTTATATATAAATAGGAATTCAGGATTTATCTAATGTATCGAAAGTTTATTAATTTTATTAAGTATGACCCCTAATTGAAGAAATATTTACATAGATTTTAAGTATTCATCGTTCGTAGAGAATGCAATTTTGAAGTATTGTACAATAACTACAATTAATTATTTAGTTTTTCTTTCTTCCATTTTTTTTGTTCTATGTTCAGTTTGTTTAAATATACTACAAAATCTACGTTTGGAACTTTTGGTTTAGACACTGAATAACTGAATTTGAAAAGGAAATAACTATAAAAGTGTTCCAGACAAAAAAATACAAAAAATATTAAACATTCCCTGAAACCTACTCCACGTATGTTAATAAAAATGTTGAAAGTTCCTCAGCTACAGCATTGTATATACACAAAAGTGGGTTGGAAAAATTAAAAAAAAAAGATTTAAGAGATATTCAAACAGAAATTGTATGTATAGGTATTAAAATAAACGTTAGCTCATAATCTATTGACCAGTTCACGGTGTTGGTTTTAAATTAAGGGGTAAAATTGATCGCTTATCAAAATATTGTGAGTTTTAGTAATATTCGGAAACCAAACTATCATGTTGTTCTTGATGTTGTTGTGGTTGTTGTTGTTGTTAAAGTCGTTACTTTTAGGTAATTCTTTTTTGTTTATATTTAGTAACACTTTATGCTAGTAATTAGAATAATGATGTTGTTGGGCTTAATGATTATAATTATTATATTCTTAAAGCATCATAGCGTAGAGCAGGCCAAAGAAGACAGCCCACATTAACACAATCCCATGCATTTTATATATCATGCTCTCACCATCTGCGATTTTTCTAGCAACAAATTTCAATGTTTCATCTAATAAAACTACAGGAATTGAGAATTTCATCACAGTTATCCATTCCTCAGCAGACAACGGTGTCACTTGGAAGACATTCTAAAAAGAGATTTTATAAAATGATGGACAATTTTAATAATTATCATATATATAAGTATTTTGACATTATAATACGTGGTATCATGACTAATACTTACAGAAAGTACATCCACATAAAGAATAACAAAGTGAAGAGTGAAGGAAAGGGCCATTGAACCAATCAACCACATATTGCACCATGGAGGCATTGAAATCAAAGATTGATTCTCGGATAAGCTGAACAAAAGAAAAAACAATTGGTTGTACAACAGTCAGTTTGTTGTTAATGCGAATATACGATAAGAGACTCACCTGTTCATGGCATTCAACATTTCAATTGTGACGAGCACAGACAGGGCCATGGTCATTGCATGTGGATCGCTGAAGATCTTGCAATCGACACCTTTGAATTCCTCGCCACCGCCCAAGCAGGACAGATGATGAGTGAGTTGCCAGTATGATAGGCCTGGACCTTCAGACGAGAATATGAACCACCAAGTTGCGGCACCAACAGTTGCTGCACCGACGTAGAAACCAATGGCCATGTAACTAAAGAGAGTACACATTATTACATATTGCTTATAAAAAAATAAAGAAGGATTTTCTTCGGCACGCCAAAGATTTGATACACTTGCAGAGCCCTGTATTAAATATCCAACTTATAGTTTATACTTCGTGGGGTCTAGAATACTCTCTGCAAAGGTATAAAAATGATTGGTCTGATTTCTAACCGGAAGAACAGCCATCCGGAGATTAGACCTTCGTCGGCTTTCCTGGGTGGTTTCTCCATGATATCCAAATCGGGTGGATTGAAGCCGAGAGCAGTAGCTGGGAGACCATCAGTAACCTAGATATAAGTAAAAGAAACCGTATTGACAATTAATAAATTAATAAAAAATAAGTAAAAGTAAAAGTATTTGAATACGTACCAAGTTAACCCACAAGAGCTGAACTGGAATCAAAGCTTCAGGCAAACCAAGAGCAGCCGTTAGGAAGATGGAAACAACTTCACCAATGTTGGATGAAATCAGATAACGGATGAACTGCTTCATGTTGTTATAAATAGCGCGACCTTCTTCAACAGCAGACACGATAGATGAGAAGTTGTCATCAGCCAAGACCATTTCAGCGGCAGATTTGGCCACAGCGGTACCAGAACCCATGGCAATACCAATTTCAGCCTTCTTCAAAGCGGGAGCGTCATTGACACCATCACCTGTCATGGCGGAGATTTCATTCATACCCTGCAAGAACTCAACAATCTTCGATTTGTGTTGTGGCTCCACGCGGGAGAAGAGACGAGCACGGGCAACGGCAGACTTTTGTTCAGCAGGCGAAAGATCATCAAATTCACGTCCAGAATAGGATTTGCCAGTAGTGTCCTCGTCCTCAGTGAAGACGCCAATGCGACGGCAGATTGCTTCAGCGGTTGCCTTGTTATCACCAGTGATAACAATGACACGAATACCAGCGGCACGGCAACGAACAATCGAATCGAAGACTTCTTTACGTGGAGGATCCAACATGCCAACGACACCGACAAAGGTCAGATTAACTTCATACTGATAGAACTTGGTCGAGTCACCCAAATCCATCTCATCGGGACGCATTGGACTGTCGGCAACGGCAAGGGCCAAACAACGCAGAGTATCACGTCCAGTACCATATTGGCCAGTCAAAGCCAGAATCTTGCTCTTCAGCGCAGATGTCAGAGGAACCTTGGATGTGCCGACGCGAGCGTGTGTGCAACGATCCAAAACACCTTCGGGAGCACCCTTGACAAACAGTTTGGGGCCAGTGCCCAGGCGGGAAGCCTTCAATGGTGTGCAGTAAGAGGACATGGATTTACGATCGCGAGAGAACTCCAGAGTGAATTCCTTCTTCCATTTGGTCTCAATCTCGCCGCGGCAAGCAATGGCAGCTGATCGGCGATCCAATCCGGACTTGTTGACATTGAAAGCATTCAATTTCTCGGACAACACAATCAATGCGGTTTCGGTGGCTTCACCGACCTTCTCGAAAGCCTGTTTGAATTCGTTGTAATCAATGGCTGAGTCGTTGCACATAATGCAGATGGTGGACAACTCCTGCAGAGTGTCGTAATCGCTAGCCTTTGCACGCTGGCCGCTAAGGAAGAGTTCACCAATTGGCTCATAGGTCGAACCGGTACATTCGAATTCTAAGAAGCTGCTGTCACTGCCCTCGACCTTATCGAAGATGAACAAGCGGGAGACGGACATTTGGTTGGTGGTGAGTGTGCCAGTTTTATCAGAGCAGATGACCGAGGTGCAGCCCAGAGTCTCAACAGATGGCAGGGAGCGCACAATAGCATTCTTCTTGGCCATGCGGCGAGTGCCCAAAGCCAAGCAAGTGGTAATAACAGCGGGCAGACCTTCGGGAATGGCAGCGACAGCCAAGGCGACGGCAATTTTGAAATAGTAGATGGCACCCTTGATCCATGATCCACCGTGGGCGGGATCGTTAAAGTGTCCAATGTTGATGGCCCAGACAGCAACGCAAATGATGGAGATAACCTTGGACAGCTGCTCACCGAATTCATCGAGTTTCTGTTGCAATGGTGTCTTAATCTCCTCCGTTTCCGACATCTCAGTACGGATCTTACCGATGGCAGTCATGAGACCAGTTCCAATAACAACGCCACGTGCCTTGCCGGCAGCAACATTTGTGCCAGAGAATAGAATGTTCTTCTTGTCCTGGTTAACAGCACGAGGATCTGGGATAGCGTCTGTGTGCTTAATAACCGATATCGACTCACCGGTGAGGATGGACTGATCAATTCTCAATGTTGTCGAATAGATGTGAGTAATACGAATATCGGCTGGGATCTTGTCACCGACAGACACCTCAACCAAATCGCCAGGAACAATTTCTTTCGCTCTGACTTTCTGAATACCAGACTTATCTTGACGAACTACTTTACCCATCTCGGGCTCGTATTCTTTGAGTGCCTCAATTGCTGATTCGGCATTTCTTTCTTGCCAAACACCGACGACAGCATTTGCAATTAGAATAAGTAGAATGACTAAAGGTTCTACAAATGCAGTGAACGTCTCTTCATGTTCTTCAAATAGCGCTAATACCTATAACAAAATAGAGTTGCAATCATCAGTTAATAAAAATAACAACATATATCGGCCCACCGAAGATTTGATATCCTTGCAGAGTCTTAATTGATACTTAATAATACGGAAGCACATTTTGTCAGATTAGTTGAGGAATCTCAAGAAACAACAAAGTTTATCATAGTAGAGATTAAATTTCGACCGATCACTATACGATATAGTAACTCATTCCGCTCGGTTTCAGCAAATGTGCTGCCTGGAGCAAAAATACACACAACTGTACCAAGTTTGAAAAATATATCTTCAAAACTGAGCGATTAGTTTGCTTAGTAGCAGACGGACATGATTCGACCCCTCGTCCTGATCAATAATATATATAATTAAGTGCACATTTCAAGACAAATTTATAATAATCTCTGCAAGGTAATAAAAAGAAACATTTTGCGCTAATAGCGAAATGACTTACAAATGAAATGATGGCTGCCAATAGCAAAATCTTCACCAGAAGATCGTCGAACTGCTCTAAAACTAGTTGCCAAATACTCTTTCCTATAAATTAAAAGAATGTTTATTAGATTTAACAACTAAACCATATATGAGAGTATTAAATGCGGCAGATTGAAACAGATTTACGCACCTTCCTCAGTTGGCAATTCTGCAAAGAAAATAGTAAAGAAATCGCATTAATTTGATTGTCTTATTACAATTATCGGTGTAATCAAATGCTTACCATTAGGTCCATATTTTTTCTGGTTCGTCTTGATCTGATCAACGGATAGACCGCGTTCTCCATCTGTGCCGAAGAAGTTCAGAGTTTGTTCGACGGTTTTTGCGTGACCGTCTTCCATTTTGACTTGTTATCCTCCGCGTTCAGTACCCTGAATATAAACGAAAAAAAAAACAAACTTATTATTATAACAATTACTATTTATTTAATGACAATAACAACAAAAGTCAGTTCATTGAATTCCATCACATTAAATTTAATTTTAAAGCTATAAAATAGAATTTCCCCAAAGACAAAATTCAAATGTAAGTTATACGATCTTTTTAGGACAATTTCATACGTCGCACGTGATGTCATATAGAATTTTAGATACTAAGGACAATTTTATGCAATGTCTAAGGCCTCAGATAGCTTACTGAAAAATATTTTGAAGTAAAATGTTTAGAAATTATTGTCAAATTCTAATATATCTCTCCGTTAAAATTATCTTCTTATTGTCCGGTAATAGCGTTGAATTTAACACTATTTTATTGTCCGGTAATAGCGTTGAATTTCAAACTAATTTGAAGCAATTTGTCAATTTTTCTAAAAGTGGATTTGTGCGTCAATCAGAAATTTTGTCCAGAGGTGAGTGCGGACTGATTTCGCGATGCACTGATAAAGAACAATGGATATTTTTTGAAAAATCAAAAGTATCTAACGAAAAACTTCGATATTCAAGTGGAAATATATCTTGTGCTTGGCTGACAGTCGAGTGTAGCAAAGTCGGAAGAATGAAAGGAGCTAAATGAAATTTCAGCTTATATTCCTTAGAGATATGTACAGACTGACGTGGTCATTGATCCTGCAAAAGTTTCTATACTACATATGGGGGAATGCAGTGACTCCTGCTACCTGTTACATCTAATTGCACAAATCTTTCTGCGTAATTCGGTGATTACAGGTAATAAAAATATCTACTTTGTTACCTCGTATCTCACAAGTGCTCGAGCAGCACAAAAATATGTGTATACATATGTATGTATGTATTTGGCATATACTTGTACGCATATAGCAATATATATGTGGGTCTTTATATGCATATATATAAATTTATATTGCGTTTGAATATCGTAATGAGTATCAGACATTTAAGTTGTAGCAATAAAGATGATTTGGAAAACTAAGAAGCACGTATGAGGGCTACTACGTAAATACAAGTATGTATGTACAAATAATTACGTGTATGTGATAGAAACTACTATAAAACGTACATATGTAAATATGTATGCAACTCTAAGTACATAAAGTAATTTATATGTATGAACGAACGGATATTCTAATGGTACACGTGTGTCTGTGCATACGTACGTACATATGTACATATATTCATCGTACGACTGTTGAATCGCAATAAATGTTAAGAAAACAAACACATTTCTATGCACATAATAATAATATAATATTCATTTATTTCATTACCAATGAGTTTGATTAATTTTCGCAACGTTGACTTATGAGATTCACACACGTGTCACTTTTTGTTCACCTATATATTTGCGAACAACACTCGGACGCAATGAGTGCAACTTTTAACAATCATTCAAAAGCGAAAAACTATTTTTGTTAAGTACTTAATTTTTACTGCGACCAATATTTATATATTAGACGTCCATGGCGCTTTTTTTTGTTCTAAATACATATGTGTGTACTCTGATAAAAAACAACAGTTTAAAGCCGTTCATTAATAAGTTTCTCCGGCGTATTTTCGACTATGACATGACAATATCGACCGTAGGGCTGATTTTAACTGTTATCAATAATCAAAATATCGATAACATATAAGATAGTTACAGCCAAGAATTGTCATCGACATTAAAGGCTGACCCTTGTAAAATTAATCTGCATTAAAATAAAATAGAATCAAATATAATCAGAGGACAAAATATATTGCTATCGATGTATCGGTATATGTTTAAACTGAAACAAATCGAGACGGTAATTAATTCAAACTGATGCGCCATAATGCATGTTGCAACCGATGCAATAAATATCAAGTTTATGCGACAGTTTACTTACACCGCATTTCTAAATACATTAAACACGAAAAGTGCTTTAACGGAAACGCTTTTCAAACCCCTAATTATTTTCTTTCAGTTGGTTTAATTTGTAGTTTAAGCTCTTATCGCTTTGAATAATACTACAATATCAGTTGATTATCATAATTTAGATAATAAATTATGTATATAATATTAAATTATGTAAATTTGCGAAATGCTTTTACATAAATCTAAATAAATATCTGTTGGTCCGAATGTTGTATATTCTTTGTAAAATACAGCTGCGCATGACGGATGGGCGACAGACAAATAGACATATGGTCATGGCTAGAGCCCTCATATTTGTAACTATAAATATAAATGCTTCAATATTGCACAGAACCAATTTATCTTCATAATATTCGTACCTGAGAAAATTCCTCAGATGGTATTTGCTCTATTATTTAAAGAAATTACGTAAATTAAAAAAAGAAAAATTAACAAAAAAAAGACTGAAGGCAAACATACATAAAACAAATTCTTTGGGAAATATAAGTTTTAGTTATAATTTTTGAGTGACCAATTTATCTGCATATATAATTGTGTATATATGTATGTATGTATTGTGTGTAGACACGAAACCTGGCCAACTGCGCTGTGCTGACAAAAATATGTGGCTTTTAGTATTGTCATCTATTTTTGCCCACCGATCGAGCTACCAATTATCTGGCAGCACAAAGAAATTTCATAAAATTCTTTCTTTTTTTGTTTAACGATCGTTCCTATGTCAACTACATAAATATGTATATATGATATAAGAAATTATGCGATTCGCTACCAATCATCTGAATGTTTGTATGTATGCATGTACATATGTATGTAGTTTATGGGGTCAGAAATATGTACTATTATTAATGAGTTACACATTCGTAATACATTTCAAATACATTTTGTAAGGGTACTCAATAGGTATATACGATTTTATATAATGCATATAACATAGTGTGCAAAAATTAGATATATTTGTATTTGTGTTGTTGTTCATGAAATGTGCTCTGAGTATGTGTATATTTATACTGATAATACATATGTTCATACATATAAATATATATATGTATGTATATGTGCAGGTAGTACTAGCAAATATATGTATGTATATACATATGCACCTATACAGATACAAATGTATGTATTTTTGAGAAATATCATTTAGAGTCTACAAGATAATAGCTATAAATAGAACTTTAGCTGCTAGGAGTCTTTTGCATGTACATATGTATAAATATACAAATACACACATACTACACTTACACATGCACATTCATAGCTCAAAAACACGCACAGACATACATACATATTTACGTGAATATAATCACAATATCTGAATATCACATAAGTCATTTAAATTGATGTGCATGTGTATTAAGGTATCTATGTATGTATATAAAAAAAATGTTTGAAAATCACACCTGCTGTAGAATGTTTTTCATTTCAAATATTTTGCCATGATTTCGATTACATAATCAATTTGTTCACTCACATATACATATGTATGTACGTATGTACATATCCATGTGCCTACACGATGCATGACATTGCATATACATATGTAGGTACAATCATATGTATGAACATATCTATGAATGTACGTACATAGATGTGTAACATAAGTGAAAAAGTTTACTTTGATTTAAACGTGATTAATTAAAGGGCACACATCCACACACGTACATACATATGTACATTTAGTACACGTAAATATGTATGTGAGTGCCTATTAATGTAATAGCATTCGAAGATTAAATATTTACAGAAGACATAGACAATTATTTAATATTTTAATCATTTTCCTTTTTTTACATATGTATGTATGAATGTGAAGGGTGAAACATTGAATATTTATGAATTTTCAAATTTCAATACTTTTTTGTTCAATAACTTTAAAAATTTTATTTAAAATACACTTTCAAGCACCCACTTTATATACAAAATGACCAAATCTGTATATTTGTGTGTAAATTTATTTTTTGAGATGTATGTAGGTACAATTCCTTTTGTCCGCGGTTTTTTCCTTTTTCAATTTTTCAATATTTTAATATTTGTAGGCACATAAGTATGGGATATGTAATTGGTATAGTTGCAGAGGTTTTTATTTGTACACTAATTATGAACATACTGTTTATTGGAATTGTTGCAAATCAAATCAACAAAACTTACAATTTTAATTCTTAACAAAAATTCCGTTATATAATAATTTTGTTTAGTCAAGCGACCAAGAGCTAACACAAAGATCGCGCTATTATAACGATCAACGGCAACTGAACGCAAGGAGAACGCTGCTTGATGAGAGTGTCTATTTGAATTACAAAATTCATATATTTTGGCAAAATTCCCAAAACTAGATACACTCTCTATTTTGGCCCGGGAAAATACTTTTAGCACGCACAAACTTTTAAGCACTTACCACCTATCCGATTTATTGCGGTTGTGTTAGTGTATGCACACACACAACACACACACACGTACTTGGCTATGCATATGTATGTATGTATATAGAAAAAGACAAGTTTGAATATTATTTGATGTAGATATATATGTACATATGTATGTATATACCATTCATACACATGCTGTTTGTATGTCTACACATAAATAATTATCACACATTCAAAACTCATAAGTTTAAATGTTTGTAGAATTATATACATACGTGCACTTTGAATATCCATATTGAGCTTTTGATCTAGGATGAATTTGGTTTGAGCACGGGCATTTAGATCATAAGAAAAGAACTAGTTCTGTGAACTAAAATTTTAGCTCTCTATTGGCACACATACAGCACCTGTTTTTATATTTATGTATTGCAAATAATTATAATAATTACCATTGAAATGCGTAAAAGGGGTATATTCTAGTCTTGCAATTGAAAGTTAAACAAAGAAGGTGACATCTCTAACCTCACATAATTATGTATGTATGTATGCGCACATACAATATTTGTACGGATGTGTATATAAATAAGTACATAGTGAGTCGATCAGATCTGTCTGACAGAACTGGCTGCCTGTCAGTCTGAAGTCTGCTTCAATCTTTTGCAAGATTATCTTTTTCCTACTCTGGACATCTTCGCCGTGTCTGCCAATACTGCTTATTAGTTTTTATTTAGCGTTAAAAAATGTAGTTCTTTCGTAGGGTATCCTTTAGTCTGTACAGTATATGTTTTCACTGTGTTTCGTATTGAAGGACGTATCATACATACTGTTCCCTTGAATAGGTATTATTGTTGCTCATAAATGCAAATTGAATATCTCTTGGATATTTTATAATGGCAAAATTCAATTCCTGCATCCTGTAGGAACATTAAAATAAATATATATTCCATATCAAAGCTTGTTTGCTGAATTCGACTAAAATTGTTTTGTCCTATTTAATTGCTCGGCGGTGTATGGTAAGCATCTACATATGTACACACATACATGCATATGTGTTTATGCATGTAAATACATACATGTCCATGTTTTTACACTTCGCATTCAAAGCAAATGGGTATAATAAAGTTGTGCAAATTTATAAGACATTTACTGTGGTGACTCTAAAAATAGAACTGTCACATATAAGAAATTTAAACTGATTTAAACAGCTAGAAAATTAGTTTTGGTTAATCATTTTAAATACAAACATTAATCATTTATGATATACGTTAATGAATAACGACAATAACAATGGAACTTCAATAGCTTATAGTTTATAATTTCATGTCATTTTAGAATATACACTAAATAAAGAATTTAAATAAAAATGGTTTTTATTTATTTAGCAGTTATCCTGTCTCAGTCACACCTATGTATGTATGTATGTACATATCCAGGGATTTATCTTATAATGCTGATCGTAATCGATAAAAATCAATGGGTTGTCGATTATTTAGGCTAGTCATAAATCGATTTATTGATTCCGATATTTTAAGGATCTTGAAGGTATGCACAAATTTATTATACCCTACATCACCCTTTTTGAAGAAGAGTATAATATGGCTACACAAGTGCAGTTTGTTTTTATAAATAGTCATGTAATATATATAGTACAAATGTACATACATATTTCTTATATATGTATAACTAGCTGATCCGGTTTTGCCCGTGTCATTGTTGTCATACAAATTAATTAGGAACCATTGTGATGAAACACAACATTTGGCAAAATCGACCTCGATCCCATTTTTCAACCCGTTGCGTTGCATTTGTCAAGAATCAAGAAATTATAGCACAATTTTCACAAAAGGAAGGGCAATATTAATTTAATATTTTACTAAAATATTTAATTAATTTTTGGCATTGATCATTGAAAACTAAATCAGGTATTTGTATTTATTCGTCTTTAGGGGTGTCAATTTTAAAGATCCGTTTTCGTACTTACACTCTTATGCCCGAAAGGAAACTATAGTGAAAATTAAAATGAGCTTCCTAGATCTTTCTGTTTTGCGTTTGCATAGAAATATACATACGTGCTTATGTATGCACATATAATATACAAATGGGCATACACATATATGTGCATGCACATGTAAATACAAACAGATATACATCGATGATACTTTTACATACATATGTAAATGTACAATCAATGAAAGTATGTATGTACACAGGTTTTTGAAAATACACTTGTATAAATACATACATATCTACATCATATACATATGTATGTACGTTTGCAAAATTGCAGTTTCTCAAAAAGTTGGCAACGGTTTCGCTCTTCACTCAATTTTCTCAGTGATCCCACGTTTCACATATGCATATATTAATACATATATATGTACATATGTTCTTTCATTTGTATTTGTATGGGTACTTCAAAATACTCTCGCCGTAACACCTTCGCTAATATACATACTTACAACATGCAATAGCCTGGTACCATTTGGTTTACATTCTAATACTTTAACAACCTCAACTTTTCCCGTTTTCATTGTCAAAGACTCGTTTGTTTGTCAATTTATAAAATCACAGCGATCGATAGATCGATAGCATGAGATTCTAATATAACAAGAACATCCTTGGGCTACCAAAACAAACAGAAATTGGCGTTCATCAAACTTAGAGGAAGCCACTAACACTTAACATTTTTTAAACTTGTTTTGAAATAGCAGTATAGGTATGTTATTCTATTAAAGATACGTGTGTGTTTTAGGGTTTGATACAAAAATAGTTTTATTTAAGTAAATGCATAGTGTTTACTTAGCGAATTATTAATTAAACCAATTCCAACAAAAAGTCAAATAAAAAGTTGTCAAGAAAATTAGGCAAAATGCTTCTTAATAACATTTTCCAGTTTCACTGTATCCACAGCGAATTTTCTAATGCCTTCAGATAGTTTATCTGTCGCCATGGCGTCTTCATTGAGTAACCATCTAAATTTGCACTCATCAACAGAGATTTTCTCGATACTCTGCAGTTTCGCATTGTTAACTGACAAATGCGGTTTTACAACACTCTCATCCTTTTCCAGGTCCTTTAATAGGGATGGACTGATGGTGAGCAAGTCGCATCCAGCTAATGCTTTTATTTCGCCGATATTTCTAAACGATGCACCCATTACTAATGTTTTGTAATCGAATTTTTTGTAATAGTTATAAATGCTCGTAACTGATATCACACCAGGGTCCTGCAAAGGCTCAAACTTCTTGGAATCTGTGTTTGCCACAAACCAATCTAATATACGTCCAACAAATGGAGAGATCAACGTAACGCCAGCTTCAGCGCAGGCCACCGCCTGGGCAAATGAGAACAGAAGCGTCAGATTGCAATGTACACCATGTTCCTTTTCCAAAATTTCGGCGGCCTTTATACCCTCCCAAGTTGAGGCCAATTTAATTAAAATGCGCTCCTTGCCAATCCCAAAGGATTTGTACAAGTCAATTAACTTCAATGCCTTTTTCACACTTTTCTCGGTGTCGAACGAGATGCGAGCATCGATTTCAGTCGAAACCCTTCCAGGCACAATTTTCAGAATTTCGCAGCCAAACAAGACGCACAGATAATCCATGGCTTCAGCTACTTGATTTTCCAAAGATCTGAAAAAATATGTAGGAAAGGAGTAAGATAATTATGACTGTATATAATCAGAGATGTAGCTGTTTGATTTGGTGAGAAGACTTCTTTAACAAATATGTACACTACAAATTAAAAGAACGGATAAACAAAAAATTCTAGCTGAAAATTAATGGACGCTTCTTCTTTTTTAATAAAGGCAGCGAAGGATTACAGCATGCGAAATATTCAGAATCACAGAATGTCATGATAATAACGTTGACTTTGAAAACTGTGCAATAATTTGATGAGACCCTGAAACAGTTGGAAACGGAACAAATTTTATCTGAGCACATCTCTAAGTAGGTATTTCAAGGGTGTACATTAGTTAAATAGTAAATACACTGTCAGTTTGTTATACTAATAAATACATTACCCTGCTTTGGATTTTCCATAATCAACGGCCTTGTGCACTAGGTATTGATAGCGCTCCATAGTTGACGCAGATAAAATAAGCGATGGGTTAGTCGTTGCATCGGTAGGCTTATAGATATTGATAGCTAAAACAAAATAAGCGTTAGGTTAGTCGTTAGCGTAGCTACTTGTGCTGTGCAATAAAGTGCTGCGCTTGCATTTTTGGGCCAACAGGCACAGGCATTAAAAATTAGCTGAAACCGCATATTTTTTGTATACTTCTGCATTCATTTATTCATGCTTAAAATTTAAACTCAAAGTACCTTATCATATTACTTTCATTTATACATATATGTATGTATGTACATTTATACACACTTTAAGGTCAAACAAAAGTCGGACTCACCTTCGACTTTAACTTTGATTTGAACTTCAAAAACGTGAAAAAATTGTACGTGAGCAAATATATCGTGACATTGCGATCAGGATAATGAAGATAAATTAATTTATCCTATTGGAGCTTAGTTTAGCCAACAAGCTTAGATTTAAAAATCTCACACTCACACATGTTACATGTGCCATATGCAAGTTAAAGCAAATGCACATTAAATAGCAAATGGTTATGATAGTAATGAAATTAAAGTACTGAGCTTACCTTCAAAATCACCGGTATCGGCAACTATTGTAGTTATTGTTTTAAGTTGTTCCAGAGCCGACATTTTCTGCTTCTTGACCACGCGATCACCTTCCATTTCCCAATTTAATGATGGAATTGAGATTAGTGCTGGTTGCTCATGAGTGAGTGAACAAAAATGAGCTAATGACCAATTGAACATGTTCCTTTCAAATTGTTCTTTATTGTACCGTGTGGCAGCCTTGGCTCCCAAAACACAGTGGCAATCATTAGCCACCGACAAAACTAAATTTCCAACTTAACTTCTTTTTTAAAAAATGATTTTTTTGTTGGTATTTTGCTTAATTTGAAAGCTAGAATTTTGAAAATATCACACGAATTTTTGTTATAATTTTGAAGATATTTCAACATTTTATTTAGAATTAATATACCAACTTCACCACGCCAAGGGTGACACGCACCAAACATCCTTTAAAATTAACTTCATTATTTTAGATAATTTATAATATTTTTGGCTTATAAAGTTGTACTTTATAGAATTTTTATTGAATTAACATAAACATAAAATTAATTTAAATTTTTATTTCGCGCCGCAAGAGTTAGAAACTTAGAGAGAAAAAAATGGGACCTAGATGTTGCAGATAGTTATCGGCCCTGCAATTTGAGTCTGTAAGTTGACTCATCGATACTGTTGATGGTAAACAATTGAATTTCGATACAATGATAAATAAGTAAATTTATTAAAAAATAGGAAATTTTAATTTATTTGTCTTGTTTAATTGCCAATTAATTAAATTTATCAAAAACATTTATATAAATACTTAAAAAAAATAAAACAGCAGATGCACCCGACCACATCAACAATAATTTATCGACAATAGAAAGTTCACCTTTTTTAAAGAACTTTTTCCTTTTTAAAAGTAATTCATACAAATAAATTTAACTTTTTAATTTTTTAATAATATTAATGAAATACTGTTTATTTATATAAATAAATTTAAATTTCTCATTTAATAATAAATATGTAAATGTGGTGTTCCTGAATCACGCTGTGGTGAAGTCACAAGTGCGTTTCGATAAGTGTCTTGCATTTTCCACTTTTGGTTGGGAATTCTTTGAAACCCCGTTCAGATGCTTTCTCTCATTTTTTTTTATTTTCTTCTAACGAATACAAACTTAAAACCCATAAATTGTATTTACTTTGTTTCCGATATTTATGCGATAAGAAGAAATTTTACAACACAACCCAACTTTCTTTTTATTGATTCCCCTAAAGAGTTTATGTATTAAACGGGATTGTATTGGATATTACAATTGCGTGCCTAGCACAATTTGCGTTAGTTTACATAGAAAAGTTTCGAATTTTTTAGACAAATTCTTTTTATATTATATTAATGAATACCGACGAGAGAGAAGCAAATTTAAGAGAGGTGAGTAAATAAGTTTTAAGCTAAATATGACTTTTAAAAGTATCAGATGATCGACGGACTTAGAAATTTATGAGCATATAAATAATTTAAAATAATATTATTTTCTTATAAATTCAATATATGTAATTTGTTATATATTCATATAGACATTCAATTAGTACACAAAATTATACAGATATCATTGAATTTCAGCTTAAGATTAATATCTCTGTCCGTTTTTGTGATGTGGTCTTACCAAATTTAGATATACACTGCCTGTGTGGTAGAGATCGCATTTCCAATTTTAATCAACTTTAACATATTCCAGAGTGATGATCGTTCACATTTTGTAGCTGTTACAACAATTTCGGATTCGCAGGCGATTCGGAGTGTTGACTTTCATCCCGATGGAAAGCTTTACGCGGTGGGATCGAATTCCAAAACTTTTCGAATTTGTCAATATCCGCAACTGTCCAAGCTGAGGTAATATAAATTATTTACTTACTTTCCTATAACTCTTTAATTGCTTATAAATTATTAGACAAGATCAACAACAACAACAAATTTATCCGCCATCCGTTTTATGCAAACGGACAAAACACCATAGAGGCTCAATATATTGCACATGTTGGTCTGCAGACGGCGAAATCGTTGCAACCGGATCAAATGACAAGACCATTAAGTATATGAGATTCAACAAAGACACTAACCAGCTGGTGGGCCACGAGGTCGAACTGAACATGCATGACGGAACTGTCCGGGATATGTGTTTCCTGGACAACTCATCGACGAAATCGCGTTTACTTGTGAGCGGAGGAGCTGGCGATTGTAAGATCTACGTTACAGACTGTGTGACAGGAATGCCCTTTCAGGTGTTTAGTGGTCATACCGGGCACATTTCATCTCTGTACAGCTGGAACAATGCAATGTTCGTGTCTGGATCACAGGTAATTACTTAGAATTCATTTTATCCGTGATTTACTTTGACTCATGCGGTAATTCGCAGGATCAAACGATACGATTTTGGGATCTCCGGGTGAATGTAGCAGTCAATTCCTTTGATAATGAGTACAAGGGCGGAGCTCTGCAAAATTCGCCAGTAACTGCAGTATGTGTGGATCCGACAGGACGACTTCTCGTCTCAGGTCACGCAGATAGCGCCTGTGTACTCTATGATATTCGTGGAAATCGAATTATACAACGATTCTATCCGCACGACGCCGAAATCAGGTATATCCTCAACTGATCATACCTAAAGTATATTCAATTATCCCATGTTTTCTATTATTTCACTTAAGATGCGTACGATTCTCCCCATCTGCTTACTATATGCTCACGTGTAGCTATGATAACACCATCAAGCTTACCGATCTTCAAGGTGATCTGGCCAACGATCTCGCCTCAGTGGTCGTGGCAAGGCATAAAGACAAGGCTATTACAATCAGATGGCATCCAACCGAATTTTCCTTCATTTCAACGTCTGCAGACAAGACGGCCACATTATGGGCTCTACCTCCATCTTAATTTCTGTTAAATCTTTTTTTTTTGTCAAAATTTCAGTATATTTGTTAGATGCTATTCAGATTGGAAGTTGAAACGTTGGGATACATTTAAATTTGGGATAAAAGACATCTATTAGTTATTAATATTTATTCTAGTAATTTAAATTTGGTAATGAGAGCAAAGACCTATATGTTTTATACTCGTAACTTGCATTTTATGCGTATTTTGTATAAAAATGGACAATAAAGCAAAAACAAAACTAATCTTAACCTTTTAATAGGAAAATTGGAATACTTGACGCAGAAATAATGCAGGGCCTAGCCCGACTGGTTTTTGAGAACGTCCTCTCTAAGAGACTCTTCTTTTCTCTTCTTCTTTATTGATCAGAGAACTTCGAGAATACCGAAATGAGAAGTTTTGGAATCTTTTCTGTAGGCTTTGTACCTAAGAAAATGATTTATCCCGTAAATTGCGATTTCGATAAGTTTCACCTGAGGCGAAAGTAAGAGTTCCCGAGTTAGGTTAGGATTTATTAGAATTATCTTCATAATCTAGGGACAGGAAATTATAGCTATCGTACGGCAATCGGGAAGGAATATATACATATGTAGATTATGATTCATGAATGAGTTATAAATAAAGTCATTGTAATTCTTATTTGGTGAATGTCTACTAACATCTACTAAAAAGAATATTTAACCCCATTTAAAAGAATGAAATATAAATCTCAAATTATTATCTTATTAACAATATGTGAACCAGACTGGTTCGTGCACAAAATATTAATTATTATTCCATAATGAATGGAACTTCATGGTTCAGCTCAAGAAAATTGAATAACACGAATTGAATGAGATTTTCAATAAATCACATTAAAGAAAGCAGGGATTGGCATTAAATAAGAATTTGATTTTAATAACATTGGAAGAAAGCTAGGATTAGAATGCATTAAACATCAGATCTTAATTACTCTTCTTACTAGGTGCTCAGTTCTTCACTTTTGTCACAAAGATCACACATACTTATGTACATACATACGTAAACACATACAACCTATCTCACAAACGTACATACATACATATATCACAAATGCGCAGAAAGTCCATCTCTAGCTGATACATTAATGTGTTAACTTTTTAATGCTCACTTTACACATTTTATTAGCAGAGCGTGTACATACATATGGACGTACAAACATACCTACATTACATATGCATATGCCTATGGACATATTCACATAAACATATATATTTGTAGATAAAAATATATGTACATACATATACATACGAACAAAAACAAACAATGAATGGACATATTTATGTATGCATAATAGCATATGTACATATACATACATACATAACTAACGCTATATGGTTAATGTTTTTTTCTAAAGTACAATCGGTATCCATGTGTCCTAAATGCTCTTCATTTGTTTTCAGTTACTTTTTTCATTAATACAACAGTATTTCCCCCAACTCACGACTCCAAATTATATACAGTAGAAAATTGTTTTCTGTTACTCATGCGCCTTCAATATGATAGTTTAATTTTATTCGTACAATTGAAAAGTTCGCATAATATTAGGAAAATAAATTTAACTAAGCTGCAAATTTACTATAGCAAATAAGGAAGCTCAGAACATTTTCCGGCTATTGTTCACCTTATAAAAAGGCGCTTACTCAAGTAAATATCATTTTAATGCATACGCAATGTGTATGCATGCAAGTAGATGGGTGCATACACATCCATATAAAAACAAACTTTTGAATAACTACATACATATGTACTTACATTGCACCTTTGCATTCATTGTGTACTTTTGGTTAATTTAGTTTACAGTGCTGATAACTACATACATACATGTGTACATATAAATAATTCTCAACTTAAATTTAAGTCTGCAAATACTCACGTGTGTATGAATGTAGATAAGTGCATGTATGAAGTAACATTCAATTTAACATAATGTTAATTTTGATAAATGTATGCAACTTTATTTATTTGTATGTTATGCACACATACATATATATGCAATACATTTTATTTTCATTAATCAATCAGCCGAAAATTAATTTATGTATGTACATATGTATGTATGAATGAAGTTGTTTGTATGTATTATTATATAAAATTGAGTTAATACATACAAATGTACATAGACATGAATGAATGTATGTAAGCATGTACATACATATTTACGCATACATTAATGTACATACATACATATTTTCGAAATAAGATTAAGTAACAAAAAAAAATAAGATTAAGAACATGTGATCAGCTGATGCCAAATATACTTATCATATATGTACATACAAACGTGCATAAATAACATGCGTACATGTATACGTACGTATGCATGTATGTAAGTGCAGAAGCGCTGACCAAAGCGTAGAGAAGTTTCATGATGAACGATGATCGTTGCGTTGCCAATACACTCCAAGTTCAAAAGGAAGCTTAGCCGGACTTTACAAAAATCGTGATGACTTAAAACACTTTTATTAGGTTTTTATGGCTGACATTTAATTATGTGCTTTTCACGTCACACAATATATAACATATGAGACTCAGCTGATATTTTAATAAATTTAAAGGCGCTAAGTGTTTTGAGTACAACGCTAAAAGGCAAACTTAGCTAAATCATATAAATAAAAATGTGCTGTTCAACTTAAATTCGACTTAAGCTGTCGTATAAACTTGGCGTAAAAATGTTAAATGACAACTAATGAGCGAATGATGAATAATGATATGTAAATACATCGAAAATAAAACGAATCATTGCGCCTGCTCTCTTGCTTTCTCTCTCAGCAGTAGCTTCGGCATGCGTTCGGCTCTTGACTGAATCGGCTGATCGATTGTGTTCGGCAATGCAATGCAAATGTCTATGTAAATAAAAGCTTATTTACATAGCTATATATAATAACTGATCTGATCTAATCTGCAATGTATTATTCAAAATATTTAATATCCTACGTTTGTGTTGCAGAGTGCTCCACAGCCACTACTATGCCGGATAGATTTCAAGTTACAAAAACAGACGAAGAGACTGTATTGGATTATCTTCAGGATGAATCAGCAAGTGGCAAGCTTCTAGGAGATACTCATGATGATTTACAAGGTACAATTATTTAGATATTCACAACATGTTATTATTAATAAAAATGCATACTGCTTGCTGTGCTGGAGTATGCAAATGCAAGCAGTGAATGCAGCTCTTAAACATGTGTTTGTGGGTCAAAAAGGACTCTAATAAATACAAGTTACATTAATTCCTAAGTATGTTAATAGGTTAAGATTTGTATCTGCAAAAACGGCTATCATGTGTACATGTGTGCAGAACACATGTGTATTCGTAAATTTATATGTAAGTGTATGTACTGTACGTCCCAGATGTCCCGCTGACACATTTACCGCAACCTGCAGATTAAAGCTCACTATAAAGAGCTTTGAGAGCAGCTCAGCAATGTGTGTGCGTGTGCGTGTGATTGCTTTTTCTTCTCATTGAACTGATGCTGTGTGCGGGCAAGGAGAGAAATTTCTATACAAATACAGATAAATATGTATGTACGTATGTGTGTATCTGCAGTTGGCGCTCTCTCTCTGTGTGTCGCTCAGATTACGGGGTGAAATTGTGTGTAGACAGAAGCTTTCGTTTTCATCTCAATTTCAATGCTCAGAGTCCTGGGCAACATAATTTTTATTCGGTAGCATACAAACAGTTTTCATAAGTTTTTCTATTTAATAATTCCAATAAAATAGAACAAATTTTAGCGTCTTCGCTGGATTCCAAAAATCACAATAAATATATTGGAATTCAATGACAAAACAATGTGCAAAGTTACATAAAATTCAGGTTCATACAAAAAAAAAAACCAAACAATAAAAATCCTTTCAACACCTGCAAAAGATTCGTTAGTTCTTAAATAAATAGAAAATAGTGCGTTCAATAACAAAACCAGTGAAAAATGAAAATCGCTTTTTAATTATTAATTGCTTAGCTTAGTTATTTTCATCTCAATGGCTTTTTGCTCATATGCTTCATAATCTTGATGGGCTTAAAATTCTTGACCTAGATTTCCCAGCTACACATTTCCGAGGTAGCTGGCCCAATTCTCTTTTCGATTATTAAAGAGAGGCAGGGATTTGCTGAATACAAAAAAGTAGCTTAAACCAAGGCCCATAATTAATTTGCCAGTTTTTTCATCTCAGTCTTTAAGAAATTATTAACCGTTTTATTTTCAATTGAAAAGAAAAATACAAATTCCAATACACTTCATATAAAAACGTTTTTTATGATTGGCCATCTATTTTATGTGCTTTGTATTACATAATAATACATTTATAATGGTCAAATATTTATGAAAATGTTATCCGTATAACGCCCCAAAGTGTTAGCTAATTTTAAGTGATTCACGTGATCTGGGAGAAGTGTGAAGTTCACACTAAGCGGTAACATGCAATGTAATAGTGAAAAGGATGATTCCAACGAAATGAATATAATGCCATCAGAACACAATGGAACAACATCCGAAACTAAACATGCAGGTATGAAAATAAAAGTTATTTGCGTTTAAATATTGACAGTGGTTTTCAAGTTATTTACAATGCTATTCCGAAGGTAGCAACTAAGAAACATGTTGAAGTATTCATTGTACAGGGCTTACACTGTATTTGTAATGCTTGGGAAATGTATAATATGTTGAAAAGGTCAGGGGAAAGCACCGTCCGGTGCTTCAGCGCACTGCTTTCTGTCCTCATGACTCTAGTCGCAAGCAGTGCGTACACACGAATTTATACTTTTACTTCGAATTAAACGATCATTTTACAGATATAACTATTAAATTAACTTGCTTGCTCAAGCTTTGAATACGAACAAATTTTTATACAATACGTTCATATATCTTATAAATGTGAGCTATAGTTACAATTTTTTTTTAAATAAGTAATAAGTTAATACACGATCATATAAGCTATGAATTTTAGAGATATTTATTAACAGTTGTAAAAAAGAAATGTTTGGGTGCTGCAGTACGCACACTGCTTGCTCTTAGAGCAAGCAGTTGGTGGGTATGCGAACTTATACTTATAATTTAACTAATACGTATACGACCACATAACTTACAGATATAATGGTATGAATTTACACTAGTACTTTCACTTATAAGAATTTTATAGATAAAAGAAATGAGTATTTATTTAATTGGTTTCCTCGATTATTGCATGTGCAGATTCACGCGATGTCCACAGTGCTGAGGAGAATCAGAAATCCACAATCGACCCCAATTTGTACCTATATGACGATGATCTTGAGACTAGGCCACACATTTCAACATTCATTTCATCAATTGCCAATTATGAAAATACGATACCAGCTGCCACCGATCCCGATGCCAAGCCATCGCCACCATCAGCTCGAATGGGTGAGTTTTAGAAAAGATACATTCCAAAAGTATCTAAAGCAAGGAATAAGCTTAAACTGTAGAGCTCTTTATCTGTAAGAACAATCTATTCTAAAGATTTACCAATTTAAAATTTCAAAATATTGTATCTTTTAAAAATTCCGTTGTTTTTAATGATAAATCTATTTTTTGTAGGCACCTTAATTGGAGTCTTCTTGCCGTGCATTCAGAATATATTTGGTGTAATATTGTTCATTCGATTAACATGGGTTGTTGGCACAGCTGGCGCTGTTTGTGGATTCTTGATTGTTCTGACCTGCTGCTGTGTGGTAAGAATGCCCTCTAATCCTCCACGACATTCACTTTCAACTGAGTGCATTCTTTATGATCGAATTTCAGACGATGCTTACGGCGATATCCATGTCAGCGATTGCAACGAATGGAGTTGTGCCGGCGGGCGGAAGTTACTTTATGATATCACGGTACAGTTGTTGATCATATCCTATATACATCTCATATATCTAATGACGAATTCTGTGTAGATCCCTTGGACCTGAATTTGGCGGAGCTGTGGGGATGTTGTTTTATACGGGGACAACGTTGGCAGCGGCAATGTATATTGTTGGTGCCGTTGAAATCGTATTGGTAAGAACTATTCAAGTAGATTCAATCATTCAGATATTATATAGATAGATCAATGCAGACATATATGGCACCATGGGCATCTATATTTGGGGACTTCACCAAAGATGCCGAGGCCATGTACAACAACTTCCGAGTCTACGGCACGATATTGCTTCTATTCATGGGTAAGTCAACTCATATCAATAGTCGTTAATATTTGCGACATTCGATTCACATGCTCAGTTTCCAGATCATAATATGTACATATATTCTCGTATTCTTTAGGTATGATTGTATTCCTGGGTGTCAAATTTGTCAACAAGTTCGCAACGGTTGCCCTGGCGTGTGTAATATTTTCCATAATTGCTGTCTATGTTGGAATTTTCGACAACATTCACGGCAATGAAAAGTTATAGTAAGTTATACTGGAATAATTATCCAAATGTGAACTTACACAATACTCCTATTTTACAGTCTATGCGTGCTGGGAAAGCGTGTCCTTAAAGACATTCCAATCGAGAACTGTACAAAGGAGGATCCACTTCTATTCGATTTGTATTGTCCAGATCATAAATGCGAAGATTATTTCCAAAGTAAATTGAACATTTCGAATAACTAGCTGATGATTTGTTAATGGAAATTATTTTTAATCCAGACAACAATGTGACCAGGGTAAAAGGCATCAAGGGTCTGGCCAGTGGAGTCTTCTACGACAATATATGGCCGTCGTTTTTGGAAAAAGGACAGTTTATATCATATGGCCAGGACTCAGTCGATATTGAGAATCTTGGCGATCAGTCGTATAATCAAATTATGGCCGATATAACGACAACTTTCACGCTGCTCATTGGCATATTCTTTCCCTCAGTCACAGGTAAACATACTATATATATAATCCTTTACCCCTTTTTAATTGATCTTTTCATTGCTCCTCTTCCAATTAGGTATTATGGCTGGCTCCAATCGATCGGGAGATCTGGCCGATGCCCAAAAGAGTATTCCCATTGGCACAATTTGCGCTATTTTAACAACAAGTACTGTTTATCTATCAAGTGTTCTATTTTTCGCGGGAACCGTTGATAATCTTTTGCTCCGAGACAAGTAAGAAAGTTATCCTATCTATTAAAATATTGATCGTTTTACAAACTTCATTTTCAGATTTGGTCAATCGATTGGTGGCAAATTGGTTGTGGCCAACATTGCGTGGCCAAATCAGTGGGTGATATTGATTGGTTCATTCTTATCCACCCTGGGAGCTGGACTACAGAGCTTGACGGGCGCACCACGTTTATTGCAAGCAATTGCTAAGGATGAGATTATACCATTTTTGGCACCATTCGCAAAGTCTTCTAAGCGCGGGGAGCCTGTGAGAGCTCTGCTTTTAACCATTGTCATCTGTCAATGTGGCATTTTACTAGGTAAACTTAATTAGCCATCAGCAAAATGCAAAAATTCAAGAACTCATTGAAGGTCCACGCCACAACTTTCAGATCAAATGATCTTTTCTTATTTTTAACATATATATATCTATTTATTTATGTTCATATATCTATTGTTAATCTTTAGGAAACGTTGATCTTTTGGCGCCTTTGCTGTCAATGTTTTTCCTGATGTGCTATGGCTTTGTTAACTTGGCCTGCGCCGTGCAAACTTTGCTAAGAACGCCGAATTGGAGACCACGCTTCAAATTCTATCACTGGAGTTTATCCTTGTTAGGACTTACACTGTGCATATCAGTTATGATCATGACATCGTGGTACTTTGCACTCATTGCCATAAGCATGGCAATTGTTATATACAAATACATCGAATATCGAGGGTAAGTTCTTATTTCATCAATCAATACTGATCTTATCCATCAAAAATGAAGGCAATTCAAGAACTTTTTCATTATATCATTTAAAATACATTCGAAATGTGAGTATTTATTGATAGACATTCAATTTGAATACAGTACAAGTCAAGGATTGATATGCGATTGATTAAATGATTGCTTCATCTATTACAGTGCCGAGAAGGAATGGGGCGATGGCATTCGCGGTATGGCGCTAACTGCGGCAAGATACTCACTACAGCGCCTAGAAGAAGGCCCACCACATACGAAAAATTGGCGTCCACAAATTTTGGTGCTATCGAAACTTAATGACAACCTCATACCGAAGTATAGGAAAATCTTCTCCTTTGCCACTCAATTGAAGGCTGGCAAGGGTTTGACAATTTGTGTGTCTGTGATAAAAGGTGATCACACAAAAATCTCCAATAAGGCAGTGGATGCAAAGACAACACTGCGCAAGTACATGACGGATGAGAAGGTCAAAGGATTTTGTGATGTTCTCGTTGCCCAGGAAATTGGCGAGGGCCTCAGTTCAGTGTAAGTTCCATTGTAGTGTACTTTTCCATAATAAATAGGTGTCTGTGTTATTTTTATAATTATGGCCATAATACTAATAACTGTTTTCTTTTAATTTCTATGTTATTTCAGCATTCAGACAATTGGCCTTGGAGGCATGAAGCCAAACACCGTGATCATTGGCTGGCCGTACAGCTGGCGACAGGAAGGTCGTTATAGCTGGAAGACTTTCATTCAGACAGTGCGAACTGTGGCCGCCTGTCATATGGCACTGATTGTGCCCAAGGGAATCAATTTCTATCCTGAGTCGAATCACAAAGTAAGTAGAGGAAAACAAAACAAAAACAAGGTTCAAAAATTGTTTAATTTAAAATCTGCTTTTAATTTCTGCTGAAGATTGGTGGAAACATTGATATCTGGTGGATTGTCCATGACGGAGGTCTGCTAATGCTGCTGCCTTTCCTGCTGAAACAGCACAGAACATGGCGCAATTGCAAACTTCGCATTTTCACTGTTGCTCAAATCGAAGACAATTCGATTCAAATGAAGAAAGATTTGAAGACATTCCTTTACCATCTGCGAATTGAAGCAGATGTTGAAGTGGTTGAAATGGTAGCGCAATTGGCAATATTAAATTTATCTACTTATTTATTAATATTAATCATATTTAATCACAGAATAATAGCGATATTTCGGCTTATACCTATGAGAGAACTCTCATGATGGAACAGCGCAATCAAATGCTACGGGCATTAGGTTTAAACAAAAAAGAGAACTCCAAAGTAGTGAGTAAAATGTTAAAACTAATCAATTTTCGATTCCATATCCTTGTTATTTCGATGCACATACTACATACATATATTGTACATACATACATACATATTCATATGCTATCATCAATAATAACTTATATATTTAGGATGATTTATCATTTATCGCACACCTTTATTGCATTTACTTAATTGGTTTCCTTTCATTTCGATTGTTATTTTAAAAGTACGTTTTATCCGAATCAAAATCAAATCTTATTACTATTGAGATCAATTAAAAAATTTCACACTTTGTATATTTGATAAAAGGTTCAAACTATAATGGATTTTAAGGAAACACCCAGTGATAATAAGTTATCTTTGGTAAAGCAAACAAACATACAGAATTTCGAATCTATATCTATCTTTATATCTATATATGCGGATATATTATACTATTTTCTAGGCGTACCTATAGATATTATCATAAGTTATATATTATATATACATACATATGCATACATACATACTAAAGAATACAACTATTATGCTTGCTTCCCAAATTTTAAAAACTTTCTTACGTGTACATCATATCCCAAGGTTCATTACCGATGTGAGCCACTGTAAATGGACAGTTTTATGCATAAATAAATATGTATATCTGTACTGGCATATTTGTAATATTTTTCAGAAACACGCTGCATGAATACTTATTCCATGTCCCTTAAGCACATACATACTTGACCTACTGTATCTTTCGCAAATCTCAAGCAAATCGAATTTCAAACTATAATCTGTACCCATTAGTAATGTATGTAAATGATATTCGAAGAGATTTTAGGGTCTAAAAATTATATATTTTCACGGTTATTCGCATTCGTCTGTCTGATAAACATAAATAATAAAAACAAAAGATATTCATGAAACTGTGTTTCATAGCGCAAAAAAGGATGAACCGTGGTGTATGTGAATATGAATTTATATAAATTACTTTGACTGGGTACAGGGTATCGCAGCAGCGTTATTACTTGAGTTTTTAATGTTCTTCTTCTTTTTGCACGTTCTAAAAGTCAGTATGTATATGTACGTGTTGCATGTATGAGTGTATGTATGTAAAAAGTTCGAATGAGAAATATTTATACTATATCTAGTCGAAAGTGCTCGACAGGAAGATACTACCTATGATGTTGCAGCTTGATTATGGATTTTCCATTTAGCATAAGTGGTAGATGATGGACTTAAAGCTAAATGTTTAGGATTTCAATTGATATAGAAATATAGAATCTATCTATAAGATTTTCGCCAATTATGTTAATAGATTACTTCTGTTTAAGCCATTAATTCCTCTAATAACAACAAATTAAATTCGACTTGAATTGAAACTGAGGCTTTAACACAAGTAAGCTTATAAATATATTGGCCAGGTTTATGGGACACCTGTGTATGTATATGTATGTAAATATTTTACGCTAACAATTTCAGGTTCAAACAATTGTAGACCACCATTATGACGCCATTAAAACAGCGTCGAAAGTTCGGTTTGCCGATCCTACCATAGAAGAAATACAAAATCACGTATGTATACGTAATCATCATAATACTAATAATTAGAATTAACATAAAATACAATGTGTAGCTCAGTTAACCTCAGGAAAATAGCAGATAATAAAAATATTTCATTAAAATTTGTCAGATCATTTAAGCTTGCTTTTTAATCCCAAGTAATATTCATCGTACGATTTAATTACTTATTTATTTCTTTTTTTTAAATATTTTTTATACATTTTTATAGTTTTTTTTTTATTTTTATTGTTTAAAAGCACAGGATAATTTAAAAGTACAACTTAATCAACTATATTTGATATTTAATACGATTCTTTCCATTTGTATTGTAAAGGATTCTCACAATGAGGAAAAACGCAATTCAATTGATTCAGATGGTCCGGAGAGTTCGGAAACACCTGATATTACATCTAACAAGGACGAGTCAACTGAGAAAGCTGACGGAAACTTAAAATCGAGTGTGAAACCGTTAGTATCATTATATATCAAAGTATTATTTCAAATCTTAACAGTTTTTTTTTTTTTATTAATATTTATTGCTTACAGAGATGAATTCAATGTTCGTCGCATGCACACGGCAATAAAACTAAATGAAGTTATAGTAGAAAAATCACAAGATGCCCAATTGGTCATAATGAATTTACCAGGTCCCCCGAGGGAAGTGAGAGCGGAACGTGAAAGCAATTGTAAGTCTATTACTTAAAATAAATACTTCCAGTTTAACTATTTTGGTCTCTCTTTTAAAAAATAATTAGATATGGAATTCCTGGAAGTTTTAACAGAGGGTCTTGAAAAAGTATTAATGGTTCGTGGAGGAGGTCGTGAAGTAATAACAATTTACTCTTAAGAGCATTAATCGCTCGGTTTTTAAGAGTTCGCAACATTAGACAAGTTTAAGAATCAATCAAATTTTTGAATGAAGGTTATTATTAATTTGTTATATTAAATCATATGTCCAAATATTTTATTTTTACGTAAATAAAATATCAAAAATTGTAACAATAAATCAAACGTATTTTTTATTTCGGACTTAAAAGGTAAGTATTTCTTAAGGAATAGACATTAAAACTAACAAGACTCGGAGCTTATTCTTTGGAATGCCATAGCTAAGTGTAATCTCATGCCGTCTAAAGTTATATATGAAGACAAAAAGAAAATTTGCATAGTTTTCGAGAAATTAGGATAATATTTGCATTGCAAAATCAAAGTAGGATAATTTATTGAGCTTTCAACAATTCTTTGAAGTTATGAGCAGATTATTTTCACATACACATGTATCTATTGAAATTATTAATTACCATCAGGCTACACTTCAAATATTACCTATGCAATAAGACTTTGCAAACGTTGCGTGCGTTAAAAAATATCTTTTTGCATTGAAACGATGGGATCTAGACATATCAATAAGAATTTGAGAAAAGAGGACCACTTACATTTGAAATCTCACGAAAGTTCTGCAGATTATCGATAAGATGTTAATTTAATTACGAAAGTGCTGTATTTACTCGATAAGATGCTAAAAATAATTACCAGTAATTGAGTTTTGAACAGATTTAGCGTATAGCGAAAAAAGAATATTTAGCCAATACTGTTTAGCTTAAATAGCTCTGAATATATTTAATGTCCATAATCAGAAAAAAACTTTACGACGCTATCTTGACGGACACAAGATGATAGCTTTTTAAAAATGTTATACGCAAATCACCCTGTGAACGCGAAGCGAAGACATTTTGAAATTGTATTCCATCGTTACCCTGTGAAAGCAGACCTTTTGGTTCGGCAACTTCGCGGCGTGCTTTTCGATCAGCTTTTCGGTTGGAGGTATGTAATGCTAATATATGATATTTGCATGTTTATTAATTTAACATAATTGCATAAAAAAATCTATTTAACTTGGACATTTTTTTATAAATGTATGTACAATTTTGTCTACACAAATGCGTAGGGCCAGCACACTAAGCACAAACTAACACGTGTTTTGCGAAAATGTGGTGTACAGGAATGTACCCTTTGTGTTTTTTGTATTCTCTAGTTTTCTTATATATCACTGCAGACAAATGTGTGCTTATATGTTTTTATACTTAAGAAAATACTAAATCCATTTATCTAATTCATACATGTCTTTACAAAGTCAAAGTAATGAAATTACCTTTCTGCGCATTTGTGAACCGTGTGCATATATGTACATATGTATAGACACATTTACGTATGTATGACTCTGTATGCACATGTACGTTGTTTGATTGAATATACATATGTATGAATGCGTTTGTGTGTGTGTATTAATTAAACACTTTGTGGGAGTGTCTGACGGTCTACAGACTACAAATTCTAAATAATTTTATGAGTATACGTGTGTGAAATTAATACGTATGTGCGTATTTCAGAATTCTGCATTTACATTAGAGACAATGGACGCACCACAAGAGGGAAATATCGATGCTGAGTCGTGCAATGAAATCGATGATGATAAATCGAATTCCGACTGCCAATCCATGTAATTAAACATTTTGTTATTTGTTCGTACATGGATTTTAAATGTTACAACTTGAATTTGACAGGCCGGCTTATATGAATTCGGTGCTGCGCCGACAGTTTTTGCAACAAATGGTAAAGTCATTGCCAGCCGTCGTTCAAAACAGGATCGTGGTATTGAAGAATCTGCAATTGGAGCAGTTGGCTTTGGAAGCCGAATTCTTCGAAGAGGTGTACAAGCTGGAGAAGAAGTACCAATTGAAGTACCGACCAATTTTCGAGAAGCGCAAAGAAATTCTTGTCGGCACCGTTGATCCTGCAGAGGAGAGTCCCAAGTGGAAGGAACCCGAGAGTCCTTCAATTGATGGCGAAGTCGGTGATCACATCCGCGAGTCATTAAAGAATACTAAGAGTATGCCTGAGGATGCCAAAGGCATCCCAGACTTCTGGCTGACGGTCTTTAGGAATACAGCCATGTTGTCCGAAATGGTACAGAGTCACGATGAACCGGCTATGCGTAAGCTCACGGACATTGTTATCAAATACGATAACGAGGTAAGTGTTCAATCACATAATGGATATTGTTTGTTCTGTTTTTTCATACTTAACATTTGAATATTTATACATTTTCTTTTTGCAGCATTCATACTTTTTGGAGTTTCATTTTGATAAAAATGAATACTTCTCGAACACTGTGCTGACAAAGCAATACTTCCTGAAATCCACTGTTGATCCAGACGATCCGTTCACATTCGAAGGCCCTGAGATTTATAAATGCAAGGGATGCGTTATTAACTGGGAGAAGAAAATGAACTTGACAGTTAAAACTATTAGGAAGAAACAGAAGCACAAGGAACGCGGCGCCGTGCGCACTATTGTCAAACAGGTTCCTACAGATTCCTTCTTCAACTTCTTTAATCCACCAGAAGTTCCAAGCGATAAGGAAGAAATCGACGATGAGTCTGAGCAAGTAAGCCTTTATTGTATATTAAATATCAATGCAATGCTTACAAATTGCTTATATTTTTACAGATATTGGCTACAGATTTTGAAATCGGACACTTTTTGCGTGCTAGAATTATTCCGAAAGCTGTGCTTTATTATACTGGAGACATCGTTGATGATGAGGACGATGATGATGAAGAGGAATATGAAAATGAAGAGGAGGAATACGACGAAGATGAAAATGAGGGAGGTGGTCCACCAGCAGGTGGTCGTAACAAGCCCTCTGGTGGAAACAAAAAACAGTCGCCAAACGACTGCCCCAATCAGTAGGGTATATATCTTGATGTATCAGCTGCAAAACTTTGTATATAAGTATACACACACACATACATATATTTAAAATATATTTTGGTGAATTAAAATTTCAAAGAATGAATGCGCTTGATCCGTATGTTTATTCAGCAAGTGAAGAGAAGTTTTTAATCTATTTCAGCAAAAGTGGAGGGACGGCATCAAAAGTACACATTTTGGCGCCTTTTCTCAAAGCGCGTGCATTTTGTTTCTCTAACAATCGATAAACCTGGAGATCTACTTATCATTTCTGGATTTATCTGTCGGAGCTTTGCGTTGAAAATTCGATAAGCTTTGAAGTCTATCGATAAATTGAATCAAAAATGCGCTCAATCAATGATCGGAGTTGCCTTGTTTCTTTTCCACAATATCCTAAAATTTGTAACCTATTAAAAATAATATTATTTACATGTACGTTATTTTTTTTGTCAGTAAGATTAAAGTCTACGTTCCACAAATACCTAAAAATTGGCCGGCATAGATCTGCTTAAATAAGGATAATTTCCTTAGTCAGGATTAGATGGCGGGTCTTTTTGAAGATTGTTGATTATTAAGATTTGTCTCACTATTCAGAGCTTCACACAGATTTGCATTTTTCACATAATTATGTTAGTTCTCATAATATTTTATGTTTGATTTGTATTGTATATTATGTACGTCTAATTAGCTTCTAATATTTACATAATAAATAACATAAGATGAAATACTTTAAAAAAGAGTCAGTTATTAATAATATTACGCTCATAACAATATGGTCAATTATGTTCTATAAGGCTGACTCCAAATGGAATCCAAAACAAATATTTTTAAGACGTGGACAAGTTCTTGGGGCTAGTAATGAAACATTAGGTATGTTTTCAAAAAAATAATTTTCTTCATAGCTAAAGGGTATTTCGAAAGATTTCCAGCCAAGAGCATTTAAAACTGATGTTCGCAAAACAATGACTGTACAATTCTTTAAGTAAGCTTTTAAATTCTCAGAGAAATCTTAAATCGTACTCTCAAGATTTGCGTTTTTTTTTCTAGAAATAATACAAAAACCTTGGAGACATCAGTTGCTCTTAACGGGAATATGTTGAAAAACTCTGGATGCACACCATCAGATAAATTTTCGATTATACTACATGGATGGATCCAAAGCTGTTCTGATGAATGGGCCCTTGCATTAATTGATCGTAAGCTTAGGTTTATAGAAATATTATTGAGATTATAAGAAATATAGTATATTTTTTTAGGACTGAGTTTCTACCGAAAAGGCTGTGTAATATGCATTGATTACAGCACTGTCGCGAGCTCCTCTTACATGCGGTAAATATTTAAACTCACTCTGAAAACGAATCGAAAAGTTACTCATACTTTTACTCAGGTTGTATTCAAATTTTAACAAGATAACTGAAGCCATTGCTTCAATAATAATTGGCCTCATTCAATACGGATTTGAGCCAAGCCGGGGATATTTGTTTGGCTTCAGTTTCGGTGGCCAATTGGCGTCTGCCGTCGGCCGATATTTACAACCACATTTCACACTCCAGAATATAGACAGTAATTATGAGGAATAATTGAGATATTTGTTCATTATTAATTGATGATCATTTTAGCTTGTGATATGGCCGGACCTGGATTTGATCCGATTGCTGTGGATCACTCAAAAGCTGGCAAAAATGTGCAATGTTTCCATTCGAGTCGCGATAAAGGAACATTAATTCACTCCTGTCACAGAAATATCATGTTTGGCAGCTGTGGCCTCAGCCAGCCCTCGGTTGCAAGTCAATTACATCTGGGGAGTCATGGTCTGTGTGTTGACATTTACATTAATACCTTCGACTATCCTTTTTATGCACTGAAATCACCGCCAAGCGAATGCATATCCTTCACAACAGCAGCTAAAATTCCAAATGATTATACTGTCGGATACGAAGAAAATTTTAACAAGTATGCAAATGCTTAAAAATATTAATGTTATTATTACAAATATTATCTAATCTTCAATTTCAGGCAAGTAACTGGAAAAATCTATGTTCCCACGAGTTTGCATTATCCATACAATTTATCAAGAAAAGAGCTCAAACTGTTGTCAAAACAGAATTTAAAAAATACTGAATGAAACGTAGAAAAATTTATGTTTTTTACAATAATTTCACTCGGATTTTCCTTATATTAACATTACAACAAGCTAGAAATAAAAATTTACGCGATTTTATTAGGTCGAATGATGTTTTTTTCACTGCGTCACATACAAACAATGTAAAATTATATTAATCCATTGAAATACTTACATTCTGCAGTACAACATTAACAAAACACTATTAGGAAAGACTACAGTCGAAAGAACCCGACTGTGAGAGACCCTGTACTTACTCTGTAGTTAAAACATACACACTCGAATAATTCTCCCGAAAGATTTGTTAATCTCTTCTTTTTCCTTTGCATAAACTTGTTTCTTGACTTGTTTCAAGACTATAGCTTTAAATTTTGCTTATAATTCCTTTGTACTTTTAAGTACAGGGTCTAAATATATGTATAAAGATTGTCATTAAGCTGAATTCTTTTCAGTATCCTCGAAATCCAATGTGTTGAGCACATTGACGTCTAGTTCTGGATCCGCATATTCCAGTATGTTAAAATCATCGCCAATTTCAGATGTTAATGATTTTAATAAATCATCATCATCTCCTTCTCCGAATCCACCTAATAAATCACCAAAGCCGACATTTTCCAACTCAACAGCAGATGATGAAATTCCCTCCTGGGGATCAGACATTTTAATATCAAGTGGATTCTTGCCATCCTGATCCAGACTCCTGATTTCCGTATGCTGTGGCTTTCCACTCATGCTCAACATTGGATTGTTTTGAGTTATGGGAGCATTTTGAATGAGTCCGAGTCTTAAAACATCGTTTGGCATAAAGTATTCGGAATTTGATGACATAATCATGGCTTCTGAATTTGACTTTTGCAATAGATTCCTCAGCTTTTTATCACCCACTGGCCCTGGTTCAGGTCCATATGAGGGATTGTGCTCCATCCGCTGTTCAACCGACGCAATTTTCAATGAGGACGGACCTGCAACGTGCATTGGTGTCCGTTGGATTGTAGATTTCACAACTAAATTCTCATTGATAATTGGTGTCGTTGGATGTGAATTTTGAGTGTGAGATGGTCCGATATAGCACGTTGAATCGTATGAGATTCCATCTGAAAAAAATATAATATTAACAATGAGAATTTCAATAAGAATTGCATTACACTCACTATAATTGCCAAATGAGAAGACTTCCTTTGGCTTCACAACGTATCCCTTGTCAGGATTCTCTGGTTTCTCAGTCTTCGTCGGTTGACTGATTTTGCACTGTTCCCGCCTCTGTCGCAATGCTGAACGATTATCCTTGGCCTTTTGCAAGAATGGTGCCTTTTTCTCATTGCATAATGATCGCCATCTCTTTAGGATCTGTTTACAACGATCGTTCCAGTTGGGATATTGCTC
The DNA here is from genome assembly GCA_035043635.1 of Drosophila rellima. Classification (NCBI taxonomy): domain Eukaryota; kingdom Metazoa; phylum Arthropoda; class Insecta; order Diptera; family Drosophilidae; genus Drosophila; species Drosophila rellima. Next base: position 3,763,574 of record JAWNMV010000236.1, on the reverse strand, counting down.
CTTAAGATTTGCATGCTCAGTATTTGCATACAGGACAGCCGAAATGGTCGCCATTAAACCAAGATCTGTAAGAAAACATGTTTTGGTTTATCATTGCATCTCTTTTAAATAATAATTATATGTACCCTCATCTTTGCGCATCTTTTCGGCTGTTTTTTGGGTGCCAACATTAATGCCTTCCATTTGAGGCTCACTTGGTTTTGTCTCTTCGACAATTCTCTTCTCTTCTATATACTTATTATTTTGCACTTTTGCCTGATAATGCATTGGCGAGGATTTGGCAGTTATATTCGCAGGCAAATACAGTTTACTGTGGAACTTTTGATCCTGAGTTAACTGTGGAGGCACAGAATAATTCTCTACAAAGACTGTCGGCTCACTGAAATAATTTGAGGCATTTAATGAATGTATTATATTGTATGTGTAAATATTAAAAACTAGCTATTACCTTAAAGCATTCTTCACGTTATCAGATGATGCAATGAAATTGACATTGGAGTTTGAGCCATCTAAGCCGGCGATTCCCTGGGATGCCTGTATAATAAAATCAATTGATGGATAAAGATATGTTTGAAATTACACAGCTAAATAGTGTATATACCAAGGGATCCAACGTATGTATGTTATTCGAAGTTACATTTCTTGTCATCTCTGTCATCGACGTATCTGTAGAAATTGAATTCAAGTCTTATAACATCTGTGATTCATAGGGTTAATGCTTACCAAAAAGTCCTGCATCCGGTACTAACTCTTCGTTCTGATGTTGTTGTGTTGCTACTGAAAACTGATCCCCAAAAATGTTCTTGTTCTCAGGTATAGATAAAGGTTTTTCAGCTTTCGTTTTCTTCAGAGATTTTACAGGACTTTTGGTGGCCAAGTTGGCCTCCTCGTCAGGTTTCTTAGTATTCGAGTAAGTGAAAAACATTTTCATTGTCGTATCGATTTCATCAGAAGATTCCGAATCATATGCCACAACGTCTCCCGACTCCAAGAGAGGTTTACCGAAGAAGGCTTCCTGTAAATACGCCGGATAAGCTTCAATAAGCTTATTCTTTTGCTTCTTTCGAATGATTTTCTTTTTCTTGTCGACAACTAAGACCGCATTTAGCTGATCAACAGAATCTTCATTGTCCTTTTTAAGCCCTCGATTTCGAACTGAGAATCCACCGATTCCCAACTTTTGTAAATTGCGTTGGCGCTTTTTGCGCAACACATGAACACCGTCGTCGTTGGTGGAAATGGAAAATCCTTCGGGTAGAGCACTTTCCCCCCGGTCCCATATCATCCCGTCCTTGTATTTATCACAGGGAAGATCATCTGACGCTGCTGTATCGTTTTGGCCATCTTTATTTGAATTTGCAATCGACTGTCGCATTTTCCTCTTACGCTTTATTTCAGTGGAAAGCGATTTGATCATATTCAATCCATTTTCACTCAAGCACACTCCGTCTATCCAGTGAATCGCCTCCGTGCTCTCCAATAAATCATTTGACAAAATAAGATTTCGATCAGTTACATTGATATTCTTCCCCTCTTGACTAATCTCTGGCAACAGTTTCGAGTTGATCCCCGAGTTTTCATTAAAAACTGTTGCATTTTGATGCGATTGCATTTTTCCGCTGGACCGACACTTGAAGCACTTGTACATATTATTGTCGTAATATTCGATTGTGTACTGAGTGTTTATCGAGTCGCAGTGGAAATGGGACCAATGAGAACACTGCTCACATTGGATTATCATCTCGCCGTCGCTGTAGACTTTAGTGCATACGGTGCAATTATTTTGACTAGCACAAGGTGGACACTCTGGCAAGTTGGGATCATTGTAGTCACCTTTTTCCGTCGGATTGCGACCACACTTTTGGCATATGGTGCAAAAAGAGCACTTCCAATTGCCATGAGGTACCGCTTCAAGAGGCGGATTCACACAGTAAATATGATATGATATGTCACATTCATCGCACAGAAGCAAACGCGCTTCATCATTCTTTTTGCCGCATCCCTCGCATACAGTACAGTCCAGACAGCGCCATCCCTTCTGGAGAATTCCCCTTGAGGGCTTAACACTGGCACAATATGGATGATAGCACTGTCCACATTGGGCACAGGTGATCATGACGGCATCGCTCTCACTGCCCACCGATCCACACATAACGCAAATGTCTTGTGTGAGCACGAATTTATCTCGAGCGGAGCACAGCAGCATTTTCTTATCGCTGGAAAAGTCCGTGTCTAAATTGCGGCTGATGTAGCGATCGCTCGATCCGCTTTGCAAAACAAGCTGTCGTCCTTTTCCACGATTGCTGCGCTTTTTGCCTATTTGCGACATGGATCCCATGCGCTGTAGCACAAACTTTCCACCCTTTCCACGAATGTTGCTTAGACAAACTTTCTTCTTTGTGCTTGGCAACTTGAGGGGATCTTCACTGTTGATTTCCAGACATGGTTTGCCCTCCAATGGATCTGTATCGCCATCCTTAATATTAAAATGCTCCGACGACTGCGAATCAATAGATCTCTCCAATGGTTCAGATACTTTGAGTGGACCTGCGCTTGAGTTTGTTTTACAATTGGGACAGACATAATCATAGTCGGGATTCAACTCTTTCTTCTTGTGATATGCAGTCAAATCAGCTTCCTCATCACAAGTGCTATGAACAAATCTAACAGAGATATAGATATTTACAACGGTAAATCAAAATAGTATTCTTTAAATTTCCTTAAAATTCTTTTCTTACTTATGACACCAACTGCATTTGACCATTTCTTTAAATGCCGCCGCTCGATACGCTTTTTGGCAGATTGGGCAAGAAAATCCTTTGTTCCTCTGTTGATAACAGGAGTCACAGATCGTATAGTGACTATGCCAGCGGGATGAACTGCCTCCGCCGGGTGTCCTGGATCCACAATCAGTGCAAACACGACACCGCTAAAAAAAAATGTTATTAGAAAAGTTGGCAACATTAGATCAAATAAAAATGAAAGAGATGAAATTACTCACATTACATTTCCAACCATACTTGGGAATTGATGATATTATCGGCCGCAAGCATGTCGCGTGATACATCTTCTGGCATTGCTCACATTTCACATATTTAATGTCGTTAGAATCCTGTTGCCTACAAATTTGGCATTTTGTACAGCGTGCACAGCTCCAACCAGCTCGAGTATCTGTGAAAACATATTAATATAATTAAATTAATATATTGGGTTGATCCATTTCAAACTTACCAGGCAAATTTGCCAAACCAATGCAAGTGGAATGATAATGATCTCCACATGAACAGCACATTACCATTTTTGAGAGATCGCCCAATGAAGAACACGTCAAGCATTCGACATTATTATCACTGCCTGCGAAGGTATAAATATTAAAATATATATTATGAAATATGCTTTATCTGAATACTTACAAATCAATGGAACTTGGCTCAAATGCTCTGAGCAGAACACAGTGAAGCTCTCCAAGATGAGTAAACAACCGGCTGCTGTTGCACACGGCCAATGATGGATTTGGCGGCAATTCATTTTGCACGTAATTGATGCTCCGTACTGCCCACAAAAACTACACTTCTGCTCCAGAAACTCAGATAATTGGCTCAAAAACTGGAAAATATCTGGATCCGTCACTTGCATTTTCCGCAGAGACCACATAACACACATCCGATGCACGTAAACAAAGTCATCGTCGAGGAATACTGAAGCATTTAAAATATCTGCGTATCCGATTTTATCCAATTCATATGAACACTCAGCACTGGTAATAGGTTTGTTTTTCAAACACTTTAGTTTCCGACTCGAATCCAGATCTTTATCATGGTCATTAGATTGATACACTGAATTTCTATCTTTGAAATCCGAAGGCACTTTTAGTTGAAACATTACTCCTTGGCCCAGCGCACTTCTCTCGCCAAGATTACAAAGGCAACAAACTTTTCCCGGATACTTTTCGGGCAAGTAGGGCAGTTCATCAAAGCCTGCCGTGGCAGCTTTTTCCTCCACATTTGCCAAGATGTGAGAACTCATGTTATTTTTTTATTTTCATATACAAAAATCTTACACACAACTTAGTGATGCACATTGTACAATTTACAATACAATGGAGTCATCGATTCATAGACTTGTTTTAAATCGAATCTATCGATATTCGTAAATTTCAATTAAAGTTCATTTCTACAACTTTATTTGCTATTTGCCAATATATCTTCGAAATATAAAAGCTATTTGATTAAAATAATGGTGTATTTTTACTTAAAAAACGATTTAAATATAGTGCGATGACAAGTCACTAATTTAACGACGCTACCTTGACTAACGTAGACCTATCGATATTTACTGATTGTACGATATGGGTAAATTCATATGTGTTAGGCTTGTTTACTATACAAGATTATTGGCGTTTACAAGTTCTTGTATAGTTGTTCTTGGACAATTTGTTAAATTCATGTAGTTTTTGGTGTGTGCAACTCAGATGTACATTTGCGAAAGCATTCATTGCTTACAATGGACCTTTATCGACCCAGAGGAACTTTGGCACGTGTTATTCACGCTAAATTCCATAATGACAATTTTCTTGAGAATATAGACACACAACAGGTAACGCACATATCCACACTCAGATTGTTAAGTTTATGCGCAGATATTTAATACTAATTTTTCAAACAAAAAACGTATTGCAGTGGTACACATTAAATTGCGAGTTACCTCCAAAATTCCAGTCAAAGTTTGTTGCTCTCAAGCAGCCCGACACAATAACAATAAGATGGCTGGAACGAACAAAAATATTATCTTCCAACATATGGATGCATCTTTGGCATGCCTTGGCCAGATCTGTGCTGCAGTTCTTTATGACGCAAACAGATATTAATGGGCTTCTAAAGCGTGGATCCATGTTCATTTTGTCAGAAGAACAATTCTACAAACTTTTGGAGGCTGGCGGCTTTCCAACGAGATTTCCAACTGAGACGGTAAACAATAAACTGCTAATCAAATTGGGTTAATAACTTTATGAGCTTTTTGTTTAGATTACTTTACTAGACATTGGTGCCGGGGACGGTGAAGTCTCTCTACGTGTGGCAAACAGTGTTTCCGAATTAAGTGGAAATGCTGTGCTGCAAGTATTCGCAACTGAAGCTAGCTGGACAATGCGAGAGAGGCTGAAGAAGCTAAACTTCAATGTTGTTACCGAGATACGTGAGCTGAAAAACGTTGAATTAATTTTATGTCTCAATGTGCTTGATCGATGCTATGATCCCTTTGCACTCTTGGAAGATATACACACGGCATTAGCTCCTGGAGGACGAGCTGTGGTTGCCTTAGTCCTTCCATATATGCATTACGTTGAAACGAACACATCGCATTTACCTTTGAGGCCTCTATTGGAAAATCCCAACAAGGGAAACGGCCGCGGACCAACATTCGAGGAAGAAGCAACACTCTTTTTAGAATTACTCGAAAACTCGGGATTTCGCGTAGAGTCCTGGACAAAAGCGCCGTATTTATGCGAAGGAGACCTTCGGCAGTCATTCTATTGGTTAATTGATTTAATTGTTGTACTTTCCAAAAAACCTACTTAAATCTACCTATGTATTTATAATATATGTGTTTGCATTTATGCACTATTACATTTAACCCTTGCCAATCTTTCTATACAATCAAGAATCTCAGTATAAGCATCATCAGGCTGGAGATGATTTAATTAAATTAATTTTGTTTGCTAGCGTATTGATAGTATTTATTTTTCAATTTTGTTAATATCTGCACAAAAGCAATCTGGTATAAGATTTTGCCAGTTTTAATCAAAATCAGAACTAGAAGATAATACCAATAAACGGTAATTTTTCGGTTTATCCTTATGAGCTATGGCAGTTGGGACATTAAAATTCAAATTGCTTTCGTTTGAGACAAAACCATTCCAAAGATTGATTTTGAATAAAAATAGTCGATAGAAATAAAGAAATTAATGCGTTAAGTTAAAAAATTCAAGGTAATACAGCCGGCCGTTTATGGTTTGCATTTAAATTGTGATACGTAAACAAATTCACAAGTGACATCTTTTTGTGTAAACTCTAATAAAGAAATGGTAATAAAATGCTAAAAAAAAAAACATATATATAAAACTGTTGTATAAGATTTTCTTTTATAAAGTCGGAAGCACATTTAATTACTTTTCCTAATGGAATAGAAAAATATAATCAAATACAAAATTCATCAGTACCGTAGCACCATCGAATGCAAATAGAAAAAACACATTTGCTTCTTTATGGGGAAATAATATTGAATTATTTATTGATATGTTGTATTGGAATCAATCAACGAATTAGAACAGCCGTTAATGTAGGCATTATGCAACTTGGTGACAAATTCCTTGTCGTTTTGAATAAGGTAAGTAAAGGCCTGCACAAATTGTGCAGAGTTTAATGGTTGTATGTAGTTGTTCTGCTCGGTTTCAGCTTTCGCGATGGGCACATCGAACATTGTGGGCGGCATAAGCGCGGGCTTAATATCCGGCTTATCTCCAACCAGCAACCTTCTAAGACACTGCTCGGCATCGTCAGTAGCAATTAAAGCCGACGCTGGTGAATCACTTACATTTTTCTCAAACTTAATCTTATTTAGAAGCGAGATTGGCTTTCCACTGTTCCGAGGTACTGTGGATGACGATGCTTGTAGAAATGGTGACAGTGGACCTTCAGAAGAACCGACAAATTCGCCGTCTCTAGTAAAGGATTGGCTTGGTGCTGCCTCAACGGGAGAAACGGCACGATGTTGTTTTTCCAACTGGTCGACAGATAGTGGCTGAGGACGATTCAACTGCGCCTCCACCGTGGCCTGCTTAGCGGATTCAAAGAACTTCAACACATTACAGGAAGTCACGTTTTCCGACTGATTTATTGTGACTCCAGGCAGAGGCTGACTATTCAACTGTGCATTGTATTCTTTCTGCGCTTGTGTCAGCATGTTGAATATACTTGAATTTCCCGGTTTCGGATACGACAACAATGACGATGGCTGATGTCCATTACTTTCTTTATTCATTAGCAAGCCATTTACCAGGCTGCTTATGCGATCACATTCCTCACTGTTGTAAAACCAGAATCCGCGAATACGTGACCGTTCGTTGCGGTATAGCAGGAACGGTGGCTGCGACTGCAATTCCAGACTGCCAGTGATTGGCTCCACGAATGATGTTGTATTTAGTCGATTATTAATGAATATACTGTGAAATGGTTCTGCATTTCGATGATAAATAAAAAACGCTCCTTCCACATCCGTTTTTTCCCATTCATTTTGGTCCGAATTAAAGGTGTAAAATGCAACATGCGATGACGAGTCAACAATTTCTTTAGCGTATGGATCAATTTTCTTTATTGCTGACAAATTCATTCGAGTTATGCTTTCATCCGCCATGTTATTGTTTTCCAAACTTTTTTTTAGTGTAATTATAATATAAAGATTCACAAGCCTCTTAAAAATCTTAGAGATGCGTATAAGTACCAAAACACTGCAACGTCTATCGACACTGGAACGATTGCAAATAGTGAAACACCTTGATACTCCTATAAATGCAAATGACAAAAGCAAAAGACATGACAAGTTTGCTTTAAATTTTTTTAACATAAATATATTTTAGTTATAGGTTAATGATCTTTTCGCATTATCAAATGGAATTTAGCGCAAAAAATAAACAAAAATTTCGATGGCTTTATTGAGATTACATTTTGTACAAAGATTTTCTATCATTTTTCGATTTTTAAGGTCAATGGGCTACCCATATTAAATATCAATATCGATAAATATGGTATTGATATTAAACGATAACTTATATTAAAAAGGCGGGATTGTGTGCATGACAATAGTATCATTTATGTTGAAAAAAAAATCAGGCAATGCAAAAGTCAATAACGTAATTTTTTTTAAACATATATTTGTAAACATATCGTAATGACCCAATTTTTTGCAGGTCATTTTTTAAACCAAAAGCTGAGCCACAAAGTTCATCCCCCGATGAAGTTGAGTAAGTTTACTTTGTTCGGATTTGTATATTTTTTTTATGAAAACTCATTATAATTGTTTATGATCTTCTTAAATCATATCAGAAATAGAAAAAAAAGAAAAGTGAAAACTGAGATTACTAAAGATGACGAGAAGGAAGAGCTGTCAAAGATTCAGAAAACTAACGAGGAGGAAGAGCTCTCCAAGATTAGAAAAGAGGACGTGAAGGAAGAGCTGTCGCCGTTAAAGTCTGAAACCATGGACGAAGATACGGATTCAGCACCTAATAAGCCAAAAATGATTAAACTGAATGCAGAAGGGGATGAGAGCGAAGGCGCAGATGTCTACGACCCTTCTATGGACTCCTATCATCCACTGAAACATGCTTATTGGAAAGCTCAAGGCTTGTAAATATTACTGGCTAAAAAAATACCTAATTATAAATGCATATTTATCGAATCATTTTATTTTAGGACACCATACTTGGCCTTGGCTCGCACTTTTCAAGTGATTGAGGAGACGAAGGGTCGTTTAAAAATGATTGATATACTAAGCAACTTTTTCTGCTCGGTAATGCTGGTCAGTCCCGAGGACTTGTTGCCCAGTGTATATCTGAGCATCAATCAGTTGGCGCCTGCCTATGAGGGACTCGAGCTCGGAGTCGCCGATACGACGCTGATGAAGGCAATTGCCAAAGCTACAGGCCGAAATTTGGCGCACATTAAATCTCAAACGCATTTAATAGGTGATCTGGGAATTGTGGCGGAGCAATCGCGCGTTTCGCAGCGCATGATGTTTCGCCCGAAGCCCTTAAATATTCGCGGAGTTTTTAGCAAACTAAAGGAAATTGCCAAAATCTCAGGGCAATCGAAAATGACTCTTGTGTATGATGTGTTTGTTGCCTGTCGATTCTCGGAGGCTCGTTTCTTCATACGCTCCCTTATTGGCAAATTGCGCATTGGCATTGCTGAGCAGAGTTTGCTGACAGCTCTAGCTGTAGCTCTTGTTAAAAAGAATCATATTAAAGATTGCAAGAACAGCAAAATATGCGATGTTTACAAGGATGAAATTGCGGAGACAACTCTAATGCTGAAGACGACTTTTTGGTAAGTATTTCAATACTAAAAGTGTTCCTGGAAATGATTTAGTTTCGATCAGGCAACCTTGATCAGTTGACGGATTATTTTTCCATCACACTGCCTATATTTTATAAGCCAACTGATCGAGAAAACTGTATTAGTTTCACGATTCCCTTTATTAACTCTCGATTTTCCAATGATTTATTAAACACTTATTTCTTGCAGTCAGTGTCCCAACTATGACATCATTATTCCGGCAATTTTAAAATATGATATTAAGGAGCTTCAAACACGTTGTCCCATGCATCCGGGTATGCCTCTCAAGCCCATGCTGGCCCAGCCAACAAAGGGCGTTCATGAGGTCCTGGAACGGTTCAGTGGCATGCATATAACTTGCGAATGGAAGTACGATGGCGAACGGGCTCAGATACATTTAAATGATCTGGGCGAGATGAGCATTTTCTCTCGCAATTCCGAGAATAATACCGAGAAGTATCCGGATCTCATTGCCAGAAGCAAGGCGATTCTCAAAACGGATCATGTTAAATCCTATATAATCGACAGTGAAATTGTTGCATGGGATGTAGAGCGGATGCAAATATTGCCATTCCAAGTACTGACCACGAGAAAGAGAAAAAACGTTGATATTGCTACTATTAAAGTTCAAGTGTGTGTCTACATATTTGATCTACTGTATATCAATGGAACTTCCCTCGTTACGAAGCCATTATCCGAGCGTCGAAAACTTTTGTTTGAACACTTTCAAGAAGTCGAAGGCGAATGGAAATTTGCCACGGCCCTCAACACAAATGATATGGATGAAGTTCAGCAATTCCTCGAAGAATCAATTAAAGGTAGATGCAAATTCTCTGGCTTTCTTCTGATTACCTAATTAATGAAATCCCCTTTCAGGCAACTGTGAGGGCTTAATGGTAAAAACTCTGGATGACGAGGCGACATATGAAATTGCCAAAAGGTCAAGGAATTGGTTAAAACTGAAGAAGGATTATTTGTCGAACGTTGGCGATTCTTTGGACCTTGTTGTCATTGGTGGCTACAAAGGTAAAGGCCGACGCACCGGCATCTATGGTGGCTTTTTAATTGCTTGCTATGATACAGAAAACGAAGAATATCAGAGCATTTGCAAAATCGGAACAGGTATGAAGTTTATCGATCATTTTGCTTACGAATATTTCAATAGAATTTCTATTTAAAGGATTTACGGATGAGGATTTACGTGTACACTCGGAGTTCTTCAGTAAACACGTGATCGACAGCCCCAAATCTTATTTTAGATTCGATTCCAGCTTGGAGCCAGACGCTTGGTTCGAGCCCGTCCAAGTTTGGGAGGTCAAATGTGCCGACTTATCGCTCAGTCCAATTCACAGAGCGGCTATAGGAATTGTCGATGGGGAGCGTGGAATATCTCTTCGCTTTCCCCGTTTCATACGCATCCGTGATGATAAGAATCCTGAAAATGCTACAGATGCAAACCAAGTTGCCCATATGTATCAGTCGCAAGATCAAGTGAAGAATAACCAAAAGACAGCGAATCCTATGGACATCGAGAATGATTTTTACTAATAACTCAAGAAATCATCAGCATCTACAACCAGTATAAATTTTGTACTTTTGAGCATATTATTAAATTATTTTAAAGTCGAATGTGCACTTGTGCTACTTTCGGATGATTTTGATACACAACGTGCATGCTCAGTACTCTCTTTACTGCCCTGAGGATTCTGCTTGTTCCGTCTTCCAAAGCGTTTATTCTTTGATTTTTCATCTGGCAATTCATTGCTTTCAGCTTCGGTTGGAAAGACGGGCATATCTGTCGGCCGGCTGGAATCCTTAGAGTCGTTCGGAGAATTCTCTTCCGATCCCAGACGATTTCTAGCCTTGGGTTGGTATATGGCAATTGATGGACGATCCTGATATAAAAAACAAATCATACATTATAGAAAAAGTCGTTGAGCTTATGGTTAAGACCAGAGGTCGTAAATTAACATAATACATACCTTATTTTTTATGCGACGCTCGGCAGCTGAGCGACGGTTGCCTGATTTACGTGTTTCCGACTGACTTGTTGACTGGCCTTCGTGTTCTGTAGATTTGGGAGCCGACTTGGTGACTCCTTTGTTATCCTGACTTACGGCAAGCCGTTCACTGCACGCTTCTGCTGATTTATCCGTATCCGTATTGGACACGGCTAAGTTGGGATCAACTTTAGCTTCTTTTTTTAGTATTGTAACTTCTTTGCTCAAACTTTGTTTTTCCTTCGACTGATTGGTTTGCTTTGCTGATTTCTTATTCGAATTATCTTTTTCCGGGTTCTCAGTGCGATCATTTTTCTTGTCGCGTTGCTCGCGATCTCGCGCCAGTTTCCTTTGCTCGTGCTCTTCTCGCCGGCGCTGGTCGCGTTCGGTACGACGTTTAGAACGTGAATTTTTGGCAGATTTATCTGCACCTTGTCCCTCCTTGTTGAATTCCTTTTTTTGATTATTATTATTGAGTGGTTTTTTGCTCTCACCAGCGGCATCCTTCGGCTTGCTATTTTCAGGGGTGTCCATTGATTTTAGAAGCTTTTGTTCTTCGCGCTGCTTTCGCTTTTCTTCATTTCTCTTACGGGCTTCCTCACGACGCTTTTCTTTTTTGTTAGCCAAGTATTGGAGCAGTGGAGTAGATTTAACCTTTTCATCCGTTCTGCTTTCAAGTGGGATATCAATCTTTAGATCACCTAACCGAATCGCTTCTTCACGTTCTTCGGCGAGCTTTTGGAGAAAATCCTGATAATGGGATTCCTTTTCGATGGTATTCACTTTGTTATCGTGATTACGCGCTTTATTCTTCATAAAGCATTGAAATGGTGCATACTCCACAATTGCCACATATTCAGCTCCTTTCGAATCAACAAATACATATCCATCAAAGCGGTCGCGAAACTGTAATACTTCTGAAATATCCTTGAGCGACATATCAATGTACGCCCGGCATGTTGCCTCTTGCCCAAGGGACCAATCAGCTGGGCAATAATAATAGGAATCGTTTTCCGGTAATGGATCCACTTGTTCCAAAAACTCCTGCTCGGTCATTGTCGGTGGCAAATGACGAACTACAATCTAAAGATAACGCACTATTTAATATATTCATCTTTAAATATCCATATACATACTTTGATAGCATGGTTCGATTTATCCTTCTTCTCCTTTCGTTTATTAGCCCGTGGTTTCTCCATATTAATGCGATTCTATATTTTATCAACAAAAACTCACGACTCTCACAAGTGTCACTTACTAAATGACAATGATAACTCGATTTATATTCGATTAACCATTTTAAAATTCAGAAAGAATTTGCGTCAAGGTAGCGTCGACAAATCCGAAATGCTCGAAATGAAACAAAGACGATGGGGGAATGTATATTTATTTAAATAACAGTCAATATAAAAAAGAGCACAGATACGCTTGAGAACATGACTTATAGGGTACTTTCACTCATTTTGCCACTGCAGAATAATCAAAACGGTGTTTGTATTATGGACGCGTCCATTTCCACGTTCATTTCCATTTTTTTTTTTTTACCTTAAGTTTCGGAGAGCCGGATCGGTTATTGTTTGACCTATAACTTGATTGATTATCTAAATGTAGCTTTGGATTTTTGCAATAATTATCGATTAACCCTCATACATTTGCTCCAAAGTTTTAAGCTCGCATAACAACAGTTAGTCAGTGTACAGAGGGACTCACATTTTGGTTTGCATTCTTATCTTCACTGAGTACCTAATTTAAAAATTTCCAAGCGGAACCTGCTAGGTCAAAGGGGAGACCAAAATCAAACCTTAAATACTTCGCCAAAATTGATCAGATTTTCAAGCGGAATGTCATAGAAGAACACTTTACACTCGATTCTAAAACGGTTAATTTTTTTTGTTAAGAATCATGTCAATATTAAGAAAAATTTTGACTTGTAAAGTTGCTAGGTCACAGGTGTGGCCAACTTTAAACCTTAATAACTGTGCCAAAACTGATCAGATTTTTAATCGGAATGTCGTTTTGATCATGGCTTGACCCCTAAATTTATGCGTTCGTTCATATTCGAAAATTCAAAATTTATTCCTCATTGTTATTACCTGATTTTTCTGGGTGTAAGATGAAATTATATAAACATAATTTATCTATCTTGTTTTCTCTGTATAAATAAAAAGCTCAGTTTGAAGGAGAGTGATTCAAAGTACCAACAAATAAGAAATGTACCATTTTTGCTACAAATGCACCTATACTGGAAAAATTAATAAAATTTTTATTAATACAGTATTGTTGTTTATTATATGATGGCCTAATGACACTGATTAAGAATATATATATTATTTAAATTTATATAATACTATTTCACCATTCTTTGAATTTCTTGGGTACATAAATTAAGGTACATTTTAAAAAACACTTAGTTATGCAATGTACCAACCAGTTTTGGTACAAGTGTACCAATAGTGGACTTGGCCATTGAACGAATTTAACCGTTTCAAATGTACCGTAAGCGGATGCAAGGCAATTATTCTTTCAAATGCCGAAACTTTGATCATTTAAAACGGTAAAATTTTAATACATAATTTGTAGAACTCTTTAACTTATTGCTATATATACATATGTACAACTGTAAAGAACTAATAATAATAATAATTTCTTGTAAACCTGATACTATTGTGAAATCGCCATAATTATAACCTGCATTTCTTAAAGATTAATATCCTTTACGATCGAAATAATCGCATAATAATGCGAGGGTTGATAGACCCATAATGAAATAATAAACAGATAATCCAAAAAAATTAAGTATATTACATTCATGAGGACCAAATTAGTATACCCTTGAAACGTTGATAATGTTTCGCCTCTTCACATGACTATTTATGGAGTTAATTTTAGATTACACTGAAAAAAGTAAGAGAGTTGAATAGAGTTTATTGTCCCGTCATGATATTCTATTATTTATTAACTTAAAACCTTTTCTTGATTGCCGACGACGTCAATAGATTTTATTTGTGATAAAATGTACATTTTGTGTGTTTTTAATGTTTAGTTTGTAATTAATTAACAAAAAACCATGTCGATTTGTCTGCATAATCTTCTATACACTGTTTTCGGATAAGTGTATAAAGTACTTCGAAATAATTCCACCCTTAAATAAAAGTACAAATTTTGGCACCGCCCCCAAAAGCGGAACTGGGTATTTTTTCTCTCTTTCGTTGGATGCAAGTGAAGCATCCTTTTTTATCCAAAGGTTGATGCTGAGGCAATCGTAACTGAAACTTATTTATTTAAGCCCAGTTAACAAATTGCATTTCCTCTGTGGTTTCACGATTATTTATTATATTTATTGCGATGTGATTTTTAGCGGGAAATCAATTTAAATTTAGTGTCGAGTCTAAATGCTTGTTTAGCTATTATATGCAATGGAATTTTCATTTTTAAACAAAACGAGCTATGATAAAGATTGTCTATACAATTCCAATTCCCAACTACATAATACGAATGCAAATTCCGGATTCTCTGTGGCCAACCACATGAGCCATTATAACTTGATTATCGACTCCGGCTATAAGTTACGTGCCAATGAAACCGTAATCCGAAATTCTTTTACCCAGGAATCGAACATACTGTTCTCAAAAATTACAAACGTCGCCGACTTTTACCCTGGCGCACATAATATAACTCCCTATAATACGGGTAAGTAATAATTTCCATACAAATTTAAGTGCAATAATTACATATATTTATTTGTTACCGCTTTAAATAACCAGAAGTTTCACATGTGTAGTTAATACTAATTAAGGATCTGTTCAATAAACGAATCTTCCATCCATTTAATGCTTAAGCATTAAACAACTGTTGTAGTATCTCTAAACATTTAAACATTTCCATGCCTGAAATATTCTTACCATAAATAGTTTTTATGAGTTTGGCGAGTTATCAAACATTCGCTTTATCTTGAAGATTTGGTTATTTTGCATGTTCCAGAATTTCTAAGTTGTCTGGAAAATAGAATAATCTCAGTATTAATGCTTTAAAATCGAAACATCCTTCAAATATCACTTTTTTCCACAGGACACTCTCCCCTTCCGAGAAATCCCCAATCACAATACTACTAATACTGATACTAATAGTAATTCTTAAATTTATTGATATTTGAAAGCTCTCTATACTATTATTTTACATAAGACCAATAATTTTACTATTATTAGCTCTTAATGGGTATTTCTGGAACATGATGAGCCCCCGCATCTTTTTAAACCATGTACTTAAAAATAGTACAGGGGTCTATCAACTTTGTTATTCATTAGTTTTTATAGAAATGCTCTGAGTTTTTAAAAATCCCTGAATTTATATGTTATAACAAAGCAATAGCAATGAAAATGGAAAAAAAGGTCTTATAGCCCTTTGTAAATGAGTGTAACAACCCTGTAACGGTGGTACATGCTAGTGACGAAAGCAGACTCCCAAAAGCACACATGATGTGAAGTGTGCTGAGTTGCAGACCACTTAGTTTGGGATATACATAGGCATCGGTGTGGTCGATGTGCGGAAAGTCAAATTATTTGTCTTTTATTTAATTTAAAGTAATTCATTGCACCCGCAATCCTCCCCCTATGCTACGCCCTTGATCAAAATATGATCAAAATGACACTCCGATTGAAAATCTTTTCAGTTTTGATAAAGCTATGAAATTTTAAGTTTGATAAAACTTTATCAAGTCAAAATTTGGTTTCTTTTTGACACGAACTTAAAGATAATGAAAAGTATTAGAATCAATCTTAAAGTGTTATTTTATCGATCGATAGGAACAGATTTATTGGTAGTTTATGCCAGTACTTAAAGTTAATGTATGAGCTACTAAAATGTACACATGGAGTAACAAACAATTTTGAAATTAAGCCTCTTACTATCACTTTATTGAACATAGATTTTCAACTAAAGTCGTATACTGACGAGGCTTCGAGCTTGACTGATAAATCGAAACAGAGGCGAATTAGAACAACGTTTACTTCGAATCAATTGAATGAACTCGAGAAGATATTTTTGGAAACTCACTATCCAGATATATATACAAGGGAAGAAATTGCGTCAAAACTACATTTAACAGAGGCACGAGTGCAGGTAATTGAAATTATATTTCAAGTATACGATACCATACCAAGTATTCCAAAATTCCTTAATATATTTTAATAACTCATTGATTAATAATACTTTTTATTAACAAAAGGTTAAAGCCATAAAACCAATACAACACTCTTTTGACAAAATAAATGTAGCTAAGATCCGTAGAATTATTAAATAAGCTACCCATCCATATGCTTCTAGGTTTGGTTCCAGAATCGAAGAGCAAAATTTCGAAAGCAGGAAAGACATGCCATTTATATTATGAAAGATAAAAGTGCTAAGATGGAAAATCGTCAGAATACACAATCTGGAAGCCAATGCTACGATGTTGCACTTAACGGATCTCAAAGTTCATGCCAAATAAAATGTTTTTATGATAAAATGTAAAAATCCCCAACATCTTTGTGTATGTTGAAATTCATTTGTATGTATGTACACTAAATATTGGATATACAAGAGCTTTTAAAATAATTTTCTTGAAAAATAATGCTGTTTCATTCTTGAGTTTTTTATACTACCATTGCATTGAAGATCCTTAAATGCTGAATCAAAAATTTGCACAAATCAAGCTTGATATTGAAACGATAGAATCAGCTTGGAATGCAGAAACGAATAATCCGTTAAGCCGAATTAATCTGATTAACTGACAACTTCGTTCTCTTAGTTTGATAGAGTCTCATGTACGAGCTGGAACGAGCAGGAGTGGGATTCATACGGGCGTGAATGAGTTCAAATGAACTAAATAAAAGAACTTCGATTGACATAAAATGAAAGATCGATTGGTTCGCTCAATAAAAATCGAACTACAACTCGTAACTTAGTATTTTTGAAATAACGGCCGTAAATGTGAATTTTTATTTGTTAATTTAGCAATGCAGTACATTTTAAATAAATAGTTTTGGTAAATAAATTTATAACTTGAGCAGGATTACAAACGGTCAGGATAAGACGGTCGAAAATTAAAATGCTGCTGCCAATCAGATTGGAGATGGTCATAGAATGTGAGATATGCCAAGTTTATACGACACCTTAGAGCGCAAGTAGAACACTAGTATAAACACTTGTTTTGCAACAATAAAACTCAACAACTTTTATTTAAATAAAAATATTCAAATTTGCAAGCAAATATAACACAAAAGAATTTAGTAATACTATTCGAAAATCGACATAACCTCTACAAGATGCCGAGGTTATCTCAACGGTTAGATTTTGTGAATAACCATCGAATGTGACCACACATTTGTAGGAGTCAATGTCCTCATCGATATCCTGGACTACAGCTAAAGTAGACGCATTGAAGTATCCATCCTCGTTTTCATGAGGATCATTTGCTACCACTTTGACGATATCGTCGTCTTCAGATCTGAGAATAAAATAGATTTTAATATGAATTTGACCATAGATAACTTTAATTTAAAAAAAATAAATAGTTACTTACACAATAGTTAAAGTTGGCTTCGGGAATACGTTAGTAATAGTACATTCTAATTGAGTCTCATTTTGAATTTGGTAACGATCCAGTTTCAATGTTTTATTTCTAATATCAATTACTTGTACACTTTTGTGAATGGTGTCCGAATCCGTTTTCGACTGTACAACGCATTTATAGTCTCCCGTCGAACTAATTGAGGGATTTATAAGAGCCAGTGAACTGTACTGTTTATTTGGGTCCTTTGAACTCTCATAAGAACTGTCCACATCATTTTTAAATTCAGGCTAAGGAAATTTCAAAATTAAGTAAATTAGTCTATGGAAAGAAAATATTTTTATTATACGTACAATTGGAGCAGGCTGCGAGCCACGAATCCATTGATATATAGCTTTATCATTTCGAAACCACTTAACGGTAAGAAATGATTCTGTATCATTCAAGTTAAAGTCACAATCCAGAATCGTAGGCTCCATATTATCATCTTCGAGTACAAGAAACTTTGTTTCTCCATCCGTCCTATCAGCCTGACATCCGACATCTTAGAGAAGAATATAACATAACTTTTTATTTATTTATTTTATATTATTTATTTAAATTTTAAAACTATATAGGTTTTTTTTAGAATAAGTTTTCAATATTTTTATAAAAAGTTTCTACACCCACGATTGGCCATCGGGGTGAAGGTCGACGAATATTTTATATTTTAGTCATTATTTATAACTTTTAATTCAAGTAATAACAACCGCACCAAGCATAACATTTTATTTCGTAATGAAAAATTAGAATGGTTTTCGAAAGATAAATAGAGCACAAATTATTTGGGACATCTTATAAAAACTCGCTGTTTATAATATTCACTGTTTGCACCAATTTCCAATTTATGGGAGCATATGTACATATGTATATACATATTTTTATACATACACTTGTACACAGATGTACGTATTATTCACTGACCAAAATGATTTCATCTCTTAATTTATAAATAGTTTTCAGATGCTCAATATGTTCACGATTTTTCCAATTCAAATTTGGCTAAAATGCGCATTTGAAGTATTACCGTTATAAATAACTGATGCTGCAATGATGAAAACTAGCAGAAATTTCATTTCAACTTGTTTATGACTATTTTAGGGAATAACACAGAAAGTACAGAAAATTTCACTATTTTAAATGGAAATGCTGCAGCCGAACCGTTCGCTAGGCATGGTCAAGCACAAATGTCTGATATATCACAACTGAATGTTGTAGACCGTGCTATACGTACATATGTATGTGCATACCTATGTACATACATGCATAATTACGTACATACATTTGTATGAGCAAAACCGTCAACAGAGAGTAGCGCATAGAGAGAGAGAGGGATATATACAACAACCACCACAACAACATCAACCCACCCATTGTATGGTACAAGTGTCTATTCCTTTATTCTCTCTTCCTCTCTTTTGATCGCGTATTTTATAATATCACACATGCATAGGCACATCTACCTAACATACATGAGAGAGCATGTTGATTATAACATGTGTGTCTAAATGTGCAGCTCGTGCCACTTGCACACACATGTGTTTGTGTGTATGTTTTGCAGCTGCCACATGACTGAGGGGTGGAAAGCCTTTCTGCTCCGCTGATTTTGGTTGTCTACTTTAGATAGTCTTTTAACAGTCAGTTGCTACGAATCTCCCCATATTATCTTGCAGCAAGAACTACTGCTATAATTTACATACATACATATACACACACACACACACCTGCAGGCACATTCGAAATAAAAGAAATGAAAGTAATACAATGTGTTGTTGTTTTTTCTTCATGCGATCCATGACACGCTTGTTGCACCCGCGAGTAAAGCACACTCATACTCCTCATATTTGTGAATGCGTGAAGAATTATTGTGAGCCCTATCAGAAAAGTAAACAGGTACATAAACCGCGCTGATGAAGTTGGACTTTTAATGCCCTCTCAGATCATTGCCATGTCCTAAGTTTTATTCAGTTTACAGCATTCTTTTCCATACTCGGTAAAATGGGCCTTTCACACTCGTAAGAATTTACATCCTTGCTGTAAAGAAAATGTTTAATTTATGCCCGATCAGCGTTAAGCTTTATATGAAAAAGCTCCATTCCAAAAGCTCTCACTTGCTAACGCGGGACAAATTGGGGTTGCAAAAACATCGATACTAACATGTTCACGATATATCGAAAAACCAGCCATTTTTGCATACGATACTTCAAGCTGCGATATTAATTGAAACTGCGATTCATCCGATACATGATGGTTGCCACCGTGTTTTGGGAGACAAGGCTGCCACCTGTTTTGCTTAAGTTGGGCCAAGGTGGTTACATATACACACACACACACACGTGAAAAAACCGGACGGATTACAAAGGTATTTATTTTGCATTATTATGATTTTATAAGTTTTAAATATCAATGAACTAACTATATGTTTTTATTTTACGTAAACTCTGCATCAATGGATCGTTTCAACACTGCAGCTGTAATTCTGAACGTAGGAACATTTGCACGTGATTAGCCGTTGTCCACAGGATTTGTTTATAATTCAGGCAACATGCTAAAATTAAGAGTTCTCTGCTTACAACCGCACAGAAGATGCCTTTCATATTTCTCAAATGCCTTCAACAATTTGGCCAATCAAGGCCTGCCGAACGAGAATAAATCTGATGCCAAGCAGTTGAATTTGGATGCATTTGTTAATCCAGATCAAAGACAAATGGATTTCTTGGACAAACTAGTTAAGCTTAGGTATGTCTGTCTAAATGCTATAATGACATCTTAACAAAGCACTTAATCCATCATTACGTTTATAGGAAACAAAAAGAGTCCACTTCTGTGCCGCTACTGGCAAATTTGGTGGTCAAGCAGCTACTCGACTACAGTGGGCCACAAGAAACTATTCCCGTGCTGCAGAACCCGCTGCAGTATGGCGTATTTATCGATCAGTTCACCGGTTGCCATTTAATCGATTTGCTTATACACAACGGCAGCGAACGGGAAGCGGCACAAGTTGCCGCTCTGCTCATCGAAAGAAACTTATGTAACAACGAACTCGTCGCTTCACTCGCCATTCAATCTTTCTACACATTTCTGAAGAATTTTCAACCCAAAGTAGCTGAAAAGACTGAGCAGTCAACGGAAGTGGTGAGTTATTACATCGGATATTGGAGTCGATACAGCCAAGTCCGTCTGCTTCCAACATTGAAAGCAACGAACAGTTGAACACTTTCTTCAATTTTCTGCAAGGGTTTCAAATCTCCGATATCGATTCTTTCTTATTGTTTTTAATTACAAAAAAATATATATAATATTGTCCACTTTTCAGGAAAAGGTGCGTGTTAAATTTCTGCGCAACTACGTCGAGAATGCCAACTCCAAAACGGAAGATCAGTTACTGGGTGAAGCCATGATAAAGTTGGACACGACTGCAAAGGAGGCTGGTCTTAAGGACTTTGGACAAAATATTGCATTGCTTGGCTACGTGCTTAGTGGACGCACTGGCGAAGCTGAAAAGTATCTAGGCCAACACAAGGATCTACTGTATAAGGACATTCTAGAACTCGGCCGCAAATTGATTGACACTTTAAACGAAGAAAAACCAACAGAGTTTATCAATCTGTTGGATCAAGCAATCAGTGAATGTCAACGATCCGAATCGTTTGCCGAAAGTTTGAATGGCCGTGTGAAAGTCAGTGCCGAGAGTGTGGAGCCACAGCTTATGTCGGAGTACTCGAAGAGCTACAAGGACTGGGAGACAAGCTATCAACGCGCTCTTGAGGAGCAACGTAGAATCCAGAATATACACGATCGTGTTGAGAAGATTGAGAGTACATTGAACGCCTTGCAGACGATGCGTCAAAGTCTTTGGTACTTTGAGAACAAGGAAACGATTGACATACAAATCTACAAGAAGAAGGTCTACTATCCGAAGCGTTGGTTCGGCAAGAAGAAGAAGCCCAAGACAGTGGATGCATTCTATGTACCCCCCACAATTTCGCGAGGCAATTGATTGCACTTATCCTGTGTTATGTTATGTTTGGTATGCTTAAAACAAATACAGTCCAGTTTTTACGATTTAATTAAACTACTGGAAAGTTGATCAAAATTCAAATGTTGTTGTTTCATTTTTTGTTTTTGTTTTGGTTTTTGTCGAACGGTAAATTTTTGAAAATTACCATAACGTAACATTGAGGGTCACAGTTATATTCATTCCATCTCAGGTTACAACATTTTTATAACTTTTGGAGTTTTCATAAATTTTAAATATTAAAAGCTAATCGTCTGTCATTTGTGCATTGCCGGAGGCAGAGCAGTTTTTAAAACACGCTGGCCGGGTGCTGATGGCGACAGATTGATTGGCGATGGTAAATCATGCCTCTTATCCTGTATGGTCAATGGCAAGAATTGCTGTTGCTTCTTTTTCCTGTTCATATTCATTGGATGGGTGTTGTCGTTCTTTCCAAACAATATGGTCAAGTGCACCGCACAGAAAATGCCTAAGCTCTGTAAATATATAGATCAAAAAAAATATATGATTAATATTAATGCAATTCTGATTAATTGCTAATTAACTGCTTGAGCGTACCTGAAGAATGGCAATAATTGCAGCTCCAAATGCGGTTATTAGCAGACGACTCTTGATTTGCTCCGACACAACTGCCAAACAGCCTCGCTTATAGTGAGTGTCACAGGCCGATTCGTAGGCGTGCTCGGGACGAGAGCAGCAGGACCAAGGAAGGGATAGGCGTCGATAGTCCAGGGGTCCGTCAACTCCGCAGCATTGTAGCTGCAAGCAACAAATTGATTAGATTCACACACATATTATAATAATATTTTAACTATTCATAATTCTTCTTTACTTTTTTCAATATTTATTAAATCGAATCCACACTTAAGCTTTGATTTTTCCCCGATATTTTTTTAAATTAAGTTTAATTTATTTCTCAAATCTATTCTGTTATAACGATTAAATTTAGTCAGCACTGATTTAAATGCTGTGTAACTCAACTCGATTTAATTTTTATCGACTTGCAGATATTCCACTGATGTGGCTGATCATTTATCGATTAATAACTTCAAAGCTTTAAGCTTTATGCAAACAACACACAAGCAAAGCAGTCGTTGCTTGTTAAGCAGTGAACTGCAGTCGTTGCACTGCTTGTTATAGCTAACACTGATGATAAGAACTCAGTAAATTTGGTCTAATAAGAATATGAGTATCCAAATTGATGTGTAATAACCACTTTATGTACATTCTTCTTCGATTTTATAAACCACTAAGCTTACCTGAGATTGCATGCGATTCCACAAATGTAAGTTGTCAACTTTAGTTCTTGAAAACTTGTCTAAAAACTCTACAAACGAATCGTCGATGAAAATCTCAACGGATGTCGGAAGGTTCTCTCTCATCGCCAAGGACCAACCACAGATAATGAATTGAACACATATACAAGCCACTAAAAGAGCTGCAAACTACAAAAAAATTAAGCAAAAAATAATAACATTTACATATTCCACTAATGAAATGTTTTGATAAGTTTTGTAAGATTACCATTCCAAGCAGACAGCGTTTCCTCTGATTGGTTGCCTGACAGCCCATCCAGCATAGGATGAAGGTAACAGGACCCAGGCATAAAAGTATTGCGGCAGGTGCCCATAGCTTGTTCTGTACAATGCCATAATAAACCGAGTGACCCCACAGTAGGGATGTTCCCAAAAATATTTGAGCTGCTCCTGTTAGCTGAAATCGTTAAATATTAAATAAGTAATCTCATAAATATTCACTTGAATATTTGCATAATTTAGATATATGTACATATGTATGCATGCAAAAGCTGACACTCCTTTATTAATCAAGGTCATGCCTGGCTGTGACCCACTGTATATACACAGTGCAATAAATGTACACTGCTTGCCAGACGTATGCATACATCATTCTTAACAATGACATATGTATGTGTACACACTCAAGTTAAAATCACAACTGTTGTGAAACTTTCCTGATGTACTGTAGTATGTATGTATCTGTGCTACCTTTTGACGTCATAATAATGTTGATGCGATTCCAGCCTGTTTATATGTACTATGTATGTATGCATGTATGCATGTAGTACGCACTGCTAGTAAATAGCTCAAGGTCATCGTTAAATGCATACATACTTATTTACATATGTATGTAAGTATGTACATATGATAAGTTTATATTTCTGTATATGTGTATGTAAACAATGCGTCGAATTGTTAGGACGTCAAATAAATGTCTTTATGTATATATGTATGTGTATGTGTTTATACCTACTTAAATACGTAAAACTGAAAAATGTATGTCCACACATACATACATACATACATATGTAAATGCATACATGGAAGCATAAACATATATACGGAGTCATGCATTTGTTTATATACAACATAATAGATTTGTATACAGATAGAATAAATTAATGAATGAAAATGTAACCAAGGCGCATGTGTATGTAAGTACCAATATATGTACGTATGTATGTAAGCGTGTGTGAAATGATGTACACAGTTGCAAATTATTGGCAAGGATTATTGCATAAGTATGAGGGCATGAATGTATGTGTGTACATAATTGTATTTTACTTACCGCCAAGAGGAACACATAACTGTAAACTAAATACTTAAAACATTTGATCTTTTTTGGCAGCGCCATTATTATTATTGCAATGGATTTGTTATTTCTTTTTTTTTAATGTTCTTGGTTGCACTAAACACTTTTTAAAGTTCCTTGATCCTGTTAAATATTCAAATAATCACTGATTGTACTTGTATGTGCGTTAGTGTCAATACATACATACATACATACGAACTGTGCGTTATGTATGTATATATGCGTGTATTTCGCTGCATCAGTGCATTTGTACTAAATGTACTAAATATCGCCAATTTGTATTTGTATTTTTTTTGGCTCACATTTTATTTAGGCCGAATATGCATACATATGCATACACAGTATGTCAAGTAATTGTCTTGCCGAGCATGAAATGCTCATTAAATATCCTTTTGCTTTTATTTAATTATATGTCGATGCCTATGGTTCTATTTTATTTAAATATTTTTAGATATAAATAACCAATATGCGAATTGTTTCTTGTTCTTTTGTCAAAACAAGTACTTGACACACTGTAATGCAGAAGTTGCATGCATCAAATGTGGTTAATGAAATATTTAGCCTTCACAGAAAATTGCAACTTTCATTATTGAATGTTTTTCCTAGTTGCCCTCATACATTGTACACAGCACATCATTGAACAACTTGACACTAGAAATATTTAACTAAAAATAACAGTTAAAGTTAACTTGAAGCAACCAAATTCCGCAGTCCACAGATAAAAACACGCAGTTTACCGTCTGACGTTTTGTTTCTTGTTTTGTAAAAGCATTTGCAGCCTAACAGTCGAAATATTATCTATAACCGTTGCCTCGGTTGCAATCAACCGACGATGGGTCGATGACAGATTCGCGATGGCGCCAAATAGATCTGCATTCAAAACAAGCTAGAAAAGGCTGGAAAATTTTAGAACAAAGCTATTTTAGAAAACAAATATTTTTTATTAATCAAGAGATTGTAAGTTAAAAACAAATTGAACAGATGTTTAGCCGTGTGGCAGCCTTGGCCCATTTGTGGCAAAACGAGGTGGCACACTTAAATTTCGCGCCCCGAGCGATTGTTCCTCTGACGTGCTAGCAATCGATCTATCGATTTATTACAATTCAAAACAGAACGTTTTTCGACTATTCGATGCCAGTGCCAACACCTTTTAATAAACAAAATCTGAATGAAAATGTGTAATTCTTAAATTTGTGTATCTTGGCAATGTTTTAATAAAGACATAAAGAAATAATTGATACAATTATATTAGCTTCTTTGTGATCGAATTGGTTAACGCACTATTAAGCACCGATAGGCGCATTTTTGGTGATAAAAATATCGATTGAAATCGACTGATCGATATTTTACTTCCCTAATTATAATCAGATAGTTCAGTGTCACACGTTTGAACGTATCGATTAATTTCATTGTAAAGCTTTTAAATGGTTTGGCGGAAAACGGTTTGACCACATTGATTTTCACCAAAACGGTTGTAGACTGAAAACCAAACAAAAACGAATTGATCGATTTCAATCAAAAATTTTTGTATTCAAAAAGTCAATAAACTTAAAAATGAAATGCTTTTTCTTTTATTACAAACTTGTAAATTTATGCTGTACAACTAAAACACTTTTATATTGACGACATTAAAAATTTGAAAGTAAATACATATGATGTATGTATGCAGGCGTGAATAAAAATGTATGTTCATCAAGTGTAAAACAGAACTGTGAATTATTAAAATATATAAAACAGGTAGAAAATACAATACAAATTACAATACCGTTTTGAATAAAAAATATGCTTAAATCATAAATGTTCCACTTAACAATGGACCAGCCGGCAGACATATAGAGTTGGACCAGCCGTTACATTAGGTATCGGTATCGGATGCCAATTGCATACATACGATTACTCATAACAGATTTGTCGATTTGAATGAGCAGCATATTGCCGATGAAATGATCGAGTAAAATCAATTTGAATGTAGATATAATTACGCATTAAATGTACATATTATATATTTATACAATAGCTAAGTATTTGCATTTTGTTACTGTTACTGTTACTTTTACTTTTAACTGTTAAGTGTTATTGTTACTGTTACTGTTACTGTTACTTTTAACGTTTACTGTTACCGTAAGTTAATATAATATATTTAAAATTCAGGTCTCTTTGCAATTACTTATTTGATTGGCAACACAATTGGCCAAAATCAAACAGATCTTTCAGATTATTCCCGAAGATTCTTAGTGAGCAGAAGGTTGTTGTGATGTCCGGACAGATGACGGACAAGTTCCTGCACCGACTCAAAACACATGGAACAGAAACAGCAGCTATATCGATTCTCCGTATCGGTGCCATTCGTTGTGGTTATAACATTTCGATGCACCGAACACAAATGCTTCAGAAGATGCGCCTTTTGCTTGAACATTGCCACACAAAGGCGACATGCGAACGGCTTTTCGCCCGTGTGGACCCGGAGATGCGTCTTAAGGTTCCATGACATGCCAAACTGTTTGCCACAGTACTCGCATCGATATTCGCGGACCGACGATGAGTGCGTATTGTTGTTAGCTGCAATATTTGATACGGATGTGCTGCTATTGCGGCTATCCGGGTCCAAATTTAAGTTGATGTGTGAGAGCGATGAGAGTCGTGATTGCAAGTTGGGCATTGTCGAGATGGCAGCACTTTGATTCGACTGCCATTGATAGACAAACTGTTGGCCAAGATGCATCTGCAGTTCGGGGCTTTGTCCTCGGTGGTTCCGTTGTTGTTGTTGCTGCTGCTGTTGTGTTTCAAGTAGTTTCCGTTCCGGCGTCATTGATTCGGCATTAAGTGCACCATCCTCCAGATGCGATAACATATTCTTTTCCGATCCCAATCCCGATATTGGCGATGATGTGGATTTCCCCAGTCGCAGTTCTTCCAATAGATTATGCTGATATGTCGTAAACGGTTGATTATCGCTCTGTGTATTGTGAAAACCAGGTCGTCGCTTGCGATGCGGAGTTACAACATAATTCTCGGGTGAACTATTTATATCGGATCCGTCGGAAAGGGGCTTCATCACATCCTTGTGCGACTCAAAAAAGAGCCCTTTTCTTTTCGTACTCTCGTTCGCGCTAATTGTATCGCTGTTATTGTGTTTTTGCAGATAACTTTTACTCTCATTATTTTTATTATTGTCACATTTTGTTCGAAGATCGAGCGATAGATTAACTGGGTTTACTGTCGAATTATTATTATTATTGTTGTTGTTGTTGTTGTTGTTACTGTTGTTGTTATTGCTGTTGTTAGCTGGAATGTTTGATAGATTTACAATTTCATCAGTGTCTTTATCGCTTTTATTGTCCTTATTGGCGGCATCTTCATCATCCTCATCCTTCTGCGGGCAATCGATCGCACTCTCACAATTCTCGGCGGAAAATGTTGAGAAATCGGCCATATTTCTGCTATCGTCGACACTCTCCACCTCATATTTCAGCGATTGATCCAAGTTCTGGGAGGACGAGTACTGTTTCCTTGGCCGATCCCGTAAGCTCGAGCATTTACTACTCAGATAAGCGGAATCTGTCGTCTTCCAACTGTCCGACTTGATCTGCAGCAATAGCAACAGATCGTGCAGATAGTTCACGTCCCGTGAGGTGATACATGTCTGGCCGGAATATAAGAAATCCAGTAGGAATTTAAAATAGGTGGCATTAACATCCGGAAAGTATACGGTTGTAGTACAATCACTCAAGTGAGTATCCTCCAACAAATTCCTAAAAATATATAAGATCATATATTAATAATCTGTAATAGGGATTCGGTAAATGAAATTGGCGACATGTATACCTTATAAGTGGACTGGCAGCGGCGAGTACCAATTTATGAGCATGCAGCTTTACTTTATTCTCACACACGATAGTTAAGTCCGCTGGATGTTCCCCCCTGAACGCTGCTCCGATTTCTTTGAGTATACACTCGCCATGTTTGCTGTATTGCAACATCAACATTCTTTGAAACTGAAACGATGTAAGCAAATATGAAAGTAATGCATCAGTATGGTAATATACTATTGATTGCCACTGTTATCTTCTAATTCGTACAAAAGTTGCATGTCCTACATACACACACACACACACACACACACACACACACACACACACACACACATACATTTGCAACATCGAAAAGCTTTCTGCTTACTGCTCTTCATCATCATCATCATCATAATCTTCTTCTTCTTCGTCTTCTTGTTGCTGCTGTTGATTGCGTCAACGGTATAAATTCGTGAATAATGTGAAGGCGAACGAAATTGTTACATCAAAAAGAGCATACTTACTTACGTATGTATGTAAACTTCACATACATACATATGCCATGCCATATGCACAAATAAAAGGCCATGTGTCATTATTGTATTGTGCAAGAGCATGGCTTGTAAGCTGGTGCTTTTACACTGCTTGCATGTAAACGCACATTCACACAAACACACACACAACTATACAGAGCCAGAGACAGGCTTGCATTTGTGTGGGTACATACTTTCAGATGACTGGTTGTCGAATTGTGTCTGCCACTATGTGTGTCTGTGTGCCTGTGTGTGTGCGAGTCTGCAGGGCCACACATTGAAGCTAAAGTTCACAGATCTCTGAAAACTTTAGAAAGAGATAGTCTTGCTTTTGTTGCGGTTTCAAGCGAGTGAGCGACGATACTGCGCATGGCGTTGGAGAAACGAAACGTTCACTTTCAATAAAACTTGAATGACTGGCTTTGCCCAGCAAGAGAATGGTAAGCAATAAGCTTCGTCGACAGAAAACAAAAAAAATAAAAGAAAAAACAACAGCAACAACAAGCAAACGGAATTGTAATAGTCATTGTGATACCCTAATGCTCAGCAAGCACTCTAATTCAAGTTAGATTTGTTATTGTACATTCAATAATTGAAGCAGTTAGAAAGTAATAGTTGATTTCTTAAAACAAAAAACTTTTCTTGCTTTTTATTTATTTTCTTATATTTTATAAAGCTGCTTATAGTTCTAACAAATTAACAATAAGAAATAAAGGGGTATATTGGAATTAAATATCTTTTAAATATGGATCACAGTTTATTTATCTCTGCAAGTATTTACTAAAATAGAAAGTACATGTTTGGCAGAAGGATAATGCCATTCATTTTTATGCCGCCAAAACTTCCCTTTCTCCATATCGAAAAGTAAAAATTATCTCTAATCGACTGATCTTTTCTAGTTCTATTAATATAACTGGATATGTATATATTTGTATGTGTGTGGACTATGACATTTAATTTCATATTCATTGCTTTAAGTCGCAGGCACAATAAAACATTTTTTGCAATAATTCCCATATTCACTAGGAAACTATGTTCGTATATACATATGTATGTATGTATGTATATACAAATTGAATAAACTTTCTGATTGTTTGCATATCTACACACATACAAAGCATGAACAGTTGTTCATAAGGCAAAAAACAGGAAAATTGAGAACAAAAAAAAACTCAACTCGTTTATTTACAAACGCGTACAAAAAAAAATCACCTTTCACAAAAAGCTTTTCTCTCGATGCTTCAGTTCTCTCTCTATGTAAGGCATACCCATACATACATATGCACGTGCATTCACATACATGTTCATGTGAGTGTGTTTGCGTGGCTGTGTTAGATGAAGGCATGTAAAAAAGCTTTCGAATTACTCTAAATGAGTATGAATAGATGTGTGCACGAAAGCTAAGCAATACGTATGATAATATGCACACAAACACACACACACACACGCTTATACATATTAAAAATGCGATCACTCATTTACGCTTGGCTTTCTGAATTTGTCGTCGTAATTACGATATGTGTGAATGTGTGTGTAAAAGTATGTAGCAATATTTATTGTACATGTAAATGTACGTAAATATCAAAGATCAACATAAATAGAAAGTAAAATATTAAAATTAAAATCAAAATAAATGTGAGATGTTTTTTCAAATGTGATTTTTGTATGTATTCATTTAAAAAACAGATGCATATTTGCAAAGAAAGATACATCAAATATGCAAAGTGAGCGGATTCAACTTATGTTTACATACAAACATACATAATCAAACTTGTTTTTTTTTTTGCTGAAATTCGTCACGAGTAGACAGACCAATACTAATGCAATGCAGAGTTTCTGTTCATTTTCCCCTTTCACGAAAGCTCTTTCTGGTAAACCAGCTAAAAATCTCAGACTCACACACAAACGCCATTCGTCAGTCATTCGTGTACATGTAAATGCTACACTCGTAAAAATGACCCAAATTTCAATTACATAATATTTAAAATGAACCAACTCTTCTTTCACCATCGATCTCAGTAGAAAACAGTTGAGTGTATGTATTTATGTATGTGTTTTCATTTCATTACATAAATATGTATATGCATATGTATGTTGGCATATTCTAAATTCATATTTCATGCATTGTACGTATGATTGTATGTATGTATGTATGTTGCTGAAGCTTATTAACATTTCTGCGCAACACTAAATGAAAGAGAAAAAGCATTGAGCATATACGACGTGCACACAATACAGAAGTTGCTTACACGAGCATACACATACTAATGAAAATATATATATGCATATGTATATATACACCTACATACGTACATACATGCATATAAGCGGACTATGAAGGTCACTAAGCCTTTCTTGTCTTTTGCTTGGGTGCGAGTTGCGTTGCGATCTTTTTATTGCTGTTGTTTCTGCTGTCGCTGTTAATCGTGACGATCAGACGGTATACACAAAACTTGGCTCTGCTGCACATTCACATGCATATATAATACATATACAATGTATATGTATGAATATGTGTTTTATGTGTGAAACTTTGTGCGCGTTGGTCTGCTTTTCTTTATAACAATTTTAAATTTGGCCTTGTAAATACATGTACATATGTGTGTTTGTGTATAGTTAAACTTATCTTTGATTTGTATGTAATTCAAAGTTTTAAAGTTGCACAATACTATTACATACGCAGTACATACATACATATATATTTATGTAGTTATTTTCTCCTGACTTTTTTAAATATTTATGTGTATAAGCATTCAACATAATCACAAAAAATACTAGTAATAATAGAAACATATTTACATTCACAAATTTACTATATTTGTAACTTACCTCTTTCATTAAATCTTATAGCAATTACTCCCTTTCACAAATAGGTGGAAAAACTTCTGTAGACTTTCGAAATAAATGTACATGTACATACATAAATACATGCGATCATGAATGCTGAAGTATTTGTGTATTTACACACATACATACACGTATGTGTCTGAGCGGAGCTTTCCACTTTCACAGTCTCTGGTTAAAGTTTGTGTACATACATATAAATAAATATGTATGTATGTCCAAGTATATGTGTGGATAAACACGTTCTATTCCTTTTGCAGCGACAAACTGAATATACATTCATACTATGTATGTTTATAGATTATATACACATTTGTCTGTATGACTGTATGTATGTATGCAGTAATAACTTTCAGTTTCATTAACATCAACACACTTTCATATAAATTGGACAGTTGTTTATGTTCTTGGTTCTCATATTTATATGCAATTTTTTTTTAAATTTTTATTAAACACAATATTATTGTAGAGTAGAGAGTAGATTAAATTTCTCTTTTGAGTTGGATCTTGTTTTGAAGCAACGCACGTACAGTTCACAGTTCCATTAGCTTTTGCTGTTTCAATACGAAGCAAACAAATAACACATACAAATGTATGTATGTAGTAATACCAATGCATATGTATGTATGCTCCGCACACATACAAAAAGTTCACAACAACAGCAACAACAACATTAACTTTTAACTAGGTTGAAGTTTTGTTATATGTAATACATTATTGCGAAATAAAAAACTTGATTGGTAAAACTTTTTTCCAACTTGGCGAGCGAGAGATCGGGCTTTTGACTCTCTCAAATAACGAGCAACACTGCGTTTCTCTTATTGATATGCGCGCGCCGAC
This sequence comes from Drosophila rellima, assembly GCA_035043635.1. Taxonomy (NCBI): domain Eukaryota; kingdom Metazoa; phylum Arthropoda; class Insecta; order Diptera; family Drosophilidae; genus Drosophila; species Drosophila rellima. Next base: position 3,731,242 of record JAWNMV010000236.1, on the reverse strand, counting down.
AAAACGTCCGACCTACCAAAGCACTATTTGTGCACTAAAACTAAAAGCAGTGGAAACCGACGCAACGGCAGCGGCGACTACGACGACGACAGCGACGGCAGCAGCTAGCGAGATCAGCCCAACGAAGCGACGTCGTGTGGAAATGTTGGTCTTCGCTCTCGTTCTCGCAGGCACTTCGTTTTATGATGTGTTATGCCCTTGCCAAGAGTGGCTATTATAACACTGTAACAAAAACTAAACTCTCGATGTATTAATGTACATAGTCATTTGCATGTACATACATCAATAATATTATGTACTTCAGCGAATCTGAAACTGCACTAAACTTTACATACATTCATATGAACGTGCGATTAGAGAAGTATCATTTAATTATGTTTTAAAACTTTTTTATTTATCAGTAAAACAAAGTACAACAAAACATTTTTAAAAGCTGTAACACTTAATACGACGAGAAAAATGTCGTTCAAATATATAAGTGCTTAAATTAGTATTAATATTTAATCAAATTTGTTAATTTAATAAAAATCTTAAAGCTATTGTTATTTCACGCCTGTTCCATTCAGTTCAAATGATTTATACAGAAAAGTAACGGTAATTGAAGTACACCATATTTAAACATGCACCAAATTTTAAGAAAAAAGTTTCGTTATCGAAAATCGAGTATAAACTTTTAATGTGGAATAAATATTCAAAATTATAAATTCAAAGTTCTTATGCGTGTATTTGAATTGTAATTACTTAATAACTTTATAATAATTACAAATTCGCTTAGCGTACAAAATATGTAAGTTTCTGATTTAATTTACCAACGAATGTAGAATGTACCTGTTTGGGTACAAATGTACCAAATGTGGCAGCCGAAAATCTATGTACATACATATGTATGTATGTAAGCAAATACATGTATGAACTTCTACAGAAAATTTCACCGTGGACAAAAATATTAAATAATTAAAAAAAATAGTTCTTTTCTTGACAACTATTTAAGTTACTTATTCAAATAGTTTACAATATTTTGTTGAGTTTATTGAGATGATCATTCCCCAAGCGCACAAATTAATAAATTTTTTTTTTTTATATTTTGGATACATTAAGATTTGTAAATATATATATATATATCTAGCTGTACTGGAATTCAAGGACATGCAGATGTACTTATTGTCTTTACTCCTTCGTACTCTTTGAATTCAAACAAAGAGATGGTCATGCTCATTTTCCCATTTGCATACGCTTCGTGTTCAAGGACAAGTTTAATTATCCCATTTAATAGAAAGGGTGATTATTGGTGTTTTTATGTATTAGTTTCTTTTTAACATACAAATGTATGTTGAACTGTAAAACAAATAAAGATAAATTCCATTTCAATGGTTTTAATAAAAATAATCACGCTAGTGACGAAAGTATTACAGAGGGTTGCTATAATTCTAAATTTATGTTATATTTAAACAGTAGTTTTCACAAAATTGATTTGATTAATTTTCTAAAATTCGGAGTGGCCGCTAAAATGTATCAAAAGGAAATTAGTCAATTTATTTTCATGCTTATGTATCCACTCAGAGTATTTTTAGTATTTATCAACCAAATCCCCATTTGTTATCGATATTCAAAAGACCGAAAAGACGTTTTTTAGAAGGGGACATTTAAAAATGTTTTCAAATCAAATGCACATATGGCTTTACACTACGAACTAGGTATCTTTTAACTGAGCACACTTTTCTTTATAAAAAATCATTTTCTCCTGTTTTAGCTAATAGTCTTATGGTCAGTCATGCTCACCGATTCATTTGCGTACGCCTATGTAAATAATTGCTTGTAGAAAGCGATTGCAACAGTGTTGCACTGGCTCAATTCAAGGACAAATTTTATTACCCCCTTGCAAAAGAAAGGGTACACGTGGGCGTCGTGTGCAACATTTACATATGTAAGTGTCTGCAGTAATCAGAGTACATACCAGTCAGGATCAAGGTCATTGAATAGATTATGCGTTTATGCATGCCTGTACATATGTACTCGTATTTCATTTGCCTTGCAATGCTTCTCAAGAAAAACAATACAAGTTTGTATATATTTAAAGAGTTAAGTGGTAGGCATGCATATTATATGTTAATAATATTTATTGTGAATGCATTTAGGTGAACAAAAATTCAATAAGTTACATCGCATTGAATCAGTAAGGAAGCCCGCGAATCATTTTTTGGAATGAAAACAAACTGTTACAATAGCACGATAATATCGATATTTATATTATCATCACCATAAGATATCGCCCACAAGTACATTATTGTCGAAGACGTCTATCGATATATATAAATAGTTTTATCAACAACCCTATGATCGATTGATCTTATTTCATTTATTATAGTTTCTAAAAACGAATAAAGTGCAAGAAAGATGAATTTCCGAATTATCCAAAGCAAAACAAATTACTTGAATGCAACAAGTCTTTTCCGAAGGCGTAAGTATTTTACTAAAGGCACATACATAAAATACATGAATTCAAAGCATTTGACATGTTGGGAAACTGAGTGGCCAAAGTCCAACATCTTAAAGTTAACTTATGGACTTGTGAACAAATGCATATATGAATATGTATGCACACAGATTGATGTCTTTACATTTGCATACGCAAATGGACGTTGTGAATAGTGCAAAAGATTACATTTAATAATAATTTTTATTTCTCACAGTTGAGCACCGCCAATTGGCCACCCAAGTCGCAGCTCAGCCCAAACGAAGCAACAATGCCCAAAATATAGTGCTTGTCGATGGAGTTCGTAGTCCTTTTCTGACATCGGGCACAGCTTACTCGAATTTAATGCCCCACGAATTGGCCAGACACTCATTGCTGTAAGTGGATCAAGTTATTGTAGTTTACTTTGTCCACTCAATTACTTGTCTAGCTGTTGTTAATGTTAATCTTCTTAAATTACAGATCGCTCTTACAAAAAAGCCGCCTAGACAAGGAGCTTATTGATTATATAGTCTATGGCAGCGTCATCCAGGAGGTGAAGACATCCAATATTGCACGCGAGGCGGCACTCTCAGCTGGATTCAGTGATAAGACCCCTGCACACACCGTGACAATGGCCTGCATTAGCTCCAATGCGGTAACAGATCTATATTTAAATGCTGATGCAGATGAATTTCACGTTCACATGTTTTCAGGCAATTACCACGGGCATGGGATTGATTGCCACGAACACATATGACGTGATTGTCGCCGGAGGCGTTGAGTTTATGTCAGATGTGCCAATTCGTCATTCCCGCAAGATGCGGTCACTCATGTTGAAGGCGAATAAGGCTAAAACATTGGGCCAGCGTCTATCCTTGCTGTCCACATTCAGACCTGGTTTTTTGGCACCCGAAGTATGGCATATACTCGTATATTTGCAACTTCAAAACTAACTCGCATTCATTGTTAATTATTATAGTTGCCGGCTGTGGCTGAGTTCTCATCAGGAGAGACTATGGGTCACTCTGCTGACAGATTGGCTTCAGCTTTTAATGTCACACGCCGCGAGCAGGATGACTACGCATTAAGATCTCACACACTGGCTAAGCAAGCACAGGACAAGGGCTTCTTTACGGACTTAGTGCCCTTCAAAGGTCTGCAAACAAATGATTGAATAAGTACATTTACTTACTATTTTAAATCATAACTCTAGTTCAAGGCGTTGACAAAGTGGTCGACAAGGACAACGGAATTCGCGTTTCCACTCCTGAGAGCCTGGCTAAACTTCGACCAGCGTTTGTTAAACCCTACGGAACGATTACAGCAGCCAATGCTTCATTCCTGGTAATTATTACTATTTTACCCTTATGTCACAAAGCGTCTAACGCTGTTAATTTTGACTGTTCCTTTTCAGTCTGACGGTTCGTCAGCTTGTCTGGTTATGACAGAGGAGAAAGCCAAGGAACTGGGCCTAAAGCCCAAAGCATTCTTACGTGATTTTCTCTATGTGTCTCAAGATCCTGTTAATCAATTGCTTTTGGGCCCTGCCTATGGTATACCCAAATTGTTGAAAAAGGTAGGACTTGGTCTTAAAGACATCGACACGTGGGAAATTCATGAAGCATTTGCCGGTCAAATCGTGGCCAACCTGAAAGCCTTAGACTCGGAATGGTTCTGTAAAACTTATCTGGGCCTCAACGAAAAGGTCGGCACCCCAGATTTATCCAAGTGGAACAACTGGGGTGGCTCCCTATCTATTGGCCATCCATTTGCTGCCACGGGAGTTCGCCTTTGCATGCACACCGCAAATCGTCTCGTTCGTGAGGATGGCAAATTTGGAGTTGTTGCGGCGTGTGCTGCTGGTGGACAAGGTGTTGCCATGCTTATCGAGCGTTATCCAGGTGCAAATGCCGACTGAATATCGAAAAATCGTGCTACTCTATTATTAGCAATTAAAACTAAATAAATACATTTTAATACATTTACACAAGCATTTTTGTTTTCTATATTTTGGAAATTATGTTCTATGATTAGCAACATAAATATTAAGAATATAACAATTTGTTTATCTATTGCCCTACATACAGTTAAGTATTTAACAATATTCACGTATATTTAATCGGTTTCATAAAGTTGTTGACGCTTCAATTTCGATTGCAGAACATCGTTTTCATTATAAGCGATGTGTACAGGTGGAATAAGAGCACATGCCACCATTCTACCCTCTGCATTTAAGAAATTAAACGTTGCACACGCCTGTAAGCATAAAGCAACCGTTAGTTATTATGTAAAGTGATCAACTATAGTTTCTATAGCTATAGCAATCGTTACCTGTTCTGTTCGGAGAACTTCTACGTTAATTTTGTACTTCCTCATGAATTCAATGATTCGCCTGGATAGAACTGCTGTGGGACTTTGGTCACCAATTCCAATGATCAGTACGTCAATCTTTGGCTCTAGCGTTGGAAACAGACTTAGGCTTTCCTCATTTATATCCTCAAAGGAGTTCACATTCCAAGACAGCACTGATCTGAAATATTCGACATTCTTGAACGCAATGTTTCAGTTATGCGGGAACTCGACAATAAATTGCTACCCATACATACCTGGGAAATACTGAAATTGGTCCTAACAAGACCATATTGTTGTTAAGTCGAAAACCATATTGACTGTAGCCGGTAACCATTAAACCATTGTCGGTTTCAGTGTTGAATATTGATACTTTTGTCTTGCCATCGTAGTCGTATGCTTTGCTCAATCCAGTCGCTGTCGTTGAGAGTGCCTGTCCACGAGCCAAAGATTGAGACAATAACGGCACGCGAGAAGCTCTCAATGCCACAGATTTTAATGTTTGTATAATCATCGTAATTAATAAAATTAAAACTCCAATTTGTTGTGTAAAAATTAGCGATGTGCGAAGCACAAATCCTATCGTTGATTAAGATATCAGCTAACGATACTGCTTTTGATTCATCGCTATAAAATCGATGCAGCCTTAAATATCGTTTGGATATATCGACTAAATATGAAAATCGAGTTTTTTCTGTGGCTTGATGGCTGCCACCGTGTTTTCGGAGCCAAGGTTGCCACACAGTTAATATAATATAATTATTGTTGTATTTTTCACATTATGTACAAAAAATATTAAAAGTAATATTGTTGTTATCTATTGCGCTGAAAAGTTAGTTGCCGGCTTGCAAGTGAAGGGGAATGCTGTGACACACATAACAAAACATTAAGAAAGCCAAACATTAAAGAGAATTACCAGTTGCACAATATAAATACATACATGTGTACATGTATATATATGTATGATCATATGGTATATACATACATACAAATGTAGAATAAATTGTCACTTAAACAAATAGTTTAACGAAACAAGTCGGAATATGTGTATTTATAAATAATATTTAGTGCGTCATTTGGTAGTAAGTAATAAAATATTTCCCAATTGCTATTGTATTCTATTACTATTTCTAAAAATTAGCTAATGCTGAGTAATGTTGTGCTTGTATATACGAATATAGAACTATTCACATATGTATGTACATATGTATATGTCTAAGCACACGGATTTATTAAAATGGACACATGCATAGAAATACATAACATGTGTAGATGTCCATAAATATGATCGTTAATTGATTATTATTGGCTGGAGAGTAGACAAATCTTTTTGCCGTCTCTACTTGGAGGGCAAGTACATTCTTATAACTAAACATGTACATACAAACATATGTATGTAGTACATACAAATGTAAATATTTTCCATGTGAAGCCATAAATAAATATTACTTGTATAAATTGTAAATAAATACAACTTGTATGTATGTGAATATGAATTAATACGCAACATGTGGAAAAGAATATATTCTTTTCATTAGTCTCGCCCAAGTGTGTTCATTCCCAAGGAAAGTTGCCTTGACTGCGACTTCGAGACTTGTCATAAGCTGACCAAACATACAGACATACATAATGTATAGATGCGAATGCTTATTAAGTTTATACGACAGCTTAATTTAAATTTTAATAGAGTTGAGTTACAAAGTGAATTCGCGACGTTTTTTAAAGTGGGTTTAAATTGTAGAATAAAATATTTATTCATAGACTTTTAATTTTAAATTAAAACCCCTCAAATAAAGAACATGATTAAGGAATATTTCTAATACATAATAAATAGTTGAAATTAAGTCTACTTATCATTTTTGTGTGGCATTTTTGCTTTTCATGCTTGTGAACATAAAAAAACGCTTCCAAAATAACTAACCTTATCACCATAAATTTATCTTTACTATAGCACCTGTGATAATTAAGAATTGAAAATGTTGAGCTGACTGTGTACACTTTGCCATACTACGAGTTACTTACGCTCTATGATGATACATCTGAATTTTGATAAGCACGTCAATTAATCTTTGGAAAGAAAATAAGATAAAGTCTAGCGTTAATCAAACTGGTCATTACCAGGAAATAGCCTTAAGTTTATAGGAAGAGCAGATTAAAAATATAGCAGTATTTAGAATTCAATAAGTTTTCTTGATAAAAAGAAATAATTTTCTTTTCTTTATTTATAGTCCATTGACTTTTCAGCCACAACTTTATTAACCAATTTTCTTTTTCTCATTTTAGATATTCGTTGGAATCTCAAAGAACTTTTAGATGATATCTACCTCACGGCGAGAAAATGATTGGGCCGAGTTCACAAATAAGCAAAATATTATTAACTCTATTGTTTTTGCTAATAATATTTTACGTTTTTATGGATGTTGAACTCTATTTGCGAATACATAATTATATAATCAACCGAAATTATCACACGAATACTTCGACACCAATATTTACATCGTCGGAGCCACCAAATTCCGCATCTGATCTGATCCAAAGCCTGAACCTTCCCACCGTTGACAAAGCCAAAGAGCAGTCATATGAGGGAAATACGTGGATATCGTGTGATATAAATCCACTCTGTCATATAACCGTTAAAGCAATACTACTGGATCAGACAAATCATTATGTTTTCGCTCCATTGGCCACAATCTTCGACAATGTGGTTGGAATCTCTCGTTCAACATTTATTACGCCAAACATGATATCGTTTTTCCACGTGGGAGTCGCTTGTGTGTCCGGAAAGCTGGTGGCATCCGATAGCCTGGGATATAGACGACTAGGCGTGCTACTCTTTCAGATCCGCACATTTCTGGATGACTTGGATGGCCATGTGGCACGCGTCAAGAAGCATATTCGTGGTGAGCGGTCAGAGATTGGCACGTCAGGCTATTACGTTGACGGTCTTTGTGATGGACTTGGCTGCATTGCGCTAATCATGGGCATGTTCTTCTACCTGAAAAATAACCCACCTCGTCGAGGTTACTCAATAATTCCAATGACCGATTCCAAATCGGAGCCAACAATGATCCCTAAAATGAAGGCAACTACCCGGAAAGTGGCGAAAAACATTATCAGCTATTCTGGCCAGCTTTTGTTAAGCTCGACGGCATGGAATCGCTATATTGCAGTTTACCAAAATATGCTGGAACGGGAGGATGTCAGTAGCAGTCAGTACCAGTGTCAGAACTATGTATTTAAGTCGACGTTATTTTTCTGTGTTGCGTGGATGTGGCGCATAGTCAACGTACATGCTTTGCTCCATTGCGTTCTGCTTAGTATCTTTTGTGACAAGTTGTGGGACTTCCTCAGAGCGATTCGTTACAGTGGATATATAATATTACTAGTTGCCATTTGCTTAACAGAAATGCACATATTGGAGGCCCAAAACTATATTTTTAATTCGGCAGCGTGTAGTAATATTTCACTGTGATTTTAACTTTATTACGAAAAATACAATAATATTTTTGTAGTGAAGATCAAAAATGCCTTTTTGTAACCTGTATCTTTTTAATCTTAAATATCTTTGTGTACATAATATATTACTTTGTGACTGTTGGGGTGATTATTGTAGTATATGTATCTTTGAAATATATAAAAATCTCATATTTACAAACATAATTATCATTTGTAGAGGGATGCAACTAATCGTAGTCTAATAAGAATATATTGCCACACTTGGAACATTTGTACCCAAATTGGTACAGTTTTATTTGTTGGACGCCTTCCAAACCACATTTTGTCGAATATGGTACTTCTGTTAAAAATGTACCAGGTATCTAAGTGACAGCAGCACATAATTACTGTACCAAAAGACTATTGGGAATTGATGGCTGTGACGTCACAATCTATTTCTAAAACCAAAGCATAGGTGGCGTACTTAGATTTCGCAAATGGTGCCGCCACTTCGATGTTTTTCTGTGGCTTTCCACCGAGTGTGGGAGCAAAGGCTGCCACCCTGATTTCCAAAGTTCGGCCAAGGTTGCCACACAGTATAATACCGTTGCTTGCTCATTAAAATGAGCAACTCTTTTTTTTTTTTGTCACTCACCCCGAGCAAGCCCAACGCATACAGAAAATTTTATCTGACAGGAGAAAATGGTGTATTTTGCGAAAACAAATTTTATAAAAGCGAAATTGTAAATATTTTTATATTTATTACGCACTTATTAAAAAGTGGAAGTGGATGTGCATATTGACTTAGCGTGTGATGTGTCGAGAATCGAGCGTGAAAAGAAAAGTGACTTCGATTTCTGGTTCTGACTGTGTGTGAATCTTGTGAGAGAGCGAGCGTAAAAAGGAAATATACATACATCATAAAATATTACGTGTGTGAGCTGTTAAAGAATACATACATACATTTATTGAAGACATTACAACTGTAGTGTTACAACTAACCCCTTATTAATAGTGTAAGAATTGTTGTATAACCTTTTAGGAGACCCCAGTCACCAATCAATCAACCATTTTTTTCGGTATTCTTTTTTGTATATGTACAATGCATACATAAGACTGTGAACTTATATGTAATAACGTGCCTTATCAAAATTAAGCATTTTCTTACATACTTATGTACACTTATATACATACTATGTATGCATGTGTTAGTTTTCATAATGTAATATTAATAACAGATACATACATATGAATGTACATCGAATGGCTTAGGTACATATGCTATGATTCAAATAGGACATCTCTAAAATGTTATTTTATAAAAAAGAGACTCGTTAACTGAATAATTTTTCTATTTGCTTAGAATGTTTATTATTTACTTATGTTCATGTATGGAACATATTTATATTTCAGTTTAAAGTACATAATCTTTTTCATATTTCGATGTCCTGGTATCTACATAAGTCGGTCGATATAGTCATATATTTTTTGGAAAATTATTTTATGCATAACACAAATATGTATTTATATTTGGCTTATAAATGGCTAAATCGACTTGAGTGTTGATACTTAAGCAGAACAAATTAAATATTACGAAATTATACAGTTTTTTATTAAACCATTTTCAATGGGTACACATATGCACACATAAATCGATAGGAAAGAAAAGTAAACATACAAATAAATATTTAGTACAATCGTAATTAAATTTCACCAATAGTCTCTAATTTCTACCATGCTTAAAAAATCAATGATCTTGAGTTTAAGAAGAACTACAGGCGATAAATCGAGGTGCCATTCGATTCTATTAGAAATGCAACCTTGCGCATTTATCGAGCAATTTGGCGCACGTATCGCAAAGTTATGCGGAAATATCAATATGTAAACTGTTTATTTAAATGCTCACACGAAATAGACTATAATTAGGAAACTTTAACTACATAATTATTGTTATTATAACTATATCTACACACCGTTTAATCCTTGATGTCAACATTTGAATGTACTATCTTGAATTTCCATCAGTTTGATAATGTATATGACTGTGCTAGATTTGGATGAAATGTATAACTAATGAGAGACGTTTAAATATCCTTCAAACAGGTAAACGATAATGGAATGTGTTTGTTTATTGGAAGATACTGATATGAGAATGAGTATATGTATATGTATGTGTATATGTATTTGCGTATGTGTGTGTATGTGTATACATATTTGAATATTGTGTGTGTAAATAAACTTATGTATAAACTATTATCTATAACATAACTGAAGAAACTCGAAATGTTTTTCTTATATATATTTTATATTCCATAAATGACTGCACATGTTTCAACTGGCTCAAAGTCTTAGAAAATCACTAATAAGAATGCCTTAAAATTTCATGTCTTCAAACTTATTCGGATCGTATTATTTTCAGAAAAAAACCATCTAATGGTTTCTTTTTGTGCAGGGTATTTGTAATTCTATAATTTATTTTGAGAAATTTAAAAAAGTAATTTCAATTCAGCATTCATAAGTCATTTTTGCAGTCTTTTATTTGTATTCAAATATTACTAATATTTCTTTTTGACTGACACAAATGTATTTAATTTTTGAACGCAATGTGTGAGCAATTTAGACCTGAGTGAGTGCATTAATTGTTTCAATAAGAATTTGCAATAATAGGAGTATATCAGAGCGATTATTTAATTGATTGAATGGTTTAGACAACGCAATCGAACATTCTTTCGTTTCAAATGATAATGTAATTTTATGAACATTTCTAGAATTTGGATAAATAGCCCAAATGGATTTCGTGCAAGTATCCGAGGAGGAGGGTGATGAACCCATTGAACTTCCTGCGGAGGAAGATGGAACGTTGCTATTGTCAACCCTACAAGCCCAATTTCCAGGCTCGTGCGGACTTAAATACAGAAATGTGGATACCCAAGTCGTGCGTGGTGTTCGCTCAAACGAAGGAAGGCTATTTCCACCAAGCGTCGAGTCGGGTTGGGGAGAAGATATCTACTTTTGTGTGTTTCCAAAAGGTATACCAGAATTTAGAAGCTCTCCGCCAGAGATCGACAGTCCTTATCGCCCCATATTGCCTCCCATAGAGAACAAACGTAAGAGCGATGATAACTTGGAAAATTCGACTGCCAAAACGAAACGTATTGAAACGCGATTGCGATGCACGGATTTGATTGTCCTGGGACTCGCTTGGAAAACAACAGAAGACAGTTTACGGGAATACTTTGAGAGTTACGGCGAAGTGCTAATGGCGCAGATTAAGAAAGACGTAAAGTCCGGTCAGTCGAAGGGATTTGGATTCGTACGCTTCGGTTCATACGAAGCCCAAATGCGTGTACTCTCCAATCGGCATCTCATCGATGGCCGATGGTGTGAAGTGAAAGTTCCAAATTCAAAGGTATAGTAAACAAAAGTTACAGACACCACACAACAGAATTATAAAGATTCTTTTCTTGTTGTTCATTTAAAGGGTATGGGCCATCAAGTGCCGTGTAAGGTATTTGTTGGACGTTGCACCGAGGACATCAACTCGGATGATCTACGCGATTACTTTTCAAAGTTTGGCGAGGTGACGGATGTTTTCATTCCACGACCATTTCGGGCGTTTAGCTTTGTAACATTTCTTGATCCAGACGTAGCCCAATCTCTCTGTGGAGAGGATCATATAATAAAAGGTATGCGCTTAAACAAATGTATTTATATTTATAGATTTTACATCATATGATCTTGACTTGTTTTTATTAGGAGTGTCCGTTCACGTTTCGAATGCTGCACCCAAAGCTGAACAGAACCGGAGCCATCAAGGACAAAATTACAGCTACAACTCTGGAAATAATTTCGGCATGCATTCGTATCATCCGCAAGGGGGCAACCACATGAGCTCGGGCCGAAGCGGACACCACAGAGGTAATAACCAACACAATGCACACGGAGGTGATAACACTGCAATCGGCAATAGTCACAGCAACATTGGCAGTGGTGGCTACGGAATGGGTGGAAATAATTTTGGCGGAAATATGGGTGGGGGTTATACAAATAGCACTAATCACAATAGTGGCGGGAACATGAACCGTCAAGACGGTGGTGGCATCCCCTATAATAGGCAGAACAATTTTCACGGCATGAACCAGCCGCACAATGGCAACGTAGGCAATGGCGGTTGGATGAACAGGGGACATTTGGACATGCCGAACCTACAGGCCTTAGGCATTAATTCACAAGGATCCAACTCTTCAAATCAAGGGCAAAACATGAACAACCCTTTAGGCGTCGGACTTAATTTAAACTCATTGCCGATGAACCCTGCTTTGGTTGCTGCTGCGTTGAATCAGTGGAGCCTTCTTGGCAATCAGCTGCAAAATCAAAACCAGGACCAGCAGGCAAGCCTTCTATACACTATCATTGTTTCAAACAAAAAACTCTTTCAGTTACTTCTCAGGGAGGCAACTTTTTATCATGGATGGCTCAAAACAGCGGGCATTCCAACATTAACAACTCTGGCAGAAATAAAGGATCAAACAATCCAAACTCCGGCGGCATGAACAAAGGCGATAACTCTTCTAACGATCAACAGGTTAGTTTAGTTTGTTGGATCTGTATATATTTTTGAATAAGATCTCACATTAATTTTTCACTTGAACATTACAGAACGGTGGTCCTCCTGGAAACTCTTGGTCAAATCAAAGCAGTGGCTCCCAAAATTCTGTGGACAAATCAAATTTTCTTTAAACTTTTCAATTGAGAGCTCAACTTTACCATTTTGGTACTAATGAATCGTTTTGATTCAACTGAAATATTTGTAGCTATTCCTATCTTCTTATGTGTATGTATAAATACAAACATGCCCAAATATACCCAGTTTGTGTTATTAATTGTTTGTCATTTAATCCATGTTTGCTGAACGAATATGTTATTTATTTTTGGTTTCTAGGTAAGATATAAGCGAATACATCTTGTACTGCCCTCGGGTTACTTCCGTTACGGCACGAGCATATTTGGAACATTAAAAAAATAGTACAATTGCTGATAAAACAAAATATTAAAGGCGAACTCTAAAGAAAACGAATAACATGAATGTAAGGCAAAAATTATTGCAATTTGCATTTTGTGCAATTTTGCATTTTTTTTATCGATATGATTTGTTTTCTATCGTGAGCAACAAAATCAGCTGACGACTATTTTTAAATATATCGCACAAAGCTGATATTCAATTATGATTTAAAATGAAAAAGATTTTAAGTTTTATGCACATCTGTAATTCTAAAACACTATCATATATAAATACTGCTGCAAATCGGTTTGATTTGGTATTCAAATTAAAGTATGTAAAGCAGTAGCAATTATTTTGTATTTTATTCCATCGTTCCGTAAGCAACAATGATTTGTTAATTTGATTGTAACGGAATGTCAATCAGTTTCTTTGGTGGCGTCAGTTTTGAAAAAGCTCCAAGTGAAGCAAATGGATCAAACAATTCAAAATCAATTTATACCCCAGCAATTGCTATATTTCATTGCTGGTCGGCGATGCTGCCTACAATTTTCGTGCAGTTTCCGTAGACAAGATTACAATAAATTCGTAGAATGTGCGAATTCTCTGGGCTTGCGTTCACAATATATTGTCAGTGACGGCCAGGAATGCATGAAGGTCTTCAAACAATCCTGCCGACACTACTTGGAAAAACCCAAAGCTCTGGCATTATCTCAATCAACAGTAGTGGCAATGTCATCATTGTTGCCACACACAGTCTTTGGAAGGGATGAGCTGAAAATGTCAACGGAATTCATTGGCCTGAAGATTCCGTCTCTACATGTTCCTATGGTGACCGTTCGTCCGCCTGCACCTCGTCTTAAATCGGAGAAACATCGCCAATTCTTAAATAAAATTTCAAGCTTTTCATGCGTCAGTGACATTCTGACATCTATTTATTCACATCGCGTGTATGTGTTTAAAGCCGATCTTTATGTGGATAAATCGTTGCTATTGCCGATCATTATTTTGGAGGATTCGGAATTAAAAAAGTCCAACTTAAAGATCATCTGCATCGAGAAGGAGAATATTATCGCCAGCTATAACAGTAAGAGATTGGCCGACCTTTTAGATGAAAATGTTGGTGAAACTGTTGGCATCGAAGTGCCACAACACAGTTGTCTCAGCTCTGGGACTCACATTGTGTTCTCAACTGCCAAATATTTTCTACGCTCATTGATTAACAAGAGCCCAAGGAATCTTCATAATATAAGTCACTTTGTGGTGAACGATGTGCACCTGCACGATCCATACACTGACATCTTATTGTGCGAATTGAAAAAGTTGTTGACTGTTAATCAAAATCTAAGGATCATAATACTTTCGCAAGGATGCAATTCCCAACAATTTATCGCCTTCTTTGGCGAAGGCGCGGAATTCTCCTCACATCGATCTGGCCCATTATCAAATCTTCAGATTTCTTATATTGAAGACGTTCAAAGTTGGATTAATACAGCGAAAACTTACAAAGGTCTCGAGATTTACAAGAATAGACCCCAAATCTTCAGGAATAAAAGCATGATAAATGAGGAACTTGATAAATGCCTGCAGGTCTACGAAGAACTCGGCACTGATGCGGCCATTCGTCTATTTCTGTACTCGGTTAACTACGATTTCTCACCAGTAAACTATCAACACTCATTTACTGGAAAAACGGCAATTAATATTGCCGTACAGTTCAATAATGTCAACCATCTGCGTTTGCTTCTTTACTCGGGTGCCAGTCCATACCTTATGGACAATCAACACGAAAATGCTATATCTATTGCTTCCGCAAGAGGATACACCGAATGTCTTGATATCCTTAATAATTACAGTCGTCATGGTTATGTTTATAAAAACGCAAAACCCGAATTTGTTGACTATGATGTTATAATTGATATAATCTATCTTCTTTGCGCTAAGACCGACCTCCCACCAGGTAAGATATTTTTAAATATTGCGTAGTATCATTTTATGTTTAATTCAAAATGTACATAAATTGTGGGCAATCCGATAACAATATTTGTAAGCTTTTCACAAACTCTTCATTTTGTGCGTGTAAACATACACGAGCGAATCCGATAAAATTGGTCCATCGCTGTGTATATCGATACATTATCGCATTCACATTAGAATCCTATTTTGGATGAAAACGAGACTGGCTTTTTTGCATTTAATTAAAATGAGCACATATTTGGAGAGTGATAAGGGCAAATTTATTCCGGCCACTAAGCGTCCGGATGGCACATGGCGCAAAGCACGTCGAGTAAAAGACGGTTACGTTCCGCAAGAAGAAGTGCCATTATATGAGAGCAAGGGCAAACAATTTGTTGCCCAGAGACAAACTGGCGTGCCGCCAGGCATGTGTCCGCTCGTCGCAGCCGAACTTAAGAAGGCGCATGAGAAGAAGGAAAAGGCGAAGGTACAGAAAGTGGAGAGGCAAACAACGGCAACATCAACGTCTGCGGTAACTTCAACAAGAGCGACACCAGCAGCGCCATCTATAGCAAAGAATAAGAATGATCGCGGTAAAGAGAGCGAAATATCCGACTTATCCAACACATTGGATGGTGCACTTCAGCTAACTGATGCCGATGAAGTGGATACTGCCAAACAAATTAAGAAATTGCGCAAGAAAATCCGGGAAATTGAGCAAATCGAAAGTAAAATTCAATCAGGCGACATCAGTAAGCTGGACAAAGATCAACTGGACAAGGTGAAAAAGAAACCGGAAATTTTAAAGCAATTGCGGAAAATTGAGGAGACTCCGCTCACATAATATTGTGTGAATATCTTGTGTTACATTAATACCCTCATTTATTGCCACAATTGTCTCATCTCATCGTACACTTATCTGTTAAATAGTTTTAATGCTTTTAATTTAAGACAGCCCTTAATTACTTATAATATAATTGTGTGTACTCTTGTAAATGTATTTTGTTTTATTAGTAAACAAAGGGCTCTGATAGTATGTTTTTAATTAAGATTCAAAGATATACATTAATTGAAATAAACCACTGCAGCAGTTCAAACATTAATTATTTTATTCGTATTATATTAATTATTATTTGCAGGAAATATATTGATCATCTTACCGACCTTCTATCACATGATTAAACTTAACTATATGTTGTTAATTCATTTGATTATCGGCAATTTACGGAACTTTGCCACATTTCTGTTACATGACGACATGGAGATGGAGTATATAAACTCATTAATTAACGCAGAGGCTAATACCATGAAGATAGTTTTGGCCACTGGCATTATTGAGTCACTGCATCTTCCAGTTTCATTTAGATACTTAATAGACAGTGCATGCTCGAGGAACATTTGGTATGATGTTCGTATTTGCAGCACTGTGGATGCAATCGATTGGGTCGCCAAAGATTGCCTCTTACGGAGACTAATGATTTTAAACGCTGAAGGTTCGTTTCTACATTACAAGTAACAGAATACATAAAACCATAAAAGTGTATCTGGATGAATGTGAAAGTTTCTGATATGCGAAAACAGAAATCACACATTTTTCTTGATTTAAATACTTAATTCTGCGAAAATATAAATTAGTTTTCCATTTCTATAATAAATATTGAATGCACATGCCAAAAATACAAAATGTATCTTAGTATCTCTGGCATTATTTGTATATCTGCAATTTTTTCTGGCTATATTTTGGCATGTTCGTTTAATTTAAATTATTAAAGTTGAATTTAAAACAATATTTATTCTATACTGCTATTGAACAGAACAATTAAATCTTCTCATAACTTTTTTATTTAGATACAAAAATGAGTAGTTTTTTTTCACTTTTTTCAAAAGAAGACAAATAATATTCGTTTTATAAGTATTTAAAAAATTATAATCAATACAATCGCTGGTTAATATGTTTACTTTATTTCAGTATTGGCCGACTGTCAGTGCTTTCGTTTAATGCCAAAGGATACTTACCAAAAGCTGCCGGAAACAGGATTGCCGGCTTTGCAGACTATGCATTTGGATAAAATCTGTTTGATTGTCAAGTTATTGTCCCCGAATACGATAATAAGTGAATATCTGGCTTATACCATTGCACCGCCACCATATGTTAACATACATCAGGCAGTGCAGTTCTTAAAGAAAATTGGTGTGTTGGACGATTCGGAGGATGTCACGTGGTTGGGCTGTCGCCTGGTGGACATACCTGTACCTTGCCAACTCGGACGTACTTTAATTTTTGGCATTCTACTGCAATGCCTGGATCCCATCTTGACCATTGTGAGCTCATTGTGCACCGCCGATCCGCTCAACATTCCGTTCAGCGAAGACTTTGATCGCTTATGGGATCGATTTTCAATCTATATACAAAATCGCATTAAAGCCGAACGTAATCGTTTGGCAGCAGATCAGTTTTCGGATCACTTCGTATTCTTACGTCTCTTTCACGAATGGCAAAGCCGATTGAAGAACAATATTGCATCATTATACCTTACAGATGAGCACGAATTCGTGCTCAATGGGATCATGGAGCAGTTAAATTCTACTCGCTCCAAGATTCTCAGTGCTCTGCGCGCTGTAAATTTAGTGCAATGCCAAGGGCCGTTGAGCACACAAAGAGTCAGCTCCAAGTCGGATAATTGGCCATTGGTTAAAGCGGCCTTAACGGGCGGCATGTATCCAAGCATTTGTACTGTCGACCAAAGGAACGGAATCAGATGCATAAAGTCCGCATACTCCATGGATATTAGTCTGCATCCCAACACTGTAATCCGTGACTTTTTGGAGCCATTGCATACATCTGGCCAAAGCATCTTTAATGGATCGCAATGGATCGTGTGTAGCAAACAAAGAGATAACATAAAATATGCAACAATTGTTCTTCCTCTGGCAATCGCTTTATTTGCTGGCACCACCAATTTGGGATTTGAACAGATTAGTAAGATACAGTCGTCACCAAATGACGACAATGTACATTTCTTTATTGACGAGTGGATTTGGATGATTGTATCAAAGTCCAATTTTGAGCTGGTGATGAAAGTCCGTCAGCATTTCTTTCGATTCTACCAATATCTCTTAATGAACTGCAGCGATGTACATAAATGGCGTGGAGATTCAACGACTGTAGAGCAATATATTTTACTGATCAATACCTTGGCATCCATGTTCTCCAATGAAGATAACGCTGCCGGGTTTCAAAAAAGCCCTCAAATCGGTTTTAAGCCCGTGGCAAAGTTATCAAGTAATTATTTGCTAAGTATTAATTCGCACTTCATTTGGCCACAGCTCCAGAATATATCCGAAATCAATTTGCAAATTGTCGAAAAGCAATATTTTTTGCTTTACACACAAGAAAATGCCAGTAATTTTTATAAAAATATCGATGCGTCGTATATTGAGAACGTGATTGGAAAGTTTGTTAGACCGATCGAGTCGCCACACAGGCATATATATGTTATTTTGTATGCTAAGGATCCAGATGTATTGCTGAGCCTTAGTCGAATGGAAATCCAGAAAGGCGACATCATCTTTAAGGAATATTTCAGAAATGTTGTGCCAGTATATGAGATTTTGTAAGTATGTATATTAAAAACTATATTCATCAATTGATATCTATATCCATTGGATTTCAGGGAAGAATGTGCATCTTTAAAGTTGATCGCTCCCAGCTTTGAGGGTCGCCTTTTGTCGTCGCTCATTGACAAACGAGTTGGGAATGTGATTATGGATTTATTTGCATTCCGACACCATTGGGTGCACAGCAATTAATATAATATATATACATATATTATTTAATCATATTATTTTTAATCACTTAATTAAGTATAATCTCCAGAAAAATTGATATTAGTTATCATATAAACATAAACGTATATTTTATTTTATGAATATTTCGCTGTTAAATATAATTCAATTCATTCCTTACGAATATATTGGTAAAATCATCTAATTAAGTTAAAACTCCAGACACATTGAAATTAAGAATTTCGTTAATCTTGTTTAAACACAAATATGTATTTAGCGTATATTTTGTTTGTAAAATGTATTTTGAATGCTGAGAATTGCAAGTTGTACAATACTTTTGGTTTATTTCTACAGAAAATATTCGAGATTATTACAGAAAATGACATGTACACACATTAATTATGTATTAATAATTAAGAGACTATGTTATTACACATAAATATATATGTATAAGTATATTTTAATTAATGGCACCCGCAGGACTTGACAATCATATTGCGATACTTCTTCAAGTTGACATTCTCGTCGTTGAGATGATAAAGAACTGGCAGAGCGCCTAATCGCGTTGGGGCACAGCATGGCTTGGGCACCTTCTTGGGTTCCAGGAGATGCACCAGTGTTTGGACAATGGCGTGATTGGTGGCGTTCATATGTGCGTTGAGTGGAAAATTGCATTCTCCGCTGCAGTAGAAGGCGCCATAGCCCTCGGGTGCGATTATCCAATCATGCCAGCCCAGATCTTTGAAATCAATATAGAGTGTTTGCATTTGACAGCTTCGAGTATTTTCCGTGGGAAAGTTGTCCAGAAATGGATGCGTTGGCGCCGACTTCTTCTTCTTGCGCTGATGTAATGTGCTGCGTTTTGTCCTCTTCTGCGAACTGTGCGATGTGGATTTAATGAGCTCCGGTCCTCTAAAGAATCCAATCATAAAGGGCTGGTATTCATCATCGGCCTTGACACGATGATGAGTCAGTCCAATGTCGTCCAGTTTGATTTCCCGATCCGGCTTGTTCAGAGCATGTGCACCAATATAAATGCCATGATTTTCCCTGGCATTGAGTAACCAATCATGCAAGGCTTCTGTGACATTGAGTTCCAGCCAGCCGACATAGTCACCCGTGGTATTGACCGAGGATAATGGCTCCATCATGTTCCGATCATGGGCCGATCCTGACGAGCTAATGGCATAAACAGTCACGGTGAACTGTTTGTTGGTCGTCAGCCATTTGCCTTCGTTGGAGTTTTGATAGATACGGAGTTCGGCCATCATTAGATAGTTGTCATTGGGAATGTTGGACACATCGAACCATAATCTCCGGCCATGTTCGTGACGCATCTCCTCCACATTGTGATTGCGTTTGTTCAGGAACGTCATGATGATGTCGCTCTCATCTATCGCACGCTTGTCCAGATCTGTGATGAAATTCTGTTCGTCTCCGTTCTCGTTTACGTTTTCATCTGCATCGCGTTTGGTCCGTTTGTGATCATTATTATTATTGGCGAGTCCTTCCTCGGCCGTAATGCGATGATAAACGTCGAGCAGAAATTTGGGCGCCGATTTGCGCAGTGATAATCCATGATTCTTGTGATGCATTGGACGATCGGCAATGCCCAAGAATTCCAATATCTCATATGAGACATCCAATTTGTCGTCGTCGTTGAGGACACGTTCCATGACGGTCTGATCTTTACCGTTATCTATGTAAATCCCCGACTGTGTCGAGTGCGTATATGGCACAATAAAAATGATTAAAATCGAAATTGAAATTAGCCAAAGTGATGGCAAAAATACCGCAGATCTTGTCATCTTGTTTTCTTTTTATAAATAAATGCTTCAAGCGAAGAGCATCTGGTTTTTCTTAAACTTGGTATGTTCCTTGAATTGTTTAAATGCGAATCTTGAATTGTGCAGTTATTTATGTGTACATTGAAAATTTATACACACTTGTGTTAAGTTTGTTGTATGTATCTTAATCTCATGGATGCATTTTTCTTGAACACCGTTTTCGTACAAGTTGGCAGGTCTGACACAGCGATCTCCAGGGAATTACAACTCCGGAACGAACTATTTTAGTTCAGTCGATCATAGCATTTGCAGTTAACAAATCTATGTATATATTTTGCGTTAATCACATGCGAAATTTGTAAATTAAAGCTTTTTTAATATTTTTAAATACAATTCAGTAACCATTAATTTATTTAAAATAGTTCAGCGGCTACAGAGATTGGTTTTTATTAAAATTGAAGGTATAAAATATAATTCATTAAACAAATTTCATTTGGCGCTCAAAACAAGTAATCGAACTATCGCAAAGTGATGCCATAACGACTATCGATACTTCTGGTAGTGACCGTGTCAGCTGATGAGAAAATACATACATGTGTACATATGTTCGTTCATAACTACATATGTAGTTGTCAACATGCTATAAAATAGCAAGCAGCACATTCATTAACAATTTTGTTGGTTGAGCACAGGCGAAAGTTCGAAAATTCTTTCAGTGAGTAACTTCCTAGCGTTGGTGAATGTATTGTTTCTTCATTTCAAAATTAAGCACATACATGTGATTGCGGATCTACGAATTTTTGTTAGTTCGGGAGTGAGAGTCTTAAAGTGTGTGTGTGTGTGTGTGAAGTGGAATATCGTTTATTCAATCAACAAGGTTTATATTAAAATTAAATTAAATATATTATAAATAGACTATTTTGTCTATTAGTATTGACATACATCTGCACATGCATACGTACATATGTGCGTGTATACATCTACAAACATGCTAACAATTGTTGCTATTAAACCAGTTTAAACTTCGCAATTCAATTTCGAATATCGTTTTAGAAATATTTATAGAATTAAACAACATTCTTTTACAAGTTTGTTAAAGTGCAAAATGAAACCTTTGTAGCAAGTAATTAGAGCGTTATAAATGCAATGTTTATGCTAATTATATAGATTCAGAATCGTTGCCTAAATAAATGTACACCAAAATATTTATTTTTGATTGCCGCTAAGCATACAAATATGTATTTAAATGACACATACTTTCATCTTCATATGTTTGTATGTTATTTGAAATGATGTCACCATCCAGTTGAATATATGTATATACATATGTTCATCTGCTATGCATGTATGTAACATTATGAAGTATAATTTCTAGGTGGGAACGGCGTCCCAAGAATGTTTTTAATCTATGAAATGAGTGAAAATTTAACGAACCTTTAAAATTGAATTTAAAAACTTTAGTTTCTAAGGCGCTTAGAACAAGTTTCAAAAATAAATAAATTAAGAGATTCAGTTCGGACTGATTTTGAATACAATCTTTAAAGATATACGTAAATACATTTAATCCAATTGAGAGCTCTCATTGCGTGACTTGAAGTAGTTCACACGCCAACAGATGCTTATGAATACATATATATATATATATATATATACACCCAAGATAATTAAAACATAATTTCCTGCGGGACACATTTTATACACTCAGACGTGAGCATGATGTCAACACTCTTTTTGGATATTCAATAGGGTCAATATGGAACAGTGTTTGTTGAAAGTATTTGACTAAAACAGGTTCACTTTGAAATCAATAATATTAACTATAACTTTATTAATTTAATCATTTCTGTTGTTCTTTAAGATTTGCCAACTGCAAAGGGATTCGAGATGGATGAACTCAAAGGATTCTTAAGATCGGCCGGTCAGGAGTTTCTCAATGCGGCCGGCGAAGCGGCGATGGGCGCGGCCAAAGATGTTGTTGGATCTGTCATCAATGAGATATTTATTAAAAAAGAGGCCGACACGAAGCGAATCCTTCCGAGCATTAAGAACATGCGAGTTGTAAGTGCCAACTATTTTAGATAATAAGATGATGGGGTATATCATCAAATAAGTACACACTACATGCTCTTAAACATTCATTTATTCACTCTACTCATGCCAAACAAAATTAATGTTAAAACAAAGCAACCATTGCAAAATGAAGTAGCTGCATTTAATGGTAATGTAAGTACTTCAGTTGACAGTGCCTTTTGCCAGTATACATACAGTCGTGATAGCTCTTATAGTACATGCATTTACACTTTAATTTTTTTTGTTATTCAAATGTTTCATTATAACTAAGCGACCCTTGCGAAACGAGGTAGCTCTATTCAATGGCAATGTAAGTAATTCCTTTTCAAGGATAACTCATTGTCGTCATACTTTCCTGTGTGTTTGTGTCTGTATCTGTGTGTTTTTACTGTGACTCGCACTCCAGTGTACACTGCTTAGGTTGCTGTCGTACATTCTATTACATTTTCTATTTACTTATTTCTTATTAACTAAATTCAAATGAAAATAAATAAAGTCAAGTAATTGTTTTTGATGAAATAAAGAAATCACATATTTTAATTTGGCTTTTTTTCTATTTTTTGTATAGTTGCTTAGAACAAGTTTAAAATTAAGTAATGAGATGCATATACATATGTATTTAAAAAAAAGATATGTGTGACTTTTTTTGTTGTCAAATTAATTACTTGACTTGTATTTTAATTCATGCATTCCCTATAATGATTTAATTAACAATTTTGCTTTTTTTAGTTGGGCGAAAACAATGCCAATCTTGGATACCAGGTGGATGTGCAGGATTATGAGGCACTGTTAAACAACTGTCTGATGAACGGATCTCTATTCGAGGATCCACTTTTTCCGGCTAGTAATGAATCTCTGATGTTTTCTCGTCGTCCAGATCGTCATATCGAATGGCTGCGTCCTCATGTAAAAACTTTTTTGAATTAATACAAGCTTGAATTAAATTTTAATATTAATATTTTCTCATCCACCTTAATCATTTACAGGAAATTGTTGACAATCCTCAGTTCTTTGTGGAAGGATATTCGAGGTTTGATGTGCAACAGGGCGAACTTGGTGATTGTTGGCTTTTGGCAGCCACAGCAAATTTGACACAGGAATCGAATCTGTTTTTCCGAGTCATTCCGCCGGAACAAAGTTTTGAAGAGAACTATGCCGGAATATTTCATTTTCGCTTTTGGCAGTATGGTGAGTTTTATTAAAATATATCAAATATATTGCGAATTTATTGATTTTTTCAAAATTTTTAAAGGTAAATGGGTGGATGTAATTATTGATGATCGCCTGCCGACTTATCGTGGCGAACTTCTGTATATGCATTCGGCGGAGAAGAATGAATTCTGGAGTGCACTTTTGGAGAAAGCATATGCCAAGTATTTTCATTAAGCATAATTCAAAAAACTAGTTTACTAATGCACAAACTGCTTTTTAGGCTTCATGGCTCATACGAGGCCCTTAAGGGAGGAACTACATGCGAAGCCATGGAAGATTTTACTGGAGGTGTCAGCGAATGGTTTGATCTTAAGGAAGCGCCAGAAAACCTGTTTTCCATTCTCCAAAAAGCTGCGGAGCGTAGCTCCATGATGGGATGTTCAATTGAAGCGGATCCCAATGTGCTGGAGGCTGAAACACCGCAGGGCTTGATTCGTGGACATGCCTACTCAATTACAAAGGTTGTAATTGAATACTATATTTAAAGTTGTTGATACATTTGTTGTTATTCATCTGCAGGTGTGCTTTATTGACATTGTCACGCCAAATCGGCAAGGAAAGATTCCGATGATACGCATGCGAAACCCTTGGGGCAATGAAGCCGAGTGGAATGGACCGTGGAGTGATAGTTCTCCGGAATGGCGATACATACCCGAGGAACAGAAGCAGGAAATTGGCCTGACGTTCGATAGAGATGGAGAGTTCTGGATGTCGTTTCAAGACTTCTTAGCTCATTTCGATCGCGTTGAGATTTGCAATTTGTCCCCAGACTCCTTTTCCCAAAAGAGCGCCGAGGACTACAATCAAAGTGGCAAGCGTAAATGGGAGATGTCCATGTATGAAGGAGAATGGACTCCAGGTGTGACAGCAGGTGGCTGCCGAAACTTCTTGGATACGTTCTGGCACAATCCTCAATACATTATTACCTTGGTGGATCCTGACGAGCAGGACGAGGAGGGACACTGTACTGTTATTGTTGCCTTAATGCAGAAGAATCGCCGATCCAAGCGCAACATGGGAATGGAATGCCTAACAATTGGATTTGCTATTTATAGCCTAACTGATCAGGATCTGCAGAACCGACCACAAGGCATCAATTTCTTCAAGTACAAGTCTTCAGTGGGTCGGTCGCCGCACTTCATTAACACCAGAGAAGTACATAAACTAAAAACAAATTGAAAAGATTTGATACCCTTGCAGAGCACCTGGCAATACCAAATACACATTCTGTGGATTTGGTTGGGATATCGATTATTACTTATATGATGTTGGAAAAAGTCTCATTTGTTCCGAGTTTCATTAAGATACCTGACACATTTCGTGACAAAATTATAAATCCCTCTGCAAGGGTAGACAAATAGTATACCATTTTACTTACATTAATTATTGTTAATATTTGAATAGGTTTGCGCTCGCTTCAAATTGCCTCCAGGACATTATCTTATTGTGCCCTCGACTTTCGATCCAAATGAGGAAGGCGAATTCATCATTCGAGTCTTTTCCGAAACCAAAAATAATATGGAGTGCGTATACAATGCAAATGAAGCAGAGTTTGTATATTAGATCTAATTCGGCAGCCGATTTCATTTTCAATTATACAATTTATACGAAAATATGCAATATGCAAGGGGTGGGTATGTTAAACATAATTGTTTGTACCTGTGTGCATGTGTATTAGCTAACTTTTAGTACCTAGTATACCTGTGGGAAAATACAACTGTAGTAGTATTGTTGAATTTGTATTAAATGCAGCGCTGTAATCTAAAATAAGTTGTTTTTAGTCTAACAAGCTTTCATACTAATCATCTCAAGGTTATCTCTTTCTCATCTTCATGACAAATCAATAAGTTGAATAGTATTTCTATGTGGTTGGCTTTATTTACTCTTTTAAAAAAACATTCGTTTTCTCTTTGTAAACAAACTAACATGCAAAGGTTTACATACTCAGCTTATACGGCAGCTAATCAAATTAGTTTCACTCACTCTTTTAAGATTTTGTAGCTGCCATTTTGTTAAATGTCTTCTTGTGTCTTAGTAAAGTGTTTATAAATGCATCTCAATTTAATTTTAACACACTTAACCTGTCGTGTAAACCTGTCCACATTTAAATTCAGATGAGTAATGTCCAGCAAGCAGTTTGGAATGCATGTGTATATTTGCTCTCTCAGCACTCTCCCGGTTTCTATAATTTACTCTCTCTTTACTTGTTACACAGCGAGCTAGTGATGTAAGTCCAAAAAGAGAATCGAGTCTAATATCGAAATCTTAAAATCGACAAATAATAAAAAAAGTTGAATAAAAAATTAAGAGAACAGGTTGAAAATCAGACCAACTTCAAAATTTCATAACTTTACTCTAATTAACTGCGATGATAAAACTTGAGTGAGTTGCAATTTTTCAATAAAATCGATTTAATTAACGATGTATTATTACATCTCCAAGCCGATCTACTCGTTTGTTGTCATTCACTTGGTTGGCATTAGGGGCATTCCATATGAGTTTGTCATATGAATCACTCACTAATTTTAGTATAATTATTAAATTTTTGCCCTAACAATTACAATGATTACTAATAACAATTAACTGTAAAGCAGGTCTGTATAATATATTTTTAATGATATTATTTTACCCACAGGTGTAGTATTAAAAATTTTGTTATTTTTATGGTAAACTCCACTTTTTAGTCTTGTATTGTTTTATTATAATCTCCTTATTGATAGAATCTTTAAAAGTTTTCTTTATTTAAAAATTATAGTAAGGAAAGAATTAGAAATTCAAAATTGGTTTAAAGCCAAAATTGTTTCCATTTACTTTAATCTGGAATAAACATTATATCATTACAAGTATTAACTTTAATTTTAAAATGTTATGTGAACAAAAGTCTAGTTTGTTTCGGCTATGTGTATTGAAAAAATCAATATTTACTGGATTAGGGTAAATATTAAATTATAAATTCAGCTGTAGATCAACTTAATGCATATTCCCCTAACCTATTGTACGTATAGTTAAATTTTCGGAATGTATAATACAATTGCTAAATATATTATTAAAACCAGATTCACACAGTTTAATTAAACCAAGTATTCAAACCATTTTCCAAATCACATTTCCCACCACTTTCATACAGAGAGAATGATGATCATGTTGGTTACGGAGATCATTCTGATAAGGTGAGTCAGTCGTTGGACAGTTTTTTATATTATTATAATATAACATTGATTATTCTCTTAGGTATTGCCGGTAATACCATCGCCAAGACCAAGTGATCCACAAAAGGACAGTTTACGGCGGTTATTTGACAGCATTGCTGGAAAAGATATGGAAGTAGATTGGATGGAATTGAAACTAATTCTGGATCACTCAATGAAAGATGGTGAGCCCAAAAGCATATACTTGTAATTTAGGTGTTTACAAATATCTTTGAATTTTAGATTTGCCAAAACCGGTTGAGTATAGTCGATTTACAGCCAACAATGCATTTGAAACACAGGCAGGCATGGGAGAAGAATCCGGAAATGCCTGTGGTTTGCTTTCCCTCTTATGTGGACCTTTCCTGAAAGGTACCCCCTTCGAAGAACAGCTGGGCATGAACGATCAGTCCAATAAGAGGTTAATAGACGACAATCCATCAGGCAATAGAGGTATTACATCAAACTAAAGAATTACACCCAAAAATAGATGTAATACTCTAAATAATCTTTGTAGCTATTGTTGATGAGACCCATGGATTTTCCAAGGATGTTTGCCGTTCAATGGTAGCCATGTTGGACGCTGATAAATCCGGCAAATTGGGCTTTGAAGAGTTTGAGGCATTATTATCGGACATCGCCAAATGGAAGGCTATCTTTAAAAGCTATGATACAGCGAATTGCGGTCGAATTCCCGGCTTTCAGCTGCGCGAAGCTCTACAATCCGCGGGTTACCATTTGAACAACCGTGTTCTCAATGCCTTGGGTCATCGATATGGATCGAGAGACGGAATGATTGCCTTTGATGACTTCCTCACGTGTGCGGTTAAAATTAAAACATATATTGGTAGTGTATAAAGTGCTTAATTCAGACGAATTTTTCATTTTAATATATTCGCAAATTTACAGAAATATTTAAGGAAAGAGATACCGAGAAGAACGAAACTGCCACCTTCACTCTAGAGGAATGGATTGAACGGACAATATATTCCTAACTGCATTCAACAGAAAACCAGCTCCTTAATTATCAAATTATTTATGCTTTTCTATAATAGTTAGCTAATCGGTGAATGTGTCGGAACAGGCCTTAAAAATTATATTTATAAAGCAGAAGCCCACTCTATACCCTCTCATAAATAGTTCTATCAGTGTTGTCTTTGAGTTTGTTTTCATATTCATGCGCACTTCATTTATTACAATATTTGTCATAATTTAATGTCGAACAATAAAACTACAAAATTTATTATAAATACTTCACTTCTACTTGTTCCTTCCTTGTTTAAATATTAGCCAATTGTTGATTTATTTTCATAAAACCTTTGACAAAGATAAAGCTTTGCACATGCCCAACTTCAGAGATCTACGAGGACTTGCCACAGACTTTCAGACAGACAATCTCTGTCAGTCTAGGGAATAACAATACTAGATAATCCACTTCTTGTAAAATAAGTTATTTTATTTTAGTTTGCGTGCCATAAACTAATTTAGAAATAAAAACAAACAAATTACATGTTGTCTACTAGTACTTTCATTTTTATGTGTGTGTTTTAAATACATAAACTTATGTCTCTTAAAGTATTTTGACTACTTGACGATTTAATAATGCATTAACAGCGGCCGGCCGACGTTGAGTTTTCGTCACTTTTTATGAACATAAGCAATATAATAATGTATGTGTGTATTTTAATGAGTTTTTTTTTGGGATGAATTGCGCGTTTTGTGAGAAAGCACATACTTATGTACATACGTATTTTGGCTTGTTATATACACAGAATGTTAGCATATACTATATTTTTAGATTATAGATTTCGACATCTGTTAATCAAGTAAACAAAGAATATTTAAAAAAAAATATATAAAATATTGAATTATGCATGGCTATGTAGGGCGGATGTGTTACAGTACATGTGCTCGCCAGAGCTATTTAGCGTGTCTTCGATTATCTTTAAGGGCTCATTGCCCGTCGTATCGTGGCTAATATCGATTCCTCTGAGCCCAGAGTTACTTCCCGTTTGCAGCTGTCTCGTGTTGAAGCTATGCTGTAAATGTTCATTGTCATACAGGCTTATATCATTAACATTGCCACCGAGTTCGTTAATATGCTCCGTTGAAATCGGCATAGATGATGAGACGGCGCCAACTTCTGAAGTCAATTCACAGTTTAATGAGCTACTTGATTCGCTTGCTACTGATATCTGCTTATATCTTTTCCTTATTGAATCAACCACGTCGAAGAGATTCTTTGCATCCATTGCCAAGATGTGTGCAGCCGATAACATACTCCTGCAGAATTATAAAGATAATTAATTAATTTATGCAAAATAAAAGCAACCTACTTTCGGTATTCATTATCCAGAGTAGTGTCGTTATATTGATGTGCTAATCGCATTGCAGATACCAATTCCTGCATGTCTTTGGAAAGTACTTTGTGGGCCATTTCGACTTCTCTGCAATTGGAAAAGAGAAACCTTTTAAAATCATATTCTCAAATGTTTTCTACAATGTAAATTACTTTAAAGCTTGAGCCGGAAAGAGTATAGATATTTTATCTACGGATTTAAGTAGATTTCGGAGTTCCACTCCAACATTTTTAACCAAATGCAAGTATCCATCAATGTGCGACTTTTCCACACCTTGCGAGAGCACCATTATCGATTTTACTACAGCTGTTGTGGCACAATAGACCTCGTCATTTGCACGATTAACTGGCCGTATCGAATCCGGAATTTCACTATTTCTTGACCTCGAGCCATTAGTTTCATCCGCTGTCGTCAGAGATTCCGCGGAAAAGTTATTTAATTTTTGTGGAAAGACATTTGAGTTAGGTAAACTGGTTGGACCAACTGACGTGAATGTCTGATGTTTGGCCAATACGTCTGTTGCAGCTCCGGGTGGTATTGAACTGGATCGCTTGCGCTGTAATATCATAGTTATTTAATTATAATTTTAATTTTTGAATTAATAAATTGAATTAATAAGTAAATTGAAGTGGAGAGGGTATTATATTTTTCTATTATTGTTAGGAACTTACAAGCATTTCCTCTTGATATAACCATTCACCATCGCTGTTGCTGTCTTTACGTTGTTGTCGTAGCTTTTCACCAATTGGATTGAGAATAGTCTGCAATTGAATATCGTAATTGATCGTCATTAATATATATCAATTTGTTAAATGATAGCTAGTAATTAACTTAAAAGGTAAAGAACTAAAAATATGTTAAAATAATAAAAAAGGAAACGGAAAAGAGGAAAAGGCATCCTGTTCATGTGCCAGCGTAATACATCATCCAGTCAAACCTGATTTGTAGCATCAGAATTTGGTGGATTGCAAGCAGCTCCTTCCGAAATATCGTCCTGAAGTGGATGGAAAGGCACCGTTGTCCACTGCTGGTTCCATTCGCATCTTATTTCATCAACTTCTTGTAATGGAGATTCGGTATATGAACCCATATCCTGTCTGGGACTATTGTAGTCTAGTGATATTTGATTGGAATTGACTGGGGATGCATGTAGCATTGAGATAGCATCGCTTTTCTGTTTCACAGACACACAGGTTTTGAGTCCAACTCCGCCGAAATCATAGATTTCTTCGGGCAAGGATTCGCATTCAATGGATGTTTTCATTTGCTGGCGATATGCGTGAAGGTGTGTCTTGCGCTCCATGCTCCTAGAACGATCAGACGATCCTTGCTTGTGAAAGATAATGTTTTGGGCAGACATCAACGATTGATGACGCTCCAGACTGCCGCCCTTTGAATGCATTGCCTTCTCCATCGTTGGCTGGTGCCTTTCCAGACTGCCATAAAGGCTGTAGCCAGAGGATCGCGGCGTTTGATTGACTGATTTCTGATCCATCTGCAGTTGATTTACATGGAAGTCACTCTCCGTGGGTGGTGCACATAGTATAAAGTTATTTTTTAATGGCAAATGATCGTTGGAAAATCCAGATACCTGAGGCTTAATATGCATGGGGTGTAAATTAGCTGGCATAAGGGATGAATCAAATGTACTAGCTACAGATGATGATGATGATGGATTAAGATTTTGAGATGAGATGCTGTTAGTTGGGAGTTTGACTTTATGCTTTTCTGAATCAGCAACAGGATCGAGTTTTAAGAGCTCCGCTGCTGGGAGTTTAGAGGTCTTAAGCGATTGATTTGATTTACTGGCATCTATTCCTACGGCTAAAGTATTAAATACCGAGGCGGGTGTGGTGTAGGCTGCCGGATTAATGCCTCGCTTTTGGTTCTCCATCATTAGCCTGGCAAGCACCGCAGGATTTTGTGCAATAATATATGTCTGAGGTACAACTCTATTTTCGTCGCTGGCATTCATAATGCCTGGATTCTCTAAAATAAAAATATTATAAGTATAAGTATAAAATTTAAAGAACAAGACAAATAAACTAAGAATACAATTTAAGAAAATCGAATGTAGCATGAGAAAGAATGAAACTCAAAAATAAGAAAAACAATAATTTGATAAAAATCTGGTTTAATAATATTAGCAAAATGTAGCTATAATATTGTTATTGTCTTCAAATAAAAAGTTAGTTACGTTTCCCTTCTCTTATGTTTATTCTTATTATTATTTGTCAAGATTCATATCAATTATTATTAACTGGGAATATTTACCTATATCATTTACACTTCTCGAGGGTTTTGATGGAGGAATGTCATTGTCCTCAATGCCCAGCCAAGATATGCCAGCTACACGTCGCTGTTCCCGTCTCATCGTTTCCGAGGCGTTAATGCTGTCTTCTAATAGTATTTCACTGAAATTGCATGCATATGTATTTTATTATAAATATTATCATTAAAGTAATGCAAGACATACCATAATGTTTCTTTTATACGCTTGAAATTCGGTCTCTTTAGCGGCTCGTAAGCCCAGCACTGAGACATAAGTGAATATAGCCTGGGTGGACAATTTGGTGGCAATGGCAACCTCTCTCCATTCTCCAGCTTGGTAATAACATCGCTATTTTTTACGCCTTGGAAAGGTTTCACGCCCAGCATAAGTATCTCCCAAATACACACACCTATTCGCAGATGTAACATGAATAAAATTTGTAAAATTAAAATCATATTTATAGTTATATCTTTCACCGACCAAACATCCACACATCACTAGCAGTCGTGAATCGACGAAAGTTAATAGATTCCGGTGACATCCACTTAATGGGCAGCGCAACTGTAATTAAAATTTTTAAAATTGAGTTCAACAAGGCAAACAATCTTTTATTTCTGTTTTGCTCACCTGTGGGCGTTGAGTGATAATAGGACTGGTCAGAAACCCAGCGAGACAAACCAAAGTCAGCCAGCTAATGTTGTTAAAATGTAAGTAAAATTATATATTTAAAATTTATAATTTATTATAATGTAATTACTTACCTTGACACAAGTGGGAGTGCTCACAAGAACGTTGCGTGCAGCAATGTCTCTGTGTACGAATTTCTTGGATTCCAAATAGCTCAGTGCAGTGGACAATTGGTAGCAATATTTAAGCAGGGTTCCTTGGCTTAATCTGAAAAATCAAAAAGAGATGAACATAGGGTAAACTGATATTAGCAACAATAGGCAATTCTTTGCGGAATGTCCCGAGTGAAATTGTTTTTAAGAAAATTTTTTGAATTATCAATAAAAACATCACTTATTACAATCAATGAAGTAATGACCAATTAAAAGTTAAATTACCTATCACTGTTCGTCTTTAAGTACGCACGTAGTTCACCGAGTTTGGCCAATTCCATAACAATCCAAATGGGCATAATACTGCAAATGCCAATCAACCGAATAATGTGTGGATGATCGAACTTTTGCATTATATCTGAAAAGATTAGCAAGTAATATAGATATGCCATTTTTAAATAGCAGTTCACTTTCAACTTACAAGCTTCGGCAAGAAAGTTTTCCGTCTTTTCTGGATCCTCGTTTGCTTTACATGTCTTAACAGCTACTTGGATAACATCATATTTGGCATCACTATTACTTAATGAACTATCGTTAGCTTTACTCTTTGCCTTAGCTGATACCGGAAACGTATAGCTCCCAACATAAACATCTCCAAACTGTCCAACGCCTATTTTCGCACTAAGAACTATTTGAGATCGATCCAGCTCATAATTGCGCACTAAAAACAAATAAAGTGTTTTCAGAGAATTCAAAAAGGTTAGACATTTGCTTACCTGTGGGCGTGGAATAATCACCCTCCCCTTCAAGCATTCCAATTTCAGCATAATCATCCGTTAAAGTAGGTTTACTTGTAGTTGGAGATGAAGTGTTCGGACCGTCTCTTAAAGTACTCGTTGCTGTCGTTACAGTTTCCGTATTCTGTGCGTTGGATTCTCGTTCCCAAATTGTAAATTCCATATTTTTCGTTAATAGTCTGCAATATCCATCAATAAGATCGGCTATACTCTCAGCGGTCTAAAAATTAAATATAATTAGCATGACATTGAATAAAAATAGAGTTGTAACTTTTACATTAACTCCATTGCATGTAATAATTAAAGGTTCTTCGATATTTGATGCAGAAATTTTGATTTGTGTTTTGATTTTTTGACAGTTGCAGTTTAAGTTTTGTTGCTCAAACTCAGTTGATTTATCCTTCGATAGTTTTTCTTTTGGAAGAGCGCAGGTTTTAATAGCAACAACATCCTTAAACTGTGCTACATTCCTTAAACTTGCTTGTGGATGTGTCTGATAAGAGATTCCTGTAATGTGCATAAGTGAATATTAGTTAAAATAATTGAATATTCAAAATAGTTATTACCTATAATTGGACCAACATGCAGGATTCCTGATATATTCCAAGCTGAGCTCAAGGTAACCGAAAATTGTTCATAGTCGGTTAGAGAAATGCTCTTCAGAAGATCAAAGAACCTGAAAATATTCAAATTAATTAAATCTCGTATATTTGGTTAAGAATAAGAGAGAACTTACTTTGTCAAGTACTCAATGTCGTTGTAATTGTAGACCTTTTTGTATCCAACCTGTATCATTTTCTTCAGATTCTTTGGCTTTGTTGTGATTATCACAGATTGCGGGATAAAATATTTGAATCCAATTTCCTTTTCAACGTAGTCAATGTGCTGCTTCTTATCCGGAGCTTTTAGAGTTATGTTTTTAAAGTAATGACGAATTCCCAAACAACACAATTGAACCGCCAATTCGGCATCAACCGAAGCTAAATTAGCTTGTATATAATCTTCCTTAAGCTGAGATACCAGAATTATATAAGAATATTGAAATCCATGTAAATGTAAGTGTATAAGCGAATCTCACCTGGTCAAAATAGTAAAAACAAGTGTATTTATCCTCATCAAATAAATCTTGAATCTTGTGGGGCACATAACGGACACGGAGTTCCACACGCCACACCCCTTTGGTAATAAATCGTCTGCCTTGATGGGGATCTCTGTTTTCCGTAAGCTCGGCTTTAGTTGGATCATTGTTTGGACAGTCGACATTGGAGCACCCAGGTGACAAAATGTGAGACAAGACCTTGTCCATAAATGTTGTCCTTGCCAGCCATAGAACCTGATGAATATACATAAATATTTAGAAATAAAATAATAATAAATAAAAAAAACCAAAACGAAAGATTATCTTTCGCATACCCAGAACTTAATAGACTTGCAGAGCCCTGTATTGAATTTCCAACTATTTTCTATGACAGATATTTGATATAGTAGTCCTACATAACCCAAATTGTCGCTGGGACAATGAGACAGTTGAATTACTTATCAAATATTAAGAAACTACGTAGTTTTTCATACTAATGATTGTTTTTAGCCGATTGATCCTGTGGCAGCTATATGAAATAGTGATCCTATGCGTTCGGTTCGCATTCTGATCAAGAATATATTTGTATATGGAATCCACCACGCCTCCTTTAATGCGTTACACATTTCTGCACGAAATTCTCATAGGCTCTGCAAGGAAATAATTACTTACTTCTTTTGTTATCACATTCAACATCCGACATGCATAACGCTGAGTGCTTGGAGGCGGTTGACCGTCTTTTCCAAACTCTGCGACCGTTTTCTTGATAATATGATATACTGTCTCATTTTTGTTGAAGCCAATCGCCTTAAAACTCTTGTTCGGCATGTGCACATGAAGAACATAATCTTCGGATTGTGCTAAATAAAACAATAAACGATTTATTAGATATTAAATTGCGCTAAGTTATGCAAAGTTACTTACATTCATTGCTCTTTATTTGGTTGACCTCCGGCGTGTTCATGTTTCAAATAATTCGCACTGCTGGCGATTTTCTAAGTGCATTCACCACCTATTAATGTATGTATGTATGTAACCCAGACTAATATTATGTGCATATGTATTGAAAACAATACACAGCTATTTGATTATCATATGTCGGAGGAGCAATTACGTCCTCACACCGCTCCACACAGACTGTCTACAACTCACAAGTCACCCACAAAAGTCTGCTCTAACTAAGCGATCGATTAATCCATATAATGTCTAATATTTATGGAAAACTCTCTATATATGTATGTTTGTATGCGCATATGAATATTTGTATGCATACACATACATACATACAAGTTTAATAGAAGTGCTCGGTTTCTTATAAATATTTGCTTTCTGCTATTAATTCAATTGCATTTTCTGCATCTTTACAGACAAAGCAAACTTATTTTCTATTAATTGTTTGACCAGTATTATTTAGTTTTTTAATTATTTTAATATTTTAAAACAGCAAATACTTCTCCTCACGGACTCTTCTTCTTCTTTTCAAATTTTCTATTCGTAGGGGAGTGCCAGTCTGTTGAACATGGTATTATAAAGCCATTCACACAAAACTGATTGAATTCTGCTTGTGACGTCACAAATGTTTGCGTGAGTATATAGCGCCACCTATGTTCTGTTGTTGACCCGTTATAAATGTTATTTAATTTTTTTTTAATTTAAATAATTAATTAATTACATAAAGAACAAATCACTAAACCAATAAAATTCAAAATTTTCTAAAATTTTAAAGTTTATTTTTAAATTAATTTGGTGAACCTAGCCTTTCGCGTGGCCAAGTTAGGTAAAAAATTCTACACAAACTTTAAAAAATTTAACAAAAATTCAGATAAAATTAAAAAAAAATCTAGCTTCCAGATTAAAAAAAAACACCACTTTACTACTTTTCTAAAAGTAGTAAAATGGATTTTTTGAAGGGCTGCCACCTTGTTTTTTATTTGGCGACCGTTGACAGGGCTGCCACATTGTTTTTCGTGGATGGCAGCCACACATGGAGGAAAAATGATAATTACATCGAGACGAATACTCCCATCAGTGTTGCCAACTCTTTGGGTCATAAGGAAGATAAACAAGCCTTTGAAAACAGCTAGAAAAAGCCAGAAAATTTTGTTAGTAGCTAAAAAAACGCTAGAGTTGCAAAACAATATTTTTATTGATTTAATTCAGTACTTTTGAAAACTTCTCAAGTTCGACAAACATATTGTCTTCTGCAGCTGAACTTATGTAGGTCTAAATGATCCCCATCTTTTTTAAGCATACTGCTATTATAAAATAGGAGTTGAACAGATAAAATACCTTATGTGTAAAATTGAGAGTAATGTTTGAACGACCATTCTATTTCGAAGTTTAGTTTTGACATTGTTCATTTGACTAAAGACTCTTTCCACCTCAGCACTCGACCATGGCAGCGATAAAAGGCTTAGCGCAAATGATGCCAGGGCCAAAAATCTTTTATTTCCTGCTGCATCCACGAAGTGAATTGGACCACTCAATAAGGTGGACGTTTGAGTATTGGAACAGAATCTCCTCAATATTGATTGATTCCACCTTGAAGAATGGTTAGTTCTTGGAAAATAGCTATAATTCCCGCTAGCCGCTATTTTACAATTAATCCCGCATATGCCAATAGCAACCCGCTAGATCTAGCGAGGAAATAGCTAAATTGGCAACACTGGTGAAAATAGCGTCGTGAAAATAAAAAAAGTGCAGCCAAGAATCATTCATTGTGTTGGAATTATGAAAATATATTAGTGTTGTGCAAATGTACACTATACAAATAGTTAAAAAAACAATATGTAAGTTAGCGGCGTTGAGCGAATGTCAAAATACTTTGTAATATTATTGTTGTTCGATAAATACAAAACGCACACTTTTTGTACACGTCTGCAGAGTGAAAAATGTCGGACTCCGAAGTCAGCAATATGTCAGATAGTGGCTCCGAAGATGGATCGATATCGAATAAGTCGCAGCAAAGTGTTCGCTCCAAGTCCGGTTTTCGGTCAAGGTCAAGGTCAGTGTCCAGATCGAGGTCCAGATCATCGCGTTCTCGTTCCCATTCGGCCCACTCTGGATCAGGATCAGATTCGCCCCAACCTCAGGGAGGACGTGCAAACCGGCGCAAGAGCGAAGATTCAGAGGATGAGGATGCACAGGGTGAAGAAATAGACTCGGAAGAATATGAAGAGGAAGAGAACGAGGATGATCATCCGAGAAAGAAGAAGAAGAAGGAGCGTTTTGGTGGTTTTATCATTGACGAAGCTGAAGTGGATGACGAGGTAAAATTTAATTTATTTATTTAATTCGAGGTGTGTTCCGTTCGTCCGTCCGACGGCACATAGGGAACTCTTACTTTTTGCATTTATTTATTGTTTATATCTTAAGGTTGATGAAGACGATGAGTGGGAGGAAGGTGCCAACGAGATTGGAATCGTTGGTAATGAAATTGATGAACTGGGCCCAACCGCCAGAGATATTGAAATTCGACGCAGAGGCACCAATTTGTGGGAGTAAGTGTCTTGATTTCCTACTTTCAAATTCGACAACTTTGAATAATTGAATAATATTTTCATAGCACTCAAAAAGAGGATGAAATCGAGGAGTATCTAAGGAAGAAATATGCTGACGAATCGATGGTAAAACGACACTTTGGTGATGGCGGCGAGGAAATGTCCGATGAAATCACTCAACAAACTCTTTTACCAGGCATTAAGTAAGTATATATTATTACAATTCTCATGTAACACAAATGAACAATATGATTCGTTAGGGATCCAAATTTGTGGATGGTAAAATGTCGCATTGGAGAGGAGAAAGCTACGGCATTGCTCCTTATGAGAAAGTTCTTAACTTACTTAAATACGGATGATCCATTGCAAATTAAATCCATTATTGCACCCGAAGGTGTCAAGGGATATATCTACCTAGAAGCGTACAAACAAACCCATGTCAAGACTTGTATTGAAAATGTGGGAAATTTACGTATGGGCAAATGGAAACAGGAAATGGTTCCCATCAAGGAAATGACGGATGTACTGAAAGTGGTCAAGGAGCAGGTGGGATTGAAGGTCAAACAATGGGTGCGTTTAAAACGTGGCCTCTACAAGGATGACATTGCGCAAGTGGACTATGTTGATTTGGCACAAAATCAGGTGCATCTTAAGCTTCTTCCTCGCATCGATTATACTCGAATGCGCGGCGCTTTAAGAACTACAGCAACGGTATGTATATCAAAGTAATGAATATATATATACTGATTTCCTTATACTAAACGATTAACACTTTCAGGAAAATGACGATGGAAAGCGTAAGAAGAAACGTCGACCACCTGCAAAGCCATTCGACCCAGAGGCTGTTCGGTATGAAAAGTCTATTCAAAACTAAATTGCAATATTAAATAATCTTTTACAAAATTTTACAGGGCAATAGGAGGAGAAGTTCATTCGGATGGCGACTTTTTGCTCTTTGAAGGCAATCGTTATTCGCGAAAAGGATTTCTTTATAAGAATTTCACCATGTCGGCAATTTTGTCGGAGGGTGTTAAGCCCACGCTTGCCGAATTGGAACGATTTGAGGAAGCACCGGAGGGTAAATACTAATCAAATTTCTGTAAATAAATTGATAATATTATATAAAATATTTTTACAGAGGTTAACTTGGAAATAATGGCCAACGTGAAAGATGATCCCACAGCGGCCCATTCATTCTCCATGGGCGATAATGTTGAAGTTTGCGTCGGAGATTTGGAGAATTTGCAAGCCAAGATTGTCGCTATCGATGGCACAATGATTACAGTGATGCCCAAGCATCAGGATTTAAAGGTAGCCTAATCAATGATTTATCTTAATATTTTATAATTTATTAATGTTTCTTTTTTCTGTTCATTTCAAGGATCCACTTATCTTTAAAGCAAGCGAATTGCGGAAATATTTCAAAACTGGAGATCATGCAAGAGTTTTGGCTGGACGATATGAAGGCGAAACAGGTCTAATTATTCGTGTGGAGCCATCGCGAGTTGTGCTCGTTTCGGATTTGACCAATCATGAACTTGAGGTGCTGCCACGCGACTTGCAACTCTGCTCCGATGTTGCCACAGGTGTTGACTGTCTTGGCCAATTTCAATGGGGAGATCTTGTACAACTCGAGTGAGTAGCAGCTGTGGTTAAATAAATATTTAAAAAATATTTATATAACATTATATAAGATCTATTTTCAAACATTTGTTTTTTAATTAACACAAACATATACTTAATTTTTCAGCTCGCAAAATGTCGGTGTGATTGTGCGCTTGGAACGCGAGAATTTCCATGTCTTGGGCATGAATGGAAAATGTATTGAATGCAAGCCAACAGCGTTGCATAAACGCCGTGAGAATCAAAATACAGTTGCACTAGACGCTGACCAAAATCAAATTCGACGTCGCGATATTGTCAAAGTTATGGAGGGACCTCATGCTGTAAGTATACGAGTAGTAGAGGTGCTGGGAGCCATACTATATTATAAAGATTTCAAATAATATCTTTTATTCTTTAAGGGACGCTCTGGAGAAATCAAGCATTTGTATCGCAGCTTGGCGTTTCTTCATTGCCGCATGTACACAGAGAACGGAGGCATCTTTGTCTGCAAGACGCGTCACTTGCAATTGGCAGGTGGCAGTAAGACAAATGTGAGCAATGCAAGTACTTTGGGTGGCCTGGGATTCATGTCACCACGCATTCAATCCCCAATGCATCCGTCTGGCGGTCGTGGGGCACGTGGAGGATCACGCGGCGGACGAGGTGGATTCCGTGTGACGCGTGACCGAGAACTTTTGGGCAAAACCATCAAGATTTGCGGTGGACCCTACAAAGGTAATATTAATTGGTCAAAAAAAATGAACTTAATTGTATATTTCTCTATAAAACCCAGGTGCTGTTGGAATTGTAAAGGATGCCACTGAGAGCACAGCTCGTGTGGAGTTGCATACATCATGCCAAACGATTTCAGTGGATCGTAACCATATCGTTATTGTTGGCGAGCCTGGCAAGGAAGGTAGTGTGTCCACCTATGGTCGCACACCTGCACGCACACCTGGTTACGGAGCACAGACTCCCAGTTACACCGCTGCAGGCTCGAAAACTCCATTGGTGGGAAGTCAGACGCCCAATTGGGATACAGATTCACGCACTCCTTATGGTACAATGACGCCATCACATGATGGTAGCATGACGCCACGACATGGCGCTTGGGATCCCACGGCAAACACTACGCCGGCAAGGAATACTGACTTTGATTATTCACTTGAGGAGCCAAGTCCCAGTCCTGGATACAATCCAAGTATAATATTACCTTTATTTTCTTATATTCTTTACTTATATAATTATTGCACTTTTAGGCACACCGGGATATCAAATGTCTTCACAATTTGCTCCGCAAACACCGGGAACTCTTTATGGCTCTGATCGAAGCTATAGTCCATTTAATCCGAGTCCCAGCCCGGCACCATCCCCATACCCAGTTGGTTATATGAATACGCCATCGCCATCTACTTATTCACCTAACACACCTGGTGGTGTGCCGCAATCACCATACAATCCACAAACACCTGGAGCCAGCCTGGATTCAACCATGGGTGATTGGTGTACCACGGACATTGAAGTTCGCATTCACACGCATGACGATACTGATCTTGTTGGCCAAACTGGCATTATTCGCACCGTGTCGAATGGTGTGTGTTCCGTGTTCCTGCGTCAGGAGGACCGCAGCGTTTCTATTGTAAGTGAGCACTTGGCTCCAGTTCCACCAAATAGTGGAGATGAATTCAAAGTCATCTATGGCGAAGAAAGAGAATCTGTTGGCAAAGTTTTATCTAAACAGGAGGGTGACGTTCTTGTCTGCAAGATAAATGACGAGGTTAAAATGATACCTATTAATCATTTGTGTAAAATGAAGTCCATTGATTAATTACATTTGTTATTTTGTCCATGCAGTAACAACAATATTTGAATTACAATACAAAATGTTATAAATGTCAAAAGTTTGAATATAGCAAAGACCCTTTAATAGGGTAAACAAATCCATGTGTTTAAATTCATATTCAACAGGATCGCCTGAAAATAGTTTCAATTGAGATAATAGTTAAATTTTTTTGGAAGGACAAATTTACAAATTTTTATTTTCTTTTAATTTATCATTATTGGAATGATGTTAAGTTACTTTTTCAAGTATAATATAAATGTCAAAGGTGAGTATTTAACTTAGATTAGGAAAAAAAATTATAAATTGACCAAAACAAGATTTATGGTCCCGTTATTTCATTGAGTTGCACTAGTGTGAGTTGCATGAAATCGTTCAGAAAAGGCTTAAAGAATGTGGCAGCCTTGGCTCACAGGAAAGAGTCACCAATACTTTTCATACGTTGTACATGATAAGGACGATAGTTAGACTTAAGTAATTTTTATAAAAACAAAAGGAAAATTGTTTGGTATCTTCGCTATTTTTGAAGTTTTCACATAGATTTTTGTTGGAGTTTAGTCGAATTTCGAATTTCTGATTTAGAATTAAATTTATACAAAATCACATCCGAGAGGTGACACACTCGCAAAGCTCATTAAAGTGATAATTTTTATATCCTCTAATTTATAATTTATTTGGTTTCATTAAATTATAATTTATTGCTAAAAGAACAAACAAAGTTCGCAGTTTAAATTACGCGCCGGGGACATGGTTCAGTCCGTTTGTTCACCGGTTCCGACCGGGACTGCAGCAAGTGGTATTTTGTCAATAACGCGCTTTGGTCACACTGCTTGTATGTTATATTATTCCGGCGAATTCTGCAGCAGATTCAGACAGTATTCGTCAAGTGAAGCGGACAGAAGTGTGTTTGTGAATACAAGCAGGAAATATTATTTAAGCTAAAAGTCAAAAAATTAATATAAAAAAACAAAATGAGGGAAATTGTACACATCCAAGCTGGTCAGTGCGGCAACCAAATCGGAGCCAAGGTATGTTTTTTTTGTATTCTATATCATAGAATTTTCCTTAATTGGGATAAAAATAAGAATGAAGTACAGTTACCAGTCAATATGGCGTCATTTTCATACTGCCATGTGGCAAATTTATTAAGGCCACCCGGCATTTGCGCATAAATTTCTATAATACATATACGCTCATGGTTTTAAATATATGCATGATTGTATGTATACATGAAGGAATTGTGCAGTTTTCTCCAATTATATGCACATCTGTTTGTACAAAGTTACTTACGAATGTGATTGTGTGTTTGTATGTGCAATCTATAAATTGAACTTTGGGTGTGTCTGCACTTTGCAAACTTTTGTATTTGTATTTAAATATATTAATTTCGGTGATTTATACATTTTTTGTATACACATAGGTACATATAATTGTGAATGGTACATATGTACATATTTACAGATGCATGAGTCATATGTTTTAGCCTCTCTCTAGTTTCTTCCAATGAGAAAGTCGCTCTTTGATGCATACATTCATTTGTATGTATGTATGAAAATATTTTTGTATATCTTTCTGTAATTGGTGAAAGGTACTTTTCTTGCATCAAATTAATGTTTCTTGACTGACTTCATTTTCCACTCACACACACACACACACACACACACCCATGTACAAT
The DNA here is from genome assembly GCA_035043635.1 of Drosophila rellima. Classification (NCBI taxonomy): domain Eukaryota; kingdom Metazoa; phylum Arthropoda; class Insecta; order Diptera; family Drosophilidae; genus Drosophila; species Drosophila rellima. The sequence continues at coordinate 3,688,099 of JAWNMV010000236.1, read as the reverse complement.
ACTTTTCATGTTTTTTGTGTCGGCCGGTTTCTGCCGACGATCTATGTATGCTTTGCCGGAGTTTGCTAAAGAGAAAATATGACGTCATTTTACCTAAAATGGCTGAACCGGTTGTCGACCGGTTCGCAATGGCACAAAATGTATACATATCTACATATTTCGCACATAAATTGGCATGTGTGTGCAGATATCAGCATGTATATTTGTGTGTTTTAGCCGATGCAATGTAAATTAAAAAGACGTTTTGTGTGATACACAATTGATTATAAACAGTCTTTCAGAAAAATGTGTATTAATCAAATAAATTAATGTTTTATAGACAACATGCACATATGTTTTTATTATTTACATATACGTATATCTATGTGTAAGAAATTATAATTTCCTTTACACAAATACCTTTATGGTACTTGCATACTTAAGTACATGACACACCCAAAAGGCGTTGTTGCCAGTTTTCATGCACATGCGTATGAGCGGTTGCTCTTGCCGGCTGTCTCATTGCGAATTGGCTGCGTCATCGCCTTCCTTTCGGCAAATCAATAGAGTCCTTGTTGTCCTCGGCAGTTCACGGAAAAACTACCCTTGTAGCAGCTGCAAGTCGTCGTACATTGTACATATTCTATATGCATTTACATAGGTACATATTCAATAGTGTGTACATGTTGATGTAGGATATGAACACGCACATTGCAGGAGGCGAATGGCCTGAGACTGAGTCAAAACGGAATTAATAAGGTGAAGTCATCACCATAGAGAGAAACAGAGAAAAAAATAAAATAATTCACAGTATGGGTGCAGTTAGAAAGATATCCTACTTTGTTTTGTTTTCATGTTCTCATAACTTGTCACGGCCTGAGGCAGATACATACATATATTATGCATGTATTTATATTAGGGGTAATTTGAACTATCGTGACAACTACTTTTCCCATTCGGAATTAATTTGTGTAGTAAGTTTTGTTTATTGGAAGTAAACAACTCACAAAATTAGACCCAAAAGTGACGTAATCTAGCCAGAAAATTCACTTCTAACGCCATATGGCACTTTTTTTTCGCTGCACCACAAGCTTGGCCTTTATTATCGCTTGTGTGGGTTGATGTTGCTGGCGATGATGTAAGCGCGCTTGTTGAGCATATGTACGTATGTATGCACGCTTATATGTGTACGCCTATGTAAGCTTAAACGAAAAAAGCTGGAGGTCGATTATGGCGTGGTGCGTGGGGAGCATGGAGACTGTGTTCCAGCCTACATACTTATTTGGAAACGCCAAGTCAAGACTGCAGACAGCAAAGGTGGACAGCTGGCATTATGATAGATCCCACGCAATGATGACGACGACGACAATGTTTCCGTTGTCGTTGTCTCGTTTCAGCCCACCTAAAAGATCTAATGACAAGCCATAAAAAGACTCACTCCCCGGCTTTGACTATATAAAGCTTGGCTTACTTTTTATCTCCAATTGAGCAGACTCATGCCACTGTACATAACGGTGTATATTGATTTACTGAATATATACATACATAGGTCGCTCCCTTTTTACAGTTAGTCAAGTAATTATATTGACAATATGAATAGTTCACATATGTTTTTACTTTTTTAAAAAGATTTGTTTTTCTTCAAAATGTTATCAAGGGGTTTTTTTTGTTAACTTCAATTTAATTGGTAGCAAATAAATAAATAATAATAAGCTAATGCAGTCATTGTTATATTGATATGGGAGCTTTTGGCAATATTTTTGCAAAAGTACTACAACTTGTGCTAATATTTCATCGTTATCTAATCACATGAAAAAATTTGTTTCCTTTTTTGTTGTCATTTTAGTTCTGGGAGATTATCTCCGATGAGCATGGTATCGATGCTACTGGTGCTTATCATGGCGACAGCGACCTGCAACTGGAACGTATCAATGTGTACTACAATGAGGCGTCCGGTGGCAAATATGTGCCCCGTGCTGTTCTTGTTGATCTGGAGCCTGGCACCATGGACTCAGTCCGTTCGGGCCCCTTCGGTCAGATTTTCAGACCCGACAACTTTGTTTTCGGACAGTCTGGAGCTGGCAACAACTGGGCCAAGGGTCATTACACAGAGGGCGCTGAGCTCGTAGATTCGGTTCTTGATGTTGTGCGCAAAGAGGCTGAATCATGCGATTGCCTGCAAGGCTTCCAGCTTACACACTCGCTTGGTGGCGGTACCGGATCCGGCATGGGCACCCTGCTCATTTCCAAGATCCGCGAGGAATACCCCGACAGAATCATGAACACATACTCGGTTGTGCCCTCACCAAAGGTATCCGATACCGTTGTCGAGCCATATAACGCAACACTTTCGGTGCACCAGCTGGTCGAAAACACAGATGAAACCTACTGCATTGATAACGAGGCTCTCTATGACATCTGCTTCCGTACACTTAAGTTGACAACTCCAACCTACGGCGACTTGAACCATCTTGTCTCGTTGACAATGTCTGGCGTAACAACTTGCCTCCGCTTCCCTGGCCAACTGAATGCTGATCTCCGCAAACTTGCTGTCAATATGGTTCCATTCCCCCGTCTGCATTTCTTCATGCCTGGCTTTGCTCCACTTACATCCAGGGGCTCCCAGCAATACAGAGCTCTGACAGTCCCTGAGCTGACCCAACAGATGTTCGATGCCAAGAACATGATGGCTGCCTGCGATCCACGTCACGGTCGCTATCTCACCGTTGCTGCCATCTTCCGTGGCCGCATGTCCATGAAGGAGGTCGACGAACAGATGCTGAACATTCAGAACAAGAACAGCTCATACTTTGTTGAATGGATCCCCAACAATGTTAAGACCGCAGTCTGCGATATCCCGCCCCGAGGCCTCAAGATGTCCGCTACGTTCATTGGCAACTCGACCGCCATCCAGGAACTGTTCAAGCGCATCTCTGAGCAATTCACCGCTATGTTCCGTCGCAAGGCTTTCTTGCATTGGTACACTGGCGAGGGCATGGACGAAATGGAGTTCACCGAGGCAGAGAGCAACATGAACGACTTGGTCTCCGAATACCAACAGTACCAAGAAGCAACCGCCGACGAAGATGCCGAATTCGAGGAAGAACAAGAGGCTGAGGTCGATGAGAACTAAATTCTCTCAAGTTGCGTGAAATAAAATGAGAACAAAAATAATGTTTAAAATGTTTGTTCTTTAAAGGTCGTAACCCCAATAAAGTCGAAATTATTTCTTCTGAAATCTATTTATTGCCTTGGTAACTAAATATTACATTGTTTTGTTATTAGTAGGGAAACAAGTGGGGTTGAATTACCTATAATGAAATGTTTAACATGCATTACATTATTATTCTGAACGAATTGTCAATCGTTCATTTCGTTGATGCGAAATTTCATTCACAACGCATTGTGGAAAGGAACCTGCACCATTCTAAAGTCCACACGATTAGACAGTGACAGATCGATAATAATGAATAAAAAGTCCACTAGAAATATGCTATTTTTATTTGTTGACCTGAATGAGTAAAATTTAAAAGGTCAGTTGAACTTATCGATACATTTATTTCGTAAAAATTACTTGGTATCGAGTAAATAAGGGGATGATATTTTACAACACTTAACAAGAAATCTTAATAAAATTAGAGGTAAAACATTTATTTTTATAATGTCAATCAAATTGCTTTCCCCAGTTTTGGCATTGAGTTGTTTTTAATAGCATAGATAACGAAATGATGCGCATAAACCCTAAGCGATTATTCCAATCGAGGGCTGCAAAGTTGTAAAATATATAATACCAAGAGTAAAAGTTGTTACATTATGATCAAGATTATTAACATTGGAAATAATTTGATTTGCATTATTAAAGTCGATTAATTCTGAGTTGCATAAGAAAACGATATTCCATTTTGAGTATTTATTGCGTTTGCCAACACTACATTGTATATACATACAGACATATGCAAGAATTTAAGTGTTGTCACCGACTGATTTTTGGCAAGTAAGACAAAAAAACAAATAAATGGTAAATGTTGGAGAAAAACTAAAGCAATTAAAGGTTTTTCAGATGATAGCAATGGATGAGCAGCGCAGTGATAAAATCTATGGCGGTTGTGAGGGGCCAGACGCCATGTACGTCAAACTAATTTCATCCGACGGCCACGAATTTATTGTAAAACGCGAACACGCTCTCACCTCTGGCACAATAAAGGCAATGCTATCGGGTCCAGGACAATTTGCTGAAAACGAGGCTAATGAAGTGCACTTTCGGGAGATTCCGTAAGTATAACTCGTAATCCCAAGCCCTTGCAACCCGCACATTGCTCATATCAAGAGTGTGACCTATTGACCGGTTCATGAAGGGTATGCGAAGATTTTCAATGTACATTATATATGCATACAAGTACAAGTGTATGTATGTTATGCATACATACATACATTTCCAGCCATGTATGCAGATTTAAGCTGGCGTGAATATGTGTGCAATCAGCTCTATACGGTGTATTACTAATCCCGATCATTTTACGGATGTTTCAATTATAAATGTTACATTTAAAGGCAGTGCACTGTTCCCCCACCCCCTTTATCACTCTGAAAATTACACTCGCAATCATTCATTTACAGTGACTTGCAAATAAAATGAACCGCAACATACATATGCTTATGTTACTACAGCTAATCTGTAATAATTTAAATTCATTAAATTTTCTAATATTTTTAAACAATTCTATGCTTTTCAGATCACACGTCTTACAAAAGGTGTGCATGTATTTTACATATAAAGTTCGCTATACCAACAGTTCAACTGAAATACCAGAATTTCCGATTGCACCAGAGATTGCCTTAGAACTATTAATGGCAGCTAACTTTCTAGATTGCTAAGATATTGGTTAACTTGATAATGTTAAATAAAATTATACAAACTGAATAAATAAAATATAATTGTCCTGTGCTCATTTATGTTTGGCTTCAGGTATAAAATACCACTACAAGTGGGAGGAATCGACAAAAGTCGAATCAATTCCGCAAATAAAATAATAAATGATGGAGAAATTTAATTTCAGACATTCAGTTGAACAAGTCAATCCCCACATGATAGTAATTTGTGGGAATATCAGTACAACTAAAAATATATCAACAGTCTTCTAAACAATGGGGAATGTGCCTGCGTATTTTTCAGGAAATTCTAGAACTCACATAAACCACAGTCTTGAAAAATTCTGTCTCAAAGCGGAAACAAAACTTTTCTCTTAAAACAAAGTCCTGACATTGAATGTAGTTAGCGAGAGTCCTTAATAAATCGATGGACGTGTAAAGTCGTTGCCTTAGTAACCAATGCGACATTTGTTTGGCCAAAGCCAATGAAAATTTTTGGCATTGTTATTGTTTAGTTGAGAGCAGACAATGGGAATGTTTAACAATTTGGCAGAATTGATCAAGGTCAAGAAAGATAAAATGACAATATTGGTGCTGGGTCTAAACAACAGTGGTAAATCGACGATAATAAACCATTTCAAGAAATCAAATGAACAGTCAACTATAATGGTGCCAACAGTTGGATTTCTGATAGAGCAATTCTACAGTGAGTTTGAAATAAATATGTACTCTTAAGTAAAGATATATTTAGATTTTATATTTTAATTAAGGCACTGGTGTGAGCATTAAAGCTATGGATATGTCTGGTGCCACACGATACAGAAATCTGTGGGAACATCAGTTTAAGAACTGTCAAGGAATAATCTATGTAATCGATTCCAGTGATAGGATGAGATTCGGTAAGACTTTTTACTCTCTCAAAAAAACAAACAAACGACTATTATAAGACAACAAAATTCACATTCAGTCAAGTAATTGGCTCGATTAGTTAAAATATCATTTCTTAATATTAAAAAAAAGCTTTCTATAAAAAAACAATATTTTTTTTATTTTACTTCTAAAATTTTATATTAGCTCAATCAATCTCTTAAGTTCGATTATTTGATAGGCTTAAAAAATCAATTGAGAAAGTCAAATAATTTTTAATAACATTTTTTTTTATAAAATCAAATTTTGCACAACTTTGAGTATATAAACCTTGGGTTTATTATAAAATCTTGCTCTATGGCTCAAAGCGAACATTCTACAAAATTAAGGAGCCTCGCAGATTTGGTCAACACACTTTCTTGACGAACTGTTTACTTTCCATTTATAGTTGTTGTAAAAGATGAACTGGATCTTGTGCTACAGCATCCTGATATCCGTAATCGCCTAGTGCCAATACTTTTCTATGGCAACAAATCGGATCTCGAGGATTCGCTTTCAAATGTTAAAATTGCAGCAGGTAAAGTACCATTCTTATAGATCATATAAAGCCTGGATCGATATAGCGATGTCTGTTTGCTTCCATATGCTATCTTGATAATAAATCGAAACTAGCCGAATCGGATTACTATATCATATAGCTGTCATAGGAACGATCGGTCGAAAGTCAAGCTGTGTTATGAAATCTCAACCAATTTCCAAAACTATGAATTTGGAGTTTCAATTCGGTCCACTGACAGCTGTACGATGTCATTTCTTAAAGGGCCCTGCAAGAGTATTAAATGTTCGGCGTGCTGAAGATATCTTTTTTCTTGTCTTACAATATAACGTTTTCACGTGCTTTTCTTTAGCTTTAGGTCTGGATAACATCAAAGAGAAGCCTTGGCATATTTGTTCCAGCAACGCCATTTCTGGAGAGGGTTTGGATGAGGGCGTCCAGTGGCTCGTGCAGCAAATAAGATTCGCAGTACTGAGCAATAGAAGGGGAGGCGGGAAATCAAAGCATAGCTCTAAGAATATTAAATAAATAACAATTTATACTGAAGAAATCATTTCGATCGAAAACTCTACGAATGATGAACACATCCCGTTGCAGTAAGACACATACATTAAGTCATTCATAAATTGTAACCGATTCAGGCTTTATTATAGAATTCATCTTAAAAAACACCCAGGTGAAGTGAGCTTATTTCTTGCTATTCAGGATGATACCATCGTATTTCTGCTGGAACCATTTCATGGCATCTTCCTTCGTCAACAGATGTGGGAAGCCGACGGTGCCAGACTTGCGTTTTCTGTGGGCCACGTTGTAACCTAAAAAACAACACTCGATTAACACCAATTCATGAGTTAACAAAAAGTTTTGTTAAATGCCGAGAAATATTGTCAAAATTGTACCGTTTGAATTGGCATAAAAGCGTAATTCATTTAAGCACAGCTTTAATTATTTTGCGCACAGTTACTGAGCATCAATTTCGGATTGGAAAGAGATACCTAATTAAATGCACAATTCAATTGTTTTAATTTATACACAAAAAGGAAATGTGCTCTCACCTGGACGTCCCAGAACGACGTAAAAGTCCAAGCCGTAGATACCGATTGAGGGATCGTACTTGATGCCCAAATCAATGTGTTCCTGGATGCCGAATCCAAAGTTGCCGGTGGCCGAGAAATTGTCGCGTCTCAATTCATATTCACGCACTTTCAGACCACGCTCCAGAATCTCTTCGGCCTTGGCGCCACGGACTGTGCAGTGCACGGCAATCTTTTCATTACGACGAATACCAAACGAACGCACTGTATAGCGGGCCTTGGAGAACACTGGCTGCTGTCCGGTCAGCTGCTCCAAAACCTAAAATTGTTGGCATTTTTACCAATTGTTTTATTTACATGTTTCGTTCACAAGTTGACAAGTTGAACTCACCTTGGCGGCACGGGTTAGCCTATCACCAGATTCACCCACACAGATGTTCAGGCACAATTTCCGGATGTGCAGATCCCGCATAGGGTTCTTCGCGGGGTCGCGCTTGATCTTGGGTTCCTTCTTAGCAACAGCCTGAAATTGTTTATTTATTTCTCTTTAGTTTCAAGTCATATTTCACCAAAATATTATTTTAACAATCTCGTACGATGCATCTGCTTGAGATTTGCATTCAGAGTTCGTAAAAAAATATTAAGATTATTGCCGATGCTGAATAATTTACATCGGACAAGAATTTCAGAAACCTACCGCCATTATGGTATGTAGGAAAGAAAGGAAAAAGGTGTGTTTCAGTTCAGTGTCAACGAATGCCACCGATTGTTGTTATCGATAGCCATGCAATCGATACAATTTGTACTTCCACCCCCAATAGTTATCAAAGTCATCGTTTGCTCATATCGTCAAGATAGTGACGACTACTATTTTAAAAATAATTTTAATCTTTTTTTTTTATTGCAATAAATTTCGCAAAAACAAATATTGTGGAATATTATTTAAATTGCCATTCATGTACATTTAATAGGATAACAACTTAAAAAAAAAATACTTTATTGGCCACCATTTACGTGTATTCATCATTTACTTTACGCTGTTTACAAAATTAAATCAGATTAGAAAGCGATCTTATTGGATTTTAATTTAAGGATCAGCTGTTTGACTTGAAAAGTTAGATTCGAATTGGCTGTTAACAAGCATACAGAGTTTGCATAATAATTGCAACATTTAAAATATTCTATCGTGTCGTGATGATTGTCAACAAATAGTGTAAGAAAGTTTACATAAATGATTTTTCTTTATATACATCGTTTGTTAATAATTAATAATTATTTTTTAATTTGACAGCTGATTTGGTATCGATAACTTTCAGATAGTTTCAATCTGTTGCTCTCGGTACTTTTAGCCATTTAAAATGCAAGGCAATGCATAATATTAAACTTATTTAATTGATTATTTTATGGAAAAGAATATTAAAAGTGTTCAATTAATCGAATAAAGTTTTTTTAATTAACGAGTGGTATTCGCTTGAATCAGGTCAATTAAGTTACGATGATTGCACTAATTTCGTTATAATCGTTGTCGATTTCGAAATAACGATGTATCGATTAATAATTATCAACCCTACAATATGGCTGCCTGATATTAATGTGAATTTTTTGGACGACGTATGCTGCTGATTTTCTATTGTGTATGTGGTTAGAAAAGATAATAATTAAAATCTTGGATGTGCAACGAAGATTCTGTGTACTCTTGTGTTGCATTTAATATCCGACAACAAAGAGAACTGACTAAACTTATTCAGCGCAATATCAAGTTACTTTGATTGTCCACTTTCTCAGTATTGAAATTTTGACAATGTAGTTTGCTTGAAGGCAAACAATAATTTGGACGAGAAAAAGTCATTGTGAGCCAAGTATTTCAGTTAAAGTACGTGATTATTTAATAGCATTACTTGAAAAACGGTTTTTTTCATCAAAATCTGATTGAGAATTATTGCTGTTGCCTGTGAGTGAGCGAGTGAGAAAGATACATACATATGTATGTATGTATGCATTTGCATTTCGTTGTGTAGTGTCGTCGACTGTTCGGTAAAAGTCGGTCTTTCTTTTCTACTACCACTTGGCGTTGGAAAATTAATAAAGAAGAAAAAAAAAAATGAAATTAAGTAATAATGTGTTATATGAATGAAATAAGGCATGAGGTAATGGAACGCGTATGACTTTTCAAAAGTAAATGTTGAAATACCCGAGATTTTATGACCTAATATTGTTTGTTCAGGAATTTATTTTATTGGTAAGTACTCTGGGATTTTGTATGGGGCTATAGCGAGCTAGCAGCAAATCAATACTTTAGGGGGCTGCCATTTCGTTCGCTGTTTTCGCTAGTTTTTCTCTTCGCATTCGCTGCCGCTGTCTGCCTCCCGTTTGCCCACCTCCCCCTGCCGACCCCTCCTAACCCAACCAACCAAATGCCTTGTCAGCCCCCGTGGTCCAAGAAAATAAACTCTGCTTGCTTTGTAATAACGAGTACATTTTCTGGGCATATAAAGCAAAAAAGAAAAACCCATTAATAATCAAATTGACAAAGTTATTTTTCGGTATATGGAATTGTTAAAATGTTTCGGAGTGTGCGTGTGTGTGTTAGCTGTTAATATAAATAATTTGTTATTTTCTAAAGTGTAAGAAAAAGCAAGTTGAAAAAAGATATTGCCGTGCATACGTAAATTTATTCAGCATTAGTATATACACAAATAAAATACATACACAAATATATATGTATATACAGATACGCACAAATACACATATTGCTACAAAAGTATGTAGGGAAATATATATGTACATAATGATAAAATAGATTAATAATAAAAGGGTGTGTGAAATTAGTATGTGCACACACACATACATATGTACATGCATGTGCACATACTTACATATGTATGTATGTACATGCAAGCATGCATCACTTTTAATGCAACACACCACATTTATATCTTTTCTCTAATTTTTGATAGTTTCTGTTATTTGTTTATTTGTAAAATTCATACACAAATAAATGGAGTTCAATTTTGCGTTAACAAGTCAATGGAAAAGCGTCATTACGTTTGATTAGCCGTAAATAACTAGAAATTGATTTTGAAGATTTAGGATTAAACTAACAAAATCTTATCTATATTTCATAATTAATAATAATAATAATTAATGTATAATAATTAAAACGTGGAGGTCAGTCTCTTTTCATAGTCCAGTTAAATATTAACTTTACGTAAAAATATCAATTATTTAAACAGTTTTTCAAAACTTAATTTAGAGATTTCTAAAGATAACAGACGGTTATCTTTATTGAAAATTAATAAATTCCCATGTTATATAATGTATTACCTTGTAGTTACCATTTTTTAACATATAGTTGAGCTATATAATAGAGAATAATTCTGGAATGATTTTGTGTAAATGACGTAAAGTTATGACGCTGTTGCTTAACGTGGAGCAGATTGTGATTGAATTAATCACAAATATGATAGCTGATGAAAATCTTACCATCAAAGTTCCACATTATTGTCCCGAAGAGTCCGCGAAACTGATGAATTTTCGAAAGATTGCGTACAATAAACGTCAAAGTCGACATCGGTTTTGTCTGGTTGTGTATTTGTTGGCCGAGATACATCGGTTGCATTTGTCTGGCGGTAGTTGCACAGTTCGTGGCCTCTATTACCGCGATACCCAAATGATCCGATCCCAATCCTATATTGAATCGGCGAAACTAGATGTCTGTCGCATGCTAAACACGGCGCCAGTTTTTCTGGGCTTACTATCGGCGTCCAAGGGTCTTATATCAGGTATGCAGTTGTATTGAATAATAGCATTCGATTCGATTTTAAAATCTCATAATTGTAGGAGACGTCAAGCTGCTCATGAACAACGGAGATGTTATCGACTGCAACATTTACTCCCGGGCAACCGCATTGCCAACGGATTTCGAAAATGTCGAGCGGATTGTGACCAGTGCCGAGATGGTTCTCATCGTTGAAAAGGAGTCCGTTTTCGAGAGTTTGCTATCGCAGAATGCCTTCAACACGTTTGGCTTGCGTTTCGTTTTGTTGACTGGCAAAGGATATCCGGATTGCACTACACGCCGTATTGTCCACCGACTGTCCGTTGAATGCAATCTTCCCGTCTATATCCTAGTGGATGCTGATCCATTTGGTATTGAGATTATGCTCATTTACCGTCATGGTTCGCAATCCATGAACTTTACCTCAAACATTCTTATCACTCCCACGGTACGCTGGATTGGCCTGCATCCTTCGGAAATCGATAATGTTTCCAGCACTGCAGTTGCTCTTACCAAACATGATAATAAGAAACTAGTTGATATACTCTCTCGCAAGGACTTAAGCTTTGCTATCAGGCAGGAGCTGTGCACGCTGCAACAATCACAGCTTAAGGCCGAAATCGAGAGTGTCATTGATTTCTTGAGCCCTTACTATATACCCACTAAAATTAATAGAAACTTATTTTTGTAATACTTTGTGAGTGCACACTCACTAAAATAAGTTGAAATTGATTTGTGTAACAGCAAATGATATGAAAGAGTATTCTAAAAACAATAGAAGTTAATTTTTGTAACATCGAACGATTTAAATGAGTAGCTCTTTGTTTATACTTACTAAAATTAACAAAAATTGGCATTATTATTATATGCTTGATGTTTGCCATTAATCCAGCTTAGCTTAGCAAATACTCCAGAGGGTTATAGATTGTTTCTAATGCTTGGATGCACAATTATTTCTTAGAGATTATTTATAATTTAGTACACTAGTCTCTACCTTTAGTTACCAGAAATATGCGATTTTTATTATGATGTTATCCGTAAAGTCTTGACAGTGAGTTTTAACGACCCCTTAAAATCCAGCTTTTATTAAATATTTTGTTTACTTTTTAGATACTCAACGATGCCGCTGGATGCCTTTCATTTGGAACAATGTCCAGAGAAAAGGAGAATTTCGGCTGCTCCTTGATTCTAATTTCTGTAGTAATATCGATTACGAGGATATCAACTATTTTGTAACTCTGCACTACATAACGCAGATGCTACACTCCATATTTGCAGTTTTATCTATTCAATTGCAATATTTGCTTTGTTTATATGTAAAATTTATCTTAAAACGTTACTCGAAGGTGGTTAACCTAGTGATGGACAAATATGCTTGCTGGTGATGTGCAGTTTGATATTCTTGGAGAGTTGCCAGCCTGTGTTAACGGCAAAGGATGGCATCTCTCCCATTACTCTATTGTTTGCTAAGCAATTGGATATTCTTATTGGAATCGTATTAATACAATACCATGTTCCACATTCGAGTGTTATTCTTGTTCGTGTCCAATTGAGAATATTGTCTTCTTATTGGACCAATGCAATTCCATATCTTACCACATTCTAATGCTATTCTTGTTCATTCCCAACTAAGACTGTGGTATTTTATTGCTTACATTTTGTATTTATCTGAATGGATTTCAAATTAAACTGTTTTCATATTATTATTTATTATATATAAAAGGAAATAAAGTTGGGTATTCAAAAAAAAAAAAAAGTATTTGTAAATGTATTTATTTTTCTAAGAAAACAATATTAGATAGTATCTTCTAGTCGAACCCTTCCTTAAACCTATGAAATTGTGTGAAGAGAGGCAGGCAGATTCTATGTTGAATTTAGATGGCTTTAGAAATGGAAATGCGTTATAAATTTATTGAAAATAATTGCTAATGATATTTTAAATTAACACATCTTTATTTGTTGCAGGTGTGAATTGGCTGGCAGTTAACTGGATGATAGCAACTAACTAAATAGGCAATTGCATAATTTTAAGATACAAAAGAGTGAATCGAATTAACGGCAAGTACTTTTAAAGGACGGAAAGATATATATATACCTTTACCTACACATAAAGGATATAGGAAACTCTGTAATCTCGTAAATCGTTGTGAGAGACGCTGTTTCTTAATGCGTACTTAGATTAAATACGAAGAAGATATTTCATGAAAATATGTCGACAGCAATGCGAACAACGTTGCAACCAGTTCCTGAAGCCCTGCCCGCTGATAATGTCTCTAACGGGACAACGTTGGCAGCGACAACGGCTGCCACGCCCATGAGCACGCCCACGCCCTCGGCAATGGCATCAAATGCCATTGCAACGGCCGCTGCAAGCACAACAACAACAAGTTATACGACAAACACAATCAGCACGTCTGCGCATTCAGTCAAGGATCAGCAGCAGCAACAACAACAACAACAACACGCAGCAACAACATGATTCAGTCAATGCCAACATTGTCTCACTGCCAGCAGCAACAACAACAGCAGCAACAGCAACATCAGCAGCAACAACAACAGCAGCAACAATGTTGCCAATAACGTCCTCGAATTCAGCCAGTAGCAATAATACAACAACCACAACAACACCTGTGGCGGCTGTGACATCAAATTTAAATACAAACACAAATCACTCGCATCATCATCATCAACATGTTGCCAACAACATGAGCACGGATGGTGCCCGAATCTCGAGCAACAATAGCGCAACTGTTGCAACATCAGCAGCGATCAATCATCATCATCATCATGCGCCTGCCAGCGGTGTCGGTGTGGGCGTGGCACCTATCGCATCCACTGTCAATAAAAACGTTCTTAGCGCACACTCGGCTCACGCCTCTGCCATGAAACAGCGAACATCATCAGCAAAGGTAAGTCCTGCCCACGTATTTAAATAATTCATCGAAATGTTCAGTATTTTCATATATTCTTGTTTTCATTTATCGTTCGTATTTATCGATACTATTTTGACTATTTTGATAATTGTCCATTGCCATTTGTCGTGGGGTCAGTTAGAGTCCACTGTCCAACACTATCTTGCATCTGTATTTGTTTTTATCCTTGTACATGTGAGTTAATTTCTTTATCAACGTACATACATACATACGTACCACATATTCATCATGTGGACAGCTTTGCGAATGAAATATTCTTATTAGGTCAGATGTAAGTAATTTTTGGGTTGGCTGGATAACGGAGTGTCATCAGTTTCAATCCGAAGTTACAAAGAACTTTGTGTATTTTTGTATTTATAAACGATATTCCCAAACTTGTTAGAGGGTATTTTTTGAACAATCAGCGATAAACTGAATTTTGTTGTTGAGCACTTACGTGGGTGTGTGGGTAACTATCATGTCAACTACAAGTGCAAGTGGATTCGGCAGAAAATGAGCATGAAATAGAAGAAGCAATGAGAATGCCAATTATTTGTTATTGTTGCTTCTCTCCCATTCTCACTCATTCTCTTTTTTTTTTTTTTTGTTGATTGATAGCTTATGTAGTGCAAAGCCTTCGGATCAGATCTTTTGCTTCTTCGTTGAGCACCGCTCAGCCCAATCAGAAAATGTTGTTTGCTTATTAAAGCTCGCTCCCGTTCTCTCAGCGGAAAGCTTTCATTTTTTGAGTGTTTCTATCCATATTTGTGTGCGTGTGTGTGTGCGTGAGACATGTCACATGAATTGAACACATAATGTACATTTATTTATTTACATTATAGATGATGTACATACTGTTATTGTTCTTATGAAAAATATAGGTGAATATGTATATGTAATTACATTAAACATAATACTTAGGTATATATTTCGATGTATTCATCGCTTGAGACAATTTTATAGGGTGTGTCGTTCTTAGCATATTGCGTTCAAGATTAAACTATCGCAGCACAAGCTGCAAAATAACAATTTGTTTTTCCTGAGCGAAGCGCTGCTGTAGAACTTATCCAATATGCCGCTCGGCACAGTCGATGGCCGAAAGCTTGTTTTAGTATTAAGTTCCACTTCATTCGTGTGGTCACTGTCGCGTTCGCCGTTGCCGTTGTCGTTGTCGTTTTCGCTGTCGTTTTCGCTGTTATTGTTCGACGTTCGCCAACACGGTACTGCAGTGTTGTGTTATCGACAAACAATAGTTGTTAGCAATGATTTTTTATTTGAATGCTTTAAATTCATTGTCATTGTTGTTGTTCTTGCTGGGCCGTGCGTGATTCTTATGCAGCATCAATAATCAAATGAGAAAATAAAAGTTTTGTCATACTAAACCATACAGAGAATGTGTATGTGAATGTGTGTGTGTGTTTGTGTAAATTTTAATTCATTAATTGTGAAAAACCTGTGTGCAAGACTGTGGCTTAATTTATACATATGCAAAAATCCTGATACATACGGATATACGAATAATGTAGTTAAGCAATTTAAGTACACTCATGCAAGTGTATTTGTTTTGGCTTGATTGCCATTTGAAGCTTCAGCAGAAGCTTTGCGCTGCTCAGATCCAACTAAGCCAAACCAATTGCGAATGATAAGTTAATTTAATTATAAGGTACTTACATATGCACATGACTACTTACACACATGCAGATGCCTACAGATGGATGGGATGTACACACATATATACATATGTATGTAATGACATACATACTATTGTATACATTTCAAATATGGTGTGCTGCACTAAGCAGTAAAACAAAAAGAACCGATAAAAATATAATAAAAAAAAATCAACACATTCCAACACAAAAACAGTGGACAGTGGACTACGACAAATGTATGCGTGCGTAACTGTGTATGTGTGTGTTTGCGTAAGTTTGTATGCGTGAGTACGGATAAACGAGCAAGTAGAGCTTTAATGCAAACGAGCTAACCAGAAGAATAGCAACAATAACAAGAGTGAACACCAATAAATGAGCGAAACAAGACGAGAAAAGAAAACAAAAACACGACGAGCTTTTTTAAACTTGCTTTCGTACATACCTACATATGTATGTGGGGCTTCATCGTCTCTGCTTCTATTTCTGTTTCCGTCGTCGTTGTCTCATTTATCTCTATATTCATATTCACGTTTACGTACGGGCGTGCGCGAGCGCGACTATCGTGTTCCAACTTTGTAACTGTGGAATGCATTTACATACGTGTGGACCGTACTATCGTAATGCTCTTAAACTCAAAAGTCTTCCACACTCATAAATAAATAAATACATACATACATACAT
Source organism: Drosophila rellima (assembly GCA_035043635.1). Classification (NCBI taxonomy): domain Eukaryota; kingdom Metazoa; phylum Arthropoda; class Insecta; order Diptera; family Drosophilidae; genus Drosophila; species Drosophila rellima. Next base: position 3,671,771 of record JAWNMV010000236.1, on the reverse strand, counting down.
ATGTACATATGTATTAAAGGTTTAAAAATATACACACATGTGTGTAGATACATACGTATGTATGTATATTAACAGTGCGATACTCGGTATATGATGATAAGACAACGAACGCTGTGTAGTTATTTGATATACTCCGGCTCGCATGGTCATGTAAGCAATAATAATATTGCAAATATTAAAGATGAGCTATTCCGAAAATAAAGCAAGGCATGTGAACGGCATCGACAAAGACACGCAAATATAATGTGTACATACAAATATAAATCTGATAGCTAAAGATGTGACGGTACGGCAGCTGGAATAAATAATAATAATAATAATAATCATTTGTTGTGCTGTTAATGCTCTAATAGAATTAAACAAGTTCAGCTGTACTAAAGAGCAACAAAGCATCGGACTCAACTGTGATATTGTGATTGTGTTGAATGACTTACAAATACATACATACAAAGAATTGTATACATTTCAGTATCTGTGTGTTTATATAAATTGATATTCAGGATATGTACATATGAGTCAGAGACTCTCTATACGCCAAAGTTTGAATGATTATAAATTTATCGAAATTGTAAAAGATAGCAATTAAGTAACGACATGGGTCAGACAACGAGTCATCGACAAACCCATTCGACGAACAGTCACAACCACAACAATAACAACAAAGATGAGCAACCTGCAAGTGCTGCCACAAATTTTGCAAATCGTCGTACATCAGCGCGCAAGTCGACATCATCATCGAAACATTACTCAACACTGGTGCAGCAGCAACAGCAACAGCAGCCATTACGCAAAGATGAGCTTTCCATATTGCGCGATTCTTTGCTACGCAACGGCAGTATTATGCGCAAAAATATGAATGATCCACAGCGCCGTCCGGTTACAATAAGCGAGCTGAAGAGCGGCCAAGCACAGGCTGAAATTCGAGATGGCACTGCTGAAGTGAGCAGCACTGGCAATCTGATGAACCTCACCTTGCCTATCGATTGCAGTGCCAAAGTTATCGAGGATGTGGCTTCGGCATCGATGGCGCCCAACGAAAATCGAAATGAATTTTACATTGTTGGCGATGGGTATCACAAAACCGATTATTGCCATTATCGCAGTCCCAATGGAAATTTCCACAAGTTGCCATCCGATTCGTTTCACAAAATGTCCGAAGGTTGTTTCGTACGTATGCCTGACGGTGTTTTCCGGCGCCTTGAGTTGCCCGCCAAAGCGCAGCAAATATCACGTCGTGCCTCCAAACTTGACGACTTTTCCGGTACTGAGAGCACGGAAAACAGCTCTGGTGCCAACAATGTGAAAAAACAATTGTTGAAGTTTCTGAAAAGATCAAAAAGTCATACACCTGCTACAATTGCCAAGTTGCAAAAGGACAAGGAAGAGGCACGATTTGAACGCAAGCAGCGACTATCGAATGCCATGCGACAGAGAGCCTTGGAATTGAAGGCATCATCATCAGCAGCTGGCGGCAAGTCAAACAATCAAACAATTGTCGTTACCATGATTGAGAACGGAGGTCTGCCCATCGTGGCCACCAGCAAAGCTGAGCGACCCAAATGCAAGGACAGCGCTTCTGTTGCGGCTGAAAAGGCGCGTACCTCAAGGGTATGTACTCAAAACAAGGGGAGCGGGGCGGGTTGATTTAAAAAGTAGGGTTATCGAGAATACATTCATAAAACGCTAGACATTTTTGGGACAAAATATATATTTGGGTAATATTTTTATTCTACAATATTATCAATATCGATATAATTGTGTGATATTATCGTCTGCTATATTTCACCGTTTTCCTAACGACCCAAAATCAAATATTATACATCCAATTCGTGTGACCCTGGAAATATCTGTTTCTCAGCTATTTTAGTTTCTGTTGAGCTTCGATCGACAATCAATCCTACGATTAACTCGATAGTAAGGGATTCCTTAATCTATTATGTGCTTTTTACAATCGTTGAAAATTGAATCTCCAAAACATGTTTATTATATGGATTCATTCATCAAACTTTTTGTTTCTTAAATATTCTTAAAATTAAACACTTGTAAAATAAAAATGTGTTTGTTTTTTATTGGATATATCATTACAAATTGTTTTAAATTGGTTGTTTGGTTCAATGTTTTTCGTATTTATGTTTTCAATTCTTTGTGTCGTTGTTGTTGTATTTTATATTAATTTTTAAATTTGTGATCGTCCCACAACATGATGTTTTTTCTACATCTCACTCTCACACACACGCAAACAGAAATCGCAAAATTATTTGAATACAGTCATCGGTTATGGGCATTATTTTCGAAAATGTACTTAACCTATTGATTTTGAGTAACTGTGCTATTCTTTTGATTATTATTTCTGTTTTATTTCAGATATTCTGTGTTTATGCAAATTCATATCTAACACAAATGCGATCGATATTGATATCCATCAATTTACGTTTTATTTCTACTAGGAACCATGCATCTAAGAGATACATCCTCCTATATTCATATAAATGTTGATAGAAAATCAGTGATTACTTTTTTTTTCTAGATGTTGCTTAAAAGTATAGAAGTAACAACTGAATGCATAACGGATGTAATCCGGCATTGCCCGTGAAATAAATATATATGTATATATGTGTATATATTCACACACACACGCAAGGGGATCTCTGTTTTTTCCACAATGGAAAATACGATTAAATTCATTAAAAGCTTCTGTGTTTATTGTTAGATCGTTATGAAAATTGCACAATGCAAAGATGATGAGGCAAAATGTATTTCCATCTAGTAATTGAGGCTTTATTTTTATAAATTCAACTGTAATTCGACTGTAATTCAACTTTTCCTACACGGACACTATACTACAAGTACTAGTAAACTTTTGATAACTTTTCTCGTTATTTATGTACATTTATTGTACTACTACGTGTATATACTATTTCTGTGTACCTTTCAGAAGCACATTAAAGTGTCTTGGTCGACTTAGCGGACATAATATCCATATTGATGGTGGTGACAAATCACTGGGAAAATTGAAAATATTTTTGATAGTAGATTTTATTTAGTTGAATTAGAATTTAGAATTTTCTCTTGCTCTCGACAATTGAGTTTGGTTGAAGAATTTTAAATTAAAGCAATTAATGGCCATAAAAAAGTGACGCTTTAATTTATGATCTCTTCTGATAATACTAGATTTCATGTAATTATACAGTGCGTAACAAAAGTAATTCACGCTCTTCAGACACACATACATATGTATGTGTGTGCATGTACATTTATTATTTTTACTATTCATAAATTAAATGATTAGTATTCAATGAGTAGTTTCATCTTCAGTTGAATCAAATGCTGCATACAATTCTATTAAAGCCCCAAATTTCGCACACACAAATTTGTCTAGCCCTGTTTCTGTGTGCCAGGTAAAGTTAACAATTCTTTCTCAGCGTTACGCTCAGGTGATATCAGTTTGGTCATACACATGCATACTACACACATATATAGAGGTATCTAAATGCACATGTGTGCAACCTCACACATACACACAAATCTCCATACATAAATGAGAAATCAGCGCTCCAAACGGGCTCTTTGTCAAGAATAGACAGACACTGTTGAAGTGAATGTTGGGGTCTCTGCGTGAGTGTGTGTGTGTGTATGTGTATGGGAGTGCGAGTGGCTGTGTGTACTCTTTGTTGGATGGTTGTGTGTGTGAGAGACCGCGGACTAAACTAATACAGCGAGAGCACCCCACTAAAAAGCGATATTTTCGTGCATATGTATTGTGTTTGTGTATTGAGGCCGACTTTTCTGTCTCTGCCTGCCTCTTCTTCTGCTCGGTCTTGTACTAGTTGATGTGTGAGTGTGTGTGTGTTTGTTTGTGTATTGTTGCTGGTACCGATACTGGGAGTACTCGTACTCCAGTTGCTGCTGTTACTGTGGCTAAAGTGGCTGTTAGCTGTTAGCTGCTGAGCTGTCGCTGTAGCTGTTGTAGCTGTAGCTGTCACTGCCTGTTGACTGTAGTTGATTGTTGGCTGACGGCGCTTCGTTTACGTCAGAGTTACAGACTGCGATTATTTAAGGAAGCTCTAGGCAAAAGTGTAGACTTATATCTATGTACATACTACCTACATGTCTATGTACATGAAATAAATACATATAACCAATTACAAGTGATAATGCCTTGCCGCTAACCGCGTGTGATTGATAAGATAGCCGTTATATGTATAATCAAAATCGCGACTTTCAATACAAATGAAAGAATTGAAGAAATGAAAGGAACAAATGTTTGCTTGCTTTTTTTATAAGTGAAAATGACGAGTTAATTGTCTAAAAGTGGTTCATTTACTACTTATGTTCTTATGTATTTATGAGTGTTGCGAGTGTGTGTGTGTGTGTGTGTGTGCGAGTTGGATGCAGAGATGTGTCAGTGTTGATGTTTATTCGTGCGAGTTAAAGCTTTTGACGCTCTCTCGAAACTGATGCCAGCAGTAAACTTACGCAGTAGTTACCAGCTAAAAGTAGATTTCAACAACTATTTCGACTACTAAACTATTACGAGTCAACTGCTTAAATCAAATATTAAGGCAAAAAATACATCTAATGAATCATAAAACAAAGAGAGTTTGAGCGCAACGAAACGTGACGCAGACCCAGAACACAGAGTGAGACAGGGAGCATCTCAGCTGAACTTGTGCAACCAACAACCGCCATCGTCGGCTGTGTTGAGTGTGAGCGTGAGCGTAAGCCGACGTACATATGTATATTGTTGCTAGCAAATACTAAATACATACTTACATAAATATAAATGAACTTACACAAATACAAATACACATGTGTGTATTTACATCGATAGCAGTTACTACTGCACAGGTGTTTGTGAGCGCAAACAAGTGTGTATAGGTGTACGTCCGCTCTCGCTCTCAGTGCTTTGCTTTGCTCGCTCTCTCAATGGCTCTTAATTTTATTTTCTTTTTCTCCGCCTCCATCGCGCTGCGTAGAAGTGTTTTCCAGTGTGTTTCTTTCAGTGTCACCAAAGTCAGATTAGCTCTTGTCTATGAGTTGGCTTTCGTCGTAAATATTACGTTCGCTTTCGCACTCACCATACTTAGTTGTTGTACATTTGTATAGGCACAGCATACATATAAACAGTTATGTATGTATGCATGAGTGTGTACGTGTCGGTGTGTGTGTATGTATGTGTATTAAATTCGTTTTCGAGGTTTTAATGCGCAGCAACAGCGACTTGTTGAATTAAATATAAGTATGTATGCTCAATGGCAAACTAGCAACAGCAATAACAACAACAACAACAACAAAAACATTCCATTCAATCTGCTGCGGCGAAAGCAAGAAAAGTTTACGCTACAAAACTGAAACATATATAAGCACACATGCACACAAGTCAAATGTGTGTGTGTTGCAATTGTGGTTGAATATCGAGTTCAGAAAGCATTAAAGTGAAAATCAAAGAGCAACACCGTTACAAATCACAGCTGTGTGTTGAGCTACATAAACGAGGGCCGGCCTATAAGTGCAGGAATATTTCATTTATTTGATATTGATAGCCATACAATTAGATGCAAGTCATCTAGCGACCCTCGTGTATGTGTATGCTTGTATGTGTGTGCATTTAAAATAATACTCTATACGAAACTTACAGTACATGCATTAGCACGCACACACACACAAGTAAATAAATAAAGTGTATAAATTGTGATTTAATCCAAATAAAACAAAAACAAAAAAACAAAAGTGGAAAACATTTGACAAAATGGAGACATCGCCGACGCCGCCGACGACGACGCCAACGACGCCAGACTTGAATCGAGGAGATGCATCGAGGAAAAGCGTTCGTCTCTATGCAGCCCGCAAAGGATTGGCGCCAGCACCACCCAAACTTAGCGTGGCCAATAGCAACCACAGCGGGGGCAGCAGCAGCAGCAGCAGTAGCAACAACAATACGAGCATTAATAATAAGAATATCAATATCGATAACAATATCGATAACGATAACGATAGCACAAGCGCACATCTTGCCAGTAGTTCAGCGAAAACCAAAACAAAGGCTATCGATCTCAGCGATGCACAACATGCGGACTATGATGAGCTCGTGGAACTGCGACGACCTGGAGATGTTGTTGCTGTGCCGCCGCCAAGGACTGCAGTTTCCGCAATTCCGGCCTTGCATTTACAGAATCACACTCAACGAAACCTAAGGCAAAAGCCGCCGGCTCCACGTGTCCAGATGTCCGCCGAGGATGATGTGGGCGTGGCCTTTGCCCTCGGCTCCATTGAGAAGCACATTCTCAATGTGGAGGAGAGTTTCAAGCAACAGCAGCTGACGGAAAATCAGCAACAGCAGTCGCAGTCCTCCATGGATGTGATGAAAATCGAAGGGATGCGAAAACAGAGCAAACGCTATGGCGAAACGGAGAATCTATTGCGTCCCGGCATCAGTGACATGTCCTCCGAGAATGATTTCCAGTATCTGGGCGGACGGCGCTCCCAATTGGATGACAGCAATGAGCAAATGTTGAACGAGTTTCAACGCGGCAGCGATGGTCGCAATTCCATTGGTGCCTACTCCAAGAACTCGGCGACGGCCACAGCCGCCTCAGGTGCACTAAAAGCCAAATTGGCACGCACTGCATCCGATACGAAGAACACGGACACGGTGCTCGCAATGCGTGCCACACTGAAACAGAAGCAGACGGCACATCACGATGTCAAGCCACCATCTGGTGTATGGCGTCCATCGTCGTCAACTGCAGCAGCAGCAGCTGCAGCTGCAGCAGCTCCAACGCCGGCAGCGAGAAGCACAACGGGCCGAGGGAATAGCAGCTCCAATGTTGTGGACGGTAGCTCAGCATCCAAACTGACGGCCACCACGATTTCGGCCACCAAGCGGCGGGAGGAGAATCTGCGTCAATTTGAAGCGCTTCTGGCTCAAAAGTCATCGCATCGTCATACAGCTGGTGGTGGTGCCAGTGGTGCTAGTGGTGCTGCTGCTACGGCTGCCTCAAAGCGACGCTCGGAGCGACCCATTGTGGCGCCCATACCGCCGTACAGCAACTCGACACGCCCCGAGACTGGCCGTTCCACGGCCGTCGAGCACAAGTCCGGAGGGGCTGCCCCTGGGGCTGCGGGACATCATCGGGGTGGTGGTGGCGCTGCTGCTCCTGCTCCCAACGTGGTTGTCACACGTACCAATGTATACGGCAACAGTGTGGCACAGGTAAACCAATCTTTGCACACACTCTGACTGTCAAAATCCATTACTGATCATTTGATTTGCGTTAAGCCCATTGAATTCAATTGCTTAGGGTGGGATAAATAGGTCTTGACTTTACTTAAAAGAGAACTCGATTTGTTAATTGTAAATGATTAATTGGTTGCTTTCACTCTTGCAGGGATCTCCGAATCTGCAGATGCGAAGCAGTGCTCCGATGCGATGGCGCGCCACTGAGGAGCATATTGGAAAGTATAAACTCATCAAGACCATTGGCAAGGGCAACTTTGCCAAAGTGAAGCTGGCCAAGCATTTGCCCACTGGCAAGGAGGTGGCCATTAAGATAATTGACAAGACGCAACTTAATCCTGGGTCACTACAAAAACTCTTCAGAGAGGTGAGTTTGTTAAGTTTAACTTAAGCCAGTTATGTATAATCAAAATTCTTCACTTATCAGGTTAGAATAATGAAAATGCTTGATCACCCCAACATTGTGAAACTGTTTCAAGTTATCGAAACGGAAAAGACGTTGTATCTCATCATGGAATACGCATCGGGTGGCGAAGTCTTTGACTATTTGGTTCTACACGGTCGCATGAAGGAGAAGGAGGCGCGTGTCAAATTTCGTCAAATTGTATCGGCTGTGCAATACTGTCATCAGAAGAGAATAATACACAGGTTAAAACACAAGTTTAACCGTACTTCTAACTCGCCATACTTAACAATTGTATTTCCAACAGGGACTTAAAAGCTGAAAACTTATTACTGGACAGCGAATTGAATATTAAAATAGCTGATTTTGGTTTTTCGAACGAGTTTACACCTGGCTCCAAGCTGGACACGTTCTGTGGCAGTCCACCGTATGCGGCGCCCGAGCTCTTCCAGGGTAAAAAGTACGATGGCCCCGAGGTGGACGTCTGGTCATTGGGTGTCATTTTGTATACGTTGGTCAGCGGATCCCTGCCTTTCGATGGCTCCACCTTGCGAGAGCTGCGTGAACGTGTACTCAGAGGCAAATATAGGTAATACTTAATGTAATCTGTGATTTATCTTATCTCAATACTTGTATACTGATATTTATTTATATTATCATGTTGATCCGCACAGAATTCCCTTCTATATGTCAACTGATTGCGAAAATTTGCTGCGCAAGTTTCTAGTACTGAATCCCGCTAGACGTGCTAGTCTTGAAACAATCATGGGCGATAAGTGGATGAATATGGGGTTTGAAGAGGACGAACTCAGACCGTATATTGAGCCAAAACAAGATTTAGCCGATCCCAAGAGGATAGGTAAGACGGGTACTGTATACGAAATTCATTACTAATATTATTAACGAATTGTGTGTCGAGTTTTATTGCTTGCTTGCTAATTATTTTCCAACTACTTATTTATTGTATACAGCGTCGTCATCGTATTTCTGTATTTATTTTGAAATCTGTGTGTATTTGCTTAAATATGATATTTTCCAATTCGTAAAGATTACATGATAGATTATGTTTTGATTTTATATAATTTTTGTTTTAGATATTTTACGTATAAAAATGTAAAAATAACTTTAGATTTCCACATTTATATTGAATATGATTGTTCAAATTACTGATAATTTAGTTCGGGTTTCAGTTTTTTTAAACTCATACTCTTATACTTTGACTTTTTGATTTGTCCTGGTTGTCTACCTAAAAATACGTTTAATTATTTGAAAATTCTCATTAAAAGCAGTGTTCGGTGCTAAAGAGTCCGCATCGATTCGACGCAGTGCATTTGACATGATGCTAATGTTGATCTTTTTAATCGGCGAATGGAAAGTGCAACCACATCAAAATGTATGCCCATCTTTTTCCCCTTGTGGAGAAACGTATTTTTGCAATGGCAACCAACATTTAATTTCTCTTTATCTATTTTTTCTTTCACAACTACTTGAAATCTCGAACAGATCTACAGGAAAGAGACTTAACGGGCATCAAATGATATTTATACTTATAGTTTATTCAATAATTATTTGAATCTAAAAACTGCACATATCTTTTCTCAATACGATGACAATTATTATGTTGTATATTTCTTATGAATAAATCTTTAATAACATATTCGCATGTCATTGTTGTAAACTCTTGATAAACTCGCCAAAAAATACACACTTAAGGAATTCTCAAAACAAAACAAAAAAAACAAGAAAACTTCAAATTCGCTCACACAATTCAGCTGGCCAATATTGAAAAGATTGAACAACTATTAAAGCCAAATATATATTATGTAATTGTAATGAATTTGCATGTAATGTATACTACTACTATTATTAATCAAATTAATCAAACAAATGTTGTATTCTGCATTGTAAACAAAAAAAATACATTCTATTAACCAATTTTGTGATTCTTCTTTTTGCCAAATATACAGAAGCTTTAGTCGCAATGGGCTATAACCGACAGGAAATCGCCGAGTCGCTGGCCCAGGTGCGTTATGATGATGTCTTTGCCACGTATTTGTTGCTGGGCCGTAAGAGCACTGATGTACGTGAGTCGAGTGCAATGATTATGGCATTTTTTTATTGACATTCTCGTTGTCTTTTCTCTCACCTCCATTTGATTATTTAGCCTGAGAGCGATGGATCGCGATCTGGATCATCGCTATCACTGCGCAATATACCGGGCAACGAGGCTGGAGGCAATGCTGGCAATGCGGTTGTGCAGAGTCCTACGCATCGGGGCGTACACAGAAGTATATCGGCGTCCAGCACGAAGCCAAGTCGTCGAGCGTCGTCCGGTGCGGAAACGTTACGTAAGTCCCATTAAGGGGACTGCCAGTTTTCAAGAGCGGTTAATTCAACAACAAAGTTGTTCCTTTTTTTATTTCTTACAGGTGTTGGACCCACAAATGCAACTACAGCTGTCACGGCTGCTGCGGGGGGAGGGGTTGGATCCGTGGTCAACCCGAGCAATAATTATAGTACTGTAGGAACAGCTGCGGATCGTGCATCAGTGTAAGTATCAAAGGAATCAACATAAAGTACAGTCGAACCTCCCTAACTGTGATTCGAGTTAGTTATCCAAAGAAATAGTTCGAATTATGGAGACTTCGACTTTATTGACCTCCTGTATATATATTCTTGATCTGAAAACGATCTCATAAATACAACAATAGTTATGACTGTTTTAAGTTGAGATTATAAATATGATCGCCTAAATGTATGCAGTAATTTTTATACCATCAGTGTTTACAATTTATAGCTAACAATTAGACCCTGAATTTCAAAACCACACAACACACAATTTTTAGGATAGAACAATTTTGAGCAGAGTGAAAGTTTTCTAAATCCCATCGAGATTGGCTATTTAAAAATATAGTTATGGCTGTTTTAAGTTGTGATTAGCAACTCAAACGTTAGATTTAGAGCAACAATTATTTAAGGATTACATTGAAAGTCAACTGAGTAATATACAATACAAAAATGATTTCAGCTTAACAAAAGTTGACAAATTAAATATTTAAATAATAAATATATAATATAAATATAATTTCAACCTTTCTTATTGTTTTTGTTGACAGTGGCAGCAATTTCAAGCGTCAAAATACCATCGACTCAGCCACAATTAAGGAGAACACGGCGAGACTTGCCGCACAGAATCAGAGGCCAGCGTCGGCCACCCAAAAGATGCTCACCACAACAGACACATGTAAGAAACTGAGCTCACAACTAATGTTTTTATTAAATGTCATGTTTTCTGTCTGACTTGCAGCGCTGAATAGTCCAGCCAAGCCGCGCACAACCACCAAGTATGATCCCACAAATGGAAACCGGACAGTGAGCGGCACCAGCGGAATAATACCACGTCGTTCGACCACACTGTATGAAAAGACTTCATCGACGGAGAAAACCAATGTTATTCCTGCAGAGACAAAGTACGTGTCATTGGCCAGCAATGATGAAGAATCGTTATATTATTTTCATTTGATTATTTCATTTAGTTGTGCGTTCATTTAATTCTACTTTTGTCAGTCAGTCAGTCAGTCAGTTAGTCAGTCAATTTCTTCTCAGTTTGCACATATTATTGCCAATATTTTGTATATGGTTAGCAGCTCGTTAGCATTGCTCAGATCCCGCCTAGAGTTTAGTTACTTTCTTCATACATCTGTACATATACATATATGTAGTAAATCAGTTTAGTATAACATATATATTTCAGCGCACAGTTGAGTTCTAAATATTATTTCTTAGTTGCAAGAGCGAAATTTATTAATACAATATTGTTTCTCATATTTTTGATAAACTTACTTTTGGATGTGGGTTATGTTGTGCTCATTCAAATACCAATTACCAAAAAAAAAAAAAAAAAAAAAAAACTACAACCATATTTACCACAAAACTCTACCCACTTTTTGGCCAAACATAACATGTACATACGTAATCAGCAGTGGATCTGCAGCTAACGCTGGAAAGGGCCACACTAAAAGCGCGTCTGTCTCAAGCCCTAGACCATCCACAGACGGATGCGTATCAGTATCAATTGACCCCCTTGGAACGAGGTATACACATTGCAAAACACACATTACCAATCCAAACAAAATAATCAACATAACGTTAACTACTACTATATAACATACAACAATTATGTTTTTCTCATTTTTTTAATACCCCCATTAACAAGTTCTCTTATAATTTCCCTTTTTGATGATTGGCAGCCCATTTGAATCAATGAAAACAATTATTAAAAGACAATTGTACAATAGACAAAATACATAATCACAGATTTCCATTTCATTAGATTATTAGATTATTGTACAATAAGTGCAATAATTCAAGCGTCTCTTTTAAATAAACTTGTATAGTTCTAAACTAAGAAACTCCAGCTGAAAATTTAAATGATGACATCTGTAGACAGTTTAAATCTAAATTTAAAGTGCGCTTAAAAAAAACTAAATAAATGCATCTTATGTTTTAGATATCATAGAATGAAAAAAGAAACTTACAGATTGGCTGAGATTGTAATTAATGGAACAAGAGTTTTTTTTTTTATAAAATTTAAGGCAAAAGAAAATTATAGATAAATTCATTTCCCATAAATAGTTTCGTCCTCTTCAATTGCCATTTTATCATTCAATCAATTAGGAATGTAAGATCCTTTTCCTTTTACACCTTCCATTTGAAGCTAGTGTGCCAATCTTTAGTTAGCTCATCTATTCTTAGTTAGTTCATTCGATTATTGTGTAGTTGCAATCGTGTAACTTTAATGTGTTTTATGTTCTAAATGTGTTTCTCTCAATTTTGATTGATATTGATTTGAAATGCTCTAACAATTTGATCAATTGAATAATGTAAATCTCTTATCTTTTCATGTTTTATACAATTTTTGATAATTAATGTCTAATTTTGATAACTACTACTATCTACACTACCACATACATCCATACTGTGTTTGTGGCTCTACAAATAACACCACCAACAATCTGCAACAATATCCATCCTTCTTCGGTGTTCGTTCAATTAAATACTCTACTATTGCTTTTCGAATCGAAATCCTGTAAAACAAAACAAAAAAACAATATATTTATATCTATTTTCGATTCGAACCCGAAACGAACAAACAAACTTTTGGTGAGTGAAAACTGCATTTATATATTAAGAGATCTTTTTTTCGAGGGCGTGGCAATATACACAAAAATACTTACATACATACGCTGAATATAATTTTAGTTTAAGTGTGCTCCTAATATTATAAATAAATCCAAGAGATTTCTATTTATTTTTGGGTATAGCTGCCGCGGCCCTTAGCTTAAATTTCAGATCAGATTTAGTATAATTAGAATATGTATTTCTCTAAAAAACAAAAAGCAATTGCTCAACATTTACTGGCATGTGCGGTATCAAAAGTTATTAATAATATTAAACCGATTTTGTTTCCGTATGTTTTCATTTCTTTTGAATTGGGCTTGTTTTGTTTGTTACGCTGAAACAAATTTAATTTGTATACAAATATGCCGAAAGTCCATCCACAAGATTCAATCACTTGAATGCTTCATTCTGCATGACAGCGGCAAATTCATTTCAAACGTTTCTCTTTATTTATCTATCTAATTTGAATATAAATCCAAAAAGGTAGACCCAATTATTTTCCATGTTTTAATGCTCTGTTGTTGTCAGCCATCCCTAATATAAATGTACTTGTTGTTAGATAAATAATACTTATTTATGATATATATAATCTATAAGTATTTTTGATGTTGTGACTCGTCAATAATTTCCGGCAAACATATGTACGTTCCGTCTATATTTATCTTCTACCTATACTAAATCTTTTAACAGTAAGTTGTCATGTCAAACTCTGAGAAGAAAGACTCATTTAAAAGCTCACAAAGAAGATGTTGATCATAACTAAAGTCTTCACTATAGATCAAGTTTCTTTAATGATGAGGATAATATATATTGTATATCTATACTTGTTCTATTATAATAACTTCAACCTTACTTCAAGCATTGCCATTCCATACCATATTTGCTTCTAATGATAATGATAATGATAACTTTATTGTAGGCCCATCAATTTTGTATAAGACATCTTTAGTATATTTATGTTTAAGAAACTATCTAGATTTAAGTGCTTGTTTTATTCAGCGATTTACATGATTTTTTTTCCAAATCTTTTTCTTTTCATTTTGTTTATGTCTACAACATGATTACAAAATCAAATCCAAATCAAATTGAATCAAATCAAAATCAAAATAAACAACCATAATCGTTTGATTACCACCGCCACCATCACATTAACCAATCAATCAATCGATCAATCAATCAATCAATCAATTGAACAATCTGCTTGATTCGCGCTGTCTTCGTGCCCCTTACGCACTGTAAACATTGTCGTCAATTCAATCAATCAACAAACAACAAATAAACAACAACAACGACGCAACATTCGGATTGGATCAAAAAAATAATCGTTATCGATAACAATTCGGGATCTCTTACAAAACACAAACACACACACAACACGCACACACACACACCTATCAAACGATTACATAAATCTAAAAAAACTAAAAAAAAAACTTTTTACTGATAAAAAACAAATCATTCGTTTTCTGAAATGCAATTCATTACTTGGACTTGAATGTACTCCAAACGAAACGAACTGACAAATGATTCGATATCGATATCCATTCATACAAATGTGTATTGTAACTGTACATATATACGTATATATAGTCTGTTCGATCGACTTAGAATGGCATCGGCTGTTAAATCAAGCAGACACTTTCCAAGGAATGTTCCATCACGTTCAACCTTTCACTCTGGTGAGTTTTCTGTTTACTTATTTTTATTAGTTTTAATCAAATAACTTAATTTTACTCACGCAATTTAACAACAACAACAAATCGAAAATCGAAAACCAAAAACAAAAACAAAATCAAAACTAAAAACAAAAAGCAAAACTGAAAATCAAATACCATCGATTTTCAATTATAATTATAATGTTAATCGAGATTCTTGTTGAGTTCCTTTTCTCTCCTTCCATCCTAACTTGATTATTTTCTTTATTCTTTATCTATCATCATTGTTTTCCAGTTCATCTTATAAGGATATTCTAGTTGCACGTTTCAAACAAAAAGTAAACCAACCAATTGCAATTTTTTGTAAATTCTTCCTTTGTCTTTTGTTGTTCTTGTTCTTGGTCGATGTTTCATGCAACCACCCGACACCCCCCACCCCCCTTCACATTGCTTCTCATTTTAGCGGTTCTCATATTTTCAATGTTTTTGAATGTTTTCAAATCATGCACGATTGTTGTCTGAGTGAAATTAGTGCCCAATTCAATAAAAAAAAAATAAAATAAATAAACGGAGTGGCTTTTTCTAAAAAAATATTCTTTTTTTTACAATATTTGCATGTCAATTGGTGAACTTTTAATTTATCCTTCAGATAATAACTAGAAATGAGTATTATCAGTAAAATTTTAGCATATTTAATAAATCGAATTGAAAACTTTGTTTATATTGATTTTTTGTAAGGTCTTTTTAGAATATAATATGCACTCAACATACAGTGATGGACAAAATAATAGAATCGAGCCGTTTTGATATTCATAATAAATTTTTTTAAATATGTGTATAAAAAACAAAAAAAAGTAATCGTCTCTATTATTTTTTCCATCACAGCATATTAAATAAATAATATAAGTTTATTATACTAATAAAGCAACATTATGTCTTAAATATAGACCTAAAATATGTACAATTCCCCCGTCTTTACTCATTTTTTTCCCGTTTCAAATTGCTAAGAAATAGTTGAAAGAAAAAAAATAGAAATGGGGTTCAAAGTTTTTATTCAAAAACATTTTCAAAGGTTGCGTGTGGACAATAATTACTGCTTTCAATAATTGAATGAAGGGGAATATTCAATCAAATTTTCTATATATTTTTTTCAAGATAAAATTAAAAATAAAATGTACGTAAATTACGTATCTTTGTTGCAAGTTGAAACAATTCTGTCTCAGGGTTGCCAGCTCGATTAAGTGATCAACTGATCATCAAGGCATTGCCAGATTATTTTGTTTTTCCCATTTGCTCTATAATATAAATATTGTACATAATTAATCCTTTTGTAGGAACTTAATAGTTACTTAATCTTCAGTATTGAAATTTCTTTAATAATAATACACAATTAGACGACACAATTATAATACTGTTAAGCATATGTGTAGATCTTTTTTATATTTATCAAATCTATGTTTAGCAAATAATTGAAATAGGATATAGTTATAGAATATTAGCGGATCTTTTATATATAGTGTAGCTTTTTACTAATATTTAAGTGTTTGGTTTTTATAGGTCAAACCAGGGCACGAAACAATACAGCGCTGGAATACTCTGGTACAAGTGGCACCTCCGGTGATTCACCTCATCCCGGTCGCATGAGCTTTTTTTCGAAACTTTCCTCACGTTTTAGCAAACGGTAAGTTCTCTGGAATGGTATACGATTTATGTAATCGATCAATATCTGTTTTCATTTCTTCTGTTTTTAATTTTTACAAGAAAAGCAAATGCAGTTTTTTTTTAAATTCTGTTATTGATTTTGACTATTTTATTTATTTGTTTTTTTTTTAAAAATCACTTTTTGTATAATTCTTTTTGATTTCATTTTTAATGTCATTTTTGTTTCATGTTACATTCTTGCATACTTACACATACACATATGTACATGTATGTATGTGTTTATGTTTTGTACCAAATCCGTTTTAATGAATGAATGTTAGGGGCTTCGAGCATAATTATGATAGGAATCCTAATACGGCTTTCCACGATCAAGGTGACCAAAACGCAAGTAACAAGCAAAAATCCGAGCGGAAGATGCGATTTATTATTTCCCCAAAAAGTTGCCTATATTGTTTATTGTTTTTTATTGCAATATACTGTTATCCGATCGCGGGAAATGTACAAAACGCCGCACAAATCGAACACAGACACGCCCACTGCGTCTTTGCTATGTTGTTGTTGTTAGTTTTTATGACGGTCATGAATTTAGAGTGTTCGGAATCTCGCCAGGTCCTTTGCGTCCTCGCCGTTTAGCGAGGATTAACGGAAAGAGCAGCCGCTGCTCCCAGAGCCACTGCGTGCCCACCGTCGTTTTAGAGAGAATCGTTAAATTAAATCGGAGCTAACTTCTTATAAAATATCTATTACCTATGAAATAAATAGGGCAACACTATTTGTTGTGCTGATTTTCATTGTGCATATTTTGTAAAGACAAAAGGGACTTGAGAAAACGGACCGAGATAGTTTAACAATTAACTAAAAACTTATACGGACACGTAGCTAGAATTAATTACAAAACTGACCTGGCTATGTAATGCAGTCATATATCTATGTACATGTGTATATTTTTGAGGAGCACGCATTATACCATTTATTACTAAAGCACAAATTGTGATTAAGGCTGCACTCAATACTTGAAATACTTGCTTAATCCTTGGAGAGCATCTCTTAAGGAAGATCGCATCAAAGGAAACTTGTTTTTATGGAATGAAGTTCAGTTGTTTTTCAAGGAATCGCGAATCAATCTCATTGACATTTGGTTGCATGAAAAGTCTTGTTGTGAATATACATATATACTTAATACATATATTACATATTTTTGTTTGCTAATTTGTTGACTAATTTATATGGAATTTGTTAATTGTTATTATGTTACTTTGTTATTTTTGTTTATTTCATTTCATTTAAACTAACAGTATTTTAAGAGGAAAAAAAGTATGTAAATATCATAAACGCACATAAAATATGCAGGATAATTGGTAAAGATGATTGAATGACATTCGTATATATGTATTTACATCAATACATCAAACAACAACATGTATAAATACTTATCTTACAAATACGTGTATTTATTATTATGAAAGACGAAAGAGTTCCTTAGATTTTTACTGTCAGACTGTTTGATTAATCAAATCAAATCAAATCAATCAATCAATCAAGTTAACTAATTCAATGATTCGGATACAAAACAAATACAAAACTACGCATACATACATAATACATATGTGAGTATATATGTACATATGTGTATGTAACTATGTAAATACGTGAAATACGTACTATAGATTTGTGGAATTATGTGCATCTGATTGGCAATTGTTATATATTGTCAGGATCTCTCAATTCCTAGACACGCTCTCTCTCTCTCTCTGTCTCTATCTTTGTCTCTCTCTCTCTATCTCTCTCTCTCTCTCTCTGTCTCTCTGTCTCTCTCGCTCGCTCGCTCTCTCCGTCACTCCTTTCTTTTGCTACTACTTCTATATATATAAGCAGGATATTATGCCCATACATATATACTACTTATCTATATAGTATTACCATCAATATGTATATGTACTTCTTATGTGTATACATGATCGATCATTCCACTGTTAGGAAGCCTTTCTTGTTCTTGTCTCTTATTCTTCATTTAAAACGCATATGACATCTTCTCTTTTTTTTTGTTTATCAATTGTAATTATTATTATTCAAAGTATTGCTCTCTCTCTCTCTTTGACAGAATTTTAATTAAATTTGTTTAAATATTGCGTTTACTTTTCTTTTTCAACATTAAACAATTCCCAAAAAAAAAAAAAAAAAAAAAAAAAACCACTTGCGTTTTTATTCTTATCTGTCTATTCTTTCTTCTTTTTCATTTTCTCGTATTTGTTTCTTTTTTACCCATTATTAATATATTTTTTCCAGCCGTGAATAATTTGTTTAAAATTTTTTCTTTAATTTTAGGCCAAACCAGTAATTAACAAAACAAGCATTAACTACTTCTTGTTAATAGTTCTAAAAACTGAAACAAACGATTCCCCCCGTAAAGTAAACGCGCGTGACGGAGAGATATGAGATACAGTTATAAACAGACAGATATATAGCATCTGATCGGATCGAATCGAAACGAAACGAAACGAGTCGAATTGATTTTTTATCCGATTCGAAATGTCCCCCTCTCCAAAAGAGACATCGACAACGTTGAGTTCCGTTTACGTTAACAGAAATTCACAATGCGTCTATGTTTTCCTACGATTATTAACTAATTATACTTACACAATTATATAAAAATTAAATTACATATATACCATAATATATTTAAAAGATACACAACAGCAACAACAACAGAAACAGAAACCAATAAATTATCTTGTTTCCTTTGTTTGTAAATTAATTTAATAATGATGAACAACAAAACAACAACAACAACAAAAGTTTGAAAATATTAATAAACAACTATAAAGAGATCTATGCTATCACTGTCACTTTCAATTTTTCTGATCTTTCTTATCATTTTGTTTTTGTTTATTGCTGCTAAAAAAAAAATAAAATTAAAACTACATTAATTTAAATTAATTAGTTATTACATATGTATAAGCATATGTATATCATAAATGCGAAAAGAGAAAACACCAAACGCAGCTGCGAGTTATATATACATATATATGATAACTATGAATTTACATTTATTTACCATTATTTTGCGACATATGTATGCATATATGTATGTATGTATATGTATGTGTATGTGTATGAAAGAACGTATTTGTATTTGTATTTGTATTTGAACTATTCCCAAACAAGCAAGAATCATATATTTATTAGTATACTACAATCAGAGTTAATCATAAAGAATGCAGATAAAAGATGAAAGATAAAAGATGAACGATAAAAGATTGATTAATTAAACACTGAAGATTATGATGATTATGAAGTTAAAAGTCGAAGCGCATCAAATGATGCGTATTTAGCATATTTAAGAATAAATAAACAAAGCAAACAAAAAAAAATAATACTTAGATACAGTAAACAAATTTAACTTTAATCAAGGATTAAATGTATTAAACAATTGTGCATGTGACCATTTTATTTGTACAGATGATCGATGATCTATATACATATATCTATATCTATAAATCAAACAAAAACAAATCGTGTTATCGGGCACCTTCAGTGATCTGATTAGTTATGTATATTAAGTTTCAAAGAAATAACACATAATTAAATAAATTGATTATTTAATTAACTAGTAATAAATTATCTGGAAGATTTGTTAAACAAAGCAAATATCAACAACCCTTACAAACAAACCCATTTGCCTTTTCATTTCACATTTTCAACAATATTTAATAGACTAGTCTTGGATCATTTTAATTATTTCAAAAATAGTTGTTAAATCACAGATTTCGATGTCATAAAATTAGATAGCAAAGGGAGACTTTTAATAGGTCGAATAAGTGTGAAATAGATGGTTAATATTATGGCATGGGTCCAAAGAAGTTAGATGAGTATTATTATATACAAAATTAAAATAGTCTAGAAAAGTACAATATTTTGCATAAAAACAATTATTTAATTATTTAAAACATTTGGTTATTAATGTTTATTCAATATTTCCTTTCAATTTTTTAAATTTTTTTAAATTAATTATAAGAATGCTCGAGTGTGAATTCCTCGGCTAGAAGTCAAACTGTAGCAAGATCATTGTATAGAAAAATAGATTGTATAATATCTGAGATGGATATTTTGCTTTATAATGAACATGTTATACAGTCAGTGGGTGGGGGGTGGTAATATCGTAATAATAGTGAAGCACTTTTGAGTAGAGCATTCTCACTTGCCGGACTGGGTGTTGATGTTTTCATAATCATCATTAATATTTCTAGTACATCCGCAACGGAAGAGGCAGCCAAACCAAGAGTCCTTCGATTCACATGGTCCATGAAGACAACATCGCCCCTGATGCCCGATCAAATAATGCAAAAGATACGCGAAGTGCTCGATCAGAACAACTGCGATTATGAGCAGCGCGAACGGTAAGCATAATTCTATGCACAACTGTGCTATCGATATATTATATCGATTGTGTTTTGTCATCGTTAGATTTGTGCTTTGGTGTGTGCATGGGGATCCCAATACTGATTCGTTGGTCCAATGGGAGATTGAGGTCTGCAAGTTGCCGCGTCTATCTTTGAACGGAGTTCGCTTCAAACGCATTTCTGGTAAGCTTAATTGTTTTGACAAGTTAAAACATTAATTTGACTGTATGTATTTGTTCTTCAAATACTTTCAGGCACTAGCATTGGATTCAAGAACATTGCGTCTCGCATTGCTTTTGACCTTCGTCTGTGACTTAACAAAACAACTAACGAGGGCTTCACAGCTGTTGCCACCATGACCACCAAGACCACCATGACCAGTACCACCACCGACAGCGATATGAAAACCACCTCCACTGCCAAATATCAGATGGCCAGCGGCAGTGCAAAGCTGTCTGAACAATTGTTGCCACGTTGGTCACTAAATCGCCATCAAAGATCGCATCGCGTTAAACAGAATAGTAATAAAAAGAAGGCCAACGTGCTGAGATCGGCATTTCAAATCTATTTGCCCTTCAGATCGAGGGAGAATATACAATCGCATCAAAACTTTCGCTCAGTTGACAATGAGGAACAGGACCAGGACCAGGACGAGGATCCTTCGATAAATCAAATATTGGAGGAGGATGACGATGACGATGACGATTCGACTGATGTTTCTACAACTATTAAAGAATTCAAATATGACAAAGCAACAGATGGAGGTGGAGATGGAGGAGGAGATGGTGAAGGTGGTGCAAGCGATGTGAAATCAAGGAGCGGGCATAATCGATTTAAGAGGAACATCAAGAATACTAGAAGTCTAATTGTGCGCAAATTTACAAGCTCCAGGCGATATGGAGACACAGACAAGATGGGCGAGACAAAGGACGCCGAGGATATGAGGCAGAAGAGGGAGAAGAGGGAAGAGCAGACGGCGGCAGAATGTGTCAATGTTATATATAAGGAAAAACCAAACACCAAACAGCAAAAACAACAGCAACAGCAACAACAACAACAGAAAGAAACAAATGATAAAGAAAAAGAAAAGAATGTAGTAATGTTACGCACCACAACTCTCTAAGTACATACATACATGCATAATATATGAATTAGTCGGGGGCGTGGCACTTGTAACATGACGAAGTCATCCAACTTTGTTTATATTTGGCTTCAATCATAGCGTCACACACACACACACACACACACATAAATACAACAACAACAACACGTTAGCATAGAATCTCAAGTAAAAGTTAAATGTTTTACATTTATTCATTGATCTATCGCATATTGAAAATAACTTATAATAATAACAAAGCAAAGCAAAGCAGACAGAAATTATCCAATTTAAGTACATAAGCACCATGATCACATACATACATACATACATAACATATGTCTCTATTATCATATGAACACTTAAATCTATATAATCGTTAAATGCTAGACAGTGTGGGCGAGAGGCACACCGTTTTAATTCAATAATAAAAACAAAAACAAAACAAAAACCATATATAATAAATAAACATTAATTATGGAATCAGCGCTATATAAACCGCATTTTTCTACCCCTTGCCATAGGGATACGATATAAAGATAAAGCATAGATGATAAACACATACATGAAACCGAAATTGAACTTGAAATTGAAACCCCATCAAACGTTGTTCGTTAACTACATTTAATGTTTGGCCCAAAGCTCAAGTCTAAACAATTATCAACAAATAAGAACGATAAATGTGTTGTTCGGCCAGTTAATTGAATAAAACAATGCAATAAAATCGAACAATTTGTAGAAGTTTTCTATTACTTGAGAATCGCTGCGATCTTATACATAACATTTACAATCTAAACTAAATAATTTACAAGCATTAGAATCTGTTTATTTGTTTCTCTCTCTTTATTAGAGTCTTCTATGATTACAACAAAATGTATATTATATTTCTTTAAATTTATTTATTTAACCAGCTATTGCAGTTAGCATTTCTGGCCACACGGATCGAAAGTATTTTGTGGTCTTATAATTTGTAGGAATACGAATAAAGGATGCTAAAGAAACTCGATTATTTTGTGAATTTCTTTGCTAATGCTACTGGGACAAACGGAAAAATATAAACGCAGTAACATAATTATAAAGGTCTATTTTTAAAGTGTTTTTAATGATTTATTTACCTTTATTCTGCTTTTAAGTTTTACTCATTTTCCTAAAACTAATTTCTTACTTTAAAATGCGGTTTTTAGAGAAGTTTACAAAGTAATTGCAGTCATATTAGAAGCTTTGTTTCAGCTTCTACTCGATTTGGATTTCAGTATTGGAATTATCTGTAAGGATAGAGATGAAAACTGCATAGATTTGATTAAGTGATTTTATTATTTTTTAGTGCCTGCTGAACTGCAACAAAATATATGGAATTAATTATCGTGTTGTCTCTGCAAAATGCTTTATCACGGACTAGCTTATTAGTATTATTCCAAAGTGTGGCAAATATATTATTGAAATGATCACAAAGATTATTTTGATATGCACATATGCAAACGCATATGTTCATATGTATTCACAAATAAATGTTAGTGTGTGTTATTGTGTGGAGTCCATTGAATGAAATGTGAAATGCCATTTAAAGCTCATCATCCAGATTAAAGTCCTCGGGAGGGAAATCGCCCACTTCCACGGATAAAGGCGAGACGAAACCGCCATAATTCGGAGGGCAGACAAAGTATACTTTGCCGTTAACACTGAGATTTGAAATCAATTGAATATTGTCATAATATTTAATATCATCTTAATTGGTTCTACCTTCCGTTATTCTTGCCCAAGGGCTCGTCATACTTGACTCCAATGAATATGCCACTTTTGCCCTCCAGCTCTCCATTGTACATTATTGTGCCACGACGAGTTGGATTCCCTGGCACAGTCACCTGCATATAGAAGGCCAGTTATAATCAATATCCAAGTAAGAACAAATAACACTTACCTGGCATCTGCTGTCCTTAATGCAAAGATCAGCTCTCTTTTGCATTTCTTCAGCCTGCTCTCGACGCTTTTCCTCCATTTGCTTCATTTCCTCCTCATTATACTTCCCGAGCTTGTTCTGTTTCAAGAAGTTGCGCACAGAATTCGTCTTTTGTTCGTATTGATCCTTGGAAAGTTCGAATTTTTCTACTTTTTCATTGTCAAAACCAATGCTAACAAAAGAATCAACGACATGGAGACGCAGGCCATCGCAGTTAATATAAAAGCCGAGCTTGGCATCATTGTTGCTCAGTGACGTCACATAGCTGTCGCCTTTGTACAACTCTACTTTCATGGTGCTAGCACTTCCTCCCGTTATTATTTCCAATTTACTCTGCAGGAGGTGCAAATTTAAACATCTGTTAGTATTAGTCATATATGCACATTTATTATGCATACCTTTAGTTGAGAAACGGTGATATCTTTGGCAAACTTCATCTCAAATGCAACAGCGTCATTATGTGAGTTGGTTATATTAGCAGTAATAAAACTGCTATCCGAATTGTCCAACTTTATTATTTCCGACATGTTTTTTTACCTGCAGCTTTTGTTTAGCTTGCCAAATTGAACTCCTTTATAAATCGATAATTCTAAACAGAAAGCGATAACTACTATGATTTATCGCACTAATCGGACGATATGTTCTCGCTTTGATTTAGATATATGATATAAATATCTGTTCTGAATACGGCAAGTTTATTAGTAATTAAATACATTTCAAGAAAACTATTTCTTGAATTAGCTGTTAATAGAAAAACTGAAAAAGTATCGATTTGGTTTTGATTTACATTTTAGCCACCTATCGATAGATACTCTGTTAAATAAAAATGATGGTCACACTCTTTGGCTTTTTTCTCATTTCATAGTGCAGTCACATTTTGTTGTGTATTTGTTTAAAATTAAAAGACATGCATTTTGTAGTGCTCTCAGCTTCTTAGTCTGTTTATAGACCCATTTTGGACTCTGAAAGCTGAAACTCTATCAAATGGTGTATAAGAAATGATAATAAAACTAAAAGGGCTATAAATCAAATGGATACAAGTTGACTGGTTTTCTGTGTACACACACACACACGCAATACATATATAAGTCATGCATTTAGCCAACAGTTTAATACAAAATGCAAGCCAAAGTAAAGTAAGAATAAACAAGTGCAAAAGCTTAAGTATGCTACATCCAAAGGAGCAGATTTTAAACTTTTTGACATACTCGCTTCTAGCTTTAGTCGCGTTCTGTGCAATATTGTTGCTTTGCGACATCTCTAGTCAAAGAGAAAGATTCTTCTACTCAAAAAGAGACTCAGTGGCACTTGACTTATCCTTATCGCATACCCAAGAAGTATTGTTGCGCTCAGATCCCGAGTACCGCGGCCGAAACGTCAACTGCACATTTTGGGATTGCCTAAACATTTATAAATGCGAGCATGACACACTCAAGGTGTATATTTATCCCCTGCAAGAGTTCCTCGATGAGAAGAGCGATAAAGTGGCCACCACTTTGTCCAGTGAATACTTTCAAATATTGGAGGCTGTGCTCAACAGTCGTTACTACACTTCCAATCCAAATGAAGCCTGCCTCTTCTTGCCAAGCTTGGACCTATTGAATCAGGATGTGTTTGACAAACATTTGGCTGGACCAGCGTTGGCTTCGCTCAACTTCTGGGATCGTGGCGAGAATCACTTGCTCTTCAACATGCTGCCGGGAAGTGCGCCTACATATAACACCATACTGGATGTGAACATTGATAACGCCATTGTTTTGGGCGGTGGATTTGACAGCTGGACATATCGACCGGGCTTTGATGTATCCATCCCAGTGTGGAGCCCATTGCTGCAGCAAGCAAGTCCTGCTCCAGCCACAGCGCATGCCGCAGTGCATCGCAAATATTTGTTAGTTGTGGCACAATTAAATCTTTTGCCGCAGCACGCACGTAATTTTCGAGAACTCTCTCTGAATGCCAACAATGCCGAGCAGATGCTTCTGCTTGGACCCTGTGATAACAATGAGTTGACCGCTCGCTGCAACAAAATGCATCATCAGAAGCGCTGGGAATACCCACGCGTACTTGCCCGCGGAAAGTTCTGCTTTGTTGGCCGCAGTCTACGAGTTGGACAGCCCGATCTTTTGGAAATAATGTCTCAGAACTGTATTCCTGTGATGGCTATTGACAACTATGTGCTGCCTTTCGAAGATGTTATTGATTGGTCCCAGGCTGTCGTGCGTGTGCGGGAGTCGGAGATGCATTCTGTGATGCGTAAGCTGGAGTCCATTTCCAATGTGAAGATCGTCGAGATGCAGAAGCAAGTTCAATGGCTATATAGCAATTATTTTAAGGATCTAAAGAGCATAACAATTACGGCACTTGAGGTACTCGAAAGTCGCATATTTCCCCTGCAGGCTCGCAGCAGTAGAAAATGGAATGCCATTAGCAAGAATAGCCGTTCCACATTTAATCCATTATTCCTCAATTCTCTGGCACCTAAATCTCAAGGATTTACTGCTGTTATATTGACATACGATCGCGTGGAAAGCCTCTTCCTTCTGATACAGAAGCTGGCGGTCGTGCCGTCTCTCCAAAGTATTTTGGTTATTTGGAATAACCAGAGGAAGTCGCCACCACATTGTGAGTAAACTCCATTAAACTTCTAATTGGTAATTTAATATTTGTCATATTTTATATTTTTAGTGTCTACATTTCCGACAATTTCCAAGCCACTGAAGATAATACAGACTCGCGAAAATAAGCTGTCGAATAGGTTTTATCCTTATCCGGAAATCGAAACTGAAGCAATATTAACTATAGACGATGACATCATAATGTTAACCAGCGATGAGCTTGACTTTGGGTATGATTATAAATCTATTTTCATATTATATTTATAATTAAACATATTTATTTTGTATTTTTTTAGCTACGAGGTGTGGCGTGAGTTCCCGGATCATATTGTTGGATTTCCCAGTCGCATTCACGTCTGGGATAATGCAACAATGCAATGGCACTACGAATCCGAATGGACAAATCAAATATCTATGGTTCTTACTGGCGCTGCATTTCATCACAAATACTGGAGTCATATGTATACATACGCGATGCCAGGCGACATCAAACACTGGGTCGATGATCACATGAACTGTGAGGATATTGCCATGAACTTTCTTGTTGCGAACATCACAAACAATCCGCCAATCAAAGTGACGCCACGGAAAAAATTCAAGTGCCCGGAGTGCACAAATACGGAAATGTTGTCAGCAGATTTGAATCATATGAGGGAACGATCTGCTTGCATTGATCGATTTTCAAAGATCTACGGACGTATGCCTCTACGCACAGTCGAGTTCAGAGCGGATCCTGTTCTGTTTAGAGACAACTTCCCAGATAAGTTGAAGCGTTACAATGATATTGGCAGCTTGTAAGGCCATTATGAATATAAACAGTGAAATAGTTGCAATTACCAAATAACGATCCAGTTATACTCATTAGATGACACATATATAATAATTTATAGATAAATGCTATTTAGTAGCTCTTCAAAGTGTTAATATTAGAAATGCTATCACACTTAATAAACATAAGTTTACCATGACAAAAACTGTCTTAAAAATTGCGAGTGTATGTTTTGATTTTTATTATTAAATATTCGTGATGAACAGGATCGTATCAAAAGTGTATGATAAACATTAACTGCATTTATCTGGCTGCTCGAAGCGAGTTAACTTAAAAGTGTTTTTTTTTACTGTTGTGGACAGATTTAATATCATTTAATATTTATCTCTAGGCTGTGTTTACGCTAGCCAAATACTCTTTGTAACGCTGCTCTTGCTGTTGCTGGAGTTTCTGAAGTTTCTTGAGTTGTCCTTTGCTAATCTCCTTGCCTTCCTTGTCGTGTGTGGGAAGTCCCTGAAACAGTAGATTATCTATAGTACGCCAATAGGCTTACCACTTTTTTGCACTATACTCACATCTTCGCCAAATGCCGAGTACTTTTCAGTTTCACTGATGAACATATCCTTGGGATTGATTCGGCGTTGCGCTTCCTTGGCAGCAGCTGCCTCCTCCAATGCTTGCTTCTTACGCGCCTTCTCCGCTGCACGTTCCGCTTCAGCAGCCTGCTTAGCTTCGCGCTCCCGCAAAAGCATCTCGCGATCAACCAATTTGACAGCAAATTTACCATCATCCTTGTCCTCCAGACGTACGCCCAGATTGGGCAACACATCGTCACGCAGATCATCGCACAGTTTTAGAATGTCAAAGGCCTTAAGTACCTTCGCCTTTTCACGAACCAAGTTACGGAACTCGGCCACTGATTGCACGTAAGGCATTACAAGCGACTCCTGATCAATACTGGCTGCATTATTGGAATCTCCACCGCCCAGGGGAAACCCGATGCCGCCACTAGGCCCGTTGATAGCTCCAAATGTGTGCAGTAAGTTGGTTATATACGTGGCAATCTTACGGAGCAACAAGTGGTTTAGCCTGGTCTTGTTGTCACGTATGTAGACGTTGGTATTTGAGACCAGCTCACGAATGGAATCTAGTGCGCTGCGCGTATCAATGTTATCTGCAGAAATAACAGATGTGATGAGTGTAACGAGGATTTCAATATGAGTCCATACCACAAAGAGCTGCATGAACTTGCGCTTGCGCCTCCCCAAACTTTGTCTGTAGGGTTGACTCCAATGCAGTCCACTCGGTAAACTGATCCATAGCTTTTCCAGTCAACACCAGGCGTGTCAAGTCCTTGACATTCAAGAAAAACTCCTGCAATAAAGTGAAAATGACGTGAATACCTTGATAATGTTGGAAGCTCAATTAGCTGTGCTTACATTAAGGAATTTTTCGTACTGAGTAGCCATTTCCATGGTGTTCTCCGAGTAGTCCAAAGTATCTTTCCAGGAGTGCAATAGGAACGCCAAGCGCAGTTGCGTAGCTGAGTGCTTCTTCAAGGCCTCCTGTATCGTTACAAAGTTCTTGAGCGACTTGGACATCTTGCAACCAGCAATTGTCAGATGGCCAGTGTGCAGGAAATACTTGACCCATTCCGATTCATTATAAGCCGCCTCTGACTGTGCCAGCTCATTATCATGATGTGGGAATTTTAAGTCAACTCCGCCAGTATGTATGTCAAACGTTGATCCAAATATATCAGAGGCCATTGCTGAGCACTCGATGTGCCAGCCAGGACGACCACGTCCCCAGGGACTGTCCCACCAAGGCTCTCCTGCCTTGCTGGCCTTCCACAGGGCAAAGTCATTGGGTGAACGCTTCTCGGAGAGACGATCCTCAGTCACTGACAAATCTCCTTCGCCCTCCTGAAGAGATGCTGTGTCGCCGTACGCTTCGGGCACCAACTTAGCATAATGATGCTTCTCACGTTTGTCAAAGCCGTTCACATCAAAGTAAACTGAACCGTTTGCATCGTAAGCTAATCCATTGGCAATGATACGCTGTATAAAAGCAACAATCTGCGGCACGTATTCCGATACTCTCGTCAATACATCAGGTGGCAGTATCTAAAGAAATAGAGTATAGAATAAATTCGAGAAGCACAACATTTTTGAAGATGACTCACATTGAGGGATTTCATATCATTGTGAAACTGATCTTCCCAATAACGCGGCAGTGCCTCAAACACAGAATTATCATTGACATGGGCGCCATCCTTTCCATCTAGCCACTCAGCAATCGGATCCTTTGCCTCAGCCAAGTAATGATCTCTCATTTCCGCAATTTTCTCTTTGTCTCCGCCGCTGACAGCCTGAGTGAGTGCCTCCAAGGCATCGGTCATGCGCTGCAGCATCTTTTCCAGCATTACTTTCTTATCGGCATCCGTATTCTTGCCACATTTTAGCTGCAATTGCGACAGCACCTCCTTCTGTTCAGTTAACAATCTTTCCAACGGCAATTGTGTAGCTGCACTTGCATATTTCTCATAAAGATAATATTGACGTGCTCGCTTTATAATTTTGTCGTCAATGTCAGTGATGTTCATCACATAGTGGACGTTATAGCCGAAGTAGTCACTCAATATGCGACGCAAAATGTCAAAAGAAATGTACGACCTATTGCGAGACAGTCGAGATTAGATAGTATACAAAGTAAGAAGATTGCCTGCTGATGTGGCTTTACCTCGCGTGCCCCATGTGGGATGCATCGTAGACAGTGGGGCCGCAGCTATACCATTTCACATTGTTGCCCTCTAATGGCACAAACTCCTCCTTTTGCCTGGTCAGACTGTTGTACAATCGCAATTGCGGCCGTGTTGCCGGTTTCGGTGCTTGCCACGCCGGTTGTACGCGCTTCGACATACTTGGGCTTTATTGTAAACTAGCGCTCTGCAAATTTAGCACGTTCGTCATACAAACAGTGTTGCCAACTCTTATCGACAATCGACTTATCGAAATTAAACGTTAATCGACCGTTTTGTGCATTGATGTTTTCCTAGCCCTAATATTCCAGCTGTTTCAATATTTGACAGCAGGGCTGGATGTTCTTACTTTCAAGTAGCTATCTACGAATTTCGACAATTGTGTGGGATTCATTTATTTTTATTGGTTTATTTTTATTTTATTTGATAAATACATAAATGTGTATGTGCTTATGTAAATAGGACAACTCTTAGTTACTATTGCTTAGACTTACAGGCAATCATATACACTGGAAAAAGGCCTTTGGGGAAATTTTGCTGTCGCACCTTTCTCACTATTCGAAAACCAGCCTCTTTCAAAAACCGTTCATAGAATTCTAGAGGACGAGTAACCGATGAATCCTCTTCATCTTTAATCACTGCCTTTGTGGCACTGACATTCTCTTTCATACAAAAGTAAGCTCCAGGCTGCAAGCCTTGCTGCAAACGCCGAAAGAAAGCTACCAGATCCCTGTCCGTTAAGTGTCCTAAGACCCACTGGCTCCATATCAGGTCGTATTTTTGTGAAGGGGAGAATTCTTGCAAGCCAAGATTATATATTTCTCCCAAGCCGTTCCGACGCACTCCTTCTGCTGTGCATAATTCCCGCGCTTTCTCAGCAAAAGCAGCATCTTGTTCAACAAGATCAACGGTCTCAAACAATGGCATGAGAAGATTGCGTGAAACTCTCCCGATTCCAGCACCGCAATCTAAAGCTAATTTTTTACCTGGTACTTTAATTTCACGGATAAAATTCTTCGAGCCTTGTATATCAATTGCGTTAATGTAACCAAGTCCTCCAAGCATTCCGTTTACTGTTGCTGGTACTTCGGACCAATATTTTTGAGCTTTGTTATAAAATTCAGGGACGACCTTTTTATTGTCAATTTTAATGGCATCTTGTGTAGGCACTTCCTCTTCTCGCTGAATGTTTTCCATATCTTCCAGTTTATCGAAATTCGTCGAGTCCATTTTCGTCAAGTGATTTCAGTCTGATATATTAGACTTGTTTTTATATTTGTTGACTCCTATAATTTAAAATTTTATGACTTATACTACAATTCTCTCCTTTACTACTTACCGCATACTAAGCTTCATTGCAAAATAAACGTGAGCAGGGCTGGCAACACAAAATGCCAAAAAAAAGGCTCCTTTTTATAAAAATAACTAAATATCGAAATCGAACTTTTTCTGTGGCTTGATGGCTGCCACCGTGTTTAGGAAACCAAGGCTGCCACCCTTTTCGAGAAAACATTAATTACAGCTAATGTTTATTTTTGTAAATTAATCTTGATAAATATAAATACAATTAACATATTGACAAATAAATATGACGCTCGACGTGGATGCACAAAAGAAAGATGAGAAGATACTCCTGGCTACAATACAGCAGGAGTACAAAATTCTGGCGGAATAGTAAGAATATACAATTATCTGAGACTTGCAATGGTCAAACCATTTATATTTTCAGCAAAATGATTGAATCGGAAAAGCTGTCGGGCATTTATGTTATACCGAGCTATGCCAATTCATTGCGTGAGTATATATTATATTCCTGATGATAATGCATGAATGACTAATGTCTCTCTATTTTAGAATGGTTTGGAGTCTTCTTTGGACGACAGGCATTTTATGAAAATGGTGTGTTCCGTTTCTCCGTACTGCTGCCTGATCGTTTTCCAGATGACAAAAGTGTTCCAGTGAGTGTGTATAGTTTTTTTTTCTTAAGTAACTGTATTCAGCAATATCCTTTCCAGGCCATTATTTTCCAACACAACGTTGTACATCCACTCGTCTGTCCCTACACGTACAGTCTGGACATCAGCCACGCATTCCCGGAATGGCGATGTGGTGAAGATCATCTTTGGCAGATATTGAAATATATGCAGGCGATATTCGCCGATCCCTTGGAAAGCATCCGCAATGTGGCAATTAACGATTTGAGTAACGTTGAGATCGCCAAGCTGCTCGGTAATAATCGGGATGCATTCGCAGCTCTTGTTCAAGAGAGTATAGCGGAGAGTAAATCTCACATATATGACAAGCCACCAACGGAAGATCCGCACTATATAATATTTGAGAAGTTTCAAGCAGACCTGCATGGACCTGTTCTAGAGCAAATACGCACAGCCAGAAGCACAGCTTCGTCTAATGAAACTGGTGGCGGAGGCGGAGGCGGTGGCGGTGGTGCTGCTACTGGACTCTCCTGGGTTAAAGTTAAAGAGGGCGAATTCAAGCCTCTGAGTATTGAGTAGTTGTATTCATCTAGATATGTACATACTTATAAATAATGCAATGTTACAAATTACTTTTATATATATTCTTTGCCCCATTTGAATTTGATTACTTGTGCTGAAATTGACAATCTTTTATCCAGTCGTGCTCCAGCTTGAGTTGTGATCCATGCCAATTAAAGTGTGTTGGCGATTCGTTTCCGTCAGTGAACACAAAGTTCTGGCTAAGCTCAATGGCCAATTTGGAGCGAACAAGTCCCACACCACCGACCTTTGGCCACGCTGGATGATATACTCTGCCGCTTGCCGGGTGCATATAAAGTTTCAGTGGTTCAAAGCTCACTGTTAAATTGGAACCTCCGTGTGCGTAACTCAAAGTCTCTTCATCTTTGGACTCATCCTTCTTTAGTTGTTCCGTAAAAACAATGGGCGTATCATCACAACGTACATAATTGCGTTCCCGGCCACAAGGTGACAGAAAGGGGAACATTTGATAACGTTGCGTTTCATTTTGTCGCAGGCGACTAAAGAAGAACTGGAGGAATTTCCTCTCCTTAAAGCAGGATGTAAAGTTCTTCATCTTGGCATCGTCTAGGAAGAGCTGAAATACGAAATATATTTCGGAATACTTCTTATATAAGTACGTATACAAATGTACAAACCATGCCCTCATGATCGATATAATAAAAGTATTCACGTATCCTGGGCTCAGGTGACTGTCCCTGTGTGTACAAAGCCACATTGCGCACTGTTGTCCATTTAAGATGCCAATTAATAATGTTTAACAAACGTTTCGACTGAAGAAGCGACATTCTAAACAAAAAGAATTAAATCAGCTGATTTCATGTAGTTGTATTTGTGTATGTGCATACACATGTACTAGTCTATATATGTGTGCATTTAGTAAACAATAGTACCCAGTGAGTATTAAGTTTTACATTTAATTGGTTTAACTCTCAATTTTAAAATTACACTATTATTAAGCTCTAAATCTAAACTCATTTCTATTTTTTCTTCTTTGACGCTGCTCCTGCATTATTCTTTTGCATGCGACCAACTTGCATGTCCTTCAGTTTTTCATTGAGCTTCTTTTTAGCATTTTTCAGATCCTCCTCGTGTCGTATGGTCTTTATCGGTTTGGGATTAAGAAATTCTTTTCGCGCCTCTCGCTTTTTCTCGACACCGCAGCCATGAACCTCGGGGAGTCCGTGCTTGAAGCAGAAACGCTTCTTGCAGAGCTCGCAATCTTGACCCATCAGGCTGGTTTTGGTTTTGCAGCGTGAGTAATCGCAGAGGTTATCCACTGTTTTCACGGCCGTAAGCACCTCGTCCAGCTTCAGGTCGACTATTTGACTGGGAATCCGCTCCAACAGTTCCAATGTGTTGTTGGTGCCATAATCGGCTGGTTTACCGGGCTTGGCTGGTGGAAAAAGCGGTGTGCTATCGACATTGGTGGAAGTTGACGGATTGTCACTAGGAGCATCATTTGGCTTTGCCTTGTCTGAGTTGTGTACCTTTTAGTAAACATTTCATTGTGATTTTAAAAGAATAATTACCTGACATTTCGAGTTTAGTGCAACACCAACACACATCAAAGTCACCAACAATTATAAACGTGTGGCAGCCCTGTTTTACTGAAAAAGAATCACCGATAGTTTTGAGTAAACAGAAAATGGTCGATAGACAGATTAAAGTGCTCAGCACGTTTCCAAACCTTTCAGTATAACATCTTAGTTTCATTTCGTGTCGCTAAGTGATATCGTTGTAGATATCGTTTCGAATTCGAACTTCAATTTACTGAGCAAACTAGTTCAGTCTTACGCCACTAGAGGCGTCGCCAATTAAATAACGCCCAAAGGTGGAGGTTTTTACCAAGCGTAGCATTTTTGAAATTATCTAGAATCCATTTGCTCGACAGATGGCACTGTCTTAATCTTGGTTACACGTATATCTCTCTAGATGGCGCTGCATTTACCCAGTGCATCTTTAATTTAAAAATGCGCAAATTAATTAATTAAGGGACTAACTACTAAACCAAGAAAATTCGAAATTTTCGAAAACTCTAAAGTTTATTTTAAAATTAATTTGGTGCACCTCACCCTTCGCGTGTCGAAGTTAGGTAAAAAATTCTAAAAAAAATGTTAGAAAAAATCGACAAAAATTTACCAAAAATATGGTAAAATTTGAAAAATGTTAGCTTCAAAATTAAGCAAAACAAACTACATTTTTAAAAGTAGTTAAGTGGTGGTTTTTGCAGGGCTGCCACCTTGTTATTTTCTTTGGCAACCATTGCTAGGGCTGCCACCTTGTTTTTCGCTTTCAAACTTGGCCAGGGTGGCAGCCTTCTTATTTTACCGTTGGAAAAGGACGCGCACACAAAATTAAAAGAAAGATTAATTATTCAATTGAGACGACAACTCCCATACATATAGTCACTGTACAATGTATTAATTTGCCATTTATTCAAACCTCGAATTCTGAAAGCCGACATTGCTGGAGATCGAATCTTTAAAAGGCATAGCTGAGTAGGGTGTAAATTTATTTATTGCACGTAAAAACAATAACAATTTGCTGTAAATGCATTTTGTGTGAATTCATGTTGAGCCTTACAATACAATCGGATACATAATTGAATAACTTCTAAAAAATGCAACTATATACTTATAATGCTAATGCATGCATTTTTCACTCACTACGTGGGTTAACATAATGATCTATTCTTTTAACTGCAGTTATTGATTCTCTCGCAGAGGACTTATAGTTTGTTATCAAAACCAGCTGGATTTCCGGTCACAGCTGAATTGATAGCTTTAGCTACATAATCAATGTTGCCAGTATTAAGGCCACACATATTGATTCGTCCTGTTCTGAGCAAATAAATATGGAAGTCCTTGATCAGAACAGCAACTTGCTTCTCGTTTAGGCCCGTGTATGAAAACATGCCAATTTGCTTAACAATGTGATCCCAATTTCCAGGAGTTCCCAATGCGACGAGCTTGTCGCGCAGTTGCTTACGCATTTCACGGATGCGACTCGACATGCCCTGGATGCAATTCATCCACTCCTGACGCAGTTCAGGGGTGTTTAGCACCTTGGATACTATGCGGGCACCGTACGCCGGCGGATTCGAGTATATTCCGCGAATGATCAACGTCAACTGGGAGTGAATCATGTCTCTGGTAGACGCGCTCTTTTGCACCACCGTCAAGTTGCCAGCTCGCTCGCAGTACAAGCCGAAATTCTTGGCAAAGGATTGGCACACAAACAGCTCAAAGCCGCGTTCCACAAAGTAGCGTATCGCCCAGGCATCCTGATCGGGATTGCCACTGGCAAAGCCCTGATAGGCCGAATCGAGCAGTGGAAACAGATTCTTTCGTTCCATAAGATCGGCAATTTGCTTCCACTGCTCATGGGTGGGATCCATGCCGGTGGGATTGTGGGCACATGCATGCAGAATGATCACAGAGCCTGACGGCGCCTGTTCCAAGTCAGCCAACATGCCACTGAAGTCCAGCTGGAGTTTACTCTGATCCCAATAGCGATACGAATGCAGATTGGTAAAGCCACAATCGGCGAAAATCTTATGATGATTCTCCCAGGTCGGATTCGAATAATAGACTGTGTTGCGTTTCAATTGCTGGAATAAGAACTCAGCGGCTAAACGGAGTGCTCCCGTTCCAGAGATAGTTTGAACACCAAAGGCCTGAAAAAGACATAAATACAAACAATTAATTGAATGTGCATTCAGTGAGAACTCAAATCCATTTGATACCCTGTGGCAAACACTTACACGCTTCTCCTTCAATGCCACCGAATCCGCTCCCAAGGCCAACTCCGTTGCAGCGCGCGTGAATGTATCAAGACCTTGAACGATTCATGCATTAGTTGTAATTTAGAGTATGTTGTTTAACAAACTTCTCACCCGTCACCGGCAAGTACTCATGGTTAATTGATGTGTCTCCGGCGATTCCAATTTCCGTTTTGCGCACCACTGGCAATACCCATGGCTCACCATTGTCTTGCCTGTACGCTGCAAGTAGTAATTTAATAGTTATGTAAGAAACAGCATCGAAAATTGTACCATTTAACAAAGTACCAGTTTTGGTAAAAAGTGTACCTAATTTGGCGCCGTGTCTTCAACAGAGGTAAAAGCTAATCGCAGTCTGGCAACACTGAAAGCCCGAGTTACAGTGCTGACCACGTTTAGTTTTAATTTCTAATTTCTTAAATACTTATATATTCATTTTAATAAGAACAAATGTTTTTAAGTCTTTTACTTTTACTCATTAGATAATGTTTTCGTAGCTTATTGATTCGGCAAGATTATCCATTATAATGCACAAAGCAATAATCAAAAATTGTACCCCTTTAGGGCACAGCATCATTGTCAAAATACTTATGCCCATAAGATTGTCGGCATGATATATGTAACTTATTTATATATGAATGTATGTATGTATACTTTAATTTAGCCAAATTGCTTGCCTTTGGAAAAGCTACGTATATCGATCGTTTCGTATGCAGTTTTATTGTTTTATTGTTGCATAATAAAATATATCACTTCATTTCATAAATTGAAAGCAGCTGATAATAGATAAGATAAGTCAATATTTTGACGGATCAAAGTTCCCTTCACAACAACTGATAAAGAAATATTTATGAATAAACAACTTAATTGCACAATAGTTTATATTCCAGTATAATCCAAAAAACAAGTCCGGACTCAAAGACATAATCTACATGTGTTCATACTAAGTACGAGTATATAATTTAATGAGATGGAAAGTATAAACAAACAGATGTGAATGTGTGAAATTATAAAAATTATTGCAAGCGGGAGGTCTGGTTAAAAATATTGTTCAATTAAGTCTTGACATCCAAACGACCTCTGGCGCTTATATGTATTATAGAAAGTATTTCGTTACATTCTAATATTTTTGCACAACGATAACCACTGGAGAAGTGTCAATAACATTACATATTCAATTTTAATGTGCGAATTAAGGCAAACATATATATCTACATATATACATACAGTGTACGTCTGTTTATATGTTCATAAGGCATATTAAATGTCTATGAACAAATATTATAAGGCATTTATTATTTTTGTAGTATAGTTTTGTACGTACCACCCACAGACAAATTCACCTTCTTGTTGCTGGAGTCATCTTTAAATGCTTGTGTTAAGGCAAAGACTTCAATGGCCGGCCCTTTAGGGACATTCGCGAATATCGACGTAGAAGACATTGTACACCACCGCAAGCTACAGAAGAACGAACGACAATAACAAATGAAATAAAGCTTTTATTAACGCTAAACCAATCAACGCACACGAAGAGTCGCCGACAGTTTCAAACCGTGTGGCAGCCTTGGCTTTCAGAAAAAAATTACGGACTCTTTTGAATCGTGTGGCAACCTTGACTTGCAGAAAAGGGTCGATAGTCAGATTTTGTTATTTTTCAAAAATATTTATTTATTTATTGTCTTTTATATTCTGTAATCTTAAATCTAAAATTTTGAAATTTTACAGTTTTTTGTTAGAATTTAAATGAGTGAAATTAAATAAGTGGACCGGATGTTTGACGGTTGGCGGTAGAATTTATTCAGAATTTTGATCATTTGTAGCTGTTTAATAAATAATAACAATAAAACTATTTTTACAACTCGCTATATTTTTGTTTTATTAATAATAAATACAATCAGTTATTTATCATGTTCCAAAGAATCTGAAGGTTCATTTTTTTAATAAAATGAAAAACAGATAACGAAAATGGAATTCCTTGAATATAATACTCTGTTTTCAATGAAAGTATTGTAAGAGATAATTTCAATTTAAATTAGATCTATGTATGTGCATTATATTTTGTAGTATCTTAATCGCAGGGTCACACTGTGCGACGGTAAGTTTTTTATAAATATTTTGGTTATACGGCTCTATATGTGCTCGATAACCAGTTCCAGGCCAGCTCAATGGCCTTAGCGACCTTGTCAGGGGTTTTTGCCCTATCTCGTGTGCAATACCAAGTAATTTCAGAATCCTAAACGAGAACTCATTTATCAAACACGTACGAACATATATGCATATGTATCCAGCTGAAAATGCATAAACTTGAACCTGAAAACATTTTCAAGAACGAACTTTAAGTTACTTATAATGGAATATTAGATCAAGTGTGCAATATTAGTATACATATTATTAATACTATTAAATATTTGAAAATTGCTTTCAAAAAGGTATAGAAGAAGAGAGTATCTGACATCCTGATTACTCTAGTAACTGCTTATTATAATACTTATTAGGGTCTGGTTGCTCGGGGCAACCATAATTTGTTAGTGAAAAAATCTTTGGTAAAACTAGAATTTATTCGATTGGAGAAAATGTCGAAGGCAACAACAATTAAGGAAGCATTAAAGCGCTGGGAGGATCGGGAACAGCAGAATTCAGTTAATGCCAAGGACATTGACTTGCAGTTCCAATGGCCACCAATAGAAAAAATGGATAATACTCTAGGAACGCTAGTGAACTGCGAGTAAATACCACAACTTTTACTATTCAAGTATTCGACATCCAAAACAATACTTCATTAATATATTCATTTTAGAAGAATCAGCATGTCCACGAATATGATTGAAAAGATATTCGGTTTATCAGGCATGAAATGTTTAAAAGTGCTTTCGTTATCGCGAAATTATATCAAGCAAATATCGGGACTGGTAAAACAGATCTTTTATAAAGGTATGATATAAAGTTAAAGTTTGAATTTTAGGAAGCTGTGGCCGAAACTTTGGAAGAACTTTGGTTAAGCTACAATCTGATCGAGAAACTTAAAGGCATGACTGGTCTCAAGTGCTTAAAAGTGCTCTACTTAAGCAACAACTTGATCAAGGATTGGTCCGAGTTCAATCGTCTCGCCGAAATTGAATCTCTTGAAGACTTAGTGGTAGTTGGCAATCCTTTGTCCGAGGGCCTCGATGAGCCGACTTGGAGAGCCGAGTGCATCAAGCGTCTGCCAACCATACGAAAATTGGACGGTGAGCCCGTTTTGCTCAAGGAGGAGCCAATTTTGTAATTGACCAACAGGGAGAAGTCGTAGACTCCATAAGGTATCTATAGTCGATTTCCCAGATAAAGTTACCTGCCGCTTTATTCAAATAAATATTAATTATATCCATAAATTATAAAATCAAATGGCATAAAAATACTGCATAAACTTAGGCAAAACTTAAAAAAGTCAAAGCTACAGTTATATTTATCAAATATTGTTGCGACTATATAGTTTGATTTCGAATAATAAAAGGAAATTTACAGTGTTCTATCTCAACAGGTGGTGTGGTGGAGTTTTTTAATTGTAAGAATAATGAAATTTTGACTTGAGATTGGGGTAGGAACGCTTCGTTCAATCAAATCCAATTAAAGAGCTGTAAACTCAACATAGAACCCAATAGAATTCTCTAAAGCCGGTAAATAGATAAGTTAAGGTATAAACTAGATAAGAAAGTAAGTGAGCTCATAGACTGGCGAATTGAAATCGAACGTTATCTTATAAATAAGAAATGCACGTCTGGTGAAATGTCCCCTAAGCTAACGACTGCACGTGCTGTGCGATCGCGACGACCCCAACTGATAAACTGCTACCTGCCACCTAAAAATGAGTAAACAAGTATTTTCAGGGGTTATCGACAGTGGGGATACCTTATAACTCTTTTTGTTTTCATTTTTTATGCAAATAAAGCTGAAATATTAAACGTTTTTATTCGTAAATATTACTCAGAAAAAAAGCTACTTAACTCTCTCTGAAAACAACAACAATACTTTCTTAATATAGATCGCTTCAATAAATTCCCATAGGGGATCAAACAGTTCGTCCGTTATACAGAAATTCAAAGTCAATTTTGCCAAATTTGTGGGAGTTGATAGCCGACATGGTTTATGGGGGATTGTTGTTTAACAGCCTGACAAGTCTGGCGCACTATATAAAATCGTACGACATTTAGTCACCGGCGATGAATCCGAACCAGATTCGTCGTAGACTAAAACGACTTCAAAACGAACGAATGTCGCGTCGCCGACCTTCGTCAAATGCCGACAATGGCAGCTGACTGACTCTACTTGTATTATCGGCTCTATCAGTGGGACTTTCGATTGGAGCTGAAATATACTCTCACACTTTTACATACATACATGCATAGTAGATGTGCTGAGATTTTTCCTTTAATTAAATATTTCCAGACGCCTTATCTCGATCACCAGCCTTATAATGTTTACGTGTAGGTTATGCGTACTGTATGTAACAAATGCATATGAATAAATGCATGGATTAACACACCTTGCAAGTGGGTTTGATTTAATTACCTGAAGAATACCCGACTGTAAATTATCGTTGAGTAATCGTAGTTTTAGCAATAATAGGCTGAAGCTCGGCTTAAAAACACTTGCTACTTGTTTTCCTTTCACTGAGTTCATTTTAGCGGTGATTCACTATGTGTACAGGTAAACATGCACAATATTACAAATACAAGCATCTCATAAGCATACACTCATACTTACATTCATACATTTTGCGTGCTTTGTCACTTTATCTATTAACTAGCATTCACATTAACACGCATGCCCAAAGGAATATTTACATGTGTGCCTATGTATTGTATGCATGTGCATGTAAATCTTTTTAGGCATAATAATATTAGGGGGCTTGCCAACAGCTGTTGCTCTCCGTACAACCTTACTTAAGGTTATGTTAGCGCACTCTTCGCCGGCCGCCTTTTCACTTACACTCGCTCTCTCTCGTCTTTCTCTCCCTCTCTCGTCTTTCTCCATCGCACGAGTCGCAACAGACATGACACAAATTTCGTCTTTAGGACAAAGTGCAGGTTTTGTTTTTGTTGTTGTCATATGCCGCCTGTTGGCCGCACGCACACACATCGCAATTACGAGAGTCGGAATAAAAAGCAGAGAGAGGCAAAAAGAGAAAGACCGAGAGCTAGCCAGAGCTGAGAGAGACTGCGAACAGCCGCCACCGCCAATAATGCTGGCAAAAGTTTCAAGTTTTTTCAGACGTCGTCCGTCAGTTGGATGTTCAGCTTTGGTGCTTGCCGTACGCAGAGTTCAAGCTCCCGGGCAGAAGTAGAAGCTGAAGCACAGAAACAGTTGTGAAGTGAAGTGAAGTCAACGTAATCGTACCGAGGTGTTCTACCTTCCTAAACAGAACCTCAACGCACATACAAGTGTACGTACGTACATACATATATGTAATAACTGCTTATAAGTCGCTAATTCTAGACAGTAATTTTTTGTTAATTGTATAAGTTTGATTTTCGAAAATCATGCTAATTTACTTAACATTCGCGTGTAAATGTGTAAAGACTCACACATTCTTACAGTTGTCTCGCATTATTACGACTGTTTTAGTGAGTTCTAAACGTGCGGTAAGATTCCAATTGGAAGCGTACTCTGCGGATGCAAAAGGGATAACAAAAAGGAGCAGTTGGAAACATACATAAACACATATATGTACTTATGTATGCATTTATTGGTACAATTCTTTACGGATCTATAAAGTTCTAAATAAGAAAGTGCTTATATACACAAATATACATATGTATATAAATCTTACATATGTGTATGAGTATGTGTAAAAATTGTACTTTGCATATTCACGTGAGATAAGAAAAAACGCCACTGGCTAGACAAATTTGTACAAACATACAATGTATGTATGTATGTAAAATACATACATATGTACACAGCACTTTGATTATGTGTTTTTTCTATATTATCTACACACTTTTGGTGTAAATCTCTCCTTTAGTGCTGTTTTGGGTTCATTTCATTGTGTCCTATATTTTTGTGACCTTCTTATGGTTTCGCTGTCAGCCAAAACGTGTTTGAATAAATTAAGGCATGTGCCAATACATATGTTTGTACATATATACATGCATATCTACATAATTTTATATTCAGACATATTAAATGAAATTAAAAAAATATATAGGCAGACAATAACAAAAATAAAAAAAAACAATTAAATATATGAAGATGGTTGTATTATGAATTTATATAGTTTCAAAGTCACAGCGTGAATAGAGAATCAAAGTTGAACTATTTGATTTGACAAAACA
This sequence comes from Drosophila rellima, assembly GCA_035043635.1. Taxonomy (NCBI): domain Eukaryota; kingdom Metazoa; phylum Arthropoda; class Insecta; order Diptera; family Drosophilidae; genus Drosophila; species Drosophila rellima. The sequence continues at coordinate 3,629,418 of JAWNMV010000236.1, read as the reverse complement.
TTCCAGATGCTTCCCGTGACAATCAATCAGAAACCAATTACATATGTACATATTCATAATTACATATGTACATACGATTGTAACTACAATGTGGAGCGTTATTTAGTACCTAATTTGAAGAAAATCACAGACACGCAACCGGCTTTTGCATGTTCTATTTATCTATGAATATTTTGGATCTTTTGATCATATTTTTGGATAATCAACGTGTGTCCAGAGGAGGCGTGGCTCAGTTTTACACGTCTGTTATGTCTTTGACCTTAGCAACGTGTGCTCAAGATCGTCTATATAACTATATATGTGTATACCTATGCATGTATGAGCACACACACATACATTTAAACATGTGTGTGCAGTGTACAGTGAGCGGAAAAAGTGAGCGGCACTCAATAAAACAGCGTAATCGGCAAATCACTCGACCGAGTGCTGTATACATTCTAAAGCGTCTCTCGTCTTATTATTGCAATAATGTGGTCGTATTATCATTACATAATCGGTCATTGCGACAGGCACACACAAACATTTGGGCACGCTATTGACATGGTCAACAACATGCACATTCAACATTCTATGTCTGCGTGTGTGTGTGTGTGCGTGCGTGTGTGTCTGATGTAAACAAAGGAGAAAGCTCTTCGTCTAATTGCGGGTCGTTTGACTTCAAGTCTAAAATCGGACCACACACAATAACGACGGGGTGTGTCGAAGCACAATGATGATGGTAGGATAGTGCGGTAATTGACATGTATTTTCAACGTTTACTGCAGGCCATTTTCCCCCGCCCTTGATTACAGTAATAGACGTGTAGATAAGCATAAGGACACCCTTTATATTCTATCTTAGCAGAGTGCAATTACTAAGCAAACAAGTATTTCCGAATCAAAGACAACTGTAAGCTAAAACTAGTGCAACAAACGATTGCGTTCCTTAAGTGCACTGCTTGTGTAACCTCTGGTTGCAAGCAGTGCATGTGGTAGACCTGTTTACAGGGTATACGTCTGCTGTGCGTTCGTTATTCTTTGACGATAACGCATTGATTTATGGTAGATATAAAACTACATGAATGAATATGTACTGCAATCAAATGCGATATGTATATGTGTGTGTCTAATTAATGTGCATATGTACTAAACATTTTATACTAATTATTTGGCTGGCAAGGTATTAAAAATACAATAATCCGGCTTTTACTGCACTTAACCTGTATCCATAATTATGAAACAAATGGGCATAATAATTAAGTTGAAAAAAATTTGTGTGTAGATTGAAAAAATGTTTTATTGCAATTGTTTTAATCTTAATCGTTTAAATACTAAACAATTTTGTCTATAGCATCGTTCATTCGAAATCGATCACATTAACATAGTCCTTCAATTGAACTTCAACTGAACTGGTACTTATTTCGATTATATGATCGTTGCTTGTCTCGGGTTGTATTTTGCAAGGATAGTACGCATATCTACAATACTAATGCACTCCAATTTTATTATTAAACATCAGCCTTCAAATATTTATCCATCCTTTCTATTATTAATTCTGCACACGTTTAAAGAAATTTATGATTTGTGAAAGAAATTTATGAAATAGTCACAACTCTCATACACAATACATATGTTTTTATATGTGTATTAACATATCAGTGCATATTTTGAGATAACACAAGTCGGAAACTTTTTCATAATCTATACAATATACATGTGTATAAAATATCTACACATTATCTACAGTTTGTCCCCATTAGGTACATGAATTATAGTATAAGCTTCAAACTCATCACAGCACCTAATGACAAAAAGTATATTTTAATTATACATTAATAGCTTTTTTGCTCATAAAGTATATTTTTCAATAGTTTAAGTTTACTTATTTTTTAACGACTTATTCATTCATATATTTGTTAACGGTAAATACATTCAACCATTTATTTTTGGATTTTATGCCTAGCAAATAGGTAAAGTTAAATACTCGTAAGATTCGAGCAACGATCACTCGGTAATTGCACCCATTGATACGGACACGATTAGCAATAATAAATGAAAGAACATGTACATTTAATCTTGAATAAGTGTTAACATGTGTATTATTGTGTTAAATGTTAATAAATACGAGTGTATATATGCATAACAACTGACTGATACGAACATAAAAGCAGATAATGGAAAGATAAACTAGTTTATTAACACCTGATGATAGATACTCGCAATATTGACATAAGTAACTCCGTATGTACATATCATACTTCTTTCAAATATTTTATTTTATTGACTGAAAGCTCCTTTTAAAATTAAAATAAAATGAAGTCACACAATACGATATTAAATTAATTATTTTTTTATTTATCATCGACTTAAGGTAAAAAAAATACAAAAGATAATTAATTGAATATTAAAAAATAAGTAAGAAATGAGAGTGAACGGAAGATCAATTGTTGGAGGAAGATCACTCACGATAGAATCTGTCAAAGATACCATGCATCTCCTAGGTGCACTCTCTCTCTCTCTCTCTCTCTCTATTTCGTTCGCTCTCTCGTGTGTAGCCCTGAAGCCCAAATCGAGATTGCCACTTGAAAAAAAGCTTGGTACCAAAATCACAAAACGTACAATTTTCGTTAGTCTGTACCCACTTTTTTGTACCAAATTATGTTTATATGTATGTATCTATTAAGAGGGTATTAAGTATAAAATTTTCACGCACATTTTCGACCCCATTAAGTATACATATGTATATATACTATGCATATAAATAAATTCAGACACGTGACAAACATTAAGCAGCGATCGCGTTGATTCTTAATATAAAAGATTTTTTGATTATATTTTCGGTTTTTATTGTGCGATCGTTCTGAAATTTGTAGAGCGCCCTGACAACTCGTAGATTGATAGATGTACGGCGACAATCACGATGTTATCCCATTAAATTATATGAATATTAAAGTAAAACTATATTACTAAATTAAATTATTCTTTTCTCGTTTATAGCGGCATTTAAAGAGCGCACACAATGTTCCTGCCGGAGTCCCAAGCCGCATTCAGGACCTTGCGCAAGGCAATTCCTCGCGTAAGGCTCTACTTTATCAATAAGAATGCCTACTCGACTCAGGTAAGGGTATTTCGACTGATTGACAAGCATTGCGATAACAACAGCTTTCATTACAGGTGGAATACAAACCCATAAGATCGGTGCTGGTGGCCAACCGAGGCGAGATTGCCATTCGTGTATTCCGAGCATGCACTGAGTTGGGCATCAAGTCGGTGGCCGTCTACTCGGAGCAGGACAAAATGCACATGCATCGCCAGAAGGCCGACGAATCGTATATGGTTGGCAAGGGACTTCCGCCTGTGGAAGCCTATCTAAACATTCCAGAGATCATTCGCGTGTGCAAGGAGAACGACATCGATGCAGTGCATCCCGGCTATGGATTCTTGTCCGAACGCAGTGACTTCGCTCAGGCTGTAATCGATGCCGGACTTCGATTCATCGGTCCATCTCCAAATGTCGTACAGAACATGGGTGACAAAGTGGCTGCCCGTGTTGCAGCAATTGAGGCTGGAGTGCCCATTGTCCCGGGCACAGATGGCCCAGTGACATCCAAAGAAGAAGCTCTGTCATTCTGCCAAAAACACGGACTTCCAGTGATTTTCAAGGCAGCGTACGGTGGAGGAGGTCGTGGCATGCGTGTGGTCCGTAAAATGGAGGAGGTGGAAGAGAGTTTCCAACGTGCCAGCTCCGAGGCGAAGGCAGCCTTCGGTAACGGCGCCATGTTTATCGAGAAATTCATAGAACGACCTCGACACATTGAAGTCCAACTGCTCGGCGACAAGGCCGGAAATGTTGTACATCTATTTGAACGGGATTGCTCCGTGCAGCGTCGTCACCAAAAGGTTGTTGAGATTGCACCTGCTCCTCGGCTGCCCATCGAGATTAGAGACAAGATGACTGAGGCGGCTGTGCGTCTAGCCAGACACGTGGGATACGAGAATGCAGGCACCGTGGAGTTCTTGTGCGATGAGTCCGGAAACTTCTACTTCATAGAAGTGAATGCCAGATTGCAGGTGGAGCACACAGTCACAGAGGAAATCACGGGCATCGATCTGGTTCAGTCTCAAATACGTATCGCCGAGGGAATGACCCTTAACGAGCTAGGTCTCACCCAGGATAAAATAGTCCCCCGAGGATTTGCCATTCAGTGTCGCGTTACTACCGAAGATCCCGCCAACGACTTCCAGCCCAACACTGGCCGCCTTGAAGTATTCCGTTCCGGAGAGGGCATGGGAATCCGTCTAGACAGTGCCTCCACTTATGCTGGTGCCATCATATCGCCCTACTACGACTCGCTGTTGGTCAAGGTGATTTCCCACGCAAGTGATCTTCAAAGTTCAGCTGCTAAAATGAATCGAGCATTGCGCGAGTTCCGAATCCGTGGTGTCAAGACAAATATTCCGTTTCTCCTGAACGTGCTGGAGAACCAAAAGTTCCTCCATGGTGTGCTGGACACGTACTTTATAGATGAGCATCCGCAGCTCTTTAAGTTCACCACTACACAGAACCGTGCTCAGAAACTGTTGAACTACTTGGGTGAAGTGTTGGTAAACGGACCACAAACGCCACTAGCGACCACATTGAAGCCTGCCGAGGTGAATCCTCATGTGCCCACAATACCATTGGGTAAGTGGACTTGTTTTGAACCAGTGGTCTAAGGCATGTCCTTCTTTTCGGATCCACGCTTGTATTTGTTGCTACCAATATGGCTGTTGCTTTACTTAATTGTTTCAGCGTTGGCCTTCACTTGGTCAACACACACTTTCCAGCACTTTCAAAATCTTTTTCTAAAAGCTTGGTCTATATTTATGGAAAGCTACATTTGTCTCCAACAAGTCTAAGCTGTCGAATCTTTTCTTTATTCGCATAAAATATTTCTTAATAACCACTGCTGGGATTATATGTCGGGAGAGGACTGAAAAAGAAAGCAGGCTTTTCGATATATACACTGAAAAACATTATATTTACTCTTGCAGATATTAATATATTTTAAAATTTTGTCGATATTCAAAGAGAGTATCTTTTCAGTCTGTTTGTCTGTTGAGTTCAAAGCTCAATTCGTAATCTAAAATTATTTTTAAATCGGACTTAATACTTTCTTCAGTTAATTGTGGACTAACATTTTCTATAATACATTTACTTCTAATCTTCTATATTTTTTCTGCAAGTGTATTTAATTTTCGGTTTGCCGAAAAACGCTGTTCTTATTTGTTTAATATGCATACTTTATGTTTTACTTTTCTATTTACTTTATTGTTTCTAACATTTGCTATTGAATCAAATACCAAATGCAATCGTCTCAAATACCAACAACTGCAACACACATACATACTCTAAAAAAACCAAAACAAAAACAAAAACACCTCCTCCACCATGTTCATAAACGAAATGTTGTCATGATTCTCATACAAATGAAGACCTGTCTCCGGAAGCATTAGAACGTGAAAAAAACGGAGAGGCGAAAGGTACGTTTGAGTTGTAGTTCTTTTAATTTATCATATTATATGAGAAAATTGCCATTCACATGTACATACAAATACATTTATAAGATACGATTATAGAAACTGGGTTCAGTTAAACATAAGTAAAATCAGGTTTGTTCCATTTCTTAGTTATTCACTTTCCCAAAAATGTACACATTTCCCAATTTTAACAGCTAATATCCTTAACCTACTATACATTGTATTTGAAACTATTGTCATCGTCTAACCAATTAATTTCTGGGGAATTGTATTATTATTTTTTATTTTTGATATATAATACTTCCTTTAATTTGTGAGCTGTATTCAAATTTAAACTAGTTTGGGGACATTTACTATAGGAAGGAAATTAATTTTGTGATGTTAGCTAACACTGCAAAGTCCTGTTTTTTTTGCATTTTAAAAGTAACCAAAAAAAATACCAAAATACCACTACACCCTATTCACAATAATACCGTATCTAGAAACAAAATACCTTTAACTAATATGGCAACACTGTCCTGCAACTGTTTATTTACAATTAAAATAATCAAATTTAAAAATGACTAAACATTTTTCAAGAAAGAAATTACCGGAGCCTACAGAGAACTAATTACATTTCTAAAATCCAGTATCAATACACTACCGAAATTATAATTGTTTGAAATTTCAAACACGACGAAAATAAGAAAATCTTCTTCACTTTTTATTATTATTTTTATTTATTGATAAGAATATGCAAATTGTATGGGTATAGTTTAATCTGAACATACATATGTAAGCCTAGTAAGTATGTACATAGGGCATATATGAACGTATTGTTGTGATAACTAGTTGGTGTTTGGTGAACATTATTAATTGAGGTGTCTGGGAACTTAAATGTTTGCTCCATTAACTAACTGAATGTTGTCTGTTCGTAAATAACCCAGCTTCACTTTACTTCTGGCATATAACATTGATTTAAAATAAGACTATCCGATTTTGAAATAGTGACGGAACCGCCACAAGGTCTGCGCGACATCATTGTGCGCGAAGGACCCGAGGCATTCGCAAAGGAAGTGCGCTCCAGGAAGAACCTGATGCTGATGGACACCACATTCCGGGACGCGCATCAGTCGCTGCTGGCGACGCGTGTCCGCACCCACGACCTGCTGAAGATATCACCATATGTGGCGCACAAGTTCAACAACCTCTACTCCCTGGAGAACTGGGGAGGAGCCACATTTGATGTGGCCCTGCGATTCCTGCACGAGTGCCCATGGGAGCGTCTCGAGGAGATGCGCAAGCGCATTCCGAATATACCATTCCAAATGCTACTGCGCGGTGCCAACGCCGTTGGCTACACCAGCTACCCAGACAATGTGGTCTACAAGTTCTGCGAACTCGCGGTAATTATATGACATATTGTTTAATCATAGAATTTGCACTGAAGATTGATTTGCTTCCATCGCATCCTTCAGGTACAAACTGGCATGGATATTTTCCGAGTCTTCGACTCACTCAACTACTTGCCGAACCTGATCATTGGCATGGAGGCGGCGGGGAAGGCGGGCGGAGTTGTGGAGGCGGCCATCTCCTACACAGGAGACGTGAGTGATCCCAAGCGCACCAAGTATGACCTGAAGTACTACACCAACTTGGCCGATGAGCTTGTCAAGGCCGGGACTCATGTCCTGTGCATCAAGGACATGGCGGGTCTATTGAAACCCGAGTCAGCGAGGTAAGAACATGGTCCTCATGATAATTTCCATCATAATCATGGTTATTTTGAACTCCACAGGTTGCTGATCACTGCCATCCGGGACAAGCATCCGGACTTGCCAATTCATGTTCATACTCATGACACTTCTGGAGCAGGTGTTGCCTCCATGCTCGCCTGTGCCCAAGCCGGCGCAGATGTGGTCGACGTTGCTGTGGACTCCATGTCGGGAATGACTTCGCAGCCCAGCATGGGAGCTATAGTCGCCTCGTTGCAGGGAACACCATTGGACACAAATTTGGACTTGCGTGATGTTTCCGAGTATTCGGCGTATTGGGAGCAGACCCGAACATTATACGGACCCTTCGAATGCACCACCACGATGCGTTCGGGCAATGCCGATGTTTATCTGAACGAAATTCCCGGCGGCCAGTACACGAATCTACAGTTCCAGGCCTTCTCATTGGGTCTGGGCGACTTCTTTGAGGATGTGAAGAAAGCGTACAGAGAAGCCAATTTCCTTCTGGGTGACATTATTAAAGTCACTCCATCGTCCAAGGTGGTCGGTGACTTGGCACAGTTCATGGTACAGAATCATCTAACAAGTGACCAGGTGCTGGAAAGGGCTGAGGAGCTATCTTTCCCCAAATCGGTGCTTGAGTACCTACAAGGCTACATCGGTATACCGTACGGCGGATTTCCAGAACCATTGCGGTCACGTGTTCTGAAGGACATGCCTCGTATTGAAGGACGACCAGGTGCTAAGATGGAACCCTTGGACTTCGATAAGCTGAAAGCTGAACTCAAGGAATCTCATGCCAACGTCACTGACCGAGATGTCGTATCGGCAGCTCTTTATCCTCAAGTAACCGACGAATATTTGCATTACCGCGAGAAATACGGCCCTGTCGACAAACTGGACACACGCATGTTTCTGACGGGTCCAAAGGTGGGCGAAGAATTTGAGGTGACTCTGGAGCGCGGCAAGACGTTGAGCATGAAAGCATTGGCCATGGCTGCCGATCTCAAAGCGAATGGTAATCGCGAGGTCTTCTTTGAATTGAACGGACAACTTCGCTCCGTCCACATTCCGGATAAGGAAGCAATGAAGGTAATTAAACGTGGATTGTCCATCTGGGTTGTAGCTTATTTAACCTGTGTATATATTATTTTCTTTAGGAAATTCGTGTGCACCCCAAGGCCAATAAGACGTTGAAGAGTGAAGTGGGAGCTCCGATGCCAGGAGATGTCATCGATATTCGCGTCAACGTGGGCGACCGAGTCGAGAAGGGTCATCCTCTGGTCGTGCTTTCAGCGATGAAGATGGAAATGGTTGTTCAGTCGCCAATATCCGGAGTTGTCAAGAAATTGGAAATCACAAAGGGCATGAAGCTGGAGGGCGATGATCTAATCATGATCATTGAATAAGCGCACACTCTTCATATATCCACGAAGATAGTCAATATGTGTATATACCAATGCCTATACCATACATATATGTAAATGTTGAGCGTGTTATCATCGTATCAACAACATTTCAAATTCTATTACCTTAAGTCAAACGATGAATGATAAATCTTGTTTCTTTTATATTTTATATGCATGTATTTGTGTATACATAAATACATATGCTTGTATGTATGTATATGTATATATGTGTATTTGTGGTACTTTTTGGAAAAGTTTATAATATCTATTGATATAACAATTGCGCACAAACAATTATTGTTTGAAATCAATTATAAAATTTTGTAATTTAAAAGCCATTGCCAAATTTTGATCAATGTTTAGATTTGATTATACATATTTAAAAACTGTGAAATAAAAGTTAATTGTTTTAATAAATGTTATTCATATAAAATTTAACCAAGAATATGCCTCATTCGAATAGAGTAATACAATAAACGCAGAGAGAAATCCACCAATCAATTAACTAAATGCAGTGCAATGTGTTTTATTGCCTCTTATTCAATATTATAAATAATACTAAAATTAAAATTCTTTATAATTTGAATATTATTTCAAAAGGTAATTTCCCTTTGAACAGTAAATTAATTTCATTTCCAGGGCTGCAACTTCATAAACGGAGCTGCATACTCGCTTGCAAAATCCTCCCTATGCAACCATGCGTCTTGTTGTTGTCAGTTTGACATTAAAACGTTACAATCTACATATTTTAATAAATTCGAAATTCAGCTTTATACTTTGATATTTGAATTTATAGTATAATTAAATAGGGTAATCTTAAAAAAAGAACTGGATTCTTTCAGATAATTATTCCAATGAAAGATAATTGAATAATAGATATTAACCTGCTATAATCTACAGCCTTGGTCTCCAATGTGTCTCACAGATTCTCAGCATGCACTTAGAAATCTGCGAACAGCTTTGCTGCGTGTTCGTGTGTTCATTATATGTAAAAATCATTTCTCTAGCCAGGTAAAACTTTCGACTAGAATTGAATATGTAACTGCAATCTGCATATTTGTTACAGGTAGAACATAAACCCATAAGATCAGTGCTGGTGGCCAACCGTGGCGAGATTGCCATACGGGTATTTCGAGCCTGCTCTGAGCTGGGCATCAAGTCGGTGGCCGTCTACTCGGAGCAGGACAAAATGCACATGCATCGCCTTAAAGCTGACGAATCGTATATGGTTGGCAAGGGACTTACGCCTGTGGAAGCCTATTTAAGCATATCAGAGATCATTCGCGTGTGCAAGGAGAACGACATCGATGCAGTGCATCCCGGTTATGGGTTCTTGTCCGAACGCAGTGATTTTGCAGAAGCAGTCATCGATGCAGGAATTCAATTTATTGGCCCAAGTCCAGAAGTGATCAAGACTATGGGTAACAAGATGTCTGCTCGCTCTGCGGCTGTTGAAGCTGATGTGACGGTTCTACCGGGCACTGAGGGACCAGTGGCATCCCAAGAAGAGGCCGTGTCCTTCTGTAAAGAACACGGCCTTCCAGTAATATTTAAAGCAGCGTACGGCGGAGGAGGTCGTGGCATGCGAGAGGTGTGGAAAATGGAGGAGGTGGAAGAGAGTTTCGAACGTGCAACCTCCGAGGCCAAGGCGGCATTTGGTAACGGAGCTGTATTTATAGAAAAATTCGTAGAACGACCTCGCCACATCGAAGTCCAAGTTCTAGGTGATAAGGCTGGAAATGTTGTACATCTATTTGAGCGGGATTGCTCTGTGCAGCGTCGTCACCAAAAGGTTGTTGAGATTGCACCTGCTCCTCGGCTGCCCATCGAGATTAGAGACAAGATGACTGAGGCGGCTGTGCGTCTAGCCAGACACGTGGGATACGAGAATGCAGGCACCGTGGAGTTCTTGTGCGATGAGTCCGGAAACTTCTACTTCATAGAAGTGAATGCCAGATTGCAAGTGGAGCACACAGTCACAGAGGAAATCACGGGCATCGATCTGGTTCAGTCTCAAATACGTATTGCCGAGGGCATGACACTAGAAGATCTCGGGCTCATCCAGGAGAAAATAGTTCCTCGGGGCGTTGCGATTCAGTGCCGCGTGACTGCCGAAGATCCTGCCAACGACTTTCAGCCCAGCACGGGTCGCATTGAAGTATTCCGCTCTGGAGAGGGCATGGGCATCCGTCTAGACAGCGCCTCCACTTTCGCTGGTGCCATCATATCGCCCTACTACGACTCGCTCTTGGTCAAGGTGATTGCTCACGGAAATGACATGCCAAGCACAGCTGCCAAAGCGCAACGATCACTGCGTGAGTTCCACATCCGTGGGGTCAAAACAAATATTCCGTTTCTGCTGAACGTGCTTGGGAACGATAGATTCTTGAATGGTGTACTTGACACTCGATTCATAGATGAGCATCCGGAGCTTTTCAAATTCACTCGATCCTCAAATTATGGCCAGCAACTACTGATCTACATAGGCGAAGTATTGGTCAACGGACCACAAACTCCATTGGGAACCACGCTACAGCCGGCCGAGGTCAACCCACATGTGCCCCCAGTTCCATCGTGTAAGTTTGCTTAGAACCAACACAATCATATGTTGTGGACTTAGTCGTTTTTATACCCTACGCGGGTATATTAAGCTTGTTCAAAAGAATGTAACGGGCAGAAGGAAGCATCTCCGACACCATAAAGTATAGATATTCTTGATCAGCATCAACAGCCAAGTCGATATACCCTTGTCCGTCTGTCTGTGTAAACAAAAGGATCTCAGAGATGGTAATTTGGTAAATTTGGAATATAGACTCCCCAATAAGTCAGGCAACTCGAGTTTATGTTGAAATTTCACCACGCCCACTGTGGGGAGTGTAATTCGACAAACCCATTACTCTGCCGGAATGTTTGTAAGTATGTATATCGAGTTAGCCAACGTCTGCCTAGACGGCACAGTGGTCGAAGTGATAGGTGGGCGGCATGCTAATCATAAGACGCGAGTTCGAGTCTGGGCGGTACACGCACAACTTTATGTTTTTCGTTTATTTAAATTGTCGGCCTGAATGTATGTATAACACATTTGCCAGCGCAAACATAATCGGTCCATAGGTCTAATGGTAGGGTTACGAACCCGTGCGTTAGAGGTCTCGTGGATTCGAGTCTTGGTCGTGACGTTCAAATATATTTTAATTCTCGTTTTTTTGTGCTAAAAAAATTTAATAATATCGTGCAAGTTGGTACATACACTCATTTATATTATACATATATGTATGATAGCTGCCATAGAAACAATTGGTCGATACTTAAGGAATAGTATACAAATTATTGCCCTTTCTAGAGATATCTTAATCGAACCTGCTGCGTTTTACCTAGGCTCAGGGTATCTTACTGTCGATTGCACTCGACTGTTCCGCTTGGTTACCCTAATTTTATCACCTGCAGTCGATTAAAAGACTAAAACAAAGATTTTAAATTTTTGAAAATTTTCGAAATGTAAAGGGGTTACTATGTAAAAATCTACCAATCGGAAAATGCAAAGTTAAAGTAGGGTTTATATTGTTGAAAATAAGCCATTCCGCATGGAAATCGGATGAGTTTTGATAAAGTTGTGCTTCTTGAAAGTCCAAAGAGTCAACATTTCTCATTTAAAGATCATTTATTTTGATTTATTTTTAGATGAGTCTTCATTTCAGAACAAATCTACTGCACTGCTTACATTGACTCTGCACTGCTTTCCCTGCGCAACACTACTGCTAATTTGTTTATTTAAACCTTAAATGTTATTTTAATTTGCATTGGAAATTAAAGGGCCATGATCGATCTAATGACTAAAGTGATCTGCCCTTAGTGACGGCGCCGCCGGAGGGTCTACGCGATATAATTGTCTGTCTCGGTCCCGAGGCATTCGCAAAGGAAGTGCGCTCCAGGAAGAACCTGATGCTGATGGACACCACATTCCGGGACGCGCATCAGTCGCTGCTGGCGACGCGTGTCCGCACCCACGACCTGCTGAAGATATCACCATATGTGGCGCACAAGTTCAACAACCTCTACTCCCTGGAGAACTGGGGAGGAGCCACATTTGATGTGGCCCTGCGATTCCTGCACGAGTGCCCATGGGAGCGTCTCGAGGAGATGCGCAAGCGCATTCCGAATATACCATTCCAAATGCTACTGCGCGGTGCCAACGCCGTTGGCTACACCAGCTACCCAGACAATGTGGTCTACAAGTTCTGCGAACTCGCGGTAATTATATGACATATTGTTTAATCATAGAATTTGCACTGAAGATTGATTTGCTTCCATCGCATCCTTCAGGTACAAACTGGCATGGATATTTTCCGAGTCTTCGACTCACTCAACTACTTGCCGAACCTGATCATTGGCATGGAGGCGGCGGGGAAGGCGGGCGGAGTTGTGGAGGCGGCCATCTCCTACACAGGAGACGTGAGTGATCCCAAGCGCACCAAGTATGACCTGAAGTACTACACCAACTTGGCCGATGAGCTTGTCAAAGCCGGGACTCATGTCCTGTGCATCAAGGACATGGCGGGTCTATTGAAACCCGAGTCAGCGAGGTAAGAACATGGTCCTCATGATAATTTCCATCATAATCATGGTTATTTTAAACTCCACAGGTTGCTGATCACTGCCATCCGGGACAAGCATCCGGATATGCCAATTCATGTGCACACTCACGACACCTCTGGAGCGGGCGTTGCAAGTATGTTGGCTGCTGCCCAAGCCGGAGCAGATGTGGTCGACGTTGCTGTGGACTCCATGTCGGGAATGACTTCGCAGCCCAGCATGGGAGCTATAGTTGCGTCGTTGCAGGGAACTCCCTTGGACACAGAATTCAAATTGAGCGACGTTTCCGCCTATTCGGCGTATTGGGAGCAAACCCGTACCCTCTACGGACCCTTCGAATGCACCACCACGATGCGTTCGGGCAATGCGGATGTCTACATGAATGAAATACCCGGAGGGCAGTATACGAATCTGCAGTTCCAGGCGTTCTCGCTGGGTCTGGGCGACTTGTTCGAGGAGGTGAAGAAGGCCTATCAGGAAGCCAACATCATATTGGGGGACATAATTAAGGTGACGCCATCGTCGAAGGTGGTCGGTGACTTGGCACAGTTCATGGTGCAGAATAAGCTTAGTGGGGATCAAGTTGTGGAAAAGGCTGCAGACTTATCCTTTCCCAAATCGGTGGTCGAGTATTTCCAGGGATATATTGGTATACCCTATGGCGGATTTCCAGAACCATTGCGGTCACATGTCCTGAAGGACATGCCACGAATCGAAGAGCGACCAGGTGCCAAGCTGGAACCCATGGACTTGGATAAACTGAAGACTAAACTGAGCGAGTCTCATCCGAATATCACTGAACGTGATGTCGTATCGGCAGCTCTCTATCCACAAGTAACCAATGAATTCCTGCATTACCGGGAGAAATACGGTCCTGTGGACAAACTGGACACGCGCATCTTTCTGACGGGTCCAAAGGTGGGCGAGGAATTCGATGTGACCCTGGATCGAGGCAATACGTTAAGCATCGTGGCTTTGGCCACGGCAGCCGATCTAAAACCGAATGGGAATCGCGAAGTCTTCTTTGAGTTAAACGGTCAGCTCAACTCGGTCTATATTCCAGATAAGGAGGCAATGAAGGTAAATACCTGAGGATTATCCAAGTGTACAAGTACAACTACATTTACCTCGCTTACACCATTTTCGTTAGGAAATTCATGTGCATCCCAAGGCCAACAAGTCGGTGCCTGGAGAAGTTGGTGCTCCGATGCCGGGCGACGTCATCGACATTCGCGTCAAAGAAGGCGACCAAGTTGTGAAGGGGCAGCCCCTTGTGGTGCTTTCAGCGATGAAGATGGAAATGCTGGTCCAGTCGCCGTTGTCCGGAGTTGTCAAGAAATTGACAATCACGAAAGGCATGAAGCTTGATGGCGACGATCTGCTCATGACCATTGAATAAATTGTCGCTACATTCTCTCTGTAAGGTTAAAAGTAATAGTATATTCCAGATAATTCATACCTAGCGAAACAAAATTAAAGTTTCATTTAAATTTAAAATATGCATTTCGTATTCAAATTTAGTTGATTTCGTTCAAATAATTTTGTGCCACAAGATGTCGATATTAAGCAAAGGGGGATCCTAAACACTTCCCCATGTCCTTCACAACAACGATCAATCAGTCAGCACAAAGAGTTTTATATATATGTATGAATATAGATTTGAACAGCTCATCATAATTGTAATTGATATTTAAGTCCCTTGACCTTCACAACAATGATCAATCAGTCAGGACAAAGAGTTTTATATATGTGTATGATTATAGATTTGAACAGTTCATCATAATTGTAATTAATATTTATACAGTTTTAAAAGTAGATTTGAATATTACATGCACTTTACAATAAACTCCATAAAGGCTAGATCCTTGTTTAATTCGGAGACCCGCTTGAAATGTCGCTGCACGTAAGGAGTTAGGACCTCGACAAGATTGCCGCTGTTGTAGAAGTTCTGTGGACTGCCGAGCAACGCATCGCCCAGCAGATGCTGCAATACCAGATTGGCAATCTGTGATTGACGGGAATTGGTGCCCCATGCTTTCACGTGCTTTAGCAGCGCCAGCCGCTGATCCATATTCAGTTGATCCACAAGTTGGCGCACGGCGTTGGAATCTCGCTTGCGCACAAAATGGCAAATAATGTCATAGGTTGCCTTGGGCTTGTCTAGTGTTAGGGCAAGGCGGAAAGCCTTTTCCATCTGTTCCTGTGCGTGGAGTAGCGAATGCAGTGTCTGTTCCTGCTGCAGCATCTCCTGTCGCTGATCCAGGACTTCATTGCGCACCGTTTCGGTGACGTCTCCAAAGCGAATCAACTTGGAATCCGCACCGCCAGTATAAAAGAAGCGATTGCTGCCCGTGGACACCGCCAAGGACCAGACGCGATCGGTGTGCTCATCGATTGACTGCACGCAAATGTTGGTCTTGATGTTCCATAGTTTCAACAAACCATCTGAGGCAGCAGACAATATGAACTTGCCATGATCCAGAAATTCGGCACGCAGTATAGTGCACTCTTGTTCCATCCGCTTCAGGCAACTGAAGTTGGCCATGGACCAGATTCGCAGACTGCAGTCCGATGAGGAGGTCAAAACAATTTGGTCGACGGGTGAGAAGCGCACACACCACACTCCACGTGTGTGTCCCCGCAACACACCCAGCAGAGTGTTTGCCTCGGCTGCCCAAATCTTTGCCGTCTTGTCCTGCGATGCGGTGGCCAGAAGTTTGTTGTTGAGCGCATACGTTACGCAGTTCACCTCTTTATCGTGGGCCAATGCAGCGTACCGCAGAGCGAAGGAGTAGGAGTTCTCTTCACGCTTGTCCCGCGACAGCTGCCACACCTTCATGCTGCCATCCTGGCTAGCAGTTGCGAATCCAGTAGCTCCATTATGTGTAAATGCCACGGATCCAATTGTGGACGTGTGACAATTACTCTGATGGGTCAGATGTTGCAGTTGGCAAGCGTCCTTGTGCGATAGCTTCCACAGATGTACGCTGCAATCCTTGCCCACAGAGATGAGCAGATTGTGCGACGCTGCCAGGGACATCACAGTGTCCGTGTGGCCGGCAATCAGTTTGCAGTTCATGTTCTGTTCCGTGTCATAGAGCTTAAAATGTTTACTGTTTGTGGCCACTGCCAAGTAGCGATCGTTGTCCCCCAAAAAGCACATGTCCAAAATCTCATCATTGTTGCCCACCAGCTGCTTGACGAGCTCTACTTCAGTTCCTTTCGAGTCGGCGGTCACATCATAGATCAGTATGTTTTGCTCTGTGGTAACAAGTCCCAGTTGCTGCTTTGTACTGCAGTACAACAGTCGACTTATCTCAAAGTCGGTTTTAATTAACAGATCTCGTATTTTCCAAGCCTTTGTGTCAATCTGCAGCATCTTTCCATTTCTACAGGCGGCCATAAGTTGTGCTCCATCCGCCAGGTGGGTTACGCCCTCCAGTTCTTCATACAATGGTATAACTTTCAGCTGATTCCATTTACTCAGCTCCATTTCCAGCTCCCAAACGATAAGGACCTTATCGCGACTCACGGTTACCATCTGGTTGCAATCCTTTGCTGTGCTCTGGAAACTTAAGCCAGTTACTTGGGAAATGTGACCACGCATCTTATGCAGCAGTGTCTTGGTGTTGTAGTTCCAACAGTAGATCGTGTTGTCCGAGCCAACGGCATAGATTTCACTCTTTAAGGGACTGGGATGGAAGCGCAACAAAAGTGCCGGGCCGGGGAAATCCTTAAGGGCACATAAACAGCTATTGTTGGCAAAGTCCCATAATCTGAGCGTAGCGTCAGCCCCGCCACTGGTGCAGATTAGCTTGCCGCATGTGCTGAATTCAATTTGGACAACGGGTCCTTTGTGCTGCGCCTTCCAAAGCTTAACCAACTTTTGCGTGCTCAGCTCCCACAAGCGGAGTAATCCACTTCCATGAGCGGTGACCAAATGCTCGCGTGAAATTGCAAAACAGTAAATGTTATCCTCATCAACCTCCAAGTCGTCGACGCCTTTTGATTTTCTTTTGTTCCCCGCATCATTTTCGCTGCTTATGCTTACTCCAAAACTACAAACAATTTGTGATGTTTGGACGTCCACCTGATTCACAACATCGCCGTTAAGACAGTAGAAATGCTGGCCATTTTCACTCCACGCTATGCCGTTTCCTGCGTAAAAGTTCGTATAACGAGCTTCAGCCGCATAACTAAAAATCATAAAGTCATTATAAGTGAACTCAGTAACTGAAATTTATTTATTTTAATTAACTTACCTTTTTTCAGATACGTTTGCCAGCATATTTCGTTTTGTTTACAAAATTACAAAGAACTACCGCGTGCGCAGCGGAACTGGAATTCATATTTGAAAAAGAACTAGTTCTTGCTTCAACAGTCTTGCCTAGCGGAATGGATTCTGCTTTAATCCGTACCTAGACCTAATTGCTCCAAATTAGATGAAACTATCGCATAAATAGTCGATACGAACAATGGTAGTTTAAAAGTCAAAATCAATCAGCGAATATTTCTAATCAGTACTAATAATTTATTGAATACTTACTTTGAAAATCTTGCCAGTCTAAATAATTATTTTTGTTAATTAACATGGTGACCTGGTTCACATTTAATATTTTCTGTTATCCAACACTTTATTAAATATATAATCTGGCAACTCTTCACATGAATTGCAAATGTCAAATCAAAAGCCGTCAAATCATCGTCCGTAGTATAGCAAACTTGCTTCATATTCTCAGTTTTTGTTAAAAACAATTCAAATAAAACAATGAGCACAATTGGCACTGGTGTAAGTTTAATCAGAATATACATAAACCGACGATCAACTAATCCATGCATTTTTACAGTACGATTTGTCCGCTTCGCAATTCTCGCCGGACGGTCGCGTCTTTCAGATCGACTATGCCTCCAAAGCTGTTGAGAAGAGCGGAACAGTAATTGGAATTAGAGGCAAAGATTGCGTTGTTCTAGCTGTTGAGAAAATTATAACTGACCAACTCTATGAGCCAGATGCAGCCAGTCGCATTTTTACAATTGAGAAAAATATTGGAATGGCCATAGCTGGACTCATGGCCGATGGCAACTTTGTAGCCGATATTGCCCGTCAGGAAGCTGCCAATTTCCGTCAACAGTTTGAGCGAACCATTCCCTTAAAGCATCTGTGCGATCGCGTTGCTGGCTATATCCATGCCTACACACTGTACAGTGCTGTGCGTCCGTTTGGTCTTTCGGTTATATTTGCCTCTTGGGATGAAGCCGATGGTCCACAGCTGTATAAGATTGAGCCTTCCGGTACTTCCTTTGGCTATTATGCTTGCGCCAGTGGAAAGGCCAAGCAGCAAGCGAAGACAGAGATGGAAAAGTTTAAGTTTGCCGACATGAACACTGATGAGTTGGTGCGCAGTGGAGGAAAAATGTATGTTATATCTCGCTTTACTACTTTATGTGTGCTAATTTTGTTTGTACTTGGTTTTAGCGTTTATCAGGTGCATGATGAACTAAAGGACAAAGATTTCCGCTACGAAATGGGCATTGTTGGCAAGGAAACGAACGGCATTCATCTCATTAACCCCGAATCTTGGACTCAATTGGCCATTGAAGCTGGAGAAGCCGCTAAGAACGCAGATGACAGTGAAAACGAGATATAAGCCTAAGATTCAAAATATGTACACCTGATTCTAAATCGGCTAAACATAAAATTTTGTATTTCGCTAAATTAGAAATAATACAGATAAAAAGGGTCTGCCGAATATTTTATTTGCACTTGAAATTAAAATTAGAAATGCATTTAATTGTGCTCTAACTTGTTACATATATTTGTGCAGGATGTTTGCTTTGTCAATGAGATACACCAAGTTTACACGGCGCTTTGCCGCGAAAAGTGATTCAGCACAGCATGTTTCTCAACCCATTGTTTTAATTGCATGAACAGTAGTATAAATCAGGTTTAGCTGCCTTATAAACTCGGCAATGCCACCTGGGGCTGTCACTTCTTCATTTTTATCGAAATACGGCAACTCTTTTTTCGACACACATCTGTTTTATTCGCGCCAAAAGAAGTAAACAAAACAGTTGTAAAAATGACTACATTAATCGCGCAATTAATTTCAAAAATGGGGCTGAGTGATGAGCCAAACGTCTTAGAGTAAGTGATGTAATTGTCAAATGCATTTGATTACATATTTATAATTATTATTTTACATTATGATAGGAAAACAACAGAGTTGATAAGATTGTTGGAGCTACGTTCGACGAATGTTCCGCTCCAAATAAATGAATACGGTAAAATTGTTTTGTGCGCGGATCTCGCATGCTCCCTCCTAGACATTGGATTTGACAAAGAGCAGGCACTTAAACTATCCGCATTACGAAAAACTCAATATGTGAATAATAAGCGTATGTTCGAGAAATTGCTTGACCTCAACAAGATACCCAGTGTCAATGATATTTGTGTACAGCTCAGTCTTAACGAGGTGTCTAGAAAGTCTGAGGAGCTGTTAGCTTTGTTCAAATCTGTTGCTGGTGACAATCCCGATGTTGATCATCCGCAATACGCCGCAATGGCTGTATTTCACGCATGTCGTTTGCTAAAGAGGAAAGTGTCCAAAACTAAGATTATGCCATACAGTAACTTGCGTCCCTCGCAATGGCAACAGCTCGAGCATCAATGGGAGCGTATGATTGAAAAACATCACAAGGAAATTAACATAGCGACTAAGTTAAACGATCAAGTTGAGCTCCAACAAGATAAAAACGCCAGTGAGATGAAACCTAAGAGACAAATGTCCGAGATTGAAGATTACGAAACGTGGAAATCTCGAATGATTTCCTTAGCCGAGGCTAAGCTACAATTAGAAAACGAAGAAGGTCAATCCTTAGTTTCTTATTTTCAGTTAATGATAATTGTAATAACAAGTCTTAGATTTCGTAATTCAAGTATTCAAGTACAGCATCCTTAATAAATTATAATTAATTCAAATGTTTCTTATTACCTAAACGTGCTTCAAAATAATTGAAAATTATCTCGCCGACATCTTCGCATTCTCCATTTGATTTGTGCGCTAAAAAAAAGAATGATATGATTATATATATTCAATAATGATTATTAATACACACACAGCTATAGATAATCAGCTCGACCTCATGTTCAGTTTCCGGCCAGCTGGTCAATAACTCCTTTAAACGCTTGGCAAACTTAAGCCATATTTCTCGTTTCATTTCACGCATTTGCCATGAAGTCGACGATTGAAAGTTCATAGCCTCAAAGAATGTCAACATTGGAGTGGCACCTTCCATAGCAAAGTAGTAAGTTATACCATTTATTTGTTGCTTTAGCCTGTATACCGCATGCTTGTAAGGTCGATTTACTCCAGCCCGATTTATGTATTTCGTCTCCAAAGGCTAAAAGATAAAAAATCGTTAAGCAAAGTGTCACTGAAAGATCGTCTTTTGCAAAAACATACCTCAGCCTTTTCTAGCAAGTTGCTTTCAATGACACCCTTAACGAACATATCATCTGGAATTAGTATGATCAAGCGATCTGCACCGAATTGTACATGATGAGTGTCCTCATAGTCTTGCATTCGCTTCTTTAATCCATCGTCATTGCGTTCGGGCAATGCAAGTTTTAAATAGCCGTGGAAATAACTAGAAGCCATTCCAGCTGCATAATCTAAGCCATGTCGATCACGTATCCAGTGAGCATAGTCCAATGGACTATAACTCAGCTGGACATAACTGAAGATCCAGTAGAGCGGCATACAGGCGAAGTAGACATAATTTGGCAGCAAGCTCTTCAAATTGCCGGTACTGCCAAATCGTGCAAATATTAGTAACAACAATCCTATTGCCATCCATATTGTTTTGATGTCGTATGTGTAAGCACGCCGGATAATTGTGCTTAGTCGATCCTCAGGTAAATAGTACTTTTTATAGAATATGTATTCGATTGATACATAATAAAGGCGCTGTATTAAATTAGCACAAAAAACTACGAGTGAAATGCGTATACAGAGATCTGTATGTAATCATATTCAACCGAAAGATAACATACATGTGTTTATTAATTACTAATAATGATACGTTTTATTGATTGCTTACCAAGATATTTGCACAGCATTTTTAAAAGATTATATTTCTTATCGTGCCATCGATCCGCAGCTGATTCAGATACTGCCATTTTACGAAAGTCGCGAATCTTCATAAAGTTGCCAGACAATTGCAATTTAGAAATTCAAAAGTGTTTAACAGGTTGACATATAAAAACTTTTAATAAAGCCACTTGTAACGATCGTGGTAATTTCTTATATTTAGTGGTAATGTAGCTCTTTAAATCACAAAGTAATAAAAATGTTCGATTAGTAGTTACTAACAGCAGACACTTGCAAAATTTAAAATTAAAATTAATGTTTGTGCGAGATGAAAGCGGTAAATAGAATAAAAAAATGTAAAATATCGATGGAATTGTCGGTTGGTTTTATTTATCTATACGACATAATAACTAACAAGTTTAATTAAAATATTTAGATAATATATAAATATAGCTTGATATAGTACATTTTAAAATAAATAGACAAATCCAGTAATGGTTCATTACAGAGCCGCAGTGCACGTTCACAAATAAATAAACAAGTTCAGTATTAGTTCTATAATGATACGTTCAAGTGAACTTGTTCTGACTCATCTCTTAACTAAAGTGCAAGTGCATTTTACAAAATATACAAAGATCTTTGTCTCTGAGTTTTACAACTGAGCTAAAAAAATCTGTAATAATAACCGACGCTATGGGCAATGGCATTCAAACATATAACTAGAAATATATGAAATAATTTATTGACTAGAGAGAGGTCAATTGCATACGCATGACGTAGATAACTTATTTAAAAATTGGGTAAACAAATTTAGGACAATAATTAATAACGTTGTGACGGACGATCCACTTATTGGGGTAAGTCAAAAATTTGCAGCTCGATTGCAGAAATGAAATACATTGCGTAAATAACTAACAATGAAATCCATTTTAGCAGGGGAAGTCTTCAACGTTCTTGTTGTTGTTGTGCTGATAAAGCAAAATAAGAGCAAGCAAAGAAACGAAATCTGAAGTCGAGTTAGTCACCACGCCTTTGCGGCTGTAAAAACTTGAGCTCGCATACAACGACGAAACCCACATAATGCCAATATTATATAGCGTTATAGCGCGCGGCACAACGGTGCTGGCTAAGTTTGCCGAATGTGTTGGAAACTTTGCAGAAGTCACTGAGCAAATAGTTGGCAAAATTGGCGTTCATAACCACAAGATGACCTACACACACGGCGACTATTTAATACACTATACGTGCGAGAATAAATTGATTTACATGTGCATAACCGATAATGTAAGTTGAATTATTATTATCTCATGAATTTATCAACAATCTTTGATAATTTCTTTGGTAGGAATTCGAGCGCTCTCGCGCCTTTCTTTTCCTAGCGGACATTAAAAAGAAATTTATACAGACCTATGGACTACAGGTGGCCACAGCAATTGCCTATGCTATGAACACGGAGTTCTCCAAAATTTTGTCCCAGCAAATGGTGTTTTTCAGTCAGTCTCCTGAAGTCGACACCATATCCCGTGTACATGGTCAAATTGACGAACTAAAAGATATTATGATACAAAATATTAGTAAGAACATTTTCGTATTCCAATTACATTTCAGATTTTAATTGAATTTTTTATTCACAGATAGTCTGCAAGAACGCGGCGAGAAATTGGAGCTGCTGGTCACTAAAGTAGAGAACTTGAATAATAATGTATGTATTGATAATATATTATAATCAATTAATTGCAATTGTATCTTTTCTCCCCATAGTCTGTAGCATTCCGCAAGCAATCTCGAAATCTGGCGCGCCAAATGTTTTGGAAGAATATTCGGGTCTACGTTGTCGTTGGCCTAGTGATTATATTTATTATTTATGTAATTGTTAGCATGGCCTGTGGAGGCCTAGCTTGGCAATCATGCATTCAATAAGACGACAATTTTTAAATTTATTGTTATAGGTCATTACCCATGTTTATTTACATACATATTAAACTTTCGTACTATCATAATCTCTGTTATATGTAATAAAGATGAATGTATACAATTATATTTCCATATAAATCCGCCAAATCGTACCAATTTATTTATGATTCTTATTTGTCTTCCACATAAATAACATCATTGGCCTTGACATTTCCTGGTCGCCGAAGACCCATGTGTATTCCCAGGGCCGGCGATGAGTAGTCAAACAAACGATACCTGAAAGGTTTATGAGTTTAAATATTTGTTATCAAGAGATGTGTGCTCTCCAACTTGTGGTGATCACCTACCTGCGTAGTGTCTTTAACGGCTCTCCGTCGATGTTGCGTTCCGCCGTTTTAACGTTTATGTTTGGTAATATACAGCGAGTGCAAGGAGCCACAATCCGAAAGACAGCATCTTCACCAATGCGTATCCACTGCCAGTGATCTTCGGCGTAAGGATCGTTCACATCCATTTTAAGGTGAAAGTTTCCACGGAATTGAAGCGGGTCAACGGGTTGTTTCAGTCGTGTATTTAGATCAGCCACTGATGATAAATTCATGAGCATATAGCTGGTAGCATCGTTAAAGGTTCCCTGAAAAAAGATGTTTTTAGATATTCTGAACTCTGCGATACTTATTTAAATACTTAGTGTATGAGAACCTAATCTATACAAAAATCTATACAAAGATCATCGTCTCGTCGTGTTGATAAACAGCATATTTTTATACTAGCTGCTTTAACCCTGTGTTGCCCTTGTGTATTCTATACCTAGTGTATTTTAAAGAAGGTGAAAGCTAATCGGATTTTCAACTACTTACTGAATCGTGTTGCTTTATGTATGGCATATCCTTAAGTCGGGGATTAGTAGCACGCACTGGAACAGGGTAAGGATAATACACGAGCTTTAAGCCCGAATCCTTTTTCAGTATAAACTCGGAGAACCACTTGTCAAATCGGCTGCCGCACAACATGGCATCCAAACTGACACCCCACACAGCGGTACGCACGTCTTTTCCAGGAGCCTCCAGATGCTGAAAATCTAGCTCCAAGTCGGGCATGCCAGGTGCTGAAAACAACAGGCCATTGGGCATTGGTTTAGGCTGAATCCGAACCATATGCGGATAGCCCCTAGCGGTAATCATTTCGTTGTTATCGTTAATCAGCATAAATTTGCGATCGCGCACGATTCCTGCGCCAATTCCGAGCATATCGCAATCATACTCCTCCTGATCTGGAACCTCGAGCGGAGCACAAGACTTGACGGGAAATACGTTGATCTGCTGTAAAGTGCCAACACGACGCCATTTTGTGGGCATCACTTCTCGGTGAAGATGGCGATAAACCAAGTAGCCTGCGCCTCCTACGGCCACCAAGCTGACACCTACTCCGATCAGCACTTTATTAGGTTCTCCGAAACTTGTGCTTAAGCTGCTGCCCATGATGTGGTTTACTAAGTATACGAAAACAGTTTATACCATATTATTTTATAGATCAAAATATGTAACCATATATGTACTCACATGATCACTTATTAAATGTTGAGATGTTACTGGACTTCTTACTTTCTTCAACGAAAAGCACCCGAAAGCTCCGCAAGAAGGTGCGAAGAAAAACGGCGATTATGATAGGCTTTTATTATATTTGCATGTACGTACAAGTGTATGTATGTATATGTAATACATATCGCGTGTGTTTTAAACAGTGCTTAATAATCTTACTCGTCCATCTCAAGTTTATAACTAGTTATTTTTCATAGTAAACAAATGCACACACGTCTGCATTTTATACAAGTTACTATCAGAGCGGTAATAATCCATATATTACATTATTATAATGCATTTGTTCAAGTTTATTTCTATTATGTTTACATAAATACAGCTTTAAAGGCGATCTGTCTAATCTCAAGTTGTCATATTTAGGAGTGCCACTTATGTTCGCACCTACAAACGATAATATATCGATAAGCTTATTTGAAAATATGATCCCATTAATCGAAATAGAAAGCTTAATATGAGTGATACGGTTAAAAAGGACGAAAATATTACTTCGCGAGATGAACTGGATGTGGGCAGTGAGCGTTTCAATCCATTACGTGCGCTGTATGCCGCCGATTACAAAGTTACCGAAAAGACACCAAAAGTGCTGTACCAAAATTTAGCTGCGTTTGAAAGTGCGCTTACAAAAGTTGGTGTCTGGGAACTAAA
This sequence comes from Drosophila rellima, assembly GCA_035043635.1. Classification (NCBI taxonomy): domain Eukaryota; kingdom Metazoa; phylum Arthropoda; class Insecta; order Diptera; family Drosophilidae; genus Drosophila; species Drosophila rellima. Next base: position 3,603,956 of record JAWNMV010000236.1, on the reverse strand, counting down.
CAAAAAGCAGAGAAGCAATGATGTCCCAGCTGAGGCGACAAGTTCCAAATCGTCGTCAACTAATCAGACAGCGAGTACCCGACGATTCGAGCCCCATCAGATGGCCATTGCAAGCATACCGAAGGCGAAACACCATCGCAATCTTTATACACACATGGCCAGCGCAGAAGGTCCTTTGGCCTTCTTACAAAAAGTCTTGCCATCAAATACGCCAGAGCAGGTTACTCAAACGCGGATACGGGTTTACTTGCGGAAAGAGCATGGAATTGGCGGCAACGTTGAGGGTGAGCTTGTGGCCTATGACAAGCAATGGAACCTGTTGCTGAAAAATGCAGTTGAGATTTGGCAGCGTCGCAAGTATAAATATGGTGAACAGAAGATCCATGGCACCCCAGCATCAGAAGAATGCAGAGCACGACTTCTTCAGTTGGGCATTGCTATGCCCATTGTGCACGTCAAGAGTCTGAACCGAAAGAACGTGCAGCTGCGACGTGAAATCCCCCAGCTGATGGTACGCGGAGAAAATGTTGTCTTAATTAGTTGCATTAACAATTCAAAAGACTAAAGTTTAATTTAAATTTGTATAATATAAGTTAATTAGTCAATACATTAATTCGTGTACACCATGGGTACGCATTCCTCGGCTGCCACATGACAGGGCGAATCATCCTCCATTAAATGCTGCAAGCTCTCGTTTGGATACCTGCAAAAGGAAAAGATAAACGTTGTAAATCGATTTAGGATTATGTACTATATAGCTTACAGTTTTGAGGGACTCTCATCGCTTAGCATCGTAGCTGGAACTGTGGCGGAGGCACACTCTGGACTCATTAGCTCTATGGGTGTTGGGCGACGTTCTTGTAATTGACGCGTAATTTCCGCTGTGCTCAGGGAGCTAGTTGCATCTTTTGCATTAAGCTGGTGTTGTTGTTGCAGCAGTGAGGGTGACACCGTTGCCGTTGCCATCAGCTGCTTCTTGCCCGACTGTTGTTGAATAGGGACGCCAGACATAACTTTACGCTTTCGCCCACGTGTTGCTCCGCCTACGGCTCCAGGATGTGCTGCAGGTACAACCATCTTTGCATCTGCCTTTTCCTTGTGCTTCTTCCGCAGAGCAGCAGCCTCCTTTGAAGAATCGAGTGTGTTTGGTGCTTGTATTCCAGACGAAGTCGTGGGTTCCACGTCCGAGTTGGAGCTATCAGTGGCATCACTGTCACTGGAATCTTTGGCTGGCTTTTCATATAACAAGAGGCGATCAATTAGAAACGATCGATCGCGGGAAACTTTCAGTAAGCGTCGCTGGTTTGTATGCAACAAGTCCTGAAAATACTCATTTTCCTACAAGCACAACGCGATTAAAAGAGACATTTTAAATAATTATGTATTAATTGAGTACAATATCACTTACATAGATGAGGAATTTTAGTTTGCGCTTTAAATTTCTGTATCGCTCTTTGTAATCCACATTTGCATTGGCTGTGCCTGTGGATGCTGAACTAGAGGCAGCTGGTACTGTTCCGGAAACTGCCCCAGATGGCTTGGATTGCAATTCATCGTCGCTTTCTAGCTGCTCTCGTTCTGTGTTGTTGCCAGCTGTGGACTTTTGGTTGGCCAGGGACCGACAGTACCATCCCTCCAGCATATTGAATAGGTTTTCTTAATAATTTAGATTGCTATTACGCTTTCCCAGATAACCTTAAAGTTTTCTCTTTAGATTGTCTTTATTGAAACATTGGTTTGTCACTTTTTCATTCCATTCATTTTATTGACCGCGACGCAAGCTAGCAGACACCTCTCTGTTTACTGCTCAAAAGTAGGAATGCGTGAAAATATCTATCGATGATTTATCAAATTGCCGATAAATATGTATATATCGATTAATTTAATGCTTCGATGCAAGCGATAGTTCTATTATGTGCAGATTTTGAGCCACACGTGTTGCATTTGTTTATAAATACGGCTTAAGCAAGATGAGCCAGAAAGTGGTGATTAATAAACGTTTAAAGGGGCTGTCCCGCGAGGCGCTTGACCAACTGAGTAAAAGCGAGTTAATTGATAAAATTGTGCAGCTTGAGGCGTACAATTTTCAGCTGAAGAACCTGCTGCAGAAAAAGCTGTCGGAGAGCGACAAAAACAACGATGAATACAAAACATTGCTGCGTGAGGAGGACGGGGAGCGAGAACCAACTCCGAAGTCCATGCAAACTGAAGAGAAACCTTCTAGCAAGCGGGACAAACAACGTAAGTTTGATTGGTCCAGGTAAGCAATTATATTTTATCCATTTTAAATGTCTATTGTATCGTTCCGATTGCAGTGCACACAGGCGTCATGTGCTACTGAAGATCGTCTACTTTGGCTGGGATTATCAGGGCTTTGCATGTCAGGAGGATTCCAACGACACAATTGGTGAGTAATTGACGATTTTAATCGATTATTATTATAGTAATTTATATTTAAATTCAAATTTTGCAGAATCCTTTTTGTTTCGCGCTCTATTGCGTACCTGCTTGATTGAATCCCGGGCTACCTCCAATTACCATCGCTGTGGGCGCACGGATAAGGAAGTGAGCGCCTTCTGTCAAGTTATATCCATTGATTTGCGTAGCAAGTTTGCACCTGAGCTCCAAATGGAGCCGGATTCGTTGTCCTCTGAAATTGACTACTGCAGTTTGCTGAATCGTGTGCTGCCCAAGAACATCCAGTGTGTGTCCTGGATGCCATTACGTAGTCCAGTCTATAGTGCACGGTTCGACTGCATTTCTCGGACCTATCGCTACTATTTTCCCAAGGGAGATCTGGACATCGAAGCCATGCAAGCTGCCTGTCAATTACTTGTGAATCATGGAGATTTTCGCAATTTCTGCAAAATGGATGTACACAATGGTGTTACAAATTATATGCGCAATCTGCAAGTCGCCCAGATAAAGCCATGTGATGATACTGAATTGAGGAAGGATTCGGAATCTGGTAAGTGAATGGATTACATTCATATCTTATACTAAATGTAATTTTCTTCTTAATGACACAGGTTACGCAATGTACTATTTGGCGATACAAGCGAACGCCTTTTTGTGGCATCAGATACGCTGCATCATGGCCGTACTGTTGCTCGTTGGACAGAGGCACGAAAAGCCCAGCATTATTACTGAATTGCTAGATGTTGCGAGAAATCCTTGCAAGCCACAGTATACACCTGCCATTGGCTTACCTTTGAATCTATTCCATTGTGAATTCCGTGCTCATACCACGCGTCGCACAAATCCATCAATTACAGCTAAAACAGAAGATGATGATGATAATGTGGATTTATCCACGGTGGAAACTGAACTTGACGAGACAGCTGCCACTGTGCCCGATCTAACCGATTGGGTTTACAGCGAGGAGAATCTTCAAAAGCTCATCGAGAACGTGCAGTGTGAATGGACGCAATTTAGCGTGAAGTGCAGCATGATCCGTAATGTATTGATGCAGCTGGAGGAAATGCTGGCACGCCAGTTCAAGCCACATCTAATGCGTGCCCAGGTTATTATGTTGCAGGATTCGGTCAAACCACGACAGTATCAACCTCTTCTGCAGCGCAAGCGTTGTGGTAAGTTAATTAAAGTTTTGAATGAATTGAAATATATATATTTCTCTTTTTTACAGAGAGCCTAGAGAATCGCATAGATCATTTCGTAAAGAAACAAAGACTGATAGTAAAAGGCGACAATACTGAATCGGAGAAGACTAAACAAAGTGTTCAAAATGTTGCGTGAAACTACAGAAGCTCTCAACTTAATTAAATTAATAACATATTTTGAACTTCTAGTTAGTTATTTAACATATAACTTAACATATATAACTTTAACATATAACTGACTTGAGCTTAGCTTATGTTAACCATTTAAAATTGCAAGGCATTTCAATATTGCTTTGTAACTTCTTGGATAAACATATTAATTGTGTCCGATAAGATTATTTTTGAAAAACAGTCAAATGCATAATATATGTATCTCAATAATAGACTGGATATGAATTGCAATCTATAGTAAGTTTGGTTTTTAATCTCCCAGCATCCATTCAGCTTTTTTGAATATGATCGACAAGAAAACAAAAACTTTTACTAAATGTTTAAAATTGTATTCTTATTGAGTTATAATTTCTGTACTTCTCTTCAACATTGGACAATGTACAACAACATGTTATGACTATGAAAATATGGACAATGCTATATATTTGTACAGTGATATGTACTAAATACATATCATACGTTGAGTGCATATTTCATGAGGGCTTTGTACGTTTACAAAAATGTAACTTAAACTAAATTATAGCTTTCAATGTACAGTCGTAATGTAAGTTATGTTACAAACTATTATTTTTAAAATATATATTTCAATAAGTATTTATTATTTAATAACTTTAACTTAATAAGTTGTCCCATTGATCTGCTGATCTATGTGCCCATTGATTTCGCTTTTTGTAGTCTAAAAAAGAAAAGGAAACGGGAATTGGAATTATCATTATTGGAAATACTTCATGAGTACCTACTTTCTTCTCAAGATCCTGAGCCCAATTGTGCCCTCGCGTACATTCTTAAAGAGTCCAATAGTCTCGGCATGGCTCATACCCTGCACGGAGTGTCCATTGATTTCGACGATCTCATCGCCTGCAATGAATCCATGAATGTTATATATAATTCTGATCAAAAATCAAAGATTAACTTACCCGCTTGGAGTGTTCCATCATCTGCAGCCTGGCCGGAGGGAAAGACTGTCTTAACAAAGATTCCCATATTGCCCTTGGGCGAATCCCGTCCACCAACAATGCTGAATCCCAACGACTTCATGCCGTGTCCTTTAAAAAAGGTAATTGTCTTGGGCGTGCAACGTCCGTTTCCTAATAGAAGATTAGCAGAGAATTAGAGAGGGATTCCCATGTATGCTCGGTGGGACGTAGGTTATTGTGTTAAGCTCACCCTCACTCATGGAGGCGCGTATGACTTCAGCCATCTCTTCGTCACGGATTGTTAGCTTGGCCACCGGCAGCGATGGACGATGATGCATTAACGAGGCGGCGGGAGGTGCCAATGAGGTGCTTGATGCTATTGAGGATGATGCAGTGGAGCAGGAATTAAGATATGGATTAGGCGCAAACAATGAAACGCTTTTCTGCGTGTGCTTGATGTATAATGAATGGTGTGGTTGTTGTTGTGCTTGTTGATTATGTTGTTGTGGAGGTTGTTGCTGCTGCTGGGTTGGCATATTATTAGTGAGATCAGTTGTTTGGGTGTCAGTATTGCTATCGTCTGGATTGTTATTCCCTTGTGCTGTTTCTGCTCCTCCTCCTCCGCCTCCTCCCGCTGCTGGCGTCTGCATAAACAAACTGAGCCTCGACGAACTGAGACGCGAATGGGCGAATCTCAGCGAGCGATAATGTGAATTAGTCAGATTAATGGAGTTGCGGGCATAGTGAGTGCGCTGACCAAACTGTTGGCCAACACCTGCGTCCGTTGAGAGAGCCGCCCCCTCGGAGCAGCGTTTGCGGGCCAACAGCTGCCACTTCTCATCATCCGCCAGGGAGGAGGCCACACAGATGCTGGCCGCCCGATTCGCGTACACAGGTGTGTAGGATTCGTTATTGGTGTTAGCAGAGATGTTAACAGAGGAGGAGGAGGTTGCTTGCTGGGTTTGTTGTTGGTGGTTAAAGAGCTGTGTCGGCGTTAAAGCCAAGCTGCGCTGACCTGACGAGCTCCGTGATCTGCGCCGCAATAGCTCATGCTCAGACGCACTCCCGTCCAGCGAGGGTCGCGGCGTGGAGCTGCGTCGATGCTGCATCAATGGCATGGGGGAGGGCAATGTACTGACACTGGCCATCGAGCGTGCATCGCACTGATCCTCGCCCTCCTCCCGCTCCCGTTCTCGCTCCCGTTCCCGCTCTCGTTCCTGCTCCTGTTCCACCTGCAGCTGCAGACTCTGCAAACTGTTGAGACTGTCCGTGCGTTGGGCATAGCTGAGTCTTTGCCGTTGTGTGCTCACGCCATCGATGCGGATTTTGGTATAGAAGTCGGTCACAGTGGCAATCTCGTCGTGCGCTATGACCAGATCAATGCAGTTCTCCACAAAGGTGCTGAGCAGGCGTTGCACCTCGGCAAAGGACTGAATGCCCCGCAAGTGTTTGCCATTGACATTCACGATCTCATCTCCTAAACGCAGACGACCATCCCTGACAAGATAAGATGATGATGATGATGATGATTATTACATATATAATCTTAGTTACTCACTTTTGTGCCATGCCATAGGGCTCCAGCTCGACGATGAGATATCGATACTGCTGCTCATTGTTGTTGGTTACAACCATTTTGGGCGACAGCACCAATCCGATGTAGTCCTCTTGGCATTTGCGCTCCAGCTTCAGCTGCCGGAACCGTCGCCGGATCGTCTCTGTCTCGTAGTCATAGTTATAGCCGCCCAGGGAGACGGGTGCACTGCAAATGCTATTTCGCACCGAGGCGGAGGAGCCCATGCCCAGGCCTAAGCCCATGCCAACTCCCTCCGAGGAGCTGAGCGAGATTAGCGAATTGCGCTTGAGTGTGCCTGAGGCAATAGATTCTGTATCTCCGCCAGAGATGCTAAGATTATTGCCCAGACGAGCACCACCTGCGACACCGACCCCAGTACCGGATCCAGATCCAGATCCGAGACCAGCTGTGCCAGCGCCACCATCGCTGTCGTAGCCCGACTCATTTGAACTTAGACAACTACTTAATCTTTGGTAAAGTGGTTCCCAGTCCTTGGACGAAATGCTGTCATTGCGCGACACATTTGCCATCTGTTGTTCCGGCGATCGACGTTGTGGCAACGGCGAATGGGATTGAGAATGCGTTGTTGCTGCTGCCGCTGCTGCTGCTGCTGCCGCTGCCGCCTCCCGCTGCAGTTGCTCGCGCTTAAGCAGCACAGAGCCGCCGTTCTCCTCGGGCAGCACTGAGAGACGGGAGCGCAAGAATGCGTACGGAAAGGCGCCACGACGTGCGGCATCCTGTTGACCAGCAGCCCCACCCGCTCCTGCTCCTGCTCCCGATCCGACTCCATTGGGTGGTGATCCCACGCTGTTGCCGGCAGTGCTGCCGCTGCTGCTGCTCGCAGTGAGGCAACTGCTTACCTTGGCAATATCATCGCAGCTGCTGGACTTTAGATGTTGCTGCTGCTGATGATGATGCTGCTGCTGCAGCTGCTGCTGGAGATGATGACGCTGCTGCTGTCGCTGCTGTTGGCTGTGCAGGTTCAATCCCTCGGTGGGGTCATCGCATTTGATGTAGGAGCTGGAGCTACTGGACAACTGACTCGTGGAGCTGCTGCGATACAGCGTCTGACTCGTTGGCGCTGCCTGCTGCGCTGCCTCGGAGGCCTTCAGAAGATTATGCGAGCGATGATTCAGCATGCCCGTGGAGCCAATGCGATGAAAGAAATTCTTGAGCGCCTTTTGTGGGCGTGCCACCGGCTGATATTGATGCGTGGGCGTTGACTGTGCACTCTGGCTGCCCCTGCTAGCCACATCCTGTGCCTGTAGTGGTTGTTGTTGCTGTTGTTGTTGCTGTTGCTGTTGTTGTTGCTGACGCTGCTTAATCGTCTCAATGGGTCCCGACTTGCACTTTTTGAGCGTGCTGCTTTGATAGACTCCAGAAGGCGTTGGCGATGCATTGTTGTTGTTGCTGGACTTGTGGTGCGTTGGCGAGTGAAAAAGACTGCGCAGATCCGTGTGTGATTTGTGTGTGTTGGCGGCGGAGGGGGAATCGCTGCGCTTCAACAAATCCAGTTTGCGACTCATCCGCTTGCCCCAAGTGAACACTGCAAGATGGAGAGAGAGAGAGAGATAGAGTGAGAAAGAAGCATTCAATCAGAAAGAGATTTCTAACTTAATTATAATGCTTCAATAAATCTTAACACCTCACTGGCAAAATGCCGACGCCAGATGATGATGAATAAATCAAATATCGAATTATATTCGCGTCCAACTTGTCCGACCTGTTGAACATGGCGATCAGGCCGCTATCCCTTCAGGGCTGGCAGTCTGACACGTGTCCCTGGCATTGGATTACAGGCATTGTGTGTCAACGTGACCACAACAAAGGTCGGCCTGCAAGTATACACATGCCTGTGTTTGTGTGTGTGTAGACCACAATTTGAATAGCCGATTTGACAGGCCAAGCTTTGCGGTAAATTAACTCGGTACTTTCACCTATACATCCATATATAAGTGCGTATGCATTTGCATTTATTACATTCTTTCTTGACATTTATATTACAGGATCATGCTTGCCAATAATGTTATTTAAATCCAAAATTGATATGCACATAAATCAAGGATAGTTAACGGCCTTCAAATTTAATTTAAGCATGCGTCAAAAGTGCGCGCTCATATAGCAAAACTATCGCGTGCAATACATGTATCGATATATCAAAGCAATCGATACAATCTCAATTTAGTATTTTTCGTGAGTATTTTGACGTTTACCGCATACAGTCACACTGCATACATAAACAACAATTGATTTTTCGCCAGCAAAAATGTCTCTGGCTACTAAGAAAATTGCTGAGGCTGAGGAACTTGTCCGCACCGCCGAGAAGAGTCTGAAAACGTCCCTATTGAAGTGGGTGCCCGACTATGACAGTGCGGCCGATGAATACTCGAAGGCGGCAACTGCGTATCGGATAGCAAAATCGTTCGATAAAAGCAAGGAATGCTTTCTAAAGGCAATTGAGTGCTACAAAAACAACAAAGCCTGGTTCCATGCCGCCAAGTGTTACGAGCAGATCTTCTTGTTGTCAAAGGAAACAAACAAATTGACGGAAGTGGAGGAATATGCCAGCAAGGCATGCAGCTTGTACCAGCAGCATGGATCGCCTGAGGCAGCAGCAGCAGCTTTGGACAAAGCAGCCAAATTAACTGAGCAAAAGCATCCGGAATTGGCACTGCGCTTCTATCAGCAAGCTGTTGAGGTGATTCTCATCGAAGATTCGACACGGCAGGCAGCTGAATTTTGCTCAAAGGTATCAAGATTGTTGGTCAAGCTCAGGCGCTACGACGAGGCGACAAATGCGATTAAAAAGGAAATTGGCTTGAATCAGCAAACTGAATCGTATGGACAAATTGGTCGTTTGGTTGTCGCACTTACACTCGTCCAATTGGCCCGGGGCGACTCGGTGGAGGCGGAAAAGTCATTCAAGGAATGGGGCAGCTGTTGTGAACCCGAGGAAGTGTCAACATTGCAAACATTACTGCAAGCCTTTGACGATGAGGATCCCGAACTGGCGGCCAGAATGCTCCATGCTCCATTTATTCGACACATGGATGTTGAATATGCGATTCTATCCAAGAACATTCCATTGCCAAAAGGACTAGATATCAAGAAGAAACCTGACGGAGCCAATGATGGCAGTGATACGGCCCAAAAGGGGGAGGAGGACGATGGCGAGGGCTTGTGTTGAGATATCGTATTTTATTGTTATTTAACTACTAATCACCTAATTATTCAATTAATGCAATTTACAATATAATTGTTAACATAAATATACTTAATAAAATGCTGTTTAATGTCTTCATCTTAATAAATGACGAGAAAATATTTTATTTTTATATAAAAATAGAGGAAATACGAAATATGTTATGAGTCACAGGTGTGTCAAAAATTCCAATGATTGCTATGTTTTTGTTCATTTTTCCCTGTGTCATCACAATTTTCAAACCTCAGACCGGCATAACTTGCCAGCACTAATTATCTGGTATTATATAATCAACACACAATCAAACAATATATTTTTTAGTATTCAAATCGATTAACTACTTGGTCACTCTTTTTACAACACAAAACCAAAGTGCTCATCCATAAAATGCATTTCAAATGCACACACACACACACTAATAGAGACACAGACTGCATTATAGCCTATGGTGTGGTGTGGTGTGGTGTACTCGTTATATTGTACAGTTATTAAACACTAAACACACCTCAATTACAAACGATGCATAACCAATCACAAAATGTTCCACCCCCTTAAAGTCCTTTGGCAGAGGCAATCTAATAACGTCGTAAAATATTTTTACGATCTGGTTTAACAGCAATTGCCAACACTTAAAAAGGCATCCGGCGGAGAGGAGTTTTTAGTTTCAGTCCGAGTTTTTGGCTCGTTAATAAACAAATTTATGCGCTTGTCCCATATTTATCACAGTCACCGCAAGCGAGACGGTATGAGTGGGCGTTCGTATGTGCGAACGAGATAGAGAGAAAGAGCCTGGACAATTAGTATAAAACATGCACAAAAGAATCAGAAAAGAATCGAAATTGGCGAGAAGAAGAAGAAGAACAACAACAATAGCGTATTGGCATCGCATTTCCATGGATCCAGGCGCATTATGGACTCAATAAAATTTTGAAAACTATCTTCATAGTCATGCATAGCATTGCCATCGACTTGGACTCCATCGTCATTGGCATCTGCGACTCGTGCCAAAGATGTTTAATAGACGCAGCAGCAGAGCAGCCTGCGGGCCATGATCCGGCCAATGTGTGGGCGCAGCGTAGCCGGCGATGATGCAGCCTCAATTCGGGTTGACAGTTGAACCAACTTCAGCTCCAGCTCCAACTACAACTACAACTCCACCCAAGTCTGACCGACTTTGTTCCGCCTGCCTCTGCTCACTCTACTTCCACTTCTCTCCTCCTCATCTTTGTCCATTTGCCTTTGATTAAAGTTTTCAGCACGCCAATGGGAATTGGCGGGAGAAGGGGGATCGCCACATTGGTTAGTTGGCTTCAACTGGCGAGTGTTAAACAATAATAGCAAATGGCGCAGGCATCAATTATATGACAGGCTCTGCCACACTCCAAACGACCGCCGGCCACATGCCACATGCCACAAATTCTACACCCACTTAACTTTCAAGTCGGTGTCAAATGCCCGCCAGGCCTCCTGACCGGCCGAGCTCAGAGATGGCTTTGTTGCAATTTGCCGGCTGACATGCTAACAGCAGCAGGAGCGGGAGTAGCTGGAGGAGAGCCATCACACGGAGGAAGCAGCTGTGTGGCAACTAGAAGAGCTGGAAAAACATTGTGCGATAGTCTGGAGAAAAGCTACGGGAACAGTCAAGTCTATCGGTAGATCAAGGTAAAATATTTATTCGATTACATCAACAAAATTAAAAGAATTAAAGAATCAAATAGTTTGAAAATTTCAATTTTTTTAAAATCATACTGTAACTCTTACTTATATCTTTTTAAGTGAAAAATATTTATAAATATTGATAATATGAGATACATATGCATATAAATTATTTCTAAATCAAAATTTGAATTTTATTATTATTTTTGCATTTAAAATAAGTTTTTAAAAATAGTAAATCCCCGCATATTTTTATTGAACCAGATAATTTTTCTGGTTTATTTAATCAAATTGCAATCTGATTGAGACAGGGTAACTGCTAGTCGTGTTCAAAAGATATTACTTGGCCTAAAGAATTACAGATCTTAAACTCGATGTTGGCGAGATTTCAACCACAATTCTGATAATGCAATAGGAATGTTTGGTCTGCTGATGATGGCATTACCAGTCCAAATGACTGAAATTACAATTATTAACGAGAAAGTCTAGATGGAGCTAGTCCAGTCAGGTGGACAGCTGGTGCTAGCATCGCCATCGCCATCGCCATCATCATCGCCATCGTCATCTGCATTGCGTGTCAGAGCCGAGTTCATTGCGCCGTGTCATTCTAATGCCAATCTTAATTGCTTTTAATTGGTGGCAAAGCCAAAAGCAGAATATTTATTTACTCGAATCTTTGTAAAATGAAGAAGAAACAGGGAATGGAGAATGGCTCTCTGAATAAGCCGCCGCAAGGTCAAACAGCGACATTAAATTGCTTGCGTAGCTGCAAATTGCTTTCATCAGTTGTTCTCAAATTATGGCCAACGATTTGAACTGAATACAGATGAGAATCGGTTGAGTGTTGAATAAGAAAAATAAATATAAAAAAAAAACAAGAAAATGACAACAGGGCATCATGAGAAATCAATAAGCGCCAACTTCAACACTCTTCTTGGCCAGCTGACTGCAATTGGCAGTTGCCAATCGACAATCGACAGTTGGCAGTTGGCATAATATAAATGCTGTAATTTCGGGCCATCACCACCATCTCCCTCTTTTTTTTGATTTGTATTTCCATTTCCATCCATCGGCATCTTCTCTTGGCGCTGCACGCATGCGCATTTATACTGGATTATCGCTTATTACATGTTTCCCCTTCGGCTTGATTTATTTCACTGCCCCGATTATCGATCTCAATCCGAGTCAAGACTTTGATTTCATTGCCTCTCCTTTTGAAATCTGTTGTTCATCTTCTCTCCCCGTTATAGGCCGATTTGGATCAAAAAGAATTTGTGCAATTTGAGCCCGTACTCAAAGTCGATCTCGAATTCGAATTCGAGTTCGAGTTCGTACGTGAGATATTATTGCATTCGTTGATCTTCTCTTTTCTCTTCTTTGTTTATTGTTGTTGTTGTACATGTTCTGGGACGGATTCGATTGGATTGGATTGGAGTGGTTCGTCGGTCAGTGGCATATTATGCAAATGTTGTGATACTTTCCCATGGCATGGTTAGTGAACTACTTGCTTTTACAGCAAATACAGTTAGTCAAGTAGTTGTTTTGACCAAGAATATATTGGCATAAATATTTTGTTTTAAATTGATAAGCAATAAATAAATAATGAATTATTTAGTTATAATTAAGCATAATTAATTGAAGGGAACTTTTCTCAAACTATCTTTTAGTTATGTCTGTTCCCGTTTCCAGCTACATACTTACAACAAGTATTTGCTATTTACTCGTAGTTTGCCGTCGAGTAATCACATCAACTGCATAACGAGCGAACCGCAACATTTCAGCGCATGTCACACATGAATATATTCGTATACAGAAATGTTTGTAACTCTTCCAGCTCGGCGAATACTTTGCGAATCATCACTCAATGGATCACATAATGCCACGCTTTGTCACACTTGGTCGCTTATGGGCTTTAGGGCCGTAACCGAAACCGCACTCGCACGAACTAAATACTCAGTCCATGCCCAGACATAAAAGATTCAATTCCAGTCGCAGTCACATTCGATACAAACGCATGTAGTTGGATCGCATTACAGACGGAGACGCAAACAATGCAAAATCGGGTCAATACGGTATTTCAGGGTGTGCTATACACACAAACACACGCACACATATACATGCATACATATGTATATACTTGGATCGATGACAATTGCCAGCGATTGGCAGATGCGGAAATGTTTTGAGGCAGCAGCCAAAATCAACGGCTTTTACCAATTGGACCATGATAAATGCGTAGATGGAACGAGCGGAAATGGAGCAAACAATTAAGAATGGAACTCTAATGAACTAAACGAGCGAACCAACAAACTAGATGATCAAGGACTCATTGAACTAGATAAACGAACTAGTGGAATAAGGACTCAATGAACCATTATCAGTTTATGGAGAATTGTGTTTGCTTCTTAAAAGTGGGCAAACATTGATAATATCGCAAATTAAAGTACTTCAAGTTTACAGTGGAAATATAATATAAGTTCCGTTGTTCATTTTACTCTTACACTGATTGAAGATTCAATTAAAATATGGTTATAAAATTAGCAGCAGCAACCACTTGACAGCACTCAGCGATGCCATCTAATTTATGGGCAATCTTAAATGCTCAAGACAGATTTCCATTTGGCTCACACTCGTACAATAAATATAAATAAAAATAGGAAGCGCCAAGCGAGACGGCACATCATTTAAAAATCAATTTGAGCGCATTTACTCGGCCGCTTTAGGGGATTTATGTGGGGATTTGTATCTATTTTTGTAACTGATATAATTTGGTACTTACCATTTCGCGTGGTGCTGGCCAAGGAGGCGGTGCTACCTGTGCTGCTGCTAATGCCGCTGATGTTGCTGCTGGCGTCGCTGTTCATTTCAGCTGTTGCTGCTGCTGTTGTTGTTCCCACCGCCAATTTCTGTTCATCATCCAGGACAACGACGGGCACGGCTGTCACCAGCTTGTAGTCGGGCATGTGACCTAAAGAGCAAAGCAAAGAGAGTGAGAGCGAAAGAGAGAGAGAGATATTAGCTGGAGAGTTTACGTAATCCGAAATTGGGTGCATTCGCCAGAGTTAAAGGAGCAACAACATTGCAATTGATACGCTACAGCAGCAACAACAACACATAATCAAGAGATAAGCCAAAAATGTTGACGGAAATCATTCGAGATGGAGTACAATCTCGATAATCCGGACAGTCGGGTATATTAGACATTACTTAATATTTAAATAACCGAATTATCGGGCTATACGAAACACACATATTATTAAATTTTAATGAAATCGCTTATCAATAAATGGAAATCTTTTCAGAAAGTCTCAATTTTGGGTGTGTGCATCCGGGAAGTTGTCGGCAGTTTGCGTTGAGTTTTGCACGGAGATGGTTGGGCTTTGGTTGCTATTGTTGGCCTGGCTGTTGGCCAAGACACAGGCAGATGGCTTTAATTATAAACTGCCCAAGGCCGTGCTGGAGCAATTGAGCGGTTCGAGTTTCCAATTCGATGCCTGGACGCGGGATTTGAGCGAGAATCTTAGCACGGAGCAACAACAACGGCTGGCTTGGAATGTGCGATTCCTGGAGACGCCCAAAAGTGCGTTGGAATTGAGGCAACTGCAGCAGCAGCTCAGTCCTATCAATGTTAACCATAATCCCCTCAAGCTCTGGCTTTGGATAAGTTTCTATTGGCAGCTGCGACGCTCACAACGGCTGGACGAGGACAACATGTTGCTGCCACACTTTGCGTTGACCCTGCGACAGTTGCACGTGAGTCCGCAATTCGAGAACGATCAACTGCAGAATATGTTGCAGAGTTTGCCGCGATTCCTAATCGATTTGGTGACAAGTCGTTGGCTGTGCCTAAAACACGACAGGGACCAACTTTATCTATTGCCGGGAGGTGCATTGCAGCTGGGCGTTAACAGCAACAGCAACGGCAACTGCAGCATGTGGCAAGTGCAGCTCGTTGACGAACCAAAGTACTTTCTACGCCTGGAGAATGTGTGTGAGGAGCATTCAATTTGGTTCGTCAACATGCTGCACACACACGCACACTCCAAGACATACATGTTGCTGGATGCACCCAGCGACAATGCCAACACATTTTGCCTGCAACATGGAGACGTTTACCTGCAGCAGGCAAGAACATGGGACAAGAATTGCCAATGGCAGCTCAATGATTGCACCCAATTGCCAACATTTCTGAATAATATAAGGAATCGAAATACTTAAATATGAATATTTCGCAAATAGGAATAAACAGACTGAAATAGAAAAGTTGTTACTATTTACTTACCAGGCGTTAGGGAAATGTTGTTGCCCCCAGACTTTTCATATAGACAACTGTTTGAGGCCGATGTTGCATTGGGATGCAGACGCTGTGCCATGTATTGCTGATAATGTTGCTGTTGCTGTTGCTGCTGGGCGCCGGCAATATTGCTGTTGCTCGCATAGCTAAGCAGAAATGTTGCTGTGCCTGCATTGTTGGCATTGTTGCCCAGTTTATTGGGCACATAAATGGTTGGTTGTTGCTGTTGCCTGTGCAGATTGTTGCTGGTTTCTTGCAGCGACAGCATTGATATCGCTGAAGGCGTTTGACGTCCACTTAGCAGGCATGTGGGCGTGGCTGTTCGCAACGGTTGCTGGACATTATTGCCAGTTGCTGCCGCTGCTGCTGCTGCTGCTGACGTTGCAGCCGTTGCTGTTGCTGAAGCGCCGCCATTGCTGGTGAGGGTGGTGCAACTTAAGATCATGACGGGTGAGTTGTCGTGAAGATCAGGCAAGGATGACGATATCGCTGTGCTGTTGGCAATGCTCTTGCTCAATTTGTTGCTGCATGTTGCCAATGCGTGAGATTTGTGCTGTTGCTTGCTAATGTTGTTGCTATGGCAAATGTTGCTGCTCTTGCACAACTCTTGTTGCTGCAGATGTTGTTGCTGTTGGGCGGCTGATAACGTGCTGTATGTGTCCGTAGATTTGCGCGTTTTAAAGAGACGCATGCTATGAACTGTTCTTCGTCTTCTTCTTCCTTTGTCTGCTACTGTTGTCGCTGTGTTGTTGCTGCTGCTATTGTCGTTAGCTGCAATTGAAGGAGTTACGCATTAGTTTATCATTCGCATCCCGACTAAATTAGTTAAGGCCCAAAAACCCAGTTTAAATACTATTACTCTGCACACATTCCAGTTTTCCATTTCGCCTCATTGTGCTCCGCGTTCAACGGAGCGTATAATTAACATAAATTACAGTTTTCAGGCGCGTCGAATTTTCAGCGCCAATTGGCAAAAGTCAAGTGTAAAATTAAAGTGGTTGTTGTTGTTATTGAAGCCAACAAAGCAAACAACAAATAAAATTCATAAAAACCAAGTCTTAGGTGTATCCGAATTTCCTCATTCTTTCCCCGCATTGAATTTCGGAAATTTTCATTTTCATTAGAAAATGTACCATTATTTACTGCTTATATGTTGACTAGGTGGCAACGCTAGAGCATACGCATTCACATCTTCCATGTGAATTAACAGAGCAGAGTGAACGTGACTAAATTTAGAATAGCCACTCATCAACATCATGCGACTATTTATATTTTATATTGCAGTCTGATTGACTGATAAGATATGTATATTCCTGATCAGTTTCGCAGACAACAATTGAGTATTTAAATTTGTTCCCTTGTTGGCATTTTGAGCTGATGGCAATTGAGATTTCACAAGTGGAACTAGTTCATAAGAACGACTTATTCGCAATCAATGACAAAAAGGAACAAATATAACCGTTTCTTAATTAAGAAAAGCCTATAATAAAATCATCTATTTATAGTTTTTATTGCCCTGCAATCTGAGCTATAAATCGGCAGGATCAGTGCTCACAGATAAGAGATGTGCTGAGTTTATCATTCTTATCAGTAACACAGGAAAACACAGCGGTTCAATAAACGCATTTAAGGCGATTGTCAGAGAATAATCAACAAAAAAAAAGAATAACATAAATAAACAAATGTGTTACTCAATTTATCGTGTGCCATGTGCTTATATAATAAGTATTTGTATTGTTGTTGTTGTTTGCGTGTCATTAATATTTGCACTTCACTTCACAACAACTGTTGGTAAATCAAGGAAAAAACCATTTGCCGGAAGGTCAGTTAACAGCTGTCGTTTCGATAGGAAAGAATTCGGATTCGGATCGTAGATATGTGGGCGAATGGCCAATGAACCAGGCCAATTGGCAACAATAACGGTCAACAGGGATGTCGATCATTGGCCACTTACTCGTAGATGGGTAATTTAACCAACTGCCTTTTACTTTTCAAATGAAACGAAACGAAACGAAACGAACTGAACTGAACTGAAGAGTAGTCAATGCTAATTTGGCTAAGCAAATGCTCAAATGGTCGAGACAGTCTTCTAGCCAACGAGTTGGCCAAGCAACTAACGTGGCCTCCAAAGTGCATAATTGATGTGACACTTGCGTGTGCATCTATAGACGCATTTGCTCAGATACGAGCATCGTCGAACTGCACAGTGGGGCAAATCGTCGGAGCAGTGCACGAAATAAGGTTAAATAAAATTATTCCAACCGAAATAACCTTGGAAATAAGTTCAAAAGGACTTTTTTTACCCTAATTTTATCACTTGGAGTCAATTAAAAAAATAAATTTAAAATTTACAATTTTTCCAAATTTTCGAAAAATGTAAAGGGGTAAAATTCGAGAAATTTTCGAAAAAAGTTTTTTGTCTTAGAATCAAAAAATTTAAATGCAAAGTTAAAGTAGGGTTAATATAATGAAAAATAAGACATTCGTCATGGAAATCGGATGAACTTTAATAAAGTTGTGCTTGTTGAAAGTGCAAAGAGTCAACATTTGTCATATATAGATAATTTACAATAATTGAGAACTTTATTTATAATATTTTTCAAAATTGTTTTGTAAACCGAAATCATATCGGAATTTCGAAATCGAAATGTATTAAAACGTAACCGTTAACCGAAAATCTAAATGCGAGCATAACCGAAACCGAAACCGTAACTGAAACCGAAACCGATAATCATTTCGGTTTGATACACTGCATATGACCACTGTGCACTTAGCCTAATCAACTGACGTCCCATGGCGCTTTGACCTGTTCCTGACTCTACACTGTTTCTCTCTCTCTCTCTCGCTCGCTCCCTCTCTGGGCTACTGTACAACAATAATTTAGCCAATTTTATCAGACGCTTTGAGCCTTGTCTGTTTGATTTTTATGGACGCTTTTAAGCTGCGGCTCGCAGTCACCGGACAATATGTCGTCCAAATGGCCATTTAATTGGCCTTAAAGCCATTGTCGTAAATTTCGTGTGTGCACGACGACGTCTTCTAATTAATAGAGTAAAAGTATAATTTTAATGGCTTGCAAGGATTCTATCTGCATGTCCAATGGCGACCAGCGATACTCATAGTTGCAATCTCAGTCGTAGTCGTAGTCTTAGTCACTATTGCAGCTGCAGTCGCAGTCGCAGTCGCAGTCGCTGTCGACGTTGCTGTCGACGTTGCAGTCGCAGTCGTTAGCGTTGTGGCTGCAATGACCATCTTGTTTATGGCCAAAAACCAGTTTCAAGGACGCGCCGTTGGCGCAATTCCAAGAACTTGCCTGGCTCATTACTAAAGCCCATGGCGAAACAGGCGAGAAAGAGAGAGAGAGAGAGAGAGAGAGCGAGAGGAAGGTAGAAAGGGAAGGAGAAGAAACGTGACTGTGATTCTCTGACTGACGACTGCTAAGCTATTTTTTAAGCTGCCGCTCTGACAATCCCTATTCCAATTTCCATATCCATTTCCATTCTCATTTCCATTTCCATTTCCAATCCCTTTTTCCATTTTCATGCTCTTTCGAATTTCATGCTTTATTTTATTTTATTATTATTAAATATGTTAACTGTTGCTCCTGGCAGAACTGCAGCAACAGAGCCGGCTGCATAACATAGTTGTTGAATTCCTGCTGGCTTGCATACAGCTGTGCCATGTGGCATGTGGCAAGTTGTGGCTGGCTCTCAAGTTGCTACACTTACACACACACACACACACACACACACACGATCACAAGGAACAAATAACAGACAGACAACAATTGCAGCACTGCATTTGCCCCATGGGGTGTCATGAAAGTTTATGATCAAAAGGAATCTCAATTGAGCTTTAAAGTATTAAAACATTAATTTATAAAAAGGAAAATTCTGTAAAATATATAACATCCTAGGCAGTGCTAAAAACAATATAATAATTTGGTAACCACATTTTAATAAGTATCGATATAATACTGCATAATAAATTGTTTTATAATTATTATTACACAGAAATTAAATGAATGAAACTTTTAGTTGGTTTCCCATTTTCAATAAAAAATGTAAAAATCATTTGTTGGAATGTTATGTGAATTTAATAAAAAATGTATGTAAATATTTGATATCTGTAAGTTTTTATAGTACACTATTATTAAAATGTTATATAAATTTGTATGAAAATAGTTTGACAACTCGAATTGCCATAAACTTTTGGAGCCACCCTCGCTGGCGTATAGCATTAAAGGCATCCAGCGGAGTTTGCCCCTTTTGTTGCCACAAGTTTTGAGTTATTTTTTCTGTGCATGCCTCATTTTCTTCATATTGCCTATCTACCAAGTGTCTGAGTGTGAGTGTGTGTGTGTGAGTGTGTACTTGTGTGTACTTCTGACAAGTCCGCATTCTTTTAAAGGTTGCCAACTTGGCCATAATCGCCGGGCCAACAGCAGTAGAAGCCACAGCCTGTAGACCAGTTCGATGTGGACCAAAACTGACCGAAAACGAAAACCAAAACCAAAATTGAAAACCAAAAAAAAGGTAAATAAATAAACAAGTATGAAGAGTGATTGACTGCAAGATACCCTGTGGAATTTCAGTTTTATTTATTTAACTATTATTTAGTCTGTTTATTATTTAACATTTTGATTTGACTTCCTTTTAAAAATAAGCACTCAGATAGAAAATACTGATTTAATATATACAAATTTACTCTCCACCTCCTCTTGCTTAAACTACCTCTTTATGTCCATTATAGGGTATTTAAAAAACATTTGCCCAGCAGCTTTTGTCGGCGCATGCGTTCAGTTTTCATTTTCGTTTTGCGCCCACATTTTGAGCAGCAAATGTTGTTGCTGTTGCTGCAACAGTTGCTGCTGCTGTTGTTGTCGGCGAGTTTTGTGTGTCCAAAATTGTTTTTAGGCGCTTCGATATCGACCCAAAAAAACAACAATAACAACAAGGGTACTTCTAATTGCAATTTCGCAGTTATTTTATTGGCAATTAGAGCAAAGTTGCAGCGGCAGCAACATCAGCAACAGCAACAGCAACATGCCGATTGCAACGCTTGCAAATCTGGAAAGCTGTTGACCTTCAGCGAATTGTTGCCACCTGTTTGCCCAGTCGGAGATTTAGGCATCTCTCTGCGTTGCAGCTAATTAAGCATATCAATATAATCATTATGTTGCCGCCGTGCTGCGAATGAGTCATCCAGCAGGTTGCTGGCGTGCTCAAGTTATGAAAATGTTGCTGGAATGCCGATCGACCAACTTGCAACGCATTCTATAAATAGTTAACCTAATCAAAATGCAAGCGTGTAAGCAAAGCATTTGCATAGTTGTTGTTGCTGATGTTGCTGGTGCTGTTGCTGCAACTGCGGCTGGCAATTAACTTGGGCATGCACAGACATTGGTCTAAATGTCAAGGTAAATTATGATGCATTCAGCTATTACGTCTAATAGTCAAAAATGCACATGCACACGTGTGTGCAACTATTTTTAGTTGTTGTCGTTGCTGTTGCTGTTGTTGTTGTTGTTGTTGCTGCGAATGACAGTTCATAAACCTGCTGCTGTTGTTGCTGCTCCTCCTGCTGTTGCTGTTGACTGGGTATATTGCTGATGTATGTCTCTGGCTGCGCCCTTTTCTACGCTAATTAAGCGAATGCTCCAACTGTGGCTTGGACTCGCCAACAGTCAAGAAGGCACTACAAACCTGGCCAAGACCCCATTGCAACTGGCAACTTGGCAACTGGCAACTTGGCAACTGGCAACTGGCAACTGCTGGCGGCAACTCTCAATTGGCAATTGGCAACTGGCAACATTTAATCATCGCATTGCTGCAAAAATCGTATCATTAGCGTTTTTACGATTACGCGCTTTATCAAAATAGCAGCAGCAACAACAGCAACACCAATAACAACGACAACAACAGCAGCAACAGCAGCAACAGTTGCTAAAGACCATCGACCAACTAATAGAACTACAGCAGTGGCTCAAATATGTTTAAACCATGGTATCAAACGGTTAACGGCTATGCCACATTTTTATATATTGTTTACCTAACGGTTACAAAACAATTTTAAGAAATATTAAAGATAAATTGATCAATTCTTGTAAATTATTTATATATGAGAGATGTTGACTCTTTGGACTTTCAGCAAACACAACTTTATTAAAGCTCTTTCGATTTCCACGAGAAATTTCTCGTTTTTCATTATATCAACCCTACTTTAACTTAGCATTTAAATTTTTTGATTCTGAGACAACAAATTTTTTTTGAAAATTTCTCGAATTTTACATAGTTACCCCTTTACATCTTTTGAAAATTTGGAAAAATTTTAAATCGTAAATTTATTCCTTTAATCCAATCCAGGTGATAAAATTAGGGTAAAAAAATACTTTTTAACTAAATTTCGATTTGTTTCTTAAAGATTTAAGCCAAAAACTGCAAAATGTTCGGTTTTTATGTTTCGGTATGATAAAAAAGTTTTCTTGCGGTTACGATTTCAGTTACGTTTACCAATTTCAAACGGTAAAACCGGTTAACGGTTACGGTTATGGTTACGGTTTTAATGCCCGGCTTAAATTATTTTAAAAGCTTAATTACGTTATCGATATTTGTTTAAGCCGATTGAAATTCATAATTTAATATAATAAACGATCAGTTATCGAAGTTTTTTAAATCGATTAATGTGCTTAGTTTTCTCATATAATTTATATGAGGTAACATTAATTTCTGCACCACTGTGCGGCACTTGATTAAATATTTTGTGTCTTTTCTGTGGAAAAATTGCAGAGTTGCAGACGCCGACAACAACAACAACCACAACCACAACCACAACAACACACACACACACACACACACACAAGCACTTGCTGCAGCTGCAACTTGTATAAAGCAAAAAAGTGAAGGCTGAACAAAAATTCTAATCAGTGCTATCAGCAAGCAAGAGTTGCAGGTTGCTGCTGCTGTCGCCGTCGATGTTGCTGCTGTGGAAGACAACATTGACGCTGCTAGCGCACGTACATGTAATTTTTTTAATTGCATACAACAATTTAGAAATTGGTGCAGCAACTAAGCAATTTTGTTGTAGGCAGCAACAACAGAAACAACAGCAACAGTAGCAACAGCAACTCTTTGTAGCAAGTTGACAATTATATTTGATGGCTGCTTGAAGCACACCTACAACACGATTGATTGATGTTGCATAATCTGAGCTGCTAACTGTTTATAGAGGGGGATAGAAAGAGAAAGAGAGAGTGAGAGAGAGAGCGAACTGTGAGCAACTGTTGTTGGTAAGCTTATACTGTTACTGCTGTTGTTGTTGGTGGCAAGCACATGTCGCCTTGACATTCAAGGATACAATATCCTCTCTCTGAGTGTAACTCAACACCAACACAACACACACACACACACACACACACACACACACACACACACACACACACACACACACACAATATGTGAGGCAATAACAACAAAAGCAAAAGCAACATTTGTTGCCTCACTTAATCAGGTGTTGCGACTGATCCGCAACGACAATTACACACAAGTTGCTGATGTCTCATCTGCTGTTGTTGTTGCTGCTGTCGCTTGTAGCAATTATGCCATGAACTTGTTCTGACTGCACTGCACAACAGCAACACGCTCTGAAATGACAATTTCATTTCAAGTTGCTGCTGCTGCCAACAACAACAACAGCAACAACAACCGAGGTTGTTCAACCCCAACAGGCAACATCGGCAACACGATCATAGTTTCATGACTTGTCATTAGTTAATGCTTATGTGCATTGCCCCAACACTGAGTGTGGTAATCAGTGGGCCTAGAACCTCAATTACATGCAACACACAGCAACAACAACAACAACAGCAACAAAAACAACAACATGTCTACTTTCGGGGTTGATCACTGATTGTTGATCGTTGATCGTAGATCGTTTATAGTTGATTGTTGCTGCTGTTGTTAGTTTTGTTGTTGCTGTTGTTGTTGCTGTTGCATGTGCAGCTGAGACTGATTATTAAGCCAGGAGTGCGAGTGTTGACTCGCTTTTGTGAGTCAGTGTTGCTGGCAATCAGTTGTGAAGAGCCAAAAAAATGCCAATGCTTTGTATTTAACCCTTAAACAGAAATGTGCGTTTCATTTTTGATGACATCTTTGAATGTCTGCGGTGTTCATAAATACACTCATTTTATTCATGGTATTCACATTGGCCTGAAGTCGACAGTTTTGTCACACTTCCCGCGACGTTCAGCTTGACACCTCAATGATTTTGTGTGTCAGGCCATAATTGAACAATGACAACAGCAACAACACACTTGACACTAAAACAATAAACAATTAACAACAACAGCAACAACAACAATAACAGTTACTCGCAAAAGTGGCCATAACTGGACAATTTCAAAACTTGTCACTTTTCACTTTTTTTTCGCTCGTCTGTTGGTGTCAGCAATTTGAGATCTTGTCTCGAACGGCAGCAGCAACTGTTGCTGACAGCCCAGAAGTCTGCCAGCTGCTGTCAACGTTGGTGTTATTTACTAATTGCAGCCACTGTCGCTTATCTGCAATATATTACAAATGCGATAAATATTTCAGGTATATATTAAGTATATATATTCATGATCTGATATATTCATGATCATGATTATTTTTAATTTCTTTTAATTTTTGATTTTTCTTTCTTACCCAATTATTTATTTATTATATATTACTGTTAACTGAATGGAATACACCCAAACCAAAATGTTAATAGTCATAGTTGTGCTCAAAGCGTTGCCAGATTGTTGCTGATCAAATTGTGCATTTGTAAGTTCTAATCATATCAATAAATGTTGTCGTCGAAGGTTCTATTTGAAATGTCAAACAGTAGCAACTGTTGCTGTTGCCCTTAATACAAGCAGGCTAAATAAGTCACCCATCGACATCAGGGACAGCAGCAATAACAGACACTAACAACGACAGCAACAATAACAACAACAAGAACAACAGCAATAACAACAGCAACAACAACAACAGCAATAACGACAACAACAACATGTTAAAGTATTCTGCGTTCATTGCTCGTTTGTTTGCCACTCGAGGCGAAAGCAATTTCCTTGGAAAATTGCTGGACAAGGCGCAGGCCAATGGCATCGTCATCATCGCCATCGACATCACCATCGGATCGACATCGACATCGTCGTCATTTGAAAGAGTCGCCTCGAGTTCTACGCAGCTGAAGAAGTGCTTCATCAATTTTTATCGATGAAGACCCATTTGGTTGATAACTCCATTTGTGGCAAATGTTGAGCACGCGCGTTTTGTAGTTAGTGCTGTTGTTGTTGCTGTTGTTGCTGTTGTTACTGTTGTTATTGCTGTTGTTGCCGTTAGTAAATTTCGCGCGAAAAACGCCAAAGTTGCTGGGGTTTCATTGTTGTTGCAGTTGCAGTTGCAGTTGCAGCAGCAGCAGCAGCAGTTGCTGCCGCCTGCCATTGTAAAAGGCCAACGCACGTGTTGCAATGCACGCTATGAGGATGTTGCTGCCGTAACAGTTGCTGTTGCTGTTGCAGTTGCTGTGGCCAGTTGGCCACTGTTGCTTTGACCGTTTAGGCCAAACTTGGTAAATTGTTTTGTTGGTTGTGGCCTTTCTTTTCTTACTGCTGCTGCTGTTGCTGTTGTTGCTGTTGTTGCTGCTTATGGAGTTGCGAGTGAGAGTTGCATACTAATGCGACTTTGGCTTTCTTTGCTTTTTTGAGCAATTTTAATTACTGCATTGCTGGGCAGGCTGAAGCACGTCCAGAAATTAGCATTGATTTGGCACAATTTACATATCAAAGCCGGCAGCAGCAGCAGCAACAACAGCAGCAACAGCAGCAACAGGCGATGCAAACTTCCTGCCATATCAATTGCAACAGCAACAGCAGCAACAGTCGCTTCATCTTTTGCCGGTTGATGGCAGCAGATGTTGCAGATGTTGGGTCAAAAGCACTGTCCATCGTGTCCAAGTCTTCTGACCAACAAGCTGCCATTTACAGAGCGTGTTGTGCCCGTTGTGATGATGGCAGCAGTTGTTGTTGCTGCCGATGCTGTTGTTGCTGTTGTCGAGTCCATTGGCCTCATGCTGTTTGCTTGCACCACTTTTTGTTGCTTCTACTGCCACATTACGTGTTGCTGTCGTGCTGCTGCTGTTGCTGTTTGTGTTGCTGTTGCCGCTGCTGCTGCTGTGCGAGTGCTCATTGCACTGGCAACTTTTTCAGTGGGTATTAAAATTACTTGGCATGTAATTAGTTTGCTTTTTATACCCTTTTGCCCAGATCACTCGCTGCGTGTGGCCCCAAAACGTTTGAACGCTCGTAATGATCCAAGGATGCGACATGTTGTTGCTGCTGCTGTTGTTGTTGCAGCTGCTGCTGTTGCATGTTGTTGTTACTTGTTGTTGTCGGCACGCTGGAGGTGTTATTTTTATGGCTTTATAATGTGACTCAGTTGCTGCTGCTGCTCAGTTGTTGTTGCTGTTGCCTGACCCGTTACGGAACACAAAGAGACAAGGAGCGAGACAGAGAGAGAGAGAGAGAGAGAGAGAGAGAGAGAGAAAGACAAAGAGCTCTCTCTGAAAGCAAAGGATTTTTTGCCTCTTTGATTACTCAGCATTCTTAGCATCTTCTTACATTCAGCATCATCATGATCAACAATAACAACATCAACTTCATTATCATCATCATCAACATCAAGATCTCAGTTAAACAATTGTCTCAGCTTCCGTTTGTGCCACTTTTTAGCTGAACAATTCGTTTTTCACCATTTGAGCTCAAAATTATTGTGATTAAATCAGACTCGATGTTGGTGTTGTTGTTGTTGTTGTAAACTGTGCACCTGTTGCACTGGTGCTTGTTGTTGCTGTTCTTATAAACAACAGCAACTAGAGAGACTTGAGTTATTAAACTCGCATTTGCAGCGAGATTTATTGGATCATTTGTCGAGCTCTTTGTTTAACATACAAATGTTAATTGTTAAGTTGATGCAGCTGCAGTTGTTCAAGTTGTTATTATTGTAGTTGTTGTTGTGATTGCTATAATTATTATTGCTGCTAATGCTGTAAGCAAATATGTGCTAGACACTTTTGATGATCAAGTTCGTTGCCTAAGTCTTTCGTTTGCATAGACAACGAACAACAACCTTAGGCTCATCTCTACTATTTGGGTCATCTCTGTTGTTGTTATCGTTGTTGTTGCCGTCGCACCCAAAAAGTCTGCCAAGTTGAAGGCGGGGGCAGACATATCAGCGACTGTGGCATGCATCATAAACACGCAATCGAAACAACCAAACAACAACAACAACGGCCATTGCACGTGAGCGTTGAACAATGAGCTTAACATTTATTTCGATTTCGGAATGGACTGAAATAAAAGTCTTGCATAAAGTGCGCTCACTCAAGTGTTTTAATGCCCATAAAAACAGAAGAAAAAAAAAACAGAAACAGAAACATAAATGGAAACAGAAACCGAAATAATAATAACAATAATAATAAAACTGAAACTGTAAGAAAATTCCATTTTGGGGTCTTTGCAACAACCCACAGCTCGATTTCGATCTCTGGGCTCAACTACATTTATTACACACAGACAGTGTGTCAAGTAATTCTTTTGACATAACTTAAAACATCACATATTTAATATTAATTTTAATGCTCTCATTAATTTTAAACTTGTTAATCGACAAGTAAAATATTTAAATAAATAAATATTGTATTTAATTATGACTCGCAAAAAAAAAAGTATATACATAATTTTTTTATAATTCTATTTTATTATAATTTTTTATTGTTTTTTACATTATATTTTATTATGTTTTGAATAATATTGTTTGACTGTTTTCGTTTAATAAATAAATTCTTTAGAAAAAACATAAATCAAAGTTCTTTGTCAAACCAATTACTTGACTAACTGTGTATGGCTATAGCTATCTTTATCTCCCTTTTACTCTATTCAATTCTCTCACTCACTCTTTCTGTGTCTGTTTTTCTGACCTTCAAAAAGCGCCAAGAGATCAAATATTTGTGTCTGGAACACGCCCCGAAAAAAAGGCAGCCGCCCAAAAAGTGTCTTGAGTTCTTCACGACAGACAACAGACGCAATCCATCAAAGTTGTTGTTGTGCTTGTTGTTGTGCTTGTTGTTGTGCTTGTTGTTGTGCTTGTTGTTGTGGTAGTTATGGCCCAAAGGCAACATCAGCAACAAGTAATAATATTTGTGCAAAGTGTTGAGGCCACAAAAGCGCAGACAGTAGCAACAGCCGTAGACGGAGGCAGCAACACAGTAGCAGTTGTTGTTGTTGTTGTTGTTGCTGTTGCTCACACACATACACACACAAAAAAGGAGCAACAACAATAACCAGCAACATGGACAGGATCAAGAGGCGGTTGGCTTAGATGGCGGCTGCCTTAGACGACAACGTTTTGTTTTAATTTACTCGACGCCGCCGACGTCAACATTGTTGCTGTTGTTGTTGCTGTTGTTGCTGTTGTTGTTGCTGCGTTTCCTGTTTAGATAGTTTTTGTGATTTGATGTGATACACCTTCATGTTGCAAGCAGCGAGGCTGGGGCATCCACTTTGATGTACGTACACTTTGAAATGTTGTTGATGAGTACGCGAGATATTTAAAGATTGCAGCAACAAATGCGCCAACTGCGACGCCGACTGCAGCAGCAGCAGCGGCAGCGGCAGAGCTGCTGACTGTGGCGTTGGTGTTGATGTTGGTTGTTGGTGTTGCTCTTGTCCGAAGACTCTACCCTACTACAACTGTGGCTCTGGCTCTGACTCTGGCTTATATAATAAATTTAAATGCACGCCTGCCTGGACACTTGCATGGACAGCCGGTACAGTGGGGACAGGTGAGACAGGGGGACAGTGGACAGGTGAGACAGGGGGGCGGATGCAACTAGCTTTCCAAGCAGTTTGACTGACTAGCCTGCCTCGAATAGTTGAAGGCGGCGCTGCACAGTGGTACTTAACCAGCAAACTTTTCATCTAAACAATCGATGCTAAAAAGTTGTAACCGTTAACCGGTACTAAACGATTAAAATTGGTAACCGTAATTGAAATCGTAACCGAAACCAAACTTTTGTTATATACCGAAACCCAAAAAAAAAAAATTTTTCCAACCGAAATAACCGTTTAAATAAGCTTCAAAATAATTTTTTAACCTTATTTTATCACCTGGAGTCGATTAAAAATATATATATTTTGTATTTTAAATTTTTCAAAATTTTCGAAAAATGTAAAGGGGTAACTATGTAAAATTTGAGAAATTTTCGAAAAAATGTTTTTGTCTCAGAATCAAAAAATTCAAATGCAAAGCTAAAGTAGGGTTAATATTATGAAAAATAAGACATTCCTCATGGAAATCGGATGAGCTTTCATAAAGTTGTGCTTGTCGAAAGTCCAAAAAGTCAAAGTTTCTCATATATATAGATAATGTACAATAATTGACACATTGCGACCCACAAACTTTTATATTGTTTGAGCTATATCAACAAATTTTACAGAGCATGCATCTAAGATGATCATACTTGTTTTGACTAAATTTGGTTTATAACGGACTACTATATCATATAGCTGCCATAGGAACGATTAGTCGAAAATCAAGTTTTCTGACACATTGTGACGCACTGTGATGAATTGTGTAAAAAGATCTTAATTTTTGAAATATCTTAATATTTAATTTTGAATTCAGGTATCTTTAATATTTTTTAAAATTGTTTTGTAAAATATACAAAAATCCAATAACCGTTACGAAATCTGTAATATTTTTGAAAATTGTTGTGTCAAATATACAAAAATCCAATAACCGTTAAACGAAAACCTAAATGCGAACATAACCTAACACACGTTGCTCCACTGTGCACAGTTCACTGTTACTTGGCTTGCTTGATGTAGTAGTGGTAGTTGTTGTTGTGGTTGTTGTTGTTGTGTTTGTTGTTGTTGTTCTTGGTTGGTGCTGTGGCTTGTGTTAAGCTGACACTTAGCTAGCGACTAAGAGATATTCATTAAAATTGCCATGAGCAATTGCATAACTTATGTGTAACAGCAGAGAGTATAACAAAGCTAAGAGAGAGAGACAGAGAGAGAGAGAGAGAGAGCGGGAGAGAGAGAAATCAAAAATATAAACAATTTAGAGTTAACTTAGCTAAGCTAAACAATTAAATCAATTAAGCACATACTCGTATGAAAGCAACTCTAAACTGGCCCTGAGATTGTTGATTGCACTGTTTCAGAGAAGGGGGACAAAGAGGAAAGGAGGGGGGGGGGAAGGAGGAAGGCAGTCGGCCTGGTTCTGGGCGTCTTTGGACTGCGTGGTGACGCCCAAAAGGCCAAGTCACGGCCGCCAATGGCAATTATAGAGCATAAAACATCGATAATCATAATAATTAAGCATGACTCGGCAGAATGTTGTTGTTGTTGTTGCTGGTGTTGTTGCTGGTGTTGTCGTTGTTGCAAGTTGCAACACACAGAAGCGGCAAGGTTGACACAGAGCTTAGAACCGAACAGATGACGTGGAAACGATGACGATGATGTCGATGATGATGATGATGCTGATGATGCATCAAATCAAGGGCTCAGAGATGCGAGAAGAAAATCTATTTAATAATGACTAAACACCAGACTGCACATAAATTGTTAATTAAAGGCATTTGGTCTGATGATCATGATGATGATGATGTTCTCGTTGATTTGTGTATTTAGAAAGTGCTCAACCTTCTTCGGACCATTCTTTATTCCCCCGGAGAATGCATTATCAAATGATCGTTATAGGCCAAGTTACTCAACCGTCACGAAGTTGACGCCTACTTAAAGAACACATTCGTTGATCTATAAATTCAGTTCTTTCTTTCATTTGAAAGCAGCTCGGCATTTGCATTTTTCAACACACAAATATAGTAATCGTAAAGCTGGTAATAAAAAATAAAGCAATTCACAACTGTTTCAAAACATTTATGGATTTCTGTACTTTTGTATTTCGGAAATTCTGAATTTTTGTGTTGTTTATTTTAGCGTGTTTCTTGCACAGTTTGAGGCCATTGTTACGCTTGGCTATTAATGTCAAAACTACTGTTAAAATAGTGAGAGGCACAGGCAGAAAGAGCGAGAGGGGTAGAGAGTTGTAGATAGAGCGAGAGGGAGGGCAAACATTAACAACAATTGGCAATTTGCTTTAATTGTGTTGACAACAAAGCAAAGCGTTAAATATTTTGTAAACAATGAAACAAAGTTAGCTTTTTTTTTTTAACAAATGGTAAGACGAACAATGATCATCATGATGATGATGAAAATTGGTAGCCCAGTAGCCAAAATAATGTTTAGAAGTTAAATAAAAATACTTTTTTTTTTAAATCAGCTAAAAGATCAAAGACAAAGAGACTGAGAAAAGAGACAATGATTCATCAGATTTGTGAATGTTTCTTCTTTTCATCATTCCTTTCATCACACGACTTGAATTGGGTAAATGAGCCAATGGACTTGTTTCAGAAAATGCTGACTATAAACTGACTACACTTGACTTTCTGAAATCAATTCGAGTCATTCGACTCTAACCTTAAATTAAATTTTAATAGCGTTTTCACTTTACGCCCATTTCAAGCCTGATTTGTTAAGCAAAACTTTGTTTAATTTCATCAAATTTTCATAACTTTTTTCTATAATTTAATTTGCGCAGCTTTTCTCTTTTTTTCGTTTTTATTTTCTCAACTTTAAAAAAATTTCCCTGACGCTTTTCATGTGCAAAGTAAACGGTTTTTTTTCTTCTTTCTGTTTTTTACTTCTTTCATTCCATTGCAGTTTTCATTATTTCGCTGAATTCGTCATTTGTCAACTTTTCTTTTAATAACCAACACGTTCAACTGGCCAAGTTGTTTGTGCATTTGAGCAAAACCACAAGAAATGGGGGACAAAGCACAGAACAGCTGCCGCAAGAGCGAGAGAGCGAGTGAGTGAAAGAGAGAGCAGAACTTGAACTAATTGTTTGGAAAGTCATTCAATATACAAGCTCTGTCGACTGTCCCTCTAACCAATCATGGCTCTGGCAATATAATTTAACAACAACTAGAGCATGAAATATTATAACATAACGTCTAACTCTATGGCCCAAACGATGCAGTCGTAAAGGCAACAAAAACAACAATAACAACAACAACAACAACAAAATAATAAAAGTTTCCTTTTAAAAGCGTCTTTTAATTTAAATATTTCCGTCGAAAATCGAAATGGCAACAATTACAAGCAAATATCGATCGATTATCGATAATTTCGAATTTCTATTGTCTTCGCTGGTTCCACTTTCCACTTTGTGGAACTAGTTCCGATGCGGAAAACGGAAATACTCGCATTTATGTTTGCTTGACAAACGAACGCGACGCATGTGTTCCAATTGGATGCCAATTGGATTGTACTCAGATTCAAATTGGATTTTAATTGATTGGCAAATACTCGTTAATTGTTTCACTTACCTCTTAATTGTTTTGGCGCCTTATTGATGCATCAAATATTTGTAAGTGCTGCAAGCAGAGAGCAAATTTACACAATCGATTAGTTAAACACACGTTCGACCTCTTGGAAATTATTCTATAGATAAATGAGTTTGAGCATATTCATTTATTAATCAAACAAAGGCTGAATTTGCATTTCAACTAAATTCCACAACGACTGCCAGCATTATAAAGGCTAATGAATATCGCACCTGTCAAGCAACAATAGAAACAAGTCACAGTCACTGTCACAGTCACTGTCACAGTCACAGTCACAGTCACAGTGGGCGCTTGAGCGAAGAGCAACAGCGGAAGCTTTGTTGAAATTTTTTGCGCTGACCAAACAGTTTACAGTTAACAGAAACGGTCAAGATGTGGACCAAGCAACCTTTGAATCAACCTCAACGCTTGTATGTCAAATGCGCTTAAAATGCAAACAAAATACTTCAGTAAAAAGATTTAAAACGCAAAGAATAAAATTAAAAAAATACAAACAAAAAAAAATGAAGAAAAATAAAAAAAACGGCATGAAAACCGGTTACAGCATAATAATATCGGTTCGAGAAACCCAGAACCGGTTGGATTTAAGCCTTATATGCTTACATATATCACTATCATATATATTTACTTCAGATTGGCACAAAAGCACATTCAGAATTGGATGAATACTATTTGAATACATCTCTGCCAAAGGTTTTGTAATTCTGGCCAGAGAATTAAATTTTGTTAAATGAATTGAAGACATGTTGAAATCTGTTGACTGGGCGACAGACTGACAAACAAATTAATTTCAATTAAATGTTGATTGAAGTTTGATTTAAAAAAAATCACAAGGCGGCAACCTGCGATAAAGATCTGAACAGTTTCCTCCTCCGACTGACAGGCGTGAAGTGAGCCAAAATATGAAATAACAGCCACAAGAGCTGGCCAAATGCTTCTGGCCATATACATGCAGATATTCGCAAACTCGACTTGTACTCGTAGTTATTAAATAAGTCGAAAAAAAAAAATGTGGCAAAACGGCACCAAAAATCGCCAAGTTATTGCCTGTCAGGCCAAGTGACGGCTGCCCAATCTTGTGGTCTCCACTCCTCTCCACTCTCCACTCTCCACTATTTAGTCTTTTTTTTTTTGCTTGGCTTAGCTTATTGAAAAGTCTTCCGCTTTTCGAAAATTACACGAGCTGAGGCTGCTCGCAAGCTGTTGAAGGTGTTGCCGGGTAGATAGATAAGCAATCGCCGGGTTTTGGGTTGCTGCTAATCACAAGTTGCCTGCCCGCCTGTCCATTGATTTATGGCCAAATTTCAAGTTAACACTTTTTCCCAAATTGAGTTATTTATTTCGCAGTTTGCCACATGCTGCCGTTCGCCGTTTGTTGCACTTTTGCTATAATTTCACAGCACACGATCACACGAGGTCGTCACGTACAAAGTTGGCAGGAAAAACCTGCAGGAAACCCGAGGGAAACCCGACAAGTCGCTGCTTTTAGATTTATATTCATAGATTTTGGCAGTCGTGTTAATGAAGTTGCTGATTTATGTTATCGCACTGCAGCACTGAACAGTTCTCGTTTAATTTGATTTGAATGCTCAAATCGATTTTAGACTACACGTATTTCTAAAGATTAAAAAAGTAGCTTTTAACAACCTTTCTAATGTTTTTAATTCAAATTATATATAATTTTAGTTGATAATATAAAATTTCACTTTATAAAAGTTATTTATTAATTTAAGTTTATATTTATATTCGCCTGCTTTCAGTTGACAATATAAATAAATAAATGAACTTATTCTAAATCTTGTTAAATTTAAGATTTGAAATTCAACAACTTTTATTTTGAATTTGTAAACTTTTTAAAATTCTGTGAAAGTTCAAATAATAATTAGGAAGCGTTCTTAAAACAGAGCTGTCGTCTTTCTCTCCCTCCTTTCTGCCTGCAGCAGTGTTGCCATTCTTTCTCACAATTTCCAGTGTTGAATAACGTTGATTTTGTTAAAGATACCAAGATAATTAATGTGTCTTCCTAATGGCCATAAAATCTTCCGTATGTGCGAAATGATAATTTTACCGCAAAATAAAACTGTTTAACTTATTACCCGGAAAATTGAAGGTGAACTTCACATGGTGACGACTTACATATATACATACATACATATGTACATAATACATATGTGCAAGTAGCTTGACTTTTCCTCAACGCAACGTTTTCCTATTTCCCATACCAAAACCGTTAACCGTATAGCCAACAAACGGCGTCATTGCCAAGTGCGAAAAAAGCGCTAAAACAAAAAAAATGAAAAGCTGTTGTTGTTGTGGTTTTTGTAGGAATTCACACCGTGAATTCGCGATTTATAAGGATGGAGAAAGATGCTGCCACATAACTGAAAAATCAACAGAGCTAATTAATGTGCATTTAATGTTTTAATTAATGTTTTCTATCGATTGAACAGCGACAGCGACAGAAACTGAAACAGTGAAAGTTATTAACATTTAATTGGCATCGCAATAAACATGGCCATAAAGCTTGGGCGAACGATAGAGAGAGAGAGAGAGAGAGAGAGAGGTAAAGAGTGAGATGGATATACGCGTAATACTCATAAATTAAGTCAATGTTAATTCGAGTCTTGAGTGAATAAGCTGCAAACTTGTTGTGCGTGCCGTGAGTTTAGCGAGCACTCAAACTATTCATTTATAACGTGTGTGGGCTACACTCATAACACACTCGCTCTTCCCCCTCCCCCCCCCCCCTTCCTACTGAAATGATGCGCAGGTGAAATTAAATTTAGCGGGATTTATCAATGAAAGTGCGAATGAGAGTCTGTGAAAAGTTGTGGGACGTTGAAGTTGAAGAAGTTTCCTCACTTTCCTATTGAATCCATCGATTAAATTATATACCCGATATCTTTAAAATTATTATGGTAAATCACTTTTTTAATCGAGTTAACGATAAGTGAGAATAATCTTTATATGCGCAGATCAAGTAAACAGAAACAGAAACATACATTTCAAATTTAGAGAATCTAGCTCTTACAAAATTATAATAAATTATTATATATTATTATTATTATAATTAAATTATAATTTATATTGTTCCAGTTTTCAAGACAATCTCATCATGTTTAACCTTAAGATGTCATTCTAAACTCTAATTTACCATATACAAATTCAAATAAATTGAGTTAAATTCAAAGCTTTATTTTAACAACAATTTATCATGGCCAAGAGCAAATTTAAACTTTGATTATTCCATAAACAATTTTTAAACAATACAAATTACACAAGCCATCAATATAATTTCCTTTATGATGTTTGCATTCGATTCAACATAATAACTTTGATTTGTAAATCACATTTGTCTTCGATCTTTTGCCATTTCTAAGCTCTTCATTGTTATGTCTTAATCTTTACAAATTTCTTAAATGGTTTTGTTTCTCTTTTTTTGTTGACCCTTGAACTGTCGCATATGTTTTAATTAGTTTCGCGAAATGCAAAAACGAAACGCTGCAAAAGAAATAAAAAAATAAATGAAGAAATTGGCAATTGGCAACCTTTCTCTGCCAAACCATCTATGGAGCTTACATAATTTCAGAGCAGAGTGCAAATTTCATTTCGCGGGCTGGTTTCCATAATTTAATGACAGCTCTTTTATGGGCCTCTAAAACCAGCGAGGGGATTTCGCTTCCCCCCCCGCACGAAAACCTAAACACAAGTTTCAATACACAATTTGAGACTTTCGCTTTCTTGACACTCCGCTTTTTCTGGTCGGCTTTTCTTGGCATCCCAAAGATTTGCAAACAACATTTTCTAGCCAGACAGTTGCAAAATATTTGTTGTTGCAGTTTCTTTTCTGCTGGCCGCCAATTAGCGGTCGAATCGCCAAGATACACAAATAATAAATCTGAAACTAATAAAAATAATACAAATATGCAATGCCAGCAATGGCAACAACAACAACAACAACATCTGAGCCATGTTGCATGTGCGCTGTAATGTGGCTAATGCAACCGGTTGCTGCCCAGCCGAAAAATCGAAACTGCAACTGCAACAGCGACGGCAGCGGCAGCGGCAGCGGCAGCGGCAGTGGCAACAACGACTTTCCATTTTCAAATGTTTTTTGCCAGCCTTGCGCCGGCAACTGGCCACGACAACAACAGCAACTGCAACAGCAACAACTGCAACCACAGCAACAGCAACAACTGCAACAACAACCACGGCAGCAACATCGACAACTTTTCATTTCGTTTTTCACGCGGCGCATGCCAAAAAAAAACAACCACAAAAAAAAAAGAATAAAATAATAATAAAAAAAACGAAATGACCGAAAAGTGCAAAACCAGCGACGATTTTTATAGCCATGTGTTGGGTACTTAAACTTGGTCTTTAAGCTCGTAACGCTCGTAACTGCGCGTAAGTCGCCGTAATCCAATTACTATTTTTCTTCTATTGTTCATTATTTTATACTAGCCCAAAAACCTACAAATGGTGTTCAATTCATATAACAACTATAGCAAATTTTTTAAAAGTGTAAAAATATTTTAATATACCAATATTTTTTTCTCCTTAAGAAATTTAAATTTATATTAACATTTGATTATTAATTATTATTATTAATATTTAATTTTGAATGTCCATAGTTTGAGCGTTCACTCAATTTTACTGAAATATTAAATTAATAAATATATTAAGTATTTTTCAATAATTATATTATATACTATTTCAAGTAGATCAAATGTTACTTTAAAAATATTTTTATAATATTTCGAAACTACAGTCGAACTTCCATAGCTCGAAATTCTACAACTCAAATTTTCTCTATTTCAAACTAAATTAAATGACAATAAACTTAAAAAAGAATTCCACAAGTCGAAGTCTCCATAATTCGACCTTTTTCTTTGGATATTGCTGTTTCGAGATAGGGAAGTTCGACTCTATAAAATGCTTACTTTCTTACTTCTATATTTTCCAACTGTAGTTATCAACCATATTAGTTTATTTAAATTTTGATTTGAAATAATATTTGAAATACACTTAAATTTTTTGAAAATTATTTAACTGTCTGAATTCATTTTATCATATTTATGTGTTGCTGTTTATAAAAATATTTGCTTTAATTTACCTAATTAGCTTATTAACTAATGGCATTCAACTTTGGGACTCATTAGCATAATCTCCAAGAGGATGACGCCCCAAAAGCGTATGCCAGATTCGTCTAATCGTGAGTACAATTGTTAACTTGGCCATTTTGGAGAATTGAAAACTGAAAACTGAAACGGCTAGTGATGTCTGCGCGCTGTCTACGCAGCTGGAAGTCCCCGTCCCAGTCCCAGTCGTAGTCGTAGTTCCCCTTACACCCCTCCCCCTCTATTCGGTTTCTTCAGTCTGCAGTCTTCGGGGCGAAGACCTGGCTTCAAGTTGAAACTGAAGTCCATGTCGAAGTTGCAATCGCAGTGGATGCCGTGTGGCAAGTGCTGCAATGTTGACAATTTTTAGTTGTCGTCGTTGTTGTTGTTGTTTCTGTTGTAGTAGTACTAGAAGTTGTTGCTGTTATTGCTGTTATTGACCGGTCTTTGCCTTTCACGAAACACCAAGTTGGGGCATGGTTATTAGTGGGCGTAACGTTGTTGCTGCTGTTGTTGTTGTTGTTGTTGCAACTGCCACTGGTTGCTGTTGCTGTTGTTAGAGTTGTTGCCACAAACGACGCTTTTGCTTTCCACAACCACAGCAATAATTGTCGATTGCCTTTTTTGGGTCCGCACAGCGGAAACTTCGCTGATTGCACTTGCAACAGCGCGAGTTGAATGTGCCACGTTTTGTATTTGTTTGTTGTTCAACAGATTTGACTACTTCGATTTTTGTTTTTTTTTTTGTCTTTTATGCGAGTCAAACACACAAACGGAAGCCTCCGGCAAATAAACATACTAATAACAAATAACAAATAACAAACAACAAACAACAAACAAACATTGTCCCCGGCTGATGAGTCAAGCATAAAAATTCTATAGGCGCATTTTGGCGTGGCCCCAAGTCAAAGTCAAAACGCAAATCGTGATTGTACTTCCGTTCAAGCCGACGACAATGGGCCAAGTTAATGCTGGAGACTCTAATCGAACGTATGGCTTAAGTAGCGGACACAGCTAAATCTGATGTTCTTAGCTGAAGTGGCAATTACAGAATTCAGTTTTGAATAGTTTGAGTATTTTTTTCGAATCGTTTAAATTATCTACTCCATAAAAAGTTGATTACAAAAAATCTATGATATATTTTTCCATATTTTATTCGCAATAATTTAAATCTAATTGATTTAGAATATGTAGAAAAATAATTCAAACATTTAGATTAAGATTCGATTATTCAGAAATGTTTCAAACATTTAGATTAAGATTCGATTATTCAGGAATTATCTTAATAATTAATTTCTAGTAAATTGCATTGAAGTTTATTTTGTTCTACTTAAATTTAGTGCCACTTATATCTTGAAAAGATCTTCCAAAATATATTATTCAAGTTTTCTAAGTGCACTGCACTCCATACTTTATTTTAGTTAACAAAACTTGTTTGTTTTATGATTTTTTCTAATTTCAGTTGGTTTCTGTTTCGCTTTAATTGCCATTTGCATGCTCAAGGCACTTCAATTAAGAAACTAGACCTTTTTATGAGTTGCAGCTCGCCTTTTGACCAAACTGAGAGTGCATTTTCCAAATGATTTCCTTAACACTGCTTCCTAGCCATTTATCATGTTCTGAACACGCGTTTCATCCCGCGGCGTGGCTCAAAATAAAACTTAAAACAATAAATTACAAATAACAAGAGCGCGGCAGTTTTTTGACCTTTTTAACATTGGGGCAATAACATTAAGCGAGTAACCGTTAATGTTAACAGCAACAGCTAAATGCAAGCAAATATTTTCCGAGTGCTGACTGAAAGTTGACGCCTTCAAAGTTGACAACGTCATCGACATTGTTGTTGTTGCTGTTGTTGCTACTGTTGGCCACATTTTTACCGCTTGTAAGTCGTCATATTTCTTGTCTTGAAGTATGTATGTGTAAGTTTTCTTGTTCGCTTCATCCAATTTGTTATTATACTTTGACATAAATTTGTTAATGATTTTTGAATGAAGTTCGCTGCGGGCATTGAATAAATTTCTTACTGTTATTGCTAGATTTCCAATTAAAACTTGGCATTGTAAAGTGTCCCCTCAAGAAAAAGTGAATGAACCTGTAGCGAATTTAATAACTCATTTTATTATTTGTTATTATTTAATTTGATTACAAGTTTAAATTTAGAATTTGGTATTTCTAAAAATTATTTATTCAAAATGTATACTTCTGCCAACTCCATGTTATTTTTAAATCTGCTTATTTATTTTTTTTGCTGAATTAAGCGTTGGTATGATTAATTGAAGAATTAGGCCGCGCGCACACTGGCGACTGAAAGCTGAACTTACAGCTGAGCTTATGGGCGAGCTTATCACTTCAGAGCAAATCGAAGAGCTTAAATTAGTTTAACTCGCACACAGAAAGCTTAAACTGAAGCTGATGCATATTTTAATGTTTAGTCACTCATTGTTTTTATCCCAGATTACATATGCATGTAGTGTGCGCGCGCCCTAATAGATTCTTTTAGCAACTATTGTTCTTATATGCGCAATGCTTTCTAGCCAAATTGACTGAATGCTGAATAATGTTTTCAACTATTTGCTTCAGCTATAGCATTATCACCATCTTTATCAATAGTTGTGGCAATCGCAATGCAATGTCAAATACGTGAGGCCTGAAACATTCACGCAATTTCCTGTACACTTTGCGGTCCTCAGAAATTGTCGTATTAACTGTCTGGGGCATTTGTTTTTGGCATGCGGTCTGCATTTAAAACGTTAACAGAAAAACATTTCTTGTTAATTACGCCACTCACTGGCATTAACACATTTCCCTGTCATCATTCTGCTGACCCAATTTTCGCAGTAAATAAAATAAGCGACTAACTGAGGCGACTTTTACCGCACACTCAAATTAAACAATTCCATTTGGTTATTTCTTCTTTCCGTTTCATTTTTTGTTTAAATGATTGCAAGAAATGTTTTCAACTTCTGCGTTAACGCTGACAGTTGCAATTGGCCGAGCAGCCCCCAAAGGGGACTGTAAATGCCAATGGCCAGCATTACAATTAAATGTGAGACCAATTTTTGGAATATGCAGCCAAATAACTCGTTGCAAATTCAAAACTGGGGCGGCAACTTAAACTGAATTCAAGTAGAAATTGCAAGTGAAAAAAAACTACTTTGCTTATAATATTATTCCAAGTGCGGGTTACAACCGGATTAAAGCCGAAATCGGAACCGTAACCCTTAACCGGTATTAACCGATTCAAATTGGTAACCGTAACTGAAAGCTACTATTTAAAAATAACGATTCAATTAAGCATTAAATCAATTTTTGGATTATCATCTGTTTCCAAACTAGTTTTTTTTTATTTTTTAATTTGAATATAGATATTATTAAAAAGATCTTCTGTTTTCAAAAAAAAGTAATCGAGTTGTGATATATTAACATATTTAAAACATAGTACCAACAATTTAATTTTTGTGAACCTTAACATACAA
This sequence comes from Drosophila rellima, assembly GCA_035043635.1. Classification (NCBI taxonomy): domain Eukaryota; kingdom Metazoa; phylum Arthropoda; class Insecta; order Diptera; family Drosophilidae; genus Drosophila; species Drosophila rellima. The sequence continues at coordinate 3,563,427 of JAWNMV010000236.1, read as the reverse complement.
CAAACCGGTAACCGTTACAAATGTCGCGTAACCGATAACCGAAATTAGAACATAACCGATTCCGCAAGTGAAACGGTTTCGGTTGTAGACTCTGGTTAGAATAAATGGAAAATGAACTTGACCGACCTGCAAAACGAGAGTCATTTATTCATTTTAGTCTTGGCCAATTCAGAGTGAAGGCCATGGCAAATGGAAATGTATCTTCAGAGTTTGTTATTTTGTAACCAGATTCACACGCTTTTTGTGCTCCCATTAACTTGACATCATCAGCATTAAGGCAAACATCGTTATCATTATCATTATCGTAATCATTAACGTAATCATTGCTATTTTGAGCTGGCAGCAATTAAAACGAGAGCGAAAGTAAAACACTTAACAAGTTAACAAAAACAATAGCATACTTAAACAATTAAAAAATAAATGAAGAAGATGCAGCAATGAAAACAATAAACAAATAAAACCAACAACTTATTCAATTGAAAGCTTTCGCTGTGAAAATGAAATACAATTGCCGAGTACATAAATGAAATTGAGTGAAAATTGATATTGTTCATGAGAAAAGCTAATTAAATGCAAATTGTTGTGGGCAGTTTAATGATACCTCCACCTCCCTTGCTTCCTTCCCTCCCTCCTTTCCATCTCTGAACTGTTTTGCTGCCTTAGCCAAACTCAATTAATCTTTGGCCATAAAAAATCATCCAGTGTCATGACTTTAATTACTTTATTACAAGCCCCCGACCGAAAGTGGTCTGCATTCTTTTTGGCCCGCACACTGCTGATATATGGCCAAAAGATTCGGGCTTGGCATTTGGCCAGAGCTCTGGTTTTGGCTCTGTCTCCGTCTCTGTCTCTGTCTCCGTCTCCGTCTCGGGACCAGAACTTGTGGGCTGGCATTTGAGGCGGCCTTTGCGGTACTTTGACTTAAGAGGCCCCAAAAAATTAACCAAAGACAAATCGCTTACGCCCCCCGGTCAAAAATATGAGCAGCATAACAATTTATATAACATATCATACTTAATCACATATGTACACTCACACATGCATATATACACACTCTTAGTTACAAGCTAAGACAATTTAATTCATAACTAAGACGAAGACAGCTATGCACAGTGGGCCAAAGTGCAGCAAAAATTGTCAATTAACTAATATATTAAATTCAGTAATTTAACTAATATTCTTTTAATAAATGAAAATTGAAAGCAATAAAACTAAATGCACATTGCATCATCAGCTATGCACAGTGGGCAAAAGTGCAGCAAAAATTGTCAATTAACTAATATATTAAATTCAGTAATTTAACTAATATTCTTTTAATAATTATTAATTAAAAACAACAAAACTAAATGCACATTGCATCCCGTTTTGGTCACTTTATTCCTTTTTAACAATATAATTTAGTGCACAGTGGTTACAGCTTTATGAAAATAGATAGATTTTATCATCTCAAAAAAAAAAAACAATTATAACTAATTTTTTGCGTTCCCGATTTTCAGATACCCGGTATTTGATTTAAGTATATATCTGAATATATAACTGAAAACAGCCATAACTAATGTTATATTTAATCGATCTTGATGCGATTTAGTGAGATGATCTATAATGATTAAAGGTAATATTCACAGCCGAAAACAGTGTTTTGTTTTAAAAACTGTGAATGTGGTGGAGTTTTTCTTAGTTTGCGGTGATTATTTTGATAATACATAAGTAAACCGATTTTACAGCCTCTACCTCTAATAGAGTAAGTGCTATATACCTTTTCCTTCTACGATTACTGGGTATAGAAAAGCACAAAATTAATAATGAATGCGTTGCTTTTGTGCAAAAGCAGCTGACAGACATCAAAGCTGCCCACAAGTGAATGAAATGTGGGCAAGTGTATTAAAAATTAATTAAAAAACAACTGCAAGACTGCCAAGTAGAAGAAGAAGAGCCGCGAGAAAGCGCAGAAAGTAACTAGAGAAATGAGTATTATGTGTATTATTATATTATTATTATGACTTCAATATGCGGCTGACTCAGAGTTGAGGCTACGTGAGTTGCACACCAAATCGAAGCTAGAATATGCCACAAAGCCGCAATGTTCAATGGTTGGTAGCAAATTGATTGTTAGCCAGCGAGAGAAAAGAGAGAGAGAGACAAGAAATTGACCCACTGCTGCGAGTATCTGGCAGATACAAAGCGCTCGAATTGCGGCTCTGTTAACTGCGCTGGCTAACTGTGGCAAGACCTCAATATCAATAGAGAACGTGGCACGCTCCAACGGCAAGTGAATTACAGACAGATCGACAGACAGACAGACAGACAGACAGACAGACAGACAGACAGACCGACCGACTAAAAGACAGACTGCCTGAAGCCAAAATATATTCGGCATATTAACCATCGTTGTTGCTGCCCAATTTGCATAATTAGCGTACACAGTTTTCGGCCATTTAACAGCCGCTTCTTTAATCACCTTTTAAGTGAGAGTTGAAATTATTGACAACACTACAAAACGGTGAGGCGAAAGTCTACACAGCATTGTACATAGATAATAATGCTTCAAATACGCCAAGCTGTGCCACTTGTGGACCGAAGAATGTCTGCGGAGAATTGTAGCATTCATGAGTGCATTGCAATCAAAGGGTCAGTCAACTTTTGCAGAAATATTTATGAAAAGAAGTCGAAAGAAGCGACAAGAAATAAATGAGATGGCATGGAATGCATTATAAAGTGAAGGAAAAATAAGAGAAGGAAATGGAAACATTAGATGAAAGTGTCAAACCCACTCTACAAATGAGCATACCGTAGTGTAGGGTATTTGCTTACAATGAATGAGGAAGGAAGTCAGAAATGAGATAGATTCAAAATAGAATTAATTATAAAATGTAGGAAATCGAATCAAGATTTAAGTCTCAAACCCACTCTGCAAATGATCATACCCAATTGTAGGGTATCTGCTCAACATAGACAATGAAAATTAGAGATTTTGATCAGATTTAACGATGAATGCTTGTAGAGAAAAGAAAAAAGAAAAGGAAAATCAATTTTAAATTAAAGTTTCAAACCCATTCTATAAATATACATACATACCCTAGTGTAGGGTATCTGCATACAATAAACAAAGAAAGAAGTCAGAAAAAGAGACAGATTCAATTAAGAATAAAATACAAAATGTAGGAATTCAAATCAAGATTAAAGTGTCAAACGCACTCTATAGACATACATACCCTAGTGTAGGGTACTTGCATAAAATGAACGAAGAAAGAAATCAGAAAAAGAGACAGATTTTATAAAGAATGGCATATTAAAAGGAGGAAAATCAATTTTAAATTAAAGTATCAAACGCACTCTATAAATATACATAACCTAGTGTAGGGTATCTGCTTACAATGGAAGAAGAAGTCAGAAAAAGAGACAGATTCAATAAAGAATGAAATACAAAATGTAGGAAGTCAAATTTAAATAAAAGTGTCAAACCCACTCTATAAATATACATAACCTAGTGTAAGGTATATGCTTACAATGAACGAAAAAAGGAGACAGAAATAGAGACAGATTCAATTAAGAATAAAATACAAAATGTAGGAATTCAAATCAAGATTAAAGTGTCAAACGCACTCTATAAATATACATACCCTAGTGTAGGGTATCTGCACACAATGAACGAAGAAAGAAGTCAGAAAAAGAGACAGATTCAGCAAAGAATGCAATTGAATTCAATTGAAGATTCAAGTGTCAAAACCAATCTGTAAATATACATGCCCTAGTGTAGGGTATCTGAGTACGAGTATAATGCACATCTGCGGATCAGCTTTGGAATGTGCCGCAGCAGCATCAGAGCCACAAACAAACGGTAACAGTTTCCACAACAAAAGCAGCCCATTGAAAATGAAATGCAGTCCAACAACAATGACGACGATTATTATTATTATTTCTGCGCTCAAACGATGTAACAACAGGTGGCAGATGACAAGTGGCAGGCAGTGTGGAATCGGCATACCACTTCATCAACTACCAGTTGCAAATATTTACATGCAGCTAGCGATAAGTCGCGATAAGAGCTGATAATACGTTTATGACTCGCTAAGTCCAAACGATAAACTCGCGCAGCGCTGAAGAAAAAAGAGAAAATCTCTTTGGTCTTTTGGTTTTTGGGGTTGGACCTTTACCCGGAAGCAATTCAATGGGTGTTGCAACTGGCTCGGGCAGCTACTTTTACTTTAAACTAGCTTGCATAATGCACTAGCTACAGATGCATTCAGAGATGCAACTACAGATACAGATACAGCTACAGCTACAGCTATAGATACAGATACAGATACAGAAACACGCCCCAAATAATGCGACAAAGAGTCGCGTTAATTCAAACAAATTGCAGCATAAATGCATTATAAAAGGCAGAGGAGCAAACACGGCTGACAGTCGAGCGACAGTGTGACCGTTTGTCAGTGTGACTGTATTAAATGCAAGCGAGAATCCAGCAGCTAGAAATGTGCCGCGTAGTGGAGAATGCATATGATAAATTACCACAGACCAAGCTGCTGCAACATTCAGCTGCCGCAAAATGTGGGCTGCAACGCACAGTGGTTAGAACCTGGCTAAAATAAATCTACCTGATTGGAAGGCAGAGAGTGTACAGAAAATAAAAGAGGCACTATAAATTAAATTATTATTAATTAATTTGTTATAAATATAATTAATTAGTTCATTACTAATATATTAATTTATTATTGATTAAATCGATAAATTAATAAATAAGTCTAATATTCTGACACTTTGCTTAAATGTCACATTTCCCGCTTCAAAAGATATTCACATTCAATTCTTAATATTCATTAGTTCTATACTATGGCTATTATACTAAAATTATATTAATATACTATTAACACTATACTGTATACTAAACTATAATACTATTGAAGAATTTCTAATTGACTTTTACTTATTATTCTTGAATTCTTTCTATTTATATTCGAAAATAGAGTGAATTTTAATTTAATTTTTAGATTAATTAAAAATACGTATTTGTTCTGCTCGAGGATACTTCATTTAATATCTGGGTTTATCTTATTCCGAATTTTGTTGTATATATTCTTTACTTGCGAAACTTGCTTACAAATCAATATAATTAATGTAAGTTTCTAAGTTCAAAACTTCAAATTTAAATAGAAATAAAAAGACAATAGACAAAAATCACAACGCGTTCCGCTTTAATTCAGATGCAGAGTGGTTGTTAATGCTCCATTAAGTTTGACAACCAAAAACAATGGGATTGCATTTTGTATTTTCATGCATTAATTGTGATTAGTGTCCCACTGTGCAGCAAGTGTTTTGCTGTCGTTGTTGTTGTTGCTCGGTTGCTGGACTGCAACTAATTTGATTAATGATAAGCCGAGCTTAACTGACGACGATTGTGATTCATTATGTGCGCACATCCAGCACACTTAGCGCAAAAGATACAGATACATTTACAGACACAGATACAGATACAGATACGCAATGCGAGGGCCCAAGAGCAAAGAGGAGGTAGATCGCTGGCATAGAATTCGAATCGAGTGCCAAAAGAATGAACATTATTTTATTAGCTAAACAACAAGTGTCCGTTGTTTATGAACAGCGAGTGCGTTTGAGCTACCAATTGAATATCGTGCTGCGTTATCTATGAGATACAATTTACTTTTACAATTGCAATACAGTTTGCAATGTGCGCTGATTACATGCAATGAGCCATTTCCTTTGTAGCCAGCTAATGTCATAGACAAAGTCGTTGTTATATCTACATATATCCATAATCATCATCATATCTATCTATCTAGATACATATTAACCCGTCACAGCCGTTGGCCACTTGCTGCATTTGGGTCAAGACGAAGCGGACAAGCAGATTGAAATCTATTTACATAGGCCACACATATGTACTTATATATCTATCTGAACTCTACATAACTTCTACTCCCTTTCAAGTACAGGGTATACGAATTCAGGAAACTATTGGCAACAGCGACATATTCTATATTTATTTGTTAAAAGCTCGAAACAGTCCAAAACATTTTTGAAAAAAAAAAACTATGGTTCATAATAATATTTTTGTTGTTGTAGTCGATTTGACTGTAAATGTTGTTGTGCCGTTTGTTGTTGTTTTTGTTGTTGCTGTTGTTGATGCTGCGCGAAGCTTAATGTATCTCAGCCAAAGTCAGTGCAAAAATGAGTAAGTAGCAAAAACGTTAGCCAATTTGGGTTTGAATTCGTGTTCAAGATACGTTTGTTGCTTGGCCGTGTTTTGGGCGCCAGCATTTAGGCCTTCTCGCGCTGCTTGCGTTCCTTGTCGCGCTGTGCCTGCTTCTCCTTCAGCATCTTTTCCCGCTCCTGTTTGAGCTTGTTGCGTTCCTTTTCCTGCTCATCGAGACGTTTCAATTCCCCCTTCTCCCAGCTCTCGAACTCCTCGCGCTCCTGCGTCAGCTTGACCAACTCGGACATCTCCTGATCGGAGACGCCCTCGTCGATGTCCTTCTGCATCAGTTCCACCTCACGGGCCATGGCATCCTTGGCCTTGCGCCGACGCACCTTCAATTCCTTAGCCTCCAGAATATCCTTCTTGCGCTGCTCCCGCTCCTCCTTCTCCGCCTGGCGACGCTCCTCCTCGCGGGCAAACTCCTCCATCTCATCCTCGGTATACGGATAGTCCGGCACGGTCGCATTCAGAGGCGGTAAGCCCGTGCTAATGCTCAGGGCAATGGTGCCAATGATGGCCACGAGGCCGCTCAGCAAGACCAAATTGTACCTGGAATTCTTGGCATGCCAATGCTTGAAGAAGTCACCCTCCGGCTTGGGCAGATCACTGAAGACGGCGTGGGTGCCGCCACTCGGGAAATATCCGTGCTTCGGCTTCGGCGGCTCCGTCATGGTGCACTTGGGTGCCGATGATGGATTACTCGGTGTCTTGGCCGCCAATTGTCGCGTTATGTTGATGAAACCGTTCAATCGATTGCCGCGTACTGCAATCAACATTCACAGTTCAAAGGTCGTACACAGGTCAAAGGTCAGGTGACAGTGCAATACTCACTAGCCTTTGGTGCGCCCATCAAAAGTCTGGACATCTTTATCTCCTTTGCTTTTTTTTTTGGTGAGCGTTGAATTTGATTACTTATCGTTAAAAGTGTGACTGATCAAAATAGGATTCTCCAATGTTACTAACAACGAGTTTCCCAAAAGCTGCTTTGATTTCGGCTCAACTCTCAACTTTCTATTCTATTGTCAATCCGAATTCGTCACGTGTTGAATCTTTCTGTACAAAGTGCTGCGAATCTTGGCAATTCTAAGGGTTACCCTCTATGAGAAAGTTATATATTTATAATCGTTGTGATTTCACTTTGATTCTTTTTAGAGATTCACTTTAAAGTTACCCAATAATTTAAACCAGACAGTGTACTATGTTTTCTTATTAAATATGTTTCTTTTTTTGAAGGAAGAACAAAAGAAGCTTACAAATTACAATCCCAAAAATAAAGAACAGTCGAGTTTCCCTAACTCGAAACACAATTATCCAAAGACTATTCACAATTCACAATTCTTAAGTTTAATTTTAATTTTAAGATTAATTCAGATTATATATTGCTACTTTAATTATTTTAATGATCTAACATTTTTAAATATATTATTACGATACATAAGTATATATTTTTTAATTTAAATATTTTATTTTTTTTTTTTTAATTTCTTTTTATAATTTGATTTAGTTTATTGCCACTCGATTTAGTTTGTTTAGTTAGAGAAAATGCGAGTTTAATGATACACAAAATAAGACCAGGTATATTTTTTTCTGTTATTGAAAATGAAATATATTTTTGAAAATATAAAAGGAAACTCCTCAGAATTCTTACGAGAGCAGAGTTACAGTCTTAACTGTACATTTGTGTGTGGTACAGTGTTCACCCAATTCCGATAAAACCACTTCTGTGAAAAAGAACAAATAAGAAAACTTCTTGTAGATTTAACTTAAATTTAAAGCATGTAACAAAAGCATCCATTTGGTGTGATAAGAGACAACAACTAGAGAATCGTGTACAATAATTTACACAACGGTTAACATGTACATTTGTACCTCTTCAAGAAGAAGAAGCGGGTCTTATCTGTAAAGATACCAGAGCAAAGAAAGACAGAGAGAGAGAGAGAGAGGGAGGGGAAGAAGAGTCACAGCACATTAGCATGTTAGAGCACATCAAAAATTTCATGAAAATTTATGACGCCTAAAAAGAACAAAATCTACAAAGGTGTCACGTGCGCTGGGTGCAACAACAACAACAACAACAATCACAGCAGCAACAACAACAAACTTGTCAAAATTGTTGCGTTGAGACGAATGCATAATAAAAGCTGGACAGGCAAACAGACAGCAACAAAAACAACAAGAACAACAAAAAGTAGTTCGTAGTAGTTAAAGTAGATAAAGAAGCTAAAAGAGAAGCTAATCACGTCAGTTGCAGTCTACAACAACAACAACGACAGCAACAACAACCACAACAACATTGAGAATGCGGTCAACAAACTTGTTCCCCATTGCATTTGTATCTTTATGTGGGTGTGAGTGAGGCTGTGTGTGTGTGTGTTTGTGTGTGTGGGTGTGGGTGTGGGTAGGTGAAAATAACTTGATCAGAATTATGAGTGCCGAAACATTGCCTTAGGAGGTCTAGGAAATACAAGTATGCATAAACATATCCATATGCACCTATACCCCGATTAGTGGCCATTAAAAAACAAAAAGATATTCATAAAAAGTCATGTGTATATCGCAAAGAAATAAAACGCCGAATATGTCTCAGTGTAATTATTTACAGTTACAGTTCAATTGAGGCACTAAGTTCATTAGCTTAATTGTTCAATTGAATCAACCAGTTGATTAGTTCATTTGAAACCAACGTATCGATTCGCTAGTTCATGCGTTGGAGTTCGATAACAGTTCACTCTGATCGATAAATAAACTATTTAAACGATGCGTTTGCTCATTTTAGTGATCAATTCAATGCAACGGCAATGTTTATATGAGTTATGTATAAAGCTCAAATTAACATAGTTAATACATTAGACTGCAGACTGGAAGCGTATTGCTCGATTTCGTCTATTAATCATCTGTATTTTCTTCAATTTGATGCAGATCAGAGAGAGAATCGCAAATAATCCATAGAGAACAGCAGTCGCATAACAGCGGATACCAACTGTTTTGAAGGAGTTATCGGCATCCTCACGGAATTCCTCCAGACTATCGTAGTTGTCCTTGAGCGGTATATATTCGATAAAGGCGAGGGATTTTGTTGAATAGAACACGCCCATCAATAGCAACTGGATGGTGCCCCAGACACTGATGAACAAACAGAAGAGTGAGCACTTCTTGTTGCAAATGTAAACCATTGTTGGAAAACGACTTTCTTCCTTCCTCCTCTTCTATTTGTGTATACATATGATTACAATTTAAATGATCCCGAGTCTCTGACAGCTAAGGCAACACCGACTCAGATTCAGACTCAGACTCAGTCTCAGAAGACAGGTGTAAAGCCCACATGAAATGAAAAGTTTTTGTCGGTAGCTCTCGTCTAACCTTGTGCGAATTTAATGACATTAGATCTCGGCATAGAGATTGTGAAGTTCATGTGCCTGGCACCGGCAAACGGCAAACAGCAAACGGCGAACGGCGAACGGCGAACGACTCCGACATCCACATCGGCAATAGCTTTGGTCTATAGTCAACTTTTTTCACTTTACCACTCGCTTTCGGTTGTGGTTACGGTTGCGGTTACATTTTCGGTTGTTCAACCCAAACAAACTTGAAATCAATTTCGAACTGCGTTTCAATTGTTGTGGTTTTGGCCTATAGATTTACGGCTAGCTGCAACAGCTGCAAGTGACAAGTTCGCATCAGCCTCTAAAAGAACTCAAGAAAATTAAAAAACAAGACTGGCGGGGTAAACTTCGACACCCCGAAGATTTAATGTCCTTGCAGAGCCCAGTAGAATTTTAAGAAAATTATGATATAGTAATTATATTAAATCAACTTTAAAGATTATTTTGGTGTTAATAAATAAAAATATTTTATTGGGGTGATATTAAAATTTAAAAAACTTTTAATTTTTAAAATCCATTAATTTATGAATATTTGATCCATTAATACTGATTAAAAATTTAAGTTACTTTATTCCATTTTAAATAAATTGTTAAGACAATACCGAATACTCAATCTGCGAATTTTGTTGAAATATCTCAATAAATAACAAAAGTTTCTTTTCTAAACCTACTTGACTTTCCTTTAAAAATGTAATAATAAAAAAATTAAAATAATGTTATGAGGAAAAACAAAACTACCAATAATCTATTGGCCAGACTGAATCATCTCTGTCCACTGCAATATCACGCTCGAGTGGTTTTTGTATGGTAAACTATAAATAAACATTGATATTGATTCTTAAAAGGGACTTTGATAGCTTTAAGGGAAAGCAACATCATATTTTTTCCTCAGTAAATTTACTTAGTCTTATTCTTAAGTAAAATCTTAAGTTAATCCCGTTTCCGTATAGTCTAAAAAGTAGTTGGGTAATTTTGAAAAGAACTCACCTTTTGCCAAGTAGCACATAGAATGGAACCTGGTTTCCAAAATTTCTAACAAAGCGGAAACTATGCAATAATCACTTGTGCAAAGTGTCTTGAAAATCCGTTACAAACTTCAAGTTGTTGTGAAAATTCGTTAGTTGCCAAATCTGTTTTTTTTTGTATTTTTTTGAAACTTGCTGTTGTTGTTGTTATTTTGCTTGCACCATGTTTTATGTAGCCGTTAGTTTTATGGCTCAGATATCTTTATAATGTTTTTATTGTTTTTTTGTTATTATCATTGCTGAAATTTGTAATAGCTTCGATTAGGCATAGCCATTAATCGATAGTATTGATGACTATCGAGTTTGCATATTAAAAGAACACTCGGGCAATTATTTTTACAATCGTTATTAGGGAATAAAACAGGAAAAAGCTTTTGCTAATCTTTTAATTGACTTTTCATAAGTATGTATAAAAAGAAAAACATGAAAAACCGTTTAGAAGCAAAGCAAATACATTTACTATTTTTATATATTTTTTTATTACTATTATTATGTAACTATTTATTTACAAGCTTGAGATGCTAGCTTAACATCAAGTATAATTTAGAAACAATTAATTTTTAACTCATTCAGTAATTTGGTTAACTGCATTTTCAAATGCCATGCCCAAGTGGAGGTCAAGTCTGAAATCGGAAACCCCCTGAAACCTTGACTTTAGGGCGTTCACATGGCACGCAATTTGAAATCAATCAAAGTTCAGCCTTAGTTTTTGAATTGGTTATTGGATCCCCCCCTCCAAAAAGGTTATTTCATTGCATTATGCGCATTCTTGTTGATCGTGTTACACACACACACACATGAGAATTGCTGTTATTTGCACTCGATTATGAGTTGAATTCCCCATGAATTTACAATTGATTTTCACATTAATCCATTCACATTCATTGACATGTGCGCTCCTTGGTTTGTTTGTTTTGGTTCAGCGTCTCAGATATCATTAGACGTCTGTCTGAGTTGAAAATGTATCAGAACAGCAAAAAACAGTAAATTTATTTATATTTCATGTAATAATATTCTTGTGTGATTGTAATTGTTGTAATTGGTGATAAGCGTGCAAGTTGTTGTCATTTCTTTGCTTCCTGCTGCTTCTTTTATTTGTTTCGCACACTCTGTGAAACACTTGTTGAAAAGTACACACACACACACACACATAAATAAACACATGCACACGCTCACATAAAGCCAAGTCATAAGAACGCGCACGTCTTTGAATTAGAGCTTGGCGTAGGTACCGTATAAAGCAGGCTGGCTAAACAAAAGCCAAACAAAACACGAAATTGAAGCAGAAGCGAAAAGAGAACGAAAACGAAGCGCGCGACACAACCGACTTGCTCGACGTTCGCTGCTGGAATGAATTGAGCGAACAAATGTGAGCGAGCAAAAGCGAGCGGACAGCAAGAGAGAGCCATCGATATTGTCGGAGCGCCAAGTCTGTTAATATGGATATTTAAAGTTCTTTAATGAAATTAAGTATTGCAGTAATTAACTGTGCCACTTATAGATTCTTTGCTTGTTCTGATTGCGGTGAGCCACAATTAGATCTGCTTAAGAATCGATTCAATTAAAATCAACCAAAAATAAATTTTTTAATTTGAATTTACAATAATTGTTAATAAATTAGAATAAACTAAATATTTATAAATACCTTTATGCTTTAGCACGTATTCCATAGTTTTAAATTTAGATACTTTCAAACAACTGTTGATAGTTATTTAACAGTGGGATGTTAACTTAACATTTTGCTCTCAGTGAGAAACCGGCTTACGCTCAATGCATTGAGTATAAATGTAAAGCTTCACTCAATGCGCTCAACAAGTGTCCAGTAGAGTCAGACACAAAGCTGACTGCTGCGGAACTGTTGTTAATAGTGTAATTGCAATGTTTTGTCAATTAATTATTATATTTGCTAAGCTTCCATTTAAGTAGGTACATTTTAATGTAATTCAATAAATTATAAAAATAGTACGGTATACATTTAATTACCAAAGCAGGGTATTTCATAGTCGAGCACTTTTGATCAAAGCTTTCTTACTTAAACTTTGAAAATACCATTCAATTTGAGTAATTAAATAATAATTTAATTGCAGTTAAATCAAATTACAGCAGCCACAAAATTCTTGTTGGTTGCCAAATTAAAGCAACCAATAAAAGCTCGACATTTATGGCAAATTAATCGGCCGGTCTCAAAGTTATTTTGGCATCATTAAAGGCAGATCTGTGGCCGCTAATTTGGCTACGAAACAAGCGGCTTATAAACTTTAGATCGGACAGCAATCGAACACAATGGATCGCAGTTACGCCCATGGCTAGTTAGCATAAATTACTTATCATATTCTGACCATAATTGAATCTAGTGTGGCTGTCATTTGCATAAATAGTTTGATCATAAAACAAAATACATACTTGTAGTTACTGGCAGAAACCGAAGTAGTCTCCTTAAAAGGCCATCACAAAAGTTTCACAGCTATTGGCGGATTTCCGCTCCCAAGCTACTAGAATTTCCAGACAGCCACCCAAAATCCATGTGCTTCATTAGAGTCTCGATTGGCGGCTGTCGTCTTAAAGTTAAAGTTGGTCATTTGATATGAGCGAAAGAGGAAGAGGGAGTTAGAGGGGGAGAGAGAGCAGGAGGAGATGAAGTTAGCGAAGTGGGAGAGACATGAGCTCTCGAGGCGATTAGCATGTTAAACAGCGGCTGCTTAAAGGCTATAATTAAGCGACATAAACTTGGGTATTAGGCGCTAAATACACACACACACACACACACACACAAACACAAACACATACAAATAGACACATAGGCACACACACATATGAGCACCAAAAAGCTTTAGCCTGTCGCACACACATTGAAAGTGTGAGCAGTACTGCACTAGAGGCGCTTTTGTCTGACAGCAAATGCGAGCGGGTGAGCGAGAGAAAGAGAAGGGGCGGTGGGAGGGGGCAACGAGGGATGGAGAGTCAAGAGAACGGATGCCTTTCATGATTTGCATAACTGTTTGACTGCAGCACGCACTTTACGTCTCGTTCTGCTGCCTGTTGCTTGGGCTGCATTCGTAACAGACGGACAGCAAACGAAAACGGAGGCAAACATACAAACACACACACGCACACAAGCACACACGCACACTGCTACACGTATGCACCTGTCCACATATGCGTATGAACTATGTACAGTGGCTCTCAGCTTATTCGATACACTACTCTTCAATATTAAATATTAAACATTTCAAATGAATTTATCTTTTAATGTGAAGTATATATAATTTTTAATATATTTTATAAATGTAGTAAGTAATAAATACCAAACATAGTTTAACATGCAGTGGGTCAAATTAGCTGTGAGTCAGTGTATGCAAGCAGACACTTTGGGCTTTCATTTGCTGCCTAAGAAAAGAGTAAACAGCGACCAAGTCGCATATTCTATAAGTACAACAATTGGGTATTGTGAAATTCATAATGCAACTAAAGATGAACAATAATTTCTTATCAGCTATCAGTTATTTTAATATATACATATATTTTAATTCAATAAATTATCTAACTTTTAAACATTTTGTAATACAAAAATGTCTAGGGTATCTGAGTGTTCCATATGCACAACACTACTTTCTTTTCATTTGCTGTTGTTGTTTTCGTAACACACAAAAGAATTTCCATCAATAATGTCAATAGTACTGTAACAACAACAACAACAATAACAACAACAACAACCCAATGGCTTGGCACTCCTTTTGGCTTTGGCTTTAAGGTTCTGTTTCTATTTAGCTGCCATCGTCAACATCAACGTCATCGACATCGCCGGCGTTGGCCAAGACGAATTATGGCCATTAAAGCTGCTTTGGGTCTTAAGTTATTAGGCAACTTCAATTTCAAACTGCACTTGACTCACACAGACACACACGCACACATATGTACATATGTAATCTTTTTAGTGGCTACATTAATTCAATTCAATTTCATGTTTGCTTAAGATCCAAAAATCAATAGCATCCTTCGAATTTCCCTTTCTTTACGTCAATTCGTGTCTATTAATGGATTTTAAGGTCAGTGCGCATTCACTCTGAAAGCTTCAACTGAAAGTCGCCTGGGCAGCTGGGAATCTCCGTTTCAGCCCTTTTTAATTCTCACACCATGAGTCTGTGTGCCAGTGTATGTGTGAGAGTGAGTGTGTGTGTGTGTGGGTGTGAATTGTGTTTGCTGAACGCTTATACGTCATTAACTTCCACGTCTTTGATCTAAATTTAAATTTGAAATACAATGGCTTGCAAATTAAACCCATTCGTGGTGGAAGGAGCGAATTTATTAGGAGAATTTATCATATACAAAGTTGTACGTATTCTAACAGATAATTAAGTATGAGCATAAATAAAAAAACTTTTTGAAAGTATTTAAATTTGCCAGCATTTAAACGGTACAGAATTTTATTCAAAATGCAAGTTTCCTGTTTTTTTCAAAAATCACAATAGTTACATTTAATAGTAACGACTAAAAGTATGCAACAATATATTTGTTGAGGTATTAAAAAAGCACAGCATACTTTCATGCGTTGTACAATTTTTAAATGATTCTTCAATTTTAATCTAAAGCCCCCTTAATAAATAATTTATTGATCAATATTATATGCAGTACTGATAACAGCGGACACATATTTTTTTTAAAGAATATTATTAGTAAAATAATATAATCACTCTACTTTAATGATAGGATAACTCTGCTGCCTATCTGAAAATTATTACAGATTGTTATTAGTCTCCAAACAGACTAATAAACACCATTGGACCGCTTCGATAATTGAATAACAAGAAAAGCCCATCAACGCATGATGGAAATTATTGGTCCAGTCTTTTGGATTGCCAAATGCAAGCAACAGTGGCTCAAATGGCTCGATGTCTTTGGCAACACTTTGACTTTGACAAGTTTTTCATTTCTTGGCCAGCTGCAACTGCAGCCATTTAACAATTTGGCAGTAGCAGCAACAGAAACAGCAACAGCAACAGCGGCAACAGCTCCATTTCATTGATTCATTCATTAGTTCTTGCAGCCAATGAACGTCATAAATGCCACACGAGTTTAGTATAACTTAGATACCCTGTAATACATGAAATCTATTTGTATAAGATAAATTACTAAAATTTTGATAGGATAATTTACTTAAATTTAAGTGATATAAAGTATGAATTTAAGTATGATGTTTATTCTAATTTTTGAATTAAAAATCATTAATGATCATTTGAATAAATTATTCATATATTTTATACATTAAATAAATTCTTGACATTTTTAATTCAACTTAAATAAACTCAATAAATTGTAATATTTAAATATTTTATCATTAGTTGCTTGAATGATCGTATAGATTTTCGATATCTTCAATTATTCCAGGATATCGCGCAGTGCAGCAATGACGAAGTGTTTAAAATTTATGATGGCTGTTGCTTTAATCAGGTAAACGGTGCTTTTGACCAACAACGTCGCTTCATTCGTTTAGCAAGTCAAATGCGGCGCAGTGTTAATTAATTGAAAAGCAAAGGCAACAAGTAACAGAGTGGAAAATGCGCATACGCAGCGTGGAACATGCGCGATCGATGCATTTTTGCGGAATATGCGAAACATTCGCCGTCAAGAATTCTTCGCATTGGGCAACGGCAATCCAAAAGTGCGACTGCAACTGCGACTGCGACTGTGACTCCGACTGCGCCTTGGATTTACTTTTCATGCATTGGTTAATTAGGCTTCGACGTTGACGTTGACGTCGCCGTCGCCGTTGCCGTCTAAATCTAAAGCATTTTGCACTAATTTGGAGCGCGAGCTGCCCGATTGCCAAATCCGGCATTTGGTGTTTGGCTCTAAATAAAGCAACTGGGAGGCGCCTTATAGTGCCACATGTTGAATGGCAATGGGCAATTTGGCATCGGTAGAGTTTACAGCCCTTCTCTGGCCAACTGGCCAACTGTCCACTGACCACTTGGCATCAATTAAATTAAATAAAGCCAGCGGAAAATTGCTAACCACTTTACGCTGGCGACTATTGAAAGCAATTTTCACGCAGTCCAAAACTGGGGCAGGCATAAAATCTTTTATTTATAAACTCATTGGACACAGTGGATATCATTAGATATGGCTCACAGTTGTCGGCACTTACGATTGTTATTATTGACTTAATATTTGCTAATAGATTTCACATAAATCACATTCTTTTGGCATGATTTATGCACGAAATGCTGGCACAGGTGTCTGTCTGTCCACCTGTCCACCTGTCCGTCTCCCTGTCCGTCTCACTGTCTGTCCCATGCTGTACATTCGTGTTGCTTGTGCCACTCGAGGGAAGGTTTCAGCATCAGCGTCAGCACCTCGAGACACGCTGCTAAATAAATGCTGCGTCACTAACGCTTTTCGAGCCTTCTAACACATGTGTTAAACGCCCGGGTCGATTTGGCCTCCTTTTCAATTAAATTAATTTTTAACAATATTAAATGCATTGTATGCCTCTTAATTGTCGAATTTGATTCCGATAATTACCAGCAATTGTCTGAATTTTAAACCCATAGAATATAGTATATTGAAATTGATCTTAAAAATAATTTTGATAAACTTTTTTCACTACAAACCTGATATACTTTTATCTTAGTTTTCTTTTTTTATTATTAATACTTATCAGGGATTAACACAGTAAACATATCCGTAACCGTTAACTGGTATTAACCGATTGAAATTGGTAACCGTAGCTGAAATCGTAACCGAAACCCAAGAACCGAAAATCTTTCAACCGAAATAACCGTGGAAATAAGTTCAATAGTACTTTTTACCCTAATTGTATCGAATAAAAGAACAAATTTAAGATTTAAAATTTTTCAAAATTTTCGAAAAATGTAAAGGGGTAACTATGTAAAATTTGAGAAATTTTCGAAAAAAAGTTTTTGTCTTAGAATCATAAAATTTAAATGCAAAGTTAAAGTAGGGTTAATATTATGAAAAAATAGACATTCCTCATGAAAATCGGATGAGCTTTAATAAAGTTGTGCTTGTTGAAACTCCAAAGAGTCAAAATTTCTCATATATACATAGATAATTTACAATAATTTTTTTAATACTGTATTATATCAGCTATAAAAATATGCTTTACTTGCACCACACAAGGGTTAAGAGTAACTCGAAAAAGTCCCACGAGCTGCTAGCCAGGTCTACTCTGTTTTAAGCCATAAGTGTCCGGCGTGGCTGAACAACATTTGTAAAATGCAATAATAATAATAATAATAACAACAACAACAGCAACAGAAACAGAAACAACAAAAATCACAATTTTTCGCATTAAACACACGAATATGGTCAAATGTGGCACGCTGCGGCATTTTGGCCTGGCCAGAGCAGCAGACGGAGTAAAACTCAAATCTGTAAACGATTGTCGCTTTTTTGTTTTTTTGCTATCTGTGATGATTATGTATTTGGCAACAGCGATATTTATGCAATTTTTAGGCTGAGTCAAATTGTTGACGTATTTGAGCGACGCCAGACTGAGAACAGCTGAGAACAATTAGACCACATTCTCGCCGGGATTCCACACAGATGCCAATTGGCAATTGGCAGGCTAATTAAGTGGTTAGTGACAAGGTTAGATTTCGATAAATGCCAAAAACATGTTGAATTCTCATTAAATTCTGCTTTCTAATTGAAAATCCCGAGCGAATTAGAGACTTGGCGTCTGACCTGGCACCAAATGCATCCATCCAGCTAGCCAGCCAGCCAGCCAGACAGCCAGTTAGCCATTTAGTCAGCCAGCCAGGCTGACCGCCGCCTTTGACGACAAGTGGTCTGCCTTGCCAAGCCGAAGCCCAGTCGAGGCTGTTGCGTCATCGGCAGAAACAACAAGAATCACAGTTGCAGTCGGAGATCGTTGTCATCGCACAGTGGGCAATTTGCCTGATTTATTGTTACAAAATTTACAATATGAGAAATAATAAAGCTCTTAAGATGATAATTTTTTATGGAATAACAATAATAATAATTAATTAAATTTTTTTATATATATTTTTTTATAATTTAATTTAATTTAATTATGCATACATTTGACTTTCAGGAAATCAATATTAATTTGATCATTATTTTTAATTTTTTAGCATGATCTTCATATATTAATTCTTAAATCCCAGCTGCTAAAGTATCGTTTTGCTTTATGAAGTTTTAGTTAGTTAGTCTGTCCCACTGTGCGTCGTTGTCGTTGTCTCTGTTGTTGTTGTCGTTGTCTACTTCAAAGATACTTCACAAATTGGTGCTGTTTTGGCCCGCTTTGTTGACGCTGAACGTCGAGATCGGAATCGAAATCGAAATCGAAATCGCTGCCTGGGCATCTAGTCAGTAAGTCAGTCTATATGTCTGACTATCTGTCTGTCCGACTGTCCCCTGCAACTGTTGTCCGACTGCGTAGTCGACTGCGTGGCTCGTTGCACTATAAAAGTAACGCAATGCACGCAATCAATTTACAGTTGCAATTCAGACGAAGACCAAGACTAAACAACGCATCAACATGAAAGTATTGGTGAGTTGCAAAGCACGACCAGCTGAGAATCCTTATTAATCTTGAACTACGATTAGATTCTATGCACTTTGCTGGCCGCGGCGAGCGCTGCACCCGGACTCCTTGATTACGGATTGGGGCATACGGCGCCTGCCATCAGCTATGGACACGCTGCGCCCTCCATCAGCTATGCTCATGCCGCACCCGCTATCAGCTATGCTCATGCCGCACCAGCTATCAGCTATGCTCATGCCGCACCCGCCATTAGCTATGCACACGCCGCTCCGGCTGTCACATATGCTGCGGCTGCTCCAGTCATCAAATCCTATGCGCCCGCCATCAGCTATGCTGCTCCCACGGTCGTCAAGTCCTATGCACCCGCCATTAGCTATGCTGCTCCGGCCCCAGTGATTAAATCCTACGCTCCTGCCATCAGCTATGCGGCACCAACGGTTCTCAAGTCGTACGCTGCACCAGTCGCTGTCAAAGCTGTCGCTGCTCCTGCCACCAGCTATTCACACTTCAGTTCGGTAAGCTTGATTCCACACGACAGTGAACCAGTTTGGTTCATTACTACTTCCTAAACCAAAACCGTTCATTTTGAAACTAGAATGATTCCACAAACACGGATCATAAGTTCATATTAATTCATTTGAGTGAACCAGTTATCTTTCAATTACTCATAAGTTTAAATACAAGAACGACTTTATCAGCTCTCTAACATGATTATCCGCCACAGGTTGTTTCCCATTCCACGCCCATTATCAAATCGTATGCTGCCGCTCCCATTGTCAAGTCTTATGCAGCACCAGCAATCAGCTACGCTGCCCCAACTCTGGTGAAATCGTATGCAGCTCCAGCGATCAGTTATCAGCCCACATTGCTAAAATCGTACGCCGCAGCGCCTGCTCTGTCATTGGGCGGATACGATGATCACTATGGCTACCACTAACTCCCTACCACAACCAGCACTGAGCATGAGCAGGGATGGTCCAAGTGAGACATGAAGGAAGCGAGGAGAAGCGATTGAGTGTGAGGACGACAGAATGAGAGCAAGGTAGAGGAAGATAGAGAGAAGAGTTGACAGCGGCACGTTTTCGAAAACTATTTAAAAAAATTCCCATATTTCGTATATTCTGTATTTATTTAAGGCTCAATTATTGCAAATAAAGAAAATTCAATTTTTCAAATGATGTCTTTACAACACAAGAAGTTAAGTTGGAAATAAAAACAAAGTTAAAAAGGTGGAGTTGATTTCGATAGTAAAGAATTTATGACAGTTTGAAGTTTTTGAAAAAGAGAGAGAAAAAATACTAATTGTCACAGGGTTGTTTCGAATTGATATTTTATTTATCGATTCCTCGGTTCAGTACTCGATGCGAATGTCATAGCCGCGTAGTTTCAGTTGTCTTTTGACTTGCGACGCATACTGACTGAGTGTAAAAGATATGACTACACCCATAAATTGGCTTATCAGCTGTCTGTTGTGCCTGGCTCTGGCGCAGCGTCCGGTTGCTGCAAAGAGCCGTTACAATATCAGCTTTGCGCAGCTGGATACTTGCGATAGCATCGACATTGACACATCAAATGGCTATGCATATAAGGATTTCTTCATGGTGCACACCTTGGATAACAATAATATCAAAGCAAATGAGCGTCTTCATTTGAAGTTCTATGTGCTGACCAGCATGGATGCCCACATTTTACTATCGGTCACCAGTCATCCCCGACACACAGATCGCGTATATGAAATCGGTTAGTCCAAGATTTAGATATACACTTAAAATTTGGGTAACAACTCAGCTTTCTTATAGTGATAGGGGCCGGCGGAAATACATTTTCCGCTATCCGCACAAGCATGGGATTGCGACGGGTCTCAACAAATCAAGATTCGCAACTGTTATCGATTTACGAGCCAACGCCAATTGAAATTGTGCAAACAAAGGGTAAGTGTGAAGCTGAATGTATATGATCAAATTTCTTTAAACTAATATCACTTGCAGATGGTGATCTGTCGGTTTATATTCCCGGTTTCAAGACGGAGCCACTGCTTCATTTTCTAGATGCTTCGGCGCTTAACATCAACTACATAAGCTTCAGTACATTTGGAACGAACAGTGCACGTTGGTTCTACGACTGCGCCTTTGATGGATACAGTAAGAAACTTAGCTATAAGAATTCTCAATATACCCGTTGTTTGTGTAGTGTAAACGGTTTCGTCTCAGAGACATTAAAGGTTAGAGCAGCCAAATTTGGTATGTTGTGTCAAACATGCAAACGGCTTCGATCGTGTTCTCAGGAACATTCCATTTACAATGTTTTGTAAACGATCCTTTGCTTATTTCAATTCTTGGCGTGTCGTTTCACAGTCATTTTTTTGCAGCAACACACGCACTAAAATAATAATGTAATGTTTATTTATCTTTTCTTTCGCGTCTGAGTCTTATTCTTTTTACGCGGCTAGACAATTTACCGTTCATCAGTGCGCCTGCTCGATAATAATTAAAAATACCAAATTATTCGTATTTTAGACTGTCACCTTGTCCTCCAATATACCTATCGATATCTATCGATTTTACTTAAATATTAATATCAACGGAAAATATCAATTTGCAGCACTGTAGATTAATCCTGTTTTACATTTTTGTAGCCAATGAGATGGAGCAGGAGCAGCGTAAGCAATCCGTTGCGGATGAGTTGCTGGCCATGCTGATCTTTCAGGCACAGAACAGCTCTCTGCCCTCCAATCTCACCGAGATTAAATTCAACTTTCAAATGCGTTCTCTGGCTTACGATCAAAACAGCGCCTTGTTGCACACGCGGATGCAGCTCGTGTTGCACTGGTCTGATCCCAGACTGCGCTGGGAGCCAGAAAGCTATGGCCAAATGAAGTCGTTTGTGCATCCACGGCTCCAAATATGGTTGCCACAAATAATAGCACTCAAGTGAGTATGAACAGAGGTATTTATTCTGGATAAACTCAGTTCGAACTCTTTTTTTAGTGCTGCCTTGGATGGATTCGGAGATGTGCTCCGAAACTTTGAGGTGCGAGTTTATAGCAATGGTAATATCACGGTTATGGCCAGCAATTTGGAGCTGAGCACCTGGTGTGTGGACACAGCACAAAATTGGCCCAACGAGCGCATCAATTGCGACATTGAGCTAGGAATTGAGGAGAATGGCGGACGCATAGCTTTAACCTATGATCATGAACAACGTCCTCTGTCCCCAAATGAGCATGTGAACACACCATCTGGGTGGACATTTGTAGAAATCGATGTTGCTCATGTTGATAATACTACGGCCATGCGCTATACGTCTGAGGGTTCGATCCAGACCATTTCTGGCGATGTACGAATTGGATTCACCATTCAAAGAAACAGCGTCTTCTATAGACATGTCTTTGTCATGCCCTTAATTGGTAAGAATTCGATGAGGATTGTGGGATGATCTTAATATTTGTAGCCTGTGTTCACTGAAAATGGGGAAAATGCAAAACTATAGATATTATATGTTTCACTATGTTTCTTTTTCCTTTTTTGGATGCCACGGTTCATTCACTTTAAATTGAGAAAGAACAAATTGCAAGTAAATTTTTAGAGTGTCCCAGATTTAATATGTTTGCTTTCTGATAAAATACGATTGCATTTGTGGGACAGCCTGTCAGATCTTTGTAGTTCTATCGTTTCTATTGCGGGGCTATCGACGTGGCGCCCTCATACTCATTGTTCTGTTGCTGACCGCCTGGGGTCTGATGTACCTCACCCGCCATGCCTCGCCGAGCTATGTGCCGCCGTTGAGTAAGTTACTTCCCATACTGATATTTGGTATATATAATGATTAAGTTTATATTATATATTTTTCAGTGTCAGCCTACCAGCATATTATGTGTATTTCTGTCTACTGTTATTTGCTCCACATTGCCATCATGTGGCTGGAACGCTATCCGCCACGCGACAAGCCGGCTAACTGCATCTTGGCCACGATAAACTGGACACCGCTGCGTTTCCTACTGGGACTTCGATTTTCCGATGTAAGAACTTATATATAAACATTTGAATATTCTACTTCTTTCCAATATGTCCACACAGGCCACGGAGTATTGCGATATTCAGGAACAACCCTGGCGCCAACTCTCCAAGATGTTGAACAATGGAAGCTTTATTGTGATCAATATATGCTTCATTGTCCTTGATGCTGTACAGCTGTAGCTCATTTAAAAATATAAAAGACTCAATTATATCCACTTTTTATGACAAAGTTTGTATAATCCACTTTCACAAATTTTCGTTTATTAGTTATATGAAAAATGTATAATGTAATTATTAAAAACTGTTCAACCCTAAAAACGATAAAAAAAAATTACATAAACTTTATAGTATGTTCAAAAAGAATCAATTTAAACAGCAATTTTAAGAATTTACATATAAATATAGTATTTTATAAAATTCCTTTTGAATACTTATTATATTTATATTTATTACAGATAAGGCTTTACTCAATGAAAAATTTATTTTACTAATAAATCGCAGGCATCAAAACTATAAAAAAAACAGCTTAAAAACAAAATGCAGTTACTGGTTTTGAATTTGAATTATTATCTTAGTGCTGCATAGTGTAATTGGTTTAAAATATGACGATATATAAAGGTATATCGATATTTACTCACTATCCCTAAAATTTCGATGCGATAATAGCAAAATTGAAATACGCCACCTACAATAAGTGGCATAAAAAACGAACGAACAAAAGAACTGAATGAATGAACTATAAGAGCTGCAATCAGCGATTTAGTTCTTTCGTTCACTATAGTGAATAGTTTTAATCGAACTTAATCTGAACGATTCGATACAACACTAATTTTCATTTTAAATTAACATTGTTTTCATTTTATAAAGCAACCAAAACGAAACGCAGTCGCATCAGCTGACCTATTGGCCATGCCGGACGACACGCAGGATGCCAAAGCACAGAAGTTGGCTGCAGCACGTAAAAAGGTAAAAGTATAAATAAAAAACATCGTGACGTGGACACTCAGCAGTTTTGGTCTCGTATTGATTTTGGGAAATTCTTTTAGCTGAAAGAGTATCAGCAGCGCTGCAACAACAATGTTGATGAGAACGCTGGCAACAACACAAACACCAACTCATCAACAGTGAGCATTGCCAGCAATCTGTCGGAGCGCTCCGACTGTGAGTTGAGCTTAAGCAACGGCGGCGTCGGCGCATCGCAGCAGCCACTGGAACAGACGGTAACGGCAGGAGTAGCTGCAACCACGCCAACAGGAGTAGCTGCATACTTTACGCAGCCACAGGTGGAGCCGGAACCTACGCCACAATTCATTTGGTCACACAACGGGCAAGGCGATACAAATGTGCAGACTATACAAGTGTTAATTGCTGAAAAGGCTCAATTGAACACAGAGTTGACCAAGAGCCGTCATGTTTGTCGCGAGCGTGAATTGGAACTGGAGGAGCTGCGCACGGAGCATGGACAAATGGGGCAGCGGTTGGAGCAACTGCAGCAACGTTATCAAGAACAGCAACGTAGCACGGAACAGCAACGCAATCAAATCGCTGAGCTGCAGCACAAGTTGACGCAGGCAACTGCCCAAACTGAGGATCAGCAGACGCATCTCGGCGAGCTGGAAGCACAGCTAAAACAGCTAAATGCACGACAGGAGGAACTGCAGCAACAGCATGCGAGCAAATGCAATGAACTCGACATGGCACAGTTGCGTCTGCGTCAGCTATCGGATGAGTCGAATGTCAATGCCGATAACCGCATAGAAACACTAACACAAACGCAGTACATGTACGAGCAACAAATACGTGATCTGCAGCAGATGGTGAGCCAGCTGACGCAGGACAAGGACCAGGCGGCCATCCAGTACCAAAACTATGTTTCAAACTTAAACGAACGCAACTCCGAGCTAGGCGAGGAGTGCGCTCAGCTCAAGGAGCGCGAACGTCAACTGGTGGATCATGTGAGCGGCCTGGAACGGGAAATCCAAAAGAACTTGACGCTGCAGGCGCAGTACAAGGAGGCAGCCAGCCAGCAGGCTCAGCAAACACAGGAACCGCCCGAGGTGAGTTATTCTCCAATGCTCAGTTGGTATCATGATTAAAATGAAGGTGTTCCCTTACAGATCGTGCCTAGTGCAGAATTGACAGCTCTTCAGGAACGCATCAGCGATTTTGAATTTGAGCGCCATGAGTTCCAATTGAAAATCAAATCGCAGGATGATCAACTGCAATTAAAGGACGACGCACTCACTGAACTGCAGCAGGAACTGAATCGACTGCAAACGGAGCAGCCCGATCAGGTCAAATTGATGGCCACCATGGAATCCGACAAAGTGGCCGCTTCGCGAGCTCTTAGCCAAAATGTCGAAATGAAACAGCAACTGGATGAACTGCAGCAGCGTTTTGTCCAATTAACCAATGACAAAGTCGATCTGGTTAATAAACTAGATGCCGAAGAGTTTGCCAATCGCGAGATGCGTCTCAACTATGCAAACATCGAGCAGAAATTACAGGCGAACGAGGAACGCTTCAAATTCAAAGACGAGGAGATGATACGACTATCGCACGAGAATGTTGAGCTGCAGCGTGCCCAGCTCATGCTACAGCAACAACTGGACCGCCTGCAGCACTATGAAGTGAGTAGCAACAGTTTCTGATCAGTCTTAGCTTATTAAAAACTCAATTTACTTACAGGCCAAGGCTTATCACAGCCAGGAGCTAAAGGAGCCGTCGACAGTTGAGGATGCAGTAACAGAAGGCGCCGTGGAGGCCCAGGAGCATGATCATTTGCATGAGCATCAGCACGATCATGATCATCAGCACGATCATGATCATCATCATCAGCAGCAACAGCAACAGCAGCATGCGCGTGAAGAACATTCCCATGATGAGCACTTGTCTAGCTGCAAGACGCCATCGCTGCCCACCGCTGAGGCTGTGGAAAAGTTGCAGTCCCGCTTTACAACGTTGATCAGCCAAGTGGCGGATCTTACCGAGGAGAAGCACAGCCTGGAGCACCTGGTGCTGCAGCTGCAGAGTGAAACGGAAACCATTGGCGAATACATTGCACTCTATCAGACACAGAGGCGCATGCTGAAGCAGCGGGAATACGAGAAGGCAGCACAGATGCGTTTGCTCAAAGCAGAGAGGGAACAGCTGCGGGAAAAGATTGAGGCACTCAACAAGCTGGTGGGTAGCCTCGGCTTGGCCGTGGAGCTTCCGGCAGAGCAACCACAGTCGACGACTGAAGGCAACGTCTCCGCGGAGCAAAATCCGTTGATTTCAAGGAACGATAACGAGAAGGATAACAACGAAAACTCTCAAGAAATACTGCACAAGATACAGGATATAATAACAGAAATCAAAGAGAATACAGAGCAGTCGCCAGCGTCGTTGTCCAACACTGGCCACACTGGACACGCCGTGGATCACTTGAACTGCTGCCTGGGAAAGTTTGAGGTTGTCTAACCCTAGCAACATCCCAGTATAGTAAACTCATTGTAATCAAAGTGCAATTATTTGTTAGCCTTGCGCTTTTCTGTAAAAAAAAGAAAATAATAATTATAATATTACACGTTTCAGCTTTGGCTCGTCTCTGTACTTTCTATACGACTTTTTGTACACTATGTTTCATGAATATTCTTACTCGCAACAAAACGTAAATAAAGTATTTAAAACTATATTTATCAGATGTTTTTCAATGAGCCGAGCTCAGTCTTTATTTTATTTTCATGAATACACAGTGCCATTTTAACGGCTAGAAGAAAGACAGTTAACAAAAATATTTATAACTATTTTAATAAAAAAGGGTTAGTAAATAGAAAGTTCGAACTTTAATCAGCCAACTAGATATAATTTGGGTAACTTAATTCTTCAGAAAGAATTAAAATTAAAGGTGAAGTTAGCATTAAGCTGTGTTGTTTAAAATAAAATATATAATTTACTATGTGTTGTTCAAGATGAACATCATACAAATATGTATACGAATTTTTGTTGCAAAAGCATTACATCAATTATTTGCATATATTAAGTAATGTTGAAACTGCATTTAAGCGGTATTATTTGAATTTTACGAGTCGCGTTATAAACTATTTGATGCTCTGTAAATTGCTAATTTGAAGTAGAGTTAATGAATAAAAAATTGAATATAAATCCATCTACAAATGGGCTGATGTTTCATTTCGTAATTTAGACCTCGTGCTGGGTTCTTTAAGCGACTTGGGCCGGCAACTCCGGCTGGGACGACCACTTAGAGTGGATTCGTTGCTGCTGGACTGTTCTCCACTTTCCCGTACACTGTTCACAGTGCTTTTTGTGCGCTTCCCACCGGCCTTGCGTTTCGTAGGTATTTTTTCTGGTTCCTGGCGAGGAGTGCTGCAATTACCGGGTCTACAGATTATGCCATTGAAACGTTCGAAATTCAACTGGCTACGGCGTGGCGAAAAATCAGAGGCACCCGGAAAAGTAAGCTGAATGGGAGAGCTTTGCCGAGTAGCGTGTCTCACATTCTCAATGCTTGACTCCAGATTTTCGCAATCAATTGCACTTTCAGGAGCCCTTAATCTCTCACGTACTGTTCTCTTTTTTGGGCTGATCCTATGCTGTGGACCACGTCTAACATGTCCAATAACTGTCTCCTTTACAACGTTTTCAACATCATTTTGGTTAATAAACGTTGAACTACCGCGTGCTTTTGTGATCTTTGGACTAGAAATTAGTCTAGCTGATTTATTTGTCACATCGCGCAATGGCAACGGTGAAGTCTTCTTCGTGTCGCCGATGACGGCTCGTTCCTGTTGAGACTCAACAAGTTCACAAGTCGAGGACAAAGTTGTGATTTCGCTTTCTTCGATCTCTTCGCTTTCCTCGATAATGGAATATATAAAGCCGCTGGTCATGGCAGGCGACCGAAGCGTCTCACCTTCTTGTGCTCCTTCTTCTTCTGGAGAACTGGGTGAACTTGTGTATTCGTGCAGTTCATTCAAACGTCGCGGCTCTGGCGTTTTTAGCTTGATAGTCTCTTCCTCTATATCGCTCTAAGAAATGATTACAAAAATTACATGACTAAACTTTCGATAATTTGGAACCAGATACTTACCGGATTGTGTGTGACCTCGCCGGGACATTCAACTAGCGCATTGACCGAGCTTTTCCTAAGTTTTGGACTGCGGTTCCGATTGCTGGGTGAAATTGGCACGGAATGTTGTAATAAGAGGCTGGAGCGTCGAAATTCGGAGCTAATTCTGTTGCTGTTGGAGCGGCTGCTTGTTCTATTTTCGGAGGCATGTGAAGTTCGCGGGCTTGGAGAACTGATGTTGAAATCTAAATTAATATCTAAGGAGTTCAGTAGAGTCCTGATGGCGCATTTTAATTTATTTTCATTGAACTGAGCTTCGGCTATGCGTCTCTCGTGCTCCTCCATCCAATTTCGTTTGAGTATTACTTCCTCTTCGCGCAGTTGGCTAATCATTTTTCGCTGGCTTTGCACCTGATCCATCAACTGAGCGTTAATCAATTTGTACTGCTCCATTCCTATATTTTACATTAATTTTATTAATCCAACACAATATTTGAGTTTAGCGTCGATGCTTGTAAGTACTCGATTATTACTGAAAATACGCAGTGTGCGACTTTTCAGTATCGGTCATTATCGATATTCCAAAATTGACTATCGAAAAAATCAAACCATAGGTGGCGTATTTATATTTCAAAAATATCTGAAAACGATTTTTTTTTAAATTTAAATAATTTTCTAAAATTCTTAAGTTTATTTTTAAATTAATTTGGTGCACCTAGTCCTTTGCGTGGCGCTGTTAGGTAAAATATTATAAAAAAAAATTTTAAAATCGAGAAAAATTGAGAAAAATTTTACAAAAATTATGGCAAAATTTAAAAAACTCTAGCTTCCAAATTAAATAAAAACACCATTTCACTAGTTTTTTAGAAATAGTGAAATTATGTTTTTTACAGGGCTGCCACCTTGTTTTTTGTATTTGTCAACCATTGTCAGGGCTGCCACCTTGTTTTTTGGCACCCGTTTCCAGGGCTGCCACCTTGTTTTTCGTGGATGGACCGCTGCAGATTTTCGGTGTGACCGCAAAGCGAGAGATATAAAAAGTACTTTTGCATGTGTGAGTGAGTGAGTGAGTGTGGTCAACAAGAAGTGCGAAAACAAATGCGAATCAACAACAGAAGTATAAGTGATTTGTTTAGATATTGGCTATAAAAAACGCATAAAGAGTGTAAAATGCAGTCAACATATTGCCGTCAAATACAATGTGAGCGTAAACGTTAACGCAGCGGTCAGAGAAAGCACAAATATCGCAGTTCCACCAAGTCACTTATGTATGTGTGTGAGCGCCCGTATGTTTGTGTGTGTTTATTAGTCAAATTTAGTTTCTACGTTTTTTATTTCGGCATATTTTACCAGGAAATTTAATTTTGTACATTCTTATACGAAACGAAACGAATCAATTGAATTGGTTGATGCATACAGTGCACAATCAAAATATCGAAAACTGTTGACCGAACAACTGCTGAGCCCCTCAACCAGCAGTCCGCCCGTACGCCCGCCCGCCCACGTCAAAAGACATTTGGGCAATGCATGTGTCTGCTACGTTGTTGTTGTTGTTTGTTGATTGCGCCGCAATAGTTTCATTTTCAGCTTCTTAGTTTTGCATTAATTGAAATTTAAGACCGAGAGTGACGCAAAATCTAAACGCAAAGTGCAAGTGAAGGCTTTCGCCTCGCGCCAACAACAACAATAACAACAGAAACATCAACTACGGCAATTGAGTTGCTGCAACAACAACAACAGCAACAGCAACAAATCAGCTGTCAAACCGTTTCAAGGTAAGTTTCTTTGTAAATTAACCCGTTTTTAGAGTTGTTTTTTTATATACAGTATATATTTTCTCAAAACTACTTGTTTTGACTTGAAATACTTTATTATGTGATGTAAATTCTCAAGTCCTTTAGAGCTTATCGATAAATCTACACCTGTTTCCGTCTCTGTCTCGCCAGCTCTTCAATGGTATTTCATGATATGCCTGCCATACGATTAGAAGTAAATATGTATGTAGAAAACAAATATACATGGAATGTATGTACGTAATTCGATCAGTTTCGGTTCCGAGCTATTGCTTTGCCTCTATATCTTATCTACAACTGGACGCCAGTATTTGTGTATATTAATTTCCATACAATTCGAGGGTTTTTTTTTATATGTATATAAGACAATTCTAGCTTTGTGCAGACCCTGTTGCCAATTTAGTACAAAGAATGTTAGAGAATCAATTAATTTGTATTTTCATCAAAGGAATGATCAATCGACAGAAGTGAGCATTTATTATTATTGTAATCGGGAAATGGGTGCAACAAACTTTGTTGCTTTGATTTTGATCAGTTTGACTGTAATTTTCATTCCGTTCTTCGTCTTATTTTAATCGCATTAAGCAAAGCGTTGCACGCGACACATGACGAAAGCAGCAGCAGCAACAACAACTACAACAACAATAAGAATTGCCCAGCACTGACCTACAAAAAGTGCAATGCGCTCTCCGTCACAGACAAATTGCAATTGCCAACATGTAAGGGTTGATTTTTAGTTGGGTTAGGCGCGAAAAAAAAGAAGCTCGCACACAACTGTAAATGTATTTGCTCTATGCCGAGTTGAGTACCCGAGAGGGAGCGTTGAACTGAATCATCAGCTAAACAAATGTGTAAAGCAAAATGAGCAACAACTTTAAGCAAAACCAATTAAATGAAATTCTTACAAAAGTTACAAGTGAAATCTGATAATATTGTATAATGCTATGCATAACACTGATGCATCAAATACTTTGACTTGTGGTTTTTCGTGTTCTCTAAATAACAAAAAAATACATGCCTAGAAATTATTCTAGATTAACTAACAGTGTGGACTGAGGAACAGCTGTTTCTTATTATTTATGGTAAAGTTAATCAAAGCTGATAGCTATATAACAAATATAATGCCAAATATTCCACTACAATTGTAAATGTAAAAATGGTTTTAAATTTTAAGTTTACCAGTTATTATATGGTAAATGTGATAGTAGGTATTGGAAACGTTATATATAAGATATCAGTTAAAGAACATTTTTTATTATTTTTTTATTTTTTAATTATTAGTTATCAAAATCATTTTTAATTTAAATTAGTAAGTTCATAATACAAACTTTAGTTGACTTAATTATGGCTAACCAATCTAAACAGCTTAAATATACCCAGAATATTTAAATTTTAATATGACGACTTTTTACGATTTCTTGTATTTACTTGCTCGAATTGTGTGAATCTTTGTGTCGATTGAAATAAATATATAAAATAAAAATTGTAAAGAGGCTCTTGTTTTATAAGTACACAAATTGTTGTCATGCATGAAAATGCAGTCCCAGACGAGTTCAATGTCATCAGGGGGTTTCTACATAGTTCTGAGCCTAAGGGAGGTAACCACTTTTTGTCATGCAACAATCGATGCAAGGACCGTCGACGCTTTCTATTGTTATCGAATACCTCCCTCATGCACACCACAAACAATAAGGGAAGAGAGAGAGAGAGAGAGAGATTGCAAGCCTACACTTGTCACAATTGACAGTTGCAACGCATTCACGTCTCAGCCTTGTATGCGGCCATTTGTCAAGTGTTGCAAAATACGACAAAAAGCGACGTCAAGTTTCATTGACACACGTTTTACATGTATGTACATATGTATGTATATATGTATGTATGTGAGTCTGGACATACATATGTATGTAATGCATGATTCATGCAGCATAAAATGCACTTCCTTATGACGGGAGACCTGCTCAGAATCGTTTTAAATATACGATTTCAAAATATGCCTCATGCCAAGCAGTGAATTGGCAACGAATTTCAAATACCCTTAAAAATATATATACATACATATATCCTGGAAGAGAATGAATTATTTAAACTTTTTTCAATATTTATTAAGTTGAATTTTTTAAAATAAATAAATTATTAGCTAACTAAATTTAGATTTTTATTTAAAAATTTCTTGATTAAAATAACAATTGATTATTTATACAACAAAATTAAAATGAAACGGAGTTTTTCCTTGAATTAGCAACTGTATTTCGCAAGAAAAACATTATAATCGATATCACTTCGATTTCATTTCGATAAGAATAATTATAATCATAGCGGTAACCTGTCTCTTGTCAATGTTGATTTGTTTTAACCCCTTCGAGGGTATTGAAAACAAACAGTTTTGTGCCTTTCGCTTCCTCAACACTAAATGTGAAAAGTGACTCATCGCACATCGTTGATTGTTTACATCATTGTTGTTATTGTGATACATGTCATACATACATACATATATGTACGTAAATAAACAAACATAAAGTAAACTTAACACCGTCGATGTCATTGAGCGCCTCCCAACGTTGCAATATTTTGCATTAGTTATTTAAGTGTTATGCGACGGCGTTTGAAACCGCATATTAATAAGCCCAACAACGAGACCCACTTAATTGTTTATGTTGTTGTTGCCGTAAGCAAATACAGTTGATCAAAACGACAACTATCCGAGTAACGACGGGGCTCTTAATACTGGGGATCTAGGTAGGAAATTGCAAAAAATAATATATGACTGACATAACAAATTGAATTGATTTGATTTTAATATATTAAAATCATTTTAATCTTCAGCTCGCATACTTGAAACTATTAAGAAGCCATTTGTCGAAAGTGCTCGACCTTGAGATACTCTATTAGTTAGACTTGAGACTGAAACTAGTTCTAAATGCTCAGCTCAATTTTTGTGACTCAGAATTTTGTAATTGTAAGTATATAAATGAATGAATCATTTAAGCTGTTATTTCTCATATTTGTTTCTTTTAAAATTATACGAATCATGATCTCAGATTTTACTTATTGTAAACAAATTTCGTTGATTTGCTTGCGTACGTGTTAAGCATTTGAACGTCGAACTCTGGGCATATATAAATATGTACGTAGTACTTATAAAATATATGTAAGAGTATATAGACATTGCCCTGATGTTATAACAATTTGTGAGTGCAAACATCACATTTGTTTATTTCCATCTCTGAATATGTTTTGCACTGCGGTCACATATTATTATTATCTCTTGCCAAGCATTTGGAATTTCAATTAAATATCACGATACTCGGACTTAACAGTTGCTGCAAAGACATTGAAATGCTAATTAACTGCAAGTGGCTGTTGCCACTGTAAGCCAACTTCCACCGATTTTGGCCCACAGCCAGACAATCCAAATCAACTGAATCCAACCGGAGCACGTCAAACCCGAAACCGCTGTCAACGCGACAAAAGAAATTGAAAGCGAAAGTCGGTTGTTAAGTTTTTTCCCCCGATTTGATCGCTTTATTATTTAATCTGTGTTTGTGAACCGGTCTCGAAAATGTAGCAATATCTTATCATAACAATCAGTGTTTTTAACAATCAAATCTTTTTTAAAATCGAGAACAAGAATCAACAGAATTACAATAATACATTGTCTAAAATTATTTAAAGTTTCACAAAGATTTCTTGGAGTTTTAAGCTTAAGATGATTCAAGTTCTTCGTAAATATTGGCAAGAAATTAAGATAAAAGTCATTAATCAAGACGAGATTGAGGTTTATTGTAGGGAAATTCTTGCTCTTTGTCAAATCTTTGATATTAAAATAACCTGTGACTAATTTACCACTGCTTAATTGCTCAAGATTTATTTCCTCAACTACCACAAGAATCTTTTTGTAATATTCCTTGCAATTGTAATAAATTGTAATATTTATCCGTTGTTGCAAGCTGCGGTTTCTGCTTTTGTTTGCTCTACATTAATCATTGAATTAGTTTTATCATAATCTCAGGAATATTTTTCTGAACACATCATATGAATTTGAGGGTATTTCTTCTCGGGCCATGAGTCATGCCAAACAGTTTACTGGAATTTCATGGTATTAGACGACAGGAATTTGTATAGTTACTCTATCTTATCTGGAAGACGATAAACTTATCGTTTGGCACCAAGCAAGCAAAAAGCATTACAATAAAGACATCGCACAATATTATAAAAAAAGAAAGATTATTTTGGTGTTGGAAACAAACCTTGCAGACAACTTGGGGTTAAGCGTAACCGCATGAAAGTCTTATGATTTATTCGATAAGGTTTTCGGCAATTCAAGTTCAATAACATTATTCAGGTTTTTTTCTCGCTTTTTTTTTTCAAATTGTTTATACGATGACTCACAATAGGACGATACGGGAATGCGGTCAGTGAACAAATTCAGGATAAGTTTATTTCCGTTTTATCCCATTTCAATGTTGCTAGTCATTCAATTAATGTGTTCGAGGTGTGTTCTTTCTCCCCTGCCCTTAAGTTTTTAGATTGCCCTAAACTGTCATCAACTTAATTGCCCCAAATACAGTAGGGCGTGTTGTTGTTGTCGGTTGTCGGGTTGTCTGTTGTCTGTTGTCTGTTGTAGTGGGCGTGTACTGGGCCATAAAATCAAATTCAATTTGACAAATCATTACATTCGTTTCGACTTCGTTTTGGGCTTGTTCTGTGGTTCACTTGATGGATCCTCTCCGGAAGTGCTGCCCGGTAACGCGTGCAAATTGATTTCCCTGTCAAAAATTAATATCCAAGTCAAATAGTGTGTGTTAAATGTTAACACTCCCATTTCAAATGCACGACTAGGCCGCGTGGTTGTGGTTCCAACGTAACTTTGTAAGACAATACACTGCAAATATTGCGTAAGTGCTCCAAACCGCAATACGCCCCCAACATCAAAACATTAAAAGTGTGGCAACCCCATTCACCACCCTCATAAATAGATAGAAAGAGAGAGCGAAAAACGATAGTGATTCGATAAAATGTTAGATTTATGTACAATGTGAAGAAATATCTAGCGAATTTCTAAGAATATTATGCAAGTGTAACAATTTCATTAATATCTATTATCCATCTCTCAAATTGATTATTACAATCTATTGTGTGATGTTTATTCATTCATATCTCACCATCTCTCTCTAGAACTAGATATTTCAATTTAAATGAAATTTTTACTATATGATGATCTACTGTATGATATCATTATCGGGACAGTTGAGAATATTATGTAAGCAGAAACATTACATTGATCTATACTTGGAAGTGCTATGTTTACTATACATACATATTTACATACCTATGTAAGTATATACATGACAGTATGCAAATATTTTGGATGACTAAAGACTGCTCATTCATTCAAATTCATTTGAGAAGTGTCTCTGAGCAGTCTGATCATTGCCAACGGGCAGTTAGAGCAGCTGTACAATTAAGCGTCGTCCCGTCTGTCGCCTATAGTTTATAGAGAGTGAATCAAGCTGAAGCATGAATCATGCATGCAATTGCAGTTAAGGAGTTTCCAGTTTTCACTGATCATGTTAGCTAGCCTATTTGTCCCACTGTGCCAGTTAATGACTCAAGTCTGAAGCAACACTGCAAATATTTCGCACGTTTCACAGACACTGGCCCAGAGTTACAGTTAAGCGTGTTTTTTGTTTGCGCTGTCCAGTGATCATCAGCATCAACGCTTTGCTAGTGACAGGTGCTGAAATGCGGTTGCTGTTGCTGTTGCTGTTGCTATTGCTGTTGCCTCTCTTCACTTTGTTGTCTTTGCCTTTGTCTTTATCTTTTCTGCATTCGACAGCAACAACAAACACAGCGAGAACGAGAACGACTCACGTCACAGCACCGTTGTTGGCAATTTTGTCGCTTTATTCGAATTCTAGCTGCGTCCTCGTCGACCTTAACAGCTAATTTTATGAATTGCTTGGAGCGCGCTCTCCCTCTCGTTTACTTATGCGCTGCCCCCCTCAAAGCTTGGCGCTCATTTAACGCGCGCTCTCTCTGTGTGGCTCTCTCTGTGTTCCTCTCCCCTGCTGTGCTGGGGCTTGCGCTCTTTGCTTTGGCATCGCATGCGCGACCGTTGTTCGTTCTTCAGTTGCCTTTCGACTTGCAAACTGAGCGCAACGCACAATTTACGGTTTTACGGTTATTGTATTTTTTGTTGTTAGTGCTGTAAATGTGTGGAGAGCAAAAGCACAATTAATAAAACAAAAGCAAAACGTCGGACAACGACAACGACAACAACAATAAGAGAGCGCCAAATATAATCAAAACGTAAATAAAAAGTGTAGTTGATAACGAAGCAAATAAACGACAACTGAAAAGCTGAAAAGCCTCATAACTGATCAAAATCATTTATATCAAATTGTTACTGTGGATGATTCACCGCCAAAGCGCAACGACAAATCGATCAATCTGACAAATTGCTGTTGAAAACTGAATAGTAATGAGAAGCCTCAGGGCTTAGTTAATGAAGCTGCTCGACACCTTGGCCTTATCATCATTTGTGTTAGCTTGTAGCCGTAATCGTAGCCCCGCCAACTCTTCCAGCAAATGCCACGACCCGATAGCTTCACTTCGTATCTGCCGCCCTCAACGTACTGACCATTCAAGTTGCTATAAAAACAAATTCAAAGTTCTCGTAAAGCTCTAGCTCTCAATGTAGCGGTACTCACCTGTGGTGACAATAATTATACCACCAGGCACCCACATTTGTCAGAGCACAACGATTCCCGCTGTGATCGTTGTCAAAGGTGGAGAATGGCATTCCCTCGTGATATCGCAACGAATCTCCAGCATCTCCAGAGTATTTGCCCAACACTCGCAGTGTAAATGCATCGGATTCGTTGCCAATGGCAAATCGATCGTACTTGGCATAATGAGACTCCCCATCAAAGTCCTCCAGGTGTATGTAGAGTTCGTAGGGCTCGGCCATTGTCATTGCGTGTAATTTCTCCAGTCCAATGAAAAACTCGACACTCAAATTGCCAAAACCCTCGCGGTACTCGGCCCAGCTGCGATAAAAGTTCTCGCTTCCATCCTGGCGACGTTGGATGGTCGTCCAACCAGCACCAGCCAATCGGGTCTCACATGCCACTGGAAAGTGCTCCATACCCGGCACCTGAATAGTGTGTATGCCATTCGTATTGATCATAGCCGCCAGACAGGATGGTGGATATCCTGTGGATGGTTTTGAATTGAATTACGCTTCAATTGGATTGGATTAATTCAATATACCTTGGGATTCGGATTTCTCACTATTCTCTCCTAACTGATTCAGTTCCAAGGTTAAACTCGAAATCAATTCTTCAGCTTTGCTTACAATTCTTTCCCATTGTGATTCATTATTCTTCGCGACTTGCGCTCTATTAAAACTCGTGAAGAGCATCAACAGTAAATATATTCTAAACTTGCGGTTCATCGGTGCTGATCTTGTAATCTGAACTGAACAATATTTAAATCCAAGTGCTAAGCTTATATATTATACCCAGTAATCTGTGCAGAAAGGGTGTATTCGCTTTTTATAAAAATACACAATATTCCTATACTAGCCGATTTCAAAATGTAACCTTATTCCGTTCTATTATTCAATATACTCGTATCTTATCAGTTGCATGTAAAAACGTAGGTCAAGTATTTCAATGCAATATAATTATATTAAAAATGCAAGCTAGTATTTATATACTATAACTTATTTATTTGCTGTTCAGGAAATCTACAAAAGGCTTTGCAATTTATTTTTAAATCAGTTTGCGACCTTTTTGAATTGATATAAAACACATTCTGCATATTAATCAAGTTGATATTTATTAAAATTCTTGAATGAATAACAATGAATAATGCATACAAATTGCGAATCTCAAAATGATTCACATTCTTCAGCGGAAGAATTGCTGTGACTCTTTAGGGTTGCTGGAAAATGTCGGCACTTTGGCCTGATCATCATTTGGGTGAACTTGTAGCCATAGTTGTGACCACGCCAGGCTCTCCAGCAGATTCCCCGAGCGAAGAGATTCTCCTCGTATTTGCCACCATCAATATATTGTCCATTTAGATTGCTATGAAAAACATATATGTATTTATATAGAATGATCATCATGATTAGAGGCTGATCTCACCTGTCCACACAACTGTTGTACCACCAGGCACCGACATGGAGAAATGCACAATTCCTGGCAAATTCACGATCGTTATCCCGATCGTATGTGGAGAACTTCATCTTGCGGTGACTTCTCAGTGAATCTCCCGCATTCCCCGAATATCCACCGAGCACATTGAGTGCATAATCGTCCTCTTCGCTGCCAATGGCGAATTCATCAAATTTCGCATGACGCCTCTGCCCATCAAAGTCCGCCAGGGCAATGTACAATTCAAAGGGTTCCACAGCTGTAATCGCACGAAGTTTTTCCAGCCCGATGAAGAACTCGCCATTGAGATCTCCAAATCCCTCCTTGTACTCGTCCCAGTCGCGATAGAAGTTCAAGCTTCCATTTAGACGCCGTTGTATGACCAACCAACCGAATCCGGCAATGCAATTATCACAGGACACTTGAAAAGGATCCAATCCCGGCACTTTTATCCTATAAACTCCACTTGCGTTGAAGAAGGACGTTAGGCAGGATGAGGGATAGCTTCGATCTGAATGTAAAATAAATATGTATCTTAAAATATTTTTTAGTCAAGTCTTCGAATAAAACATACTTTCTTTAGAAGAATTGGCACCATCAGGATTAACCTGCTGTTTGAGTTGTTCCAACTGCTCCTTTAAGCTGTAAAATTTTTAGAATTTTTTCAATTTCAGTTTCAATTTCGCTATTCACACACCTTATAAGCAGTTTCTGAGCTGTATCCCGAATATTTTCCAACTGATTGACGATATCTTCACTCTGTAAGATTTTAAAATGTAGTCAATTTGCTATTTTTGATATGAGCTCGACTTTATTCTTACCTCCACTTGTGTCAGATAGATCCACATAATGAACAGTATATTGAGAAATCTTTGCAAGTTCATTCTGAAGAGCTTCTCCGCCTATTTTCTACAGATCGAGCTAAACGTTTATTTGTAGAATTGCAATTGACACAATTTCCAGCATTTGTCTTATCAACTGCAATACGAAGGTTAGATTATGAAAAACCTCTAATCGGGAATCATTTCACAATTTTTTTTGTTTGATTTTATTTATTAAGTGATTTATATTAATACTTTAATTTGCAATAATGGACATACTATTTTATGAGAAGCTTTAGTTGAATTGAAACTATACTAATTCAAAGATTTATTCTGATCTCTCTGCCTCTTTATTATATTTTTAAATAAATGTTTATGCATGTTAAAAAGTCGGAAGTTTTTTAGTGGGAAGAGCTTATAAAACAGGGTAGTATCTAGTCGACTATACCAATCGACTGTACAGCTGTACATCAGCCCGCTCGTTTTCAAAAGAGAAGAAAGTAAATAATTTTTGATAATATTTATAAACAATTAAGCGAAAATCAATAAAGCTGAGATAGCAGAAAATATACTCTAGAAGATGTGATCATGTACATATTTAAAAAGTTTATATATAAATATTTGTATGAGTTATTTTATTTGTTATTTTTAAGCAAAAAAAAAAGACTTAAATTGAAGCGATAAATAAATGTGATAAAGTGATGTATACACTTGTATGTTATAAACACACATCTACAGTGGCTCCCAGCTTATTTGACTCACTACTCCAACATATTGTAAATTTTGAAGGAATTTCTTTTTTAATATTTAAATTTAAGCAAACAATTTGTATTTTATATTTCATATAAATATGTATATTACATCTAAATTTAGCAATACAAAATCAAACACAGTTAAAAATGTGCTGGATGAAATAAGCTGTGAGCCACTGTACATCTTACATACCAACATATTATCCATGATGCTGCTGGCACGTGGGCTTCATGTGGATTCTGTGGAATCTGTGGGAGCTGCCGCCCAATGCCTGTCAAACTGTGCGGGGTCTGGCATTCATTTTACGCGCTGTTTGCGTTTGGATTTTATTTTGTTTTATCGACGCGTCAATCTCGAAATGAAAATAAAACAAAAGTGAATAAATAAAACAAGACAAGACAAGCGACACACAAATAGACATAAATAATAATAACAATAAGTATAGAAACTTTGTTATTAAATGTGTGGGTGGCGGCGACAGTTGCTGCTTCAAGCGTCAGGCTTAGTTCCCAGTCTTCAGAGACTGTCTTCTGTCTTCAGCTTTAGTCTTGAGCCGCAGCTGCGACGTGTCGCACACGAAGCGCTTTTCACGGATAGTTAGGCTTGAATATTAACGCTCAAAATGCGTCTAATTCGACGCAGTCCAAAAGTAACTTTCATAATTTTGCTTTTTAATTCTCATTGTTTATTGTCTTTTATTGACCTTGCAGATGGCCATACCGCCCCCACCGGTGCCACCCCCACCGCCAGGACCCCCACCGCCGCCGGGAATGGGCGGCTTGAAACTGGGCGCTGCTAAAGGAGGCGCGGCTGATCCCCGCTCCGCCCTGCTCAACTCCATCCAGAAGGGCACAAATCTGCGCAAAACAAACACCGTGGACAAAAGTGGCCCAGCGTTGTCGGGACGTGTCTGTGATGGAGACGGCGGCTCTGCTGTGGCGTCCGCTTCAAAGCGCACTCTCAACAACAACAACAACAATAGCAGGAGCCACAACAACAACAGTAGCAGCAACGGCAGCGGCAGCGGCAGCAGCAGCAACAACATTGGCAATGGGGCGCCCAAATTGGGCGGCCTTTTTGAAGGTCTTTCGCAGATGCCAAAGCTGAAGCCCGTCAACGGTGTTCGAGGTAGGTTCCACACACAACCAGTTACAGTGTGTATCTACAGTAGGCCAAGTAATTGTTTTGACAAAGAAATAAACCTTTCTAGGATTTATTGGATTTTATTAAAAACAAGTAAAAAAAAAGAATAAATTTATTTTAATATATAATATAATTCGAATTTTCTTTAACTCGAACTAAATAGACTTAAGTCTCCATAATTCGAACGTTTTCTTTCGCTCGACTGTTTGTAAATTTTTCATATTTTTATTTTCTTTGTCAAAACAATTACTTGACATACTGTATTCTTGTCTTATGCAAATTAACATTGAGTTTTGTTTCGTTGCTCAATTGATTTCCGTTTTGGATATTCGGACAAACGCCCACGCACTCGCAACAACAACAACAACAACCATCATAAATAGCAGCAGCAGCAACAACAACAAAGTCCACAGCAAATGAGACGCGCAGCAACAGCCCCCCCGCTGCCGCTGCCGCTGCCGCCGTCCTGCCCAGCCGCAGCCAGCAATGGACCCATGGACTTCAACACAGAGCTCACAAAGCATTTAACATTGAAGCGTCAGAAGCAGCAACAACAACAACATCAAACACAGCAACCTGCAAGCAACAACAGCACACATATCAATGCAACCGAAGCAAATTTGAGAACAAATCGCGGACCACCACCGCAGCCGCCAAAGGTAAGAGCGAGACAGAAAGAGAGAGGGAGGAAGAGGGAGAGGGAGAGGGAATGGGAGAAAGACCCACACAAAGAAAAACTATTTCGACTTACTTTAAATAAGTCATCTCATACAAAGCAAAGTTTCATTCAAATAATTTTGATGCAATTTTTAGGCAAAGGATCCCCCCTTGTGTTTTTTGTTTTTTAAATTCTTCAATATTTTAAATCTCAATATAACTTATGTTATGATTAGTATAAAACAACAATTTTAACTTGATTTTGATTCAGTTTATTATTTTTGTAAAAAATCATCAAAATGAACAAAGAATTGTTTGACTTGTAAAGTTGCTAGTTCAAAGGTGTCACAAACTTTAAACTTGCATAACTTTGCCAAAACTGAATCGATTTTCAAGTGGAATGACTTTTTGATCATGGTTTGACTTCCCAAATCTTTTTGTTTAAATAATTGTATGCCTTTTAGTTATCGATTTTAAAGCAATGGGTCCTTTGTCTTATCTCCCATGTCTATGTCTCTTTTATAATTAATTAACAATTAAGTATTAGAGCGATTAATCTATTTTCATTAGGTTATTAATTTGTAGTACTTTCCTTAAACAGCTTATACATACATACATACATATACATATATATATGAATAATATTTATTTTTATTTTTATTCTTGTTTTTCTTTAGCAGAACTCCAGCGATTCCATATTAGACCGCATGAACATACCTCGCACAACGACAACGCCCACATCCAGTGGCACATCGAATGTGAATGCCGCATCGACTGCCAATGGCAATGGCATTGGCCATGTCAAGCCGAAAGCCTCATCGCCCACGCTCTCGGAGAGCGGCAGCAGCGGCAGTGTGAAAAGCAAAGCGGCCAATCTTAGGTGAGTCTCCACAACGTGGACAGTTTCCAGCTGGGAATGGCCAACGATAAACATTTATTGGTTTGGTATAATTGTTTTTGTTACTTTTGTTTTGAATTTCTGTAATCGTAATTGAGTTTTGAGTTTTGAACATTTTTGTAAATTATTGTATTTTTTTAAAATATTTATTTTGTTTTTTGGTTTCCTTGCCGGGCATTTGGTTAAACCCCAATCCACGAAACAACACATCCACAGTATCTCGTTAGGCAATAGTTTTGTAAATAGTTCAATTACAAAAACAACAACAACAACGACCACAAGCGCAACTGCAGCAGCAACAAATTCAAGTCGAACAGCAACAACAACAACAACGGGAACGCTGCGCAATTTGGCGCCAAATAAATCAACGCTGTTTGGTGGTAGTGGTAATGGTGGTTCTGGTGCTGGTGCTGGTGCAGCAATTGGTGGTGGTAATGTCTCGCCCACGCCCACACCGCATTCCCCCGCCCAACAACAACAACAGAAGCCGGCTATTGGATTTGGCAAGCCAAATTTTGCGCCCAAGCCACCGGGCTTGCAGCAATTGGCCATGGCCAATGGTCATCAGCGTCCAGCGGTAGCGAGGCATCACAGCATGAAGTCACCCAGGTATAGCACTCATCCAATACTCCGTCTAACTAACCACAAGTCCCTGGCCATGCACTGCTTCAGCTGCCTTGGTAACGCTATTTGGTCTAAGCTTTCCAGCCTTAATCCTGCTGCCCATGCACACTGCTTAAGCTTGGCTTTGACTGACTGTGACTTTGTTTACTTAGTGTTAATAAGTTTTCTTCTTGTTCTTTCCCTTTGTACAGATCTCCGCCAGCTGTGGGCGCTGTTAACGGTCCCGTTTTCCCAACCCAACAACATTTTGGCACAATGCGAGCGCCGTTGCAGCAGACGCTGTTGCTCCAGGCCAGCGAGGGAATCGGTGGCAGCACCAACAGCATCACGGGCAGCATTCGGTCTGCCCCCAACCCGCCAAAGAGTACGTATTCGCTATGTTTAGACCCTGTACATAAAAAGATTAAAGGGTCTATTAAGTTTGTCAAAAGTTAAGACTGCGGATGCGGCAGAAAAGACTTTATATACATATATATATATTTATACTATTTGATATTTTTATAGCACGCCCATCGGTGAAACCACCGCCGCCGCCGACGCCAGCGCGCAGCATCTCGAACAGCAATTTGAGCAGCATTGCAGCGCCGTTCAGTGCCGTTAACACGGCTTTGGTGCAGAGTGCAGCAATCAATACGACGCCAGCGCCATCTCCTCCACCCCCGCAGCCGCCATCGAATTCGAGCAGCAGCAGCAGCGTTGCCACTCTGCGCGATCAGTTCCGAGCTGGCGGCAATGCGACGCCATCGACACCGCCAAACGGCTTCTCAGCCAGCCCAAAGTCAGCGACAATGCGGGAGAAGGTCAATCCCATCATACTGAACGGTGGGCCCATCAATCCGCCAGCGTTGCCACCTCATCGCAGCTGCCCAGCGCCTCCGCCCCCGCAGCGTCAGTCCAGCAATGTAAGTAAACAACAACAAGTTGGCGTAAATGCCAAAGGTAACAGCAGCAAACTTAGCTCATTTATAGAATGCTACTTAAACTACACTACAACAAATTTGTAGTAGTCTTAAAATTTAAAAAATTATGTAATTCTTGATTAGCCCTACTTTGATTCCATGGTATTTTTTATAAGCAACAATAATTAATATATTATCTTGCCCAACTAGGAAATATCAGATGAAAAAAGTAAATATTTTATTTCAATACTTAAAGAAATTGCAGAATCTGCTTAAACATATCTCGCAGTGCACAAAGCTAACAGCTGAGCTTCGGCTCTCTCACAGGCATGCACACTCACTCACTCTCACTCCATCGCTCTCTCACGTTGGCCTGACAGCCTTGCGGTGCGCATTCGCTCGCTCTTTGCTCTTCGCTGCGCACTTTCGTTTTGCATTTTACTGCTACCTTTATGGATTTTCCAACAATACGTGACCAAAACAGAGTCCAAAAACGCACGCTCGTTTTGTTGTCGTTCGTAGGGAAGTGCAATAAGAGCATAAAGTGCAGAGAATAGTTGAGCTTACTATTCTTGAGCATGTGAAGCATTGGATTAGGCAACTGTGTGTGTGTGCGTGAACTCAATAACAAAAGACAGTCCAAGGCAATCAATCATTAGCATGCTGATGCTCAATCAGAAGCGCAACGTAACTAAAGCCAATAGCAATTCAACTAGATTTAAAAT
Organism: Drosophila rellima; assembly: GCA_035043635.1. Lineage (NCBI taxonomy): Eukaryota > Metazoa > Arthropoda > Insecta > Diptera > Drosophilidae > Drosophila > Drosophila rellima. The sequence goes on along the minus strand of JAWNMV010000236.1, from coordinate 3,518,710 downwards.
CATTAAAACTGCAAAACTAAAACTAAGTAATTTATGTTTATTTTAGGCTGGATCCCAGCAGGCACCTGTGCCGCCCCAGCGTCACTCCTCCATACGGGCCAATGCGCCATTGACGCCGCCCACGCACATGGCCAATGCGACGCACAATTTTGGCAGCAGCGGCGGCCTGGCAACGCCACCTGGTGCTGGCATGGGAATGTCAACGGGCGCTTCAGTTGGCCGACTCGTCATCGATTTGGAGACAAAGTTTGGCAAGAGATTTCATAATGTCACCGAGTTTCCCAAGCCGCCGCCGTTTCTAAATATACAAAAAATGTATCCTAGTCGCACGCTTAAGGCAACCAATGGTATGTAATGGATATGCATAAGTGTGAATGTATGTGTAACTACATATACAAATGTATATGTATGTATGCACATTTACATATGTATGTGTGCGTGTTTTTGGGTGTGTGGGTTCAGTTCTTCTGTTTTTATGCGCCGTGTTAATTATTATAATTATGATTAGAACTATTATTTTTATTATTATTGTTTTATACACATATGGAATGCTGTTATATAATGAATACATAATGCAATAACTGCATAATATTATTATTATTTTTAAGCAATAAACATTTGTGTAGCATTTGAAAGATTTTGAGAGAAGAAACCTTATACAACGATGTAATTTGTAATTGTATTAAACACACACACACACACACACACACATGTTATTAAATTTAAAGTTAAAATTTTTAATTATTGTTTTTATCGCGAAAATGTATAAAAATGTTATATAAATATAATTATACAAATTTGATAGCTTTATTCCACATTATTTTGTTAAAAAGCATATTTACAATAATATACTTTAATACTTTCTTTATATGCAACATATATTTTAACATTTGTATGTTAACAAAGAAAACGCGATATTATTATTAAGCACACACATATTATTATGTATTATTTTATAGAGAGATTTGTTTTAATATAATGCCTCTTATCAATGTTCATACTACAATTCGCATTATGTTCGAGTCCCAATGCATAATATTATATGTATCTGTACTATATCTGTAGCGCATGCTTTTACTTAATGTATTGTCTACGATCGGCTTCATTTTATATTTATATAAACATAAATCTACTTTAATATCTTATCTTTTTACACATACATATGTATGTATGTATGTAATATCGATGAATATTTAAGTTTAGCACAAGCACATTATTGTTTTATTTGAAGTTATTTTTATAAATAATAAAAAGCCAAAATAAAAAATGGAATTCTAAAATTGAAATACATTGAACATGATTTGTCTTGTCCTTATCCTTCACAATCCAAACCACACAATACACCGTCTCCAACTGATCCTGTTTTTCTTCTTCTTCTACATCTTTATCTTCGTATCATTTGTGTGCATTGCGTTCGCTTGTAAAATATTCATTGCCTAACCGATAGGCGGCGCTTTGAAATGAGTTCAACAACTGTCTATGTATGTGTATCTATCTATATATATTTCTCCCTTTCTCTCTCTCTCTCTACTTGCCTTTTTCACAAAATGCTTAATATGCAGACGCTGCTTTGACGCCCAACAACAATAACAACAACAACAGCTCAGCTGCATTCAACAACAACAATGCAAAAGCGCCACCTGTACTGAAACCCGCTTATGCGCCGCTCAAAAAACATCGCGCCCCCGCACCGCCCCCACAGGCTGGCGTTGCCGCCGCCACAGTGTCTGTGATAAGGCAGTCCAGTTTTCTTTATGGCGGCAACGGCGCCGCTGGCGGCAGAGTCGCCGCGGCTGCCAATGTGCGTCCGCAGTCGCAGCCGGCGTCAAGTGTGCCGCGAAATTCGACGGTCTATTGAGAGGGAGGAGTCGCAATGTAATCATAATTGTAAATTATTTCGATGTTTATGCTTTGTATATACAATTTATATGTGTGTTTGTATTAATTGTTCTTGTTGTGTGTGTGTGTGACCAAAGTTGTATGCGTGCGTGTGTGTGTGTTAATGCGAAATGTTCAAGTGCCGTATGTAAAGTGTATAAGGAATAAAGAAGAAGCACAATAAATAACAAAAACCATTCTTTTGGATGTCATACCTGTATACATATGTATCTATGAATGCAGGATGTGGCCGAAGGAGCTTAATTTGAAATTCCTTAATAATTGAAAGACAATTTCGTTGGCTGTTCTAAATCGTTTAAAAAACTTACATCGCAATTAATGAAAATTCCTATTAAAATGCAGTAAATATGAAAAACAAATTTACTACTAAATTGTGTAGATTAAATAAAATAATTTAAAATTTTTTTAATATCAAATCAATGTAATTTTAAATTTGTATATTTATTGTGTTCATGATTTGGAAATGATTCTATTTGTGATTGTAATCTAATAATCTAATCAAGTTAAATTCAGCCAAGTTGCTGAATAATTTAAAAGTAGCGTCTTCCCCAGGCTTAACTAAATTATACTTACTCTATATATAAAAATATAATATGTAAATATTTAGCAGCATTTGAGTTTAGATCAAAAGTTAGTCAAATTACACCAAAAACAGAAAGTCCTTTAAAGGAGCGCTCTGTCAGTATCCCTATCTAACTAGACTGAAAATGTTAAGCCCAAATTACAAGTACTATACTATATATATATATATATGCATATATTTTTAAATGCTAGCAAACACACACAATAATGTTAAATATATTGCAATAACAAAGAAATAAATAATACACGTATAGCACAAATGAAAGTTTTCCAACGAATTCACACTGTCATAAGATGGACATTTCTCATTTTCCAAAACTATTATTCAACCAAGTACTGAACAACATTGAAAATTCTATTTTTGTGATACGATTCGAAGTATAAACAATCCTAAATTCTTGAATTCAATCAATGTATTTGTTAAAACCCCTTGGGCAATAATTGTGCATAAACATCAAGTGAATTATTATTAAATTTAATCATTGTTGTTACACCCTTGAAGTCATTAGCTGTAATTAAGCAGTATATTATATAGTAACATTCTATTCGACATCATTGCATTTGAAGTTATCATATTAATAAACAAAAAAACATAAAAAACTTTCAACTGTCATTTACTGGGTAATTAAATATGGATTGTTTCCTTGGGAATTAAATACATCTCGATAAAATTCTTTTATTTATTCTTAAATATGTGTCAAGAAATGCGATAAAATAATTACTAAGAATTATTTTCGATCCCGCAGATATGTTTACATTTTAGGAATCACTGAAATGTGAAAACTTCGAATAAACAAAACGATAAAAAACGGAGACTCGCATTCTTGAGTATAATTCTTTTATTAAATGCGTGTGTCATTTGTCATGTTACACAAACAAGCGCATAAATATAGCTATACGTATAAACAATATCATATGAGCAGGCGTAAATACCGACAATGAGACATACAGTACACATATAAAGCAATAACAATTATATAGGCTTATTATAATATTTGAATAACAACTAAATTTGTTGATGGGGTTAGAATAAAGAATCGCACTTTGTTGCTTATAAACTAAATGGCTCTCTAAGAAGTCTGATGCTTGAGCTTTAGATCCTGCACCGCGTCCTGCAGGGGCTGATCCTCCCGTTTACGCCGGCGCTCGCATCTGGGACATGGCTGATGCTCGTTGAGACACTCGGCATGAAATACAGCTCCACAGGTTACACACTGATTATAGGAAAAGTAGAAAGTTAATAAGAATATTATTAATAAAAACAGAGTTGTGATTAGCTCACTCGAAATGTTGTTGCTATGTGGAAAGGATAGAGTACTCGGGGACTCTGACAGATTTCACAGATGAATCCCTTGAGCTGGCACAACCGACACTTGAGCACATGTGCCTCGCCCAATTTGAAGGCCTTCTGCAGCTGCTGGCAAAGTGATCCACGCTGTATCAGGGCCAAATCCGAAATCGAGTATTGATGTATATGCTCATAGAGGTATTCCCGACCACAGAAATGATTCTGCAGCAGCTGAATGCTCGACGGGGCACAGGTGTACAGATAGGCACGGATAAAATTCAAACGGATGCGCAGTGATTGCAGTTCGGCCATGGCCTCGGAGGCAAAGTAAATGCTTGGATTAAGCAGCTGCATGTCCAGAAAGGGCTGAGATCGAAACTCGGCCAAGAAGATGGCAGCTCGCTTGCTGACACTATACTTGCGGAAATCCCAATTGTAAATGATGCGTGCCGGAATCAGCTGAATTTCCGATTCCATACAGCTGATGCAATAATAGTTGCCACTAAATGCACAAACTCTGCGAGAAGACATTGTAAATTATTGTTATGAATCGGAAACTGATTAGTTGACTTTACTCACTGAAAGTTGTTGTCGCCTATGCCCAAAGGGTGTTGACAGCCTCGGCATAGAAAGCCTTGAGCATTGAGTCCCGGCTCGCGAGGCAACTGACACAATTGTGCAACCATTTGTTGCAACTCGGTCATATCAAAGTTCGATGTGATCAGCTCAAAGTCCGAATTGGTCTGTAAAGAAAAGAAAGGGAAATAAATTTAAAGACCTGTGTTTAATTTTTGACCGATCGCTCGTATCTAATTTTCTGACTTACATCCAGAGATTGCAGATCACTCAAGTCATCTGCAATTAGGGATTCCGACTCGAGACGTTGCTGCTGCTGCTGCTGTTGAGTCACATTCAAAGTGGATGCACTGGCGCGAAACTTCTCCCAGATCTGAGACCAGCCAGCGCCATCCTCGCGATTGTTTTCATGCTTCCGGAGAAGCGCATTGTAGCTACAGCGATCCGCGTTGGGGGAACGCAGACTAACGGCACTGCTCATGCTGACGGAGCGCTGAAAGAAACGCGGACCGAACTGCTCTTCGGTGGGTGAGTTGGCATCCAGGTCGGCGGACCAGGAGGTTTGCATTAGATTGGTCAGTGAGTTGCTGCCCTGGGGCAACTCTGAGAATCCTTCCTCAATGTGACGCATGGAACGCTTTCGAACTCGCTGCTTGCTGCTCGATGCGGACTCGGCGTCCAGATCAGCCTTGGCTATATCTGCCGTGCTGGAATCCGACACTGTTGGTGTCTGCTCCTCGCTAATGATGTCCATTTCGTCCACCTTTTGCATGAACAAGTCAAAGATCTCGTGTTGATTCAGATCAGTATTGCCAAAGTGTCCGCCACGACTGAATGGACTGTTGGAAATGGATTCCGAGAAGAGTTCGTTGGTGTGAAGTGGCTGTGGTGTCGGTATAGCCACAATTTCCGTAGCCAACGAGCTGGCCACATCCACACCACTGCTAATCTGTAAGACATTTCAATCAATTAAGGATTTCCTCGTTTCTGCAGACTACGCACCGGACAGGACTTGAGAGCCGGCGTCCACAAATCGGACAGCTGAAGCGAATAGTCGGGCCATTGATTTAACAGGCTCGAGTTGACGGGCAAATCGAAACCCACGTAGGCCTCCAGGCTTTCCATTATCTTGGCGGCCGTTTCCAATCCTTCGGCATCCTTGAGCAGAGCGGTCTTCTTGTAATATGGACTCAAGGCCGAACCATTCTTGCGCATGTTGTTCAAGTAGGCAGAGAACACCGAATCGTTGAGAGACTGTCGCACCCAGGCCCGACACTGCCCAATCTCAGAGGTGATCTGACTCAATCCCTGTACCTGCTCGATCACCTGCTTGTGCATGAACACCATGGCGGGTGACCAGAAGCTCGGCTCCGGCCGTCGCTCCACATCGCCAGCAATCACATTGATGGTGGCCCACAAGAACGAATCCTTCAGGCCGTGCAGAAACACGGCTTCCAGTGTCGTGCACAATGCACTCGTCTGTTCGCACAGTCCCAGGACCTCTGTGGCAATTATTAATGAGTCATTGTCCGTTTAAATGCGATTTGCAATTTACGATTTCAAACTTACCCAATCCTTTCTGCTTGACTTCAAATTCAATTTCTCTCGCATTCTCGTTCAGTGTGTTTATCAACGCCTCCTTTATGACATTTTCACGCTTCGAAGAAAAATTGTTCAGGCTGCGAAAGAGAGCGCTCATTTGTTAATGTTATCCTTTGATTTATCAACTATTTTTTGTTGTCTGTTTTCTTAGTTTTTTACTGGCAGACTAACAGCTGTTTGCCAGGGCTGGCAAAGTTCACAAGCTCTTGTGATCGTAATCATGCTAAAGACAGCTGATATATTCTTCTTTTTTTGCAAATTCACATAACGCACAGCGCCATCGCTATTATCATCCACATACATACATACAAATAATATAAATGCAAATAATATGATTTGAATTAAACACAAGTTCATTTCACAAAATGTAAAATCAGTTCCAAAGCATGTTATCGAGCCAATAGCGAACTATCGACTAATCGGCTATCGAAAATTGGGCTCTGATGACGTCACAGAGACAATAAACTTTGTAACGGCTCAAGACATTTTCAAATTTTAAAACGAAACGTAATTAAACACACTTAGTCAGAGCGAGAAATCACGTAAGCGGGATTAAATTTCCGTCCGAGTTGTTTATTATTTATTTTGGCTTAAAACTCGTTCTTGTTATTCTTGACTTTCTTTCTATGTGTGAATGCTCGATTATAAGAGAGAGAAAAAAACCCACGCAAATTAATAACCACAAAATCCGCGCGCTCGTCAACAAGACTAAGCTTTAATGAGTTTTGATGCCTTGGGGTTTTGTTTCAGCAAATCGACGCCATTCATCGCATCTATAACATTTATGACTCATCAGGCCAAGGAATTTCTATCGAGCTTCTGCAATAAATTCAGACCGAGTAAATGGCTCGATTATAACAAATACAATATGGGTTGTAAATGTAAGATCCATTTTAGCATATGAATAGAGTGCAGGCCTCAATCCCGACTCGTCCAAAGGCTGTGCACGTACCCAGTCTGTCAGCGGCTTGATATTAAGACGAAATTTGTGTTAAGGTCAGGGTGACCAACAAAAGCTTATGCTGTCATTGTTGATGTTGTTGTTGTTGTCTTAACGCATTTTTCAATATTTTTGCAATAAAATTGTATAGCTGTTGTTCATATCTTACAGCAGAAGATGCGCTCCAACTGGTTCAGCAGCACTCAAAACCAAAACTGGTCTCTCATATGACTTTTCAAGTGATTATTTTTTATTTTTCTTTTCATTTATTTATTTTTTTTGAAGTTTTGGCGTGTTTTTCAAAACAATTTTCGTGTGGGCCGGCAAAATCAACGCCGCCTGCAGTTAACAATTGCAGCCAAGTATTGAAATTCCAAAACAGGCAAAGAAATCGTAAACGATTAACCTTTCGACAGTATTTTCAAATATTTTTCATATAATTTACGAAATTTTTAATACGAGTGATTTAATTAATATAAATTTGTTAAACTGTAAAGCAAATTTATTTGCATAGACAAAAGCGTTAAATGTTTGTGAAATTGATGATTATAACAATTATGAATAGAGGCAGCTTTGAAGGGTCGACGAGGCGAAATTCAATTTGTGGATTACGCATACGCAGCGTTATTTTCATTTCCCAACTGATAGAGTTGCCCCTCACCCCCCTCCGCACTCTCTTTCTCGCGCAACTAAGCGGACTTTTAAGTCTATTAAAGTAAATAATATATAGCGTGAATGCTGTCACTGCATTGTTGTTTGTTGCTTGTTGTTGTTGTTTGTTGTTGTTGTTGTTGTTGTGGCACTGCTGCTGACTTTGCGTTTTTTGCGGCGCCTCCAGTTGGAGTTGAAGTTGGAGTTGGCGTTGAAGCTGGAAATGGACTTCAAGTTGCTTCGGCATCTTCGGCCATTGTTACTCGCCTAAGTAGGAAAAACAAAACGAAGAGGCTAGAGATGCAGAAAAAGCGTGAAATGTATAAAAACGTTTGTTTTCGTAATACAATTTTGATTACTTCTTTGACGCGGCTTAGAGCCTCACCTCCCCTCGTCGTCAGCTCTTCCTCTTTCAACCTCCCATTGATGGCTTTGTTTGACCTCCCCCCCCCCCCCTCTCCAGCTTTGATTTATGCATTGTCAGTGGGCGCCTGGTCCAAAAGCTGGCTCTTGACCACTTCGAATTGCAACAATAATGATAATACTACGAGCCGTGATTCCTCATGCTCATCATTATTAAGTAGTTCGCATAGGAAGCGCAGTCAGAGCTGAAGTCTTTTGGCTAAATCCCAATGCGGAACCACAGCTGACATCGTTTCTTGGCCGCAAACTGGGTAATTAGGGGGCAAAAACACACATTATAAGTAGGTTCGTGAATTAATTGGAATACGGGCAGTGTGATGTAATCAATGGAGACAGGGATCATCGATCGGTTGGGTTGAATGCACCCATCGAATACTCCGACTCCGACTCAAAGTCGAGCTCGTAATCGTACTTGTCTAACAAGAAGGTTTGCACAATTTCATTGAGATGCCGCAATTTGATTTTTTCTTTCGATCTTATATAAGCAGCTGAGTCAACCCACTAAAAGAAGACCTAATGGATGCAATTGATGACTAAAGCAGCGTCTCACGAGATTGCTCGAAGATTTCAATTTGCCTCACAAAAGAATTTGCCGCACATAAAAGAACAAGTTTAATGAATTGCTATACGATGTGCCAAAGAAAAAAAAGAACAGGATCTATTCTAAGCCCATTCGAAATATATGTATACGTATAAATTATGCATTGTTAGCAAAGAATCTGACTATGACAGACAGACAGACAGACAGACAGTCAGACTTCAATTCAAATTCAAACTGAAATACTCAAAAAACCAATGCGGACTGTCAAAATAAACAAACAATAAAGATACAAATGCTTCAAGCATCATCACATTCACATTCACATTCATTTTCATTTAACATTTGCATAATGTATTTATATTTATAAATACGGACAAATGTTGAAACGTGTGCGCGATTGCCAATACTCAATAACAGAATGTTAAGCGCATGTTAATGTTAAGCGTTTATACTTGATGCTGACGTACATAACAAACATATATTCGACTTGACCTTGAGCGACATTGGAAATTATCTGAGAACCGATCCGAGATCTTTAATGCAATTACAAGTACAACAATTAATTTCGCCAGTTTCCCGCTTCCAGTCGCAGCTGACAATAGAACCCGGTTTAACCCGGATAATACTATTTACATATCTATCTGTTCGCTGTGTTGCTAGAAATCATAGAACGAAAGAGAGAGTGCTAATATATTATACTATACTGCACAATTTCCTTTGGCCAGATAATTTGTTTATCTAGTTATTTCCCGCTGAGTAACAAATGCACATTGGTTTAAAATATTCAATTTAAGCGGGCAACATTTATGCTTGATATAAGGCAGACATGATGATGTTATTAGCATTTACATTAGTTTGAGAGATGCTCAGCATTGTTCTGAGCAACATTTATGCTCGATTTAAGGCCGACATGTTAAAGTGATGTTGTTAACATTAACATTTGTTTGACAGTTGCTTAGCATAGTTCTGAGCAACATTGATGCTCGATTTAAGGCAGACATGTTAAAGTGATGTTGTTAACATTTATATTGGTCTAACAGTTGCTTAGCATTGTTCTGAGCAACATTTATGCTCGATATAGGGCAGACATGTTAAAGTGATGTTGTTAACATTTATATTGGTCTTTTGAAATGTTATGCTTTAAAATGAATCAATTTGAATCAATTAATTTATAAATATTTTTGTATAGAGCTTATTTAAGATCTCTAAACTATTAAAGATATATTTTGACGTAAAGTACATATAAATTTCAATTAAATTTAAATTTTAAATATATATCCTCCATTTTTATTTCATAATTTTTAGTCATTGAAATGCTATAATTCATATATTAAACTTGTGTACTTGTTTTTATGAAATAATTTGGCTAAAATAGTGTTTAATTACAATTCATCTCAGAGGCAACAAATCAAGACCAATGTGCGGCGTCAGCGTCAACTGAGCGCCCAAGTCTAAGCCAAGCTTCATTCGTTGTCGCTGCCAACGGCCAAGTTTATTAAAAGCGCAGAACTCGTAAGCTACGGACGTGTTTCTGCTACGCTCGAGCGCCTCGTGCATCTAATCATCGCGCCTGTCTTCGTCTACGTTTACAGACTCCGCAACAATCTCCGTTACAGTCTCCGGCTCATCGCGCTCGCTCTCTCTCTCACTCTCTCTCTCTCTCTCTCTCTGTCACTCCCTTTCTCATGCAGTAACTGCGAATCGTGAAATCGTGTCACAATTGATTTGAAATTTGTGTGCAGTCGCGTCAAGAAAAAAATAAATAAATAAATACGAGAGAAAAAATTAATATTACATCTTATTTGTATTTGGCAATAAGTCAGGCAATTTCTGTGCACGCCGGCGTCGTCATCATCGTCGTCGTCTTCTGGCTGCGGATTTTGTCATCCTCGGCAGCATCGACTTGATCATTGTTATTTCGCCCACGCGTTAATTATTCCTCGCTTTTATTTGGGCAATGCCCAATTCGAAATTCAACTAAAGCAACTGTCACAACAACAACGATACACAATAATAAATATTTGCTAATTCCCAAATCTAAAATGCAAACGCGCAGTTCGAAATTGAAGCAGCGCAGCTGCAGAGCAGCCGGCGCTGCAGTTACCGTTACTCTGCTGCTAACACTGGCGCTACTGCGGATCGACGTCGCTGCCGGCAGGCCTGGTATACCAACACACACGCACACACACACACACATATATAGCATATTCCGTTTTCGATATCGAATTCGATTCGATTCGAGTCGATTCAAATTCGTTTCGAACTAATCGTAATCAATTTGCGTAGCCATAAGATATTTAATTAGTGTTTATTTGCAAATTCCGTTTTAGTCTCCGGCTTTCTTCTATTACGTTTATGTTTTCGATATGCATGTGAAATTCGACTCTAAATTCCAACAAATGCACGTTTAGTTGTTTATCTATCAGTCTTGCAATACCTATTTATTTATTTACTATTTAAAACTCATTTTAATATGTGCACTAATTAATGAAAAAAATAAACAATTTCTTTAATTTTGAATAAATCCAGTAATCAAAAGTTTTTTTTGCAAGTATTGAAAATTAAAAAAAAAATATATATTTTATGAAAAAAGTTAATCAAATATTTTGCAAAATTAACGCAAATTTACAATTCAATTAATAAATTGCTTCTATGCAAGGATATAACAAATAAATTAATGCACATATGTAACTAAGTCTGTGACTCAATTTGAATACTCTGTAAATGATTGTAAATAACAAACTGGGGTCTCTCTTATTGAAAGTGTCCCTAAACTGATCCATCAATCGTTACTAATTCCCAGCACAACCAACACATCCATCGTGTCCTTAACACTTTACACTTTACACTAATTTTCATATTCTCCACAAGCATCCAAGTTTCGGACGACCTTCATTGGCTGCGTTTTGTCGTTCTTGGCCCAAATTGTTAACATGTTTTTATGATTTATTGCATCTAAATACAAATTTGTATCTTTGGAGATCTTCAAGTCAAATCTCGAGACCTTTAATTAGCTGACAAATGCCCTCCAATGATATTTGTAACTACTTTTCTGTTGCGATTGTTATTATTGGTAAACAAACAAACTGAACACGGTACACACATCATTTTGTGCAGATTCCCCCGAAGGGAACAAAACAATAACAACAACAACAACAACAACAACAACAAAATAAACAACTTTGCCAGCGGCGACAAAAAAAAATCGAAATGAAACTCGAGACGAGACTCAGACAATGAGCCCAAGAAGCCCAAAAACAACAAAGCCTTATATAAGAGCCAGTAGTCGTTGACGTGACTGGCAAGGCTTCGACAACGTCTTCCTCTGCCTCCTACCCTGCCCCCTTCCCCTTTGGACTGATAGAGCCGAGGGGCCTCCAAGTACGACCTCTGGAATGGGGCGCTTCTTTAGCTTCAGCTTCCACATTTGAACGCTGTCGCGCTGCAGCCTCTGGGGACCTGACAAGTCCATAAATTGTTATGACAGCTACACATTTCTCTCTCTCTCTCTCTGTCTCTATATATACCCAGCTATCTTTGTCTGTCTTCGCTTCTTTGTTGTTTTGGGTCAAAGAGGTTAATAGTTGGCTTTATTTTAATCTGAACTGAAATAGTAATATCTGTAAACTAAATGGAATTTCCTTGACGAATTTCCTTTGGTCTAAGCCAAAAAAACTCTTTATTGGCTTTGTTTTTATATAAAATAAAATATTAATATCTGTAAATCAAATGGAATTTCCTTGACAAGTTTCCTTTGGTCCAAACCAAAAAAACTCTTTATTGGCTTTGTTTTTATATAAAATAAAATATTAATATCTGTAAATCAAATGGAATTTCCTTGACAAATTTCCTTTGGTCCAAACGAACAAAACCTCTTCAGTTTTATTGGCCAACTCTTCAGTTTTGGCTCAAGGCGTCCACTTCATTGTTAATAATTTTATGACTCTATCGATATGCCACTTCTTCGTGCTTCATTTATTATAATTTTCGTATTATTGTTATTAATCTATTTGATTTCTTTCAAAACCTTTGGTCTTATTCACACGAATTAGATGAATGTTTGTACGTGATAATTAAGAGATTCGCAAATGTTTCAGTTCCTCAATCCGCTGATGTTGTTGTAGTTGTTGTTATTTTTGGCTTTTGTTGTTGCCGTGAAACTACGGCTTATTTTGTGAGTTTCGTAATTGCCTAATGGCCCAGCACAATGGGCAGCCCATTAGATATTGTTAGATATTGTAGGTATGGTTAATAATAATTGTTGGTAATCTGCGGCGTGAGTTTCAGTCGCTTACGTCATTAATGGATTTCCATCGAGATAAAGACACAGATATCATTTTAAATAAGTGAAAATTGCTAAACATTTTGTCATGATTAGCTGGAAAAATGAACTGAAACTTATAAAAACACAGCTCGACTTGGGAATACTCTTAAATCTTAATAAATTAAATCTAACTTTACAAATTGGTTAAACAAAATAGTAAAGTATATTTTAACAAATTTAAATTAAAAATTATGCTTTTTACTCAATTCTACAAATTCTAGTATCTATCAGGGAAATAATATTTTTTTTTCGTATTTTTCTGAATATATATGTTAGTTTAATTAGTTTAAAAAAAGATGCATAGTAAAGTATATATTTAAAAAAATTATATTAAACATTTTGCTTATTATTCAGTTCTATAAATTCCAGTATCTACCAGGGAGATAATATTTTTTTTTTGCCTATTTTACTGAGTATAAAATGGCAGTTTGACCTTAAGTGAAATAAGTTCATGTTGTAATTTCAACTTGTTTGTTCATAATTTCACTGATTATAATTATTATAAACAACGAGACACGTTTCATGTGGGAATTTCAGAATTTATTATCACATACAGAAAGAACAACAATAACAACAACAACAGCTAAAACAAAAGTAATAAGACGAGAGTTTTATTGCCACGTTTTGTTGGTTTTTGGTAACAAGTATCGATATGATTTATCTGATCACTCTCAAAATTGCGTGGGTTGTGCGATTTTCAACAGCTCAATAAGTCGATAATAACTCAAGGTCCGAGATGATACAATGATCCAGCGATTCGGCGATCCAAAGATCACGGCATCAGATTAATAAAAATCCATTACATTTTGTTTCTTTAACTGCTTTCGTAGTTGTTGTTGTTGTTTCGCTTTAACGAAGGTTGTTTAAATGGCAAAAACTTGTCAAAAATCAACCATCACATGAAGCGAACAATCTGTAAAATTGGCAAGTGTAAAGTACATAAAAATAATGAAAAGAAAAAACATAAAACATTGATAAATTCGAATTGTCCCATTGTTGTTCCGTGGGTGCAGATGTCGTGAAGTCGTCAATCAATTAAAAATTAAATTTAAAAACAATACAAATAACAGCTGACAACAATCAGAAATTAATTAGCACTGAACTTGAAACGAGTTTTGGGGCGTGCCTTGAATTGACACTAAAATCAAGAGCTATATTTTAGCAGGCACTGAAAAATAGTTTTAATAAAATTTAAAAAAACATATATGTTAGTTATTTGTTATTCTTATGAATTAGTCAGGTAATAGAATCTTCTACATTCGACATCTTATAAAATATGTTTGAGAATATTCCATCAGTTATAGATATTAAATTAAACATAGACCATTGTTTAAAATAAATTGACATGCCAAAGATTAGCTAATCTTTGTATTTTTTGTTTTAGGAATCTTTCTTGTAAGGAATCAATTCGCAGAAGTTTTCCGCATTTATGCGATAATTAATCATTAATCATTATTTATTGTTATTGTCTGTGGCTTAAACACTTTCACAGCTTGTTCGACTGTCGTCCCCCTTAGATAAATATCTGAAAACAATTCATATTTATGAGCTGCAAACTTGAGGGCCGTCAGATTGTTGGCTAATATTAATGAAGTGTTCGGAGAGTTCAGGGGCTCGAAAAACTGCTGATAACGAGGAACAGCATCATCATCATCATCATCAGCATCATTTGTTTTCCCAGCTGAGACTGATAAGCTGTCAGTCAAAAGGTGTTTACGCGATTAAAGACATGAAGTTAAATCTCTCATTCATTGTTTATTTATAAGAGCTAGAATCGGGCGCAATATGAATGCAAATAAATATCATAAATAAGATATAGCAGATAAATAAGATGATTTTATATGCACATATGTTTAGCAACCGGAACTCAGTCAGCAAATCAAATGAACATGATGATCTCTCTCTCTCTCTTTCTCTATATCTATCTATCTCTCTCTCTGTCTTGCTGTATCTGGTTCGTTAGTCACATTTGACAAAAACCACATTCTAAGCGCTTTGTTTTCAAAATTCCCCCCAGTTTGTACTAAACTAAAAGATTCTATACTATAACTAACTTAATTCACACAATGTTAATAATTGGCAATCATATATTTTCTCTCTCATTTTCTTTTGTATTTATCAAACACGAATCGGCGTCTATCGATGAGAAATATCAAATATTAGACAGAACAATGGCAAATCGCATTGTTAAACTGAGAGTCCGGCAAACGTAGTATTATTAATTGATATGAACATTGATGGAGAACATCTCTGAATGACTCAAGTGTTAAATACAACAGGTTGACAGCTTCAAACTGCGCAAATCTCTCAGTTAAATCAATGAACTTCTCTTCTGTGGGCGTGCCTCTTGATGGATAAGGTTATAGCGATCAAGTTAGACTGGTTTCCATGCAAATCTCAATATCTTATATGCTACATTCTAGAAAATCATACGCGTCACTTGCCTTTCTGTAACAAGATGTGCCTGGAACGCATTTGTAAATGAGATTTCTCGATTTCGCATCTACATTTTTATTTTCCATAGATATTTTGCAAAACAACGAACTAAAGGTTAAAATTTACATAAAGCATGTGCAGTCTGAATCACAGAATCTTTCAATGGAAACTCCCATTGGTCATGACAAACGAAAGACTTAGGCAACGAACTTGATGCGGAACTGGCAATAAAAAATTAAATTTTTGTCGTCTATAAAATCATTTAAAAATTATTTTGGTGTTGGAAAACATAGATTACTTTCAGGATCTCTGAAGCACCAAACGAAAGACTTAGGCAGCGAACTTGAAAGAATGTGTTCTAAAACAAATGACTTAGGCAACGAACTGCAGTTTAAACATTGCTTATAAGAACCATTTAAAAACTCAAACCATCTAAATGATAGAAACAAAAGACTTAGGCAACAAACTCGAAAGCAAATGCTTTCATTGGTTGAATTTTACTATATGCCCATGTTGATTTTAGAACTCGATTTTTAGTTGATAATATTTATTAGATAGAAAAAGAAGCAACTAAGGCCAACAAAAGACTTGAGCAACGAACTTGATTAGCTGTTGGTTTAACACTTGACACACACACATGCATACACACACACACACACATATATATATACACTGCACAACAACAGCATTGATTAGCTAATCTACCTCGGCTGACTAGCGCTTTAAATGAGTGTCTGTGTGTGTCAAGTAAATAACAACAAACGTGACATAGCAACAACAGCAACAGCAACAACAACAATCTAGTGAGGGAAACAGCGACTACAAATATATGGGCCATTTAAGCCAATGTCAATCAATCAGCAACAATGGCAGCCAAATTGGCAAAGAGCCACCCACGGGCTGCCTCATCTGTCTCATCTTCATCTTCAGTCTTGACAACAACAACATCTTCTTCTTCTTCATTTACTACTTCCACTGCTTTATCATCAACTGCCTTTGGCCTTCTGTTTCTAACACTCTTTGAACTCTCTGCGAAAAGTGCTGGCAAAATTGCCGTGTTTAACATTTACCAGAATCACAACAACAACAACAACAACATATAGATTCATGCCATTCCATTCCATACCATAGAATACATATGTTAGTCGCAACCACAACAACAACAACAAGAACAACCACAAATTTCCCCCCTTCTCTGCAGATGTTCGGCAATCGCCATTTGCTTTAGACTTGCAACCGCCATTGCTTGAGGCAGCCACCGATGAGGCATTCAAGTCGAACGATCGCACCGTCGATAGCTATGGCAATCCCATCGATGCACTGCGTCCGATTGACACGCCCGATGGGCGCAAGGTCGTCAGCGCACAGGGCGTTCAATTTGAGATACCCAATTATGCGTCGGGCATTACAGAGATACGACAGCCCGCTGATGATTTGCTGCCACCGCATATTGGTGAGTTGACAACAACAACAACAACAACAACAACAAAGACAACAACAACAACTGCGACAGCAACAACAGCAAATGGAGCAGCCGCATTCCAAGCGAGCAACAACAACAACAACAACCATCTGACAAAACAAACACTTAACACACAACTAGAAGCAACAATTGCAGGTGGTTTGGTAGCACCAACTCAACCAGCCAACAACAGCAACAACAACAACACTAATAGCCATAATACTAGCCTAAGCTTCGCAGCCACGCCCACCCGCAATCACGCCCACAACCACCACTCACATGTAGAAGCACTAACAATCAGTAAAAAACAAATCACCTTTGACCCCACAACCAAACCCACCCCCACCCTTGCACACGCACCCGTCTCCTTATCGCAACACTTTAAGCGAGATTCCAACTCACAGCAGTTTGTGATAACAGCAGCAGATGCGAAGCATGCCCCACCCACATTCAAGCTGCTCACACTGAATCCCCAGTTCCCACTAGCACCACTAGAACCACTAGAACCACTAGCCAAACCAAAACCAGCCTCAAAAGCAAATGAGTCCAGTTCTAAGCGCATTGTTAGCATTGATGCCACATATTCAAATGCAACTCCAACTCCTTCCCCACTACTCGTAGATGCCATAGCGGTGGCTCAGCCCACCACCTTGGACACCGACACCGACACCGACACCGACACCGATAGCACCTCATTCGCACCAGCACCACAACCAGCCACATCACTAACACCACCCAAGCATGAATCATCGACGACGATCAGCTCAACGGAGGTAGAAGTTGAGCAGGCACAGCTGATTCCGCTCCAGCAACAGGAGCATCAGGAGCAGCAGGAGCAGCGGGAGGAGAGCGCACATGCACCACAATTGGCCAGTGGCACTCTGCCCGATTATCTGCTGGAGCTGCAGCGACAGGATCCCTTGATCGATGGACCCGTGCCCTGGATACCAGCACCACACGGCACACCGCTGAGTGTCATTGCCTGGGATCTGTTGCCGCCACTCGAGACGGAACCGCTGATCCTCACCGAGCAGCTGCCCACGAAGCATGTGGTGGGTGTGGAGCAGCCGGGCAGCCACAACATACGCATCACACTGGGCAGTGGCCAGCCATTGTCGCCAGTGGTACCGACGGTGGGTCATGTGACCAGCGGTCAAGTGGCGGTGGTGCCGCTGGAACACGATGGACCCGAGGCACATGGGACCAATGCGCATGTGGGTGGCAGCAGCACCACACCGAGGAATAACTCAGGACGCTTTCCCGGTCGCCATCGTGGCACGGTTCATTACAGCACCACCACGAGCACACAGCGACCACGGAGCAGCACCACCAGCACCACCACTACAACAACAACCACTCGCACTCCACTGACTACCAGAACAACTGTGCCGAGTACCACCAGAAGCACCACCACCACCAGACCGAGCACCACCAGCACCACAGCACGCACCACCACCACTCCGAGCACCACCCGCAGCACCACCCCCCTGGATCCGTCCACCTTCTACAAGCTGGAGAACGAGGAGGAGTACGCCTACACATTGCCGCCCTGGCTGCAGGAGGTGACGGATCCGGATCTGGATGTGGCCGTCACCTTCATCGTGCCCACCGACAATGATCAGTACAACCACACGCTGAACGAGGATCTGGAGCCGCCGTTTGAGCCGTTTGTGGATCTGCACCACATTCAGCTGACGCCGCCGCCAACAGCCAGGCCAACAACGAGCTCAACCACAGCAGCAACAACAACGAGAACAACCACAACTACGACGACTACAAGACGTCCGTCGAGCACCACCAGCACCACTACCACTACCACCACCAAAGCACCCATTTTCAAAGCACAACAACTACAGCAACAACAACAACAACAACAACAACAACTGCAACCACAACTGATCAAAACCAACACCCACACAGCTCCTGGATTGGCAACAACAACAACAACAATTAGCACAGCTCCAGCCGTTGATGCGAATCCCTTTGACTCGGCCACGTTGCCGCCTTGGCTGCAGGACTTTGACTATCCCGATGTGGCGCCCGGTGTGCCCTACAATCCCGACAGCTTCAAGGAGTCGTCGCCAGTGTCCAGTGGCAGTGGAAGTGGAGGTAGTAAGCCAAATGACTTTCAGCCACATGGCTTTGCCAACCGACACATTGATTCTCAGTTCACAACAACAACAAGCACAACAACAACTCCAATAATAACAAGAACAACATCTTCGCCCGCTACTGTTACCGCCTCCTCCTCCGCTTTTCCATCCAAAGTCACGCTTCCGCTTCCAGCCATCAGCGATGCTGCCCCTGAGTTGAGCACTGAGGAGCCGCCGCTGGTGCTGATCCCACCAGTCGATGAATCTTCATCTGCACTCGGCAGCAGCAGCAGCAGCAGCAGCAGCAGCAGCAGCTTTGCAACTAACCCGAATCCTACTACAAACTCTGTATCGCATTTTCCAGCACGCTTCGATTCGCCTTCATCCATTTCTGGGCAGACTTCCACAGCCACAGCCACAGCCACAGCCTCTGCCACTTCCACAGAGCAGTTCCCACTCTCGGCCATCGACAGCCAGAAGGTCGAGTACACCAAGAGCGACGAGGGCAAGGTCATCAGCACTCCGGTCAACACGCTGCGCAAGGGTAAGTCCCCTCTCCCAGGATTACAATTTATTTCAAATATTCTTGGAACAATGCAAAACACAAATATAGATTTAAAGCTAAGAGTACAAAATGAAAACTAAAAAATCTCAATAAACAAAAAAGTTTCTCATACTTAAGCTTGATTTTCGACTGATTGTTCCAATGGCAGCTATATGATATAACTGACCGATTTCAACCAAACTTGGTCAGAATTTATAAGATCACCCCAGATACATAATCTGTTAGATTGGTTGAGATTTCCTTTAAATTCTAATTTGTGGGCGTTAAAGTTAAAACAAACGTCTGATCATCCTGATCAAGAATATATATACTTTATGGGGTCTGCCACGCCTCCTTCTGCCTGTTATGCACTTTTTTTTGTGACAAAGTTAATAGACCCCTGTACTTTAATAATTTTTTACTAATAAAGATAACAATTTAATACTAATAAATATTTAGAAACTACCCACAAAGTCAAAATCAAAAGTAAAAAATTAAAAATAATAAAATTTAGGAAAAGTCTTGAATTCTTGGCCCAACTTCATTAAAGCTCATCCGATTTCCATGAGGAATGTCTTATTTTTCACAATATTAAGCCTACTTCAACTTTGCATTTGAATTTTTTGATTGTGAGACAACAAAAAATTTTCGAAAATTTCTCAAATTTTACATTTTTTCGAAAATTTTGAAAAATTTCAAAACTTTGTTTTAGTCTTTTAATCGACTGCAGGTGATAAAATTAGGGTAAAAAAGTGCTTTTGGACTAGATTTCCACCTTTTTCTTAAGCATTTAAGCCAAAAACTGCAAAATTTGACCTGATTTAAAGTACATTTTTAAATAATTTGTATTGTATAATATTAAAAATTAAATGAATATATGTATAAATAAATTAAGTAATGCTTTTAAATCCCTTTTTTACAGATTCTCCGCCTTCAGTTGCGCCCACAACCCGAGCACCCGTTAGCAACACTGGCAAATATACCGGAGGATTTGGGGCTCCGGCGGGTCTATTGCGACCACAGGTCGCCGCCAAGCCGGACATCTATGTGGCCGGCAATGATCAAGAATTCAGCCAGACTCTCAAGGGCAATCGTCAGCGACCCGGTGCTACTCCAGCTGCCAACACTGGCCGCTATACGGGCGGATTTGGGGCACCAAGCGGCGTGCTGAGTCCGCAAAATGCGCCCAGACCCTTCCAGCAGTCCCAGCCCCAAGCTCAAGGTCAAGCCCAAGGTCAAGCTCAGCCACAGGCGACTCGTTCACAGCCACAACCGGCGGGCGCTGCGTCGAGTCATCATCAGAGCCGCTTTGGCGGACCACCCGGCATCCTGGTGCCCTTCGACAATGTCCAGCGCACCGGGCAGCAGTAGACAGCAACAAGTTACTGCAACTACTTTAAATTATTTATTAAGTATGTGTGTACTTATGTTAAAGTTAACTCAGTTCGAGTCCAAGTCGAACTTGAAGCGGTAACATTTAAATCGAATTTTAGCAAGCGACAAATTGCCCTCAATATTTAAATACATTGGTTCATATGCACGATTAAGATATATACGAAACTTTGTACATATCCTGTCAAATGTTATTTACCTAATAAACTTTATATAAAATAAAAATGATCTAAAAGTGAATAGATGAAAAATATATATTTTATTAGTTCAATGATTTACATTCAATTGCCAGCACGTTTTAGAGATTATAAACAGTTCATTTTTCTCTTAACGCTTTGCCTTTTGTATCATCAAAAACTCATTAAACTATTTTGCCAAAACAACGATTTCAATTCTTCACGCAATCTATAACAACAACAACAAATGCGTGACCAAAAGTTCACATTAAAATGCGTTAACAAAACTTCAATTATCAACGAAGAGCGCGCAAAATAGATATATATACATATATATAGCTAAATTCATTCACGGCTTGTGAAAATATTATTAACGGTCAGTAATTAACACTGTTTTTTTCTTTGCAAATTATTCAATAATAAGGTGTGTGGCAAACTTGAATTGCTGGCGAAATTTTAAATAACTAACGGCTTTCCGTCGTTCATGTAACGAGTATTTGGTTAGCTATTTGACTCACGTGAAGTTGGCTGCATGCGATTGTAGTGTGGAAAAACGCTTGTTTTCCCCATATCAATCAGCTTATAGTTGTGCACTTTTTGCCCATGCTTCGTGGTGAGGTGGGCGTGACGTAAACGTCCTTCATTTGACTTTGAACTCGACAATACGCGAATCTCAAGTCGATTTAGTCAGAGCAGTTGCAGTTGATTCCCGACGGGTGAACTGAGCGAAAGTAAAAGTGCGATCCAGGCAATTTAAAAACCAGAAGAAAAAAACTTAAATATGTCGAAAATTGGTATTAACGGATTTGGACGCATCGGTCGTCTGGTGCTGCGCGCCGCCGTCGAGAAGGGCGCCACCGTCGTTGCTGTAAGAGATTAAGCTGGAAAAATGTTTTTTCCTTTCCTACATTCCTCGCAATATGTAACTGTGTATATGTATTTAATCTGCAGGTTAACGATCCCTTCATCGATGTCGAATACATGGTCTACATGTTCAAATTCGACTCCACTCACGGCCGTTTCAAGGGCACCGTTGTCGCCGAAGGCGGCTTCCTGGTCGTCAACGGCCAGAAGATCACCGTGTTCAGTGAGCGCGACCCTGCCAACATTAACTGGGCCAGCGCTGGCGCTGAATACATCGTTGAATCGACCGGTGTCTTCACCACCATCGATAAGGCCTCCGTTCACTTGAAGGGCGGTGCCAAGAAGGTCGTCATCTCGGCTCCATCGGCTGATGCGCCCATGTTCGTGTGCGGCGTGAACTTGGATGCCTACAAGCCCGACATGAAGGTCGTGTCGAACGCCTCTTGCACCACCAACTGCCTGGCCCCCTTGGCCAAGGTTATCCACGATAACTTTGAGATTGTTGAGGGTCTGATGACCACCGTGCATGCCACCACAGCCACCCAGAAGACCGTCGATGGCCCCTCCGGCAAGTTGTGGCGTGATGGTCGTGGTGCTGCCCAAAACATCATTCCAGCATCCACTGGTGCCGCCAAGGCCGTCGGCAAAGTCATTCCAGCTCTCAATGGTAAATTGACTGGCATGGCTTTCCGTGTGCCCACACCAAATGTGTCCGTTGTCGATTTGACTGTCCGCCTGGGCAAGGGCGCCACCTACGATGAGATTAAGGCCAAGGTACAGGAAGCTGCCAACGGTCCATTGAAGGGCATCTTGGGCTACACCGACGAAGAGGTCGTCTCCACCGACTTCCTCAGCGACACCCACTCGTCCGTGTTTGATGCCAAGGCTGGCATCCCGCTCAACGACAAGTTCGTCAAGTTGATTTCCTGGTACGACAACGAGTTCGGTTACTCCAACCGCGTCATTGACTTGATCAAGTACATGCAGAGCAAGGATTAAATGAACAACAACAGAAACAACAATATGTATAAATATGTATCTGCATCTACAATGTTAACTTCTTCTCAATACGCACAAACAGGAGGTGTAGCATTTAACTATAGATGAGAAGGATCCGTTTTACGGCTACACACACCCATTACCCGATTACTCAATAAAAAAAATACATTAAGCCAATACATACACACGTATATAAATCTCACTCATACATGCATGCATATGCATTTGTGTATGCATGCACTTGTATTGTATTTCCAACAGATCTTCTCTCTCCTGTTTGATGAACAGCGCAAAAACAGTTACATAAATTATATAACCTAATCTCGTTACAAATATTAAAAAAAAAAAACAAAAAACAACAATCACGGCATTTTCAATCAGCTTATGAAATACCCTCTGAGTAGGCGCTGTTAGAGATTAAATGTTTTATTATAATTTACATACAAAAAATGTCTATATATGCATATGTGTACGTATCTACATGTACATTTGTACATACATATTTACGTAAATATGTATTTTGCTTGGGAGCAAACTGAAAAATCAATTTAGGGTGGTGAAAACCAAAATGCCCAATTTTCCGGCTAACAGTCCCAACAGATAAAATTGAATTTATAATCAGAATATTAGCTATGCATCTAAATCTTAAGGTAGAAATGCCGCTTTTAATTGCCGCTTGTACATACTAAAACATATGTATATGTATACATATAATGTATGTAATTAGCAAAATACATATGTTCACAAGCATATATACAACCTACATTCGATCAAAAGCTGGCTGCTTTAAGACTGCTGATAGCAAATGCCCTTGACATTGGGTTCATTAAATTAAAATATTTCTTAATTCTAATAGATAGTAATGTCAAACACTCTTGCAAGTAGAGAATTAGTCAGAAAATACGCCGGATAAGGCGAGAAATTCTAAATTGGTGCACGTACATTTATAAATAACCTTTTATGTTATTGTGCGCTGTAAATAACAGTGCCATTTCGAGTGCTTCCATTGCCAGTGTTAACATTTATATTTAGCGGTTATTTGAATAGTGGTATGCCACATATTTTTTATATTCAAACAGCAAGCACTTAAATTGAATTTATTTGATAATTTAAAATGGAAAAGTGTAAGAATTAATTACTAAAGATTCGTACATACTGTATTTTCAATAATATAATATGTTTGAAATTCCTTACATCATCATCAGTGCGTAGGGATACAAAATATTTAAAATGGTCTTATACTTTAAATTGTAAACCATTAATTTGCTTTATTAAACTATTATCATGTATTTTCGGATAAGGACTGCATCGACAAGAATCATAATTTAGGAAACTAGTTTATTTGGTGATTAAGAGACATACAAATATATTGGGGCAATTGCAAAGTTTTCAATTGATTGGGCCAAGTAGTAAATGACTTTGAAGTTACACAACCTATGCAGATATTACGTGTGTGTAAGAAGTTCACCTGGTGGCAACAGGTCGCCATCGGTTGGGGCAATATCATTGCATGCCAGCGAGTTGCCTCCCAAAACAATCAAGCAATTGAAGCGATTAGAATCGAGGCGAGCTCCCTTCAGAATCGCCCGAATTTGTCAACAGAATTGGAATTGTCGTGAATACAAATAAATATTAAAGTCTAACCCACATACCGACGCTTGAACTAATACTATGCTCGTGTTCCATCTACAAAGCGGGGACGAAAGGGGCAAAGTTTACAGAGTTCTCAACTTGAGCGTATGCAAATATCATAATTTTACCATCATGTCTGCAACGTCGTAAAGGGAACAAGAAGCAGCTGTCAGGTCAAAGTTTGGGGGAAGGCACAAGACAGACTTCAATAGGCCACAAAATGTCTTAAGGTTGAATCGAGAGAGCGAGAGAGCGAGGGGGAGGGAGGAGGGAGGAGGGGGAATCCCCCCATTGGAGATTGGGTGTAGGGCACTGAAGACGATTGCTTATGAGGGCAGGCAAACAAAATTGTTTCGCCACGCCGCGAAGGTTGCTGCCATGAGCAAATGAGCGGGGAACACGCAAGGCCTGAACCCTATAGGCCATGTCCTGGTCCTGATCCTGCTCCTGCTCCTGCTGGTCCTGAGAGTCAGAGTCAAACTGGGGCCACAGACATCAAACTTATTTATTTACTCTAAAAACAATACAAGAAAATTAATAGCAATTTGCATAGTTTCATAAATATGTTGTAATAAATGTTCTTAACTAGTGACTGCCGTTCCCAGACAATAAATGAGGTTTACTCCTAATGAAAGCCCTAATTTCTACTACTATTTTTACTACTATATCTTGTATTATTAATGCTGACATTTCTACTGCCATTTCGCACTTCTACTGCCATTTCTTTTCTCGTTTCTCCCATTTGCACTCGGTATTTCACTACCTTACATACTTCAATACCTATTTTTACTCCCTTTGCTACTCCTTTTTTAACAGTCATTTCAACTGTCTTATTTCTGCTGCCTTATCTACTACTATTGAAACTCCAATTTCTACTCCAAATTCAAGCCCCATTTTATTGATTGCATTGAATAAATTGGCAAGAGCACTTATCAGCTGCCGTTTAATTGGCTTTTACAAACCCATTAAACAGTTTTACCAAAAAGAGAAAAAAACAAAGAACACGCACAAACAACGACAACAACAACAACAACAACAACCGAAATGACGACAACAACAACCTGTGCGTGACTTTTGGCTTTGAATTAGAGTTGATTAATGAAACATTCATTGATTTAGAATGATTAGATTAAAATTAAGTAGTTACCGAAGCGAGCTTAATTTAACTGAAGAGATCAACAATTATGGGAGTTATGCATTATCACTATAGAGGAAACTCCTTCTTCATATTTCGTCACAGTTACGGGAGTAAATTGTTGGGATATTAAAACAAGTTTATTGAAGTTTATTGAGGCTTGTCAGCACATGCAAACTAACTTACAAAAGCCACAACAACCACAACAACCGATAGAAACAACCAAAAGTTTTGCCACAAAGTCACTTCTTCCCCCCCCACTCCCCCCCCCCTCACTCCTTACATTTTGGCCAAGCTCTGAGTCAAAACTTTCAGTTTGGTTCAGTTGGCAATTGACGAGCGAGCTGAGCACACGGCTAAATAATATTTTCGGGCTAAAAGGATATACTTAAGTTATGTCAAGCAATATTTAATAAAAGAGCTACTAATTTGTGAAATAATACAATTTAAATAAGATTTTAATAATAACTAATAATGCCACGAAAAAAGCAAAAAGTTGACACACTCGAGGAAATTGAAACGAACATTAAACTGCTGTGTGATCAGTCGAATAATCATATGAAAGTACGGGAATATTACAAGGCCTTAACCGGTTATAATCAGGTAAATGCATATTATATTTTATTTGCCAATAAAACTAAAAAATAACAACTCAAACCAAATCATAAACATTTCAATGATTCAAACGTAACTGTCGCGCACGGAAACGAGCGCTAGATGGCGCCACTAGCGGGTTGCAGAGCTTTGAAAAAGCTCAACGCTTTGCACAGTTTGAATGGCATGTTGTGCTATTAATAAACTGTTGACTAACAGAAAGTTTGAGAGCGGTTTGACAATAAGTTACAGTTGTAATACAATTTCCCAAATGGGATATTATCAGCAAGTCACATAAATGTATGTAAATGTATGCAACGTTCCGTCTGTACATCTAAAGAACTCTTCCATTTTTTTGGGCTCGTATAGGATTAACTCTAATCATACTGCGTTTCTATATTAAATGATTTTTATTTCTATGTTTTTTCTATGCCATCGATGGTTGTCTTTCATGAGATGTTTCTAAAATCTGAAAATATTTTAGCTAATGAAAATCTGCCCCTAAAACAAAGAGAATCGAATTGAATTTCGCATGCAACTAAACACAATAAAGTCCAAATATCAACAACTGCATATTTCAATGTCAGTTCAATGTTTCACCACCTCTCAGCCCTCTCAGGTATTGCTCAGCCGTGCCACCTGCCAGGTGCTACTGTTATTTGCTATCGATTGTGAACCCATTGCCAGTTCCTCAGTCTCCTGGCAACAGGGCAAATGGCAAATCAATTACCGTTTGTTTGCAACTGTCAGTGAAGGTGTGAATTTTTCACACTCACTTCGATTGGCGTTCGATTCATTGCCGCATTCATAACTAAACGGCCAGAGATTTTCACACTTCATCCAAAGTTATGTCCAACAGCAGGTTGAACAATATTCTGGCCGTTGATAAGGAACAGGAGCTGCTGCAGAGCTTCATACGGACGGGCAACAATGCGGACGAGGAATCCTTGGACGAGTCCAATAAAAGGTCAAGGGGTCGCGGTCGTATCTCCCACAAGCCGCCCATTTGGGAGCGACGCGACTCCTACGGCGTTGGCGGCAAATCGTCCACAGAGCGAGGAGCTCGTCGGGCCAGCAAGCATCCGGATGACATCGAGGCGGGGGGATCCAAGCGGGGCAATCGCATCGAAGCTGAGCTGCGGGCGGCACGCAAGCGCATCGAGGAGCAGATGATGAAGAAGAAGAAGCCCAAGGAGAACTTTGTTGACTTCTACACGGACAAGGATCGAGCGGCGGCTGTCAGTGCGGGCACCTTTGACATCAAGCAGAGTCTGCAGATCAAGCAGAAGCAGGATCGCAACGAGGCGCTTCTCATACCCGATGAGGCGGACATCAGCTCCATTATCGCGCTCGGATTGAAGGAGATCAAAAACGCGAATCCCGAAAATGCCATACAGTTCTTTTGCAAGGTTGACTTCCCCTCCTTGCAGGGGGTATTCTAAATTTATCTCGACCTATCAAAAATAACTTATCTAACTTATTCATTTATTAATCCCTCAAGTTTCCCTTTTACTTGCAGGCTCTGGAGCTCAACAACACGGACCTCAATGCGCTAATCTCGCGGAGCAAGTGTTATCTGCTCCTGGGCGAAGCTTCCAAGGCGCTGCAGGATGCTGAAACGGCATTATCCGAGGATAAGAATAACATACGCGCCATATACCAGAAAGCCGAGTCCCTCTACTATCTGGGCCAGTTCGAGCAGAGTCTTATGTTCTTCCATCGTGGATTGCGCGCTCGTCCAGAACTCGCCTTGTTTCGCCTGGGCGTGCAAAAAACACAGGAGGCCATTGAGAATACCATTGGGACAAAGACACGATCCACCGGAGCAACCGCCAAGAGCAGCAAGCCACGTAAATCCGATGATAATACGCCCAAGTCACAGGAGCCGAATAGTTTTCGACCGCAGACTGTGCGACAGAAGCCAACGAAGGCGGATCTGGAGCGACGCAATGCACGGAAACTGTTGGGGGAGCTGTGCGTGGACAAGGAATACCTCGAGAAGCTGCTGCTCCATCCGGATCTGGTGCGCGCCGACACCAACACGGAGAACATCTCGGCTCTGGCCAAGGAGGCCGTCTGCTTTCTGAACAAGCGTCAGGAGTTCTGGAGACAGCAACGACCTTGCACGGCCTTGCCGAATCACAAGAATCTGCCCAACGATGCGCTTCCCAAGTGGTTCTAAGTAGCATCCACGTTACAGGATTAAGTGTTAAGTTTTTGTTTTAATTATATGTATGTATTTGCTGGGCATCAATAAACTTATCAACATTTAAATCGTATTATCGTAAGGATTTCCTGTGTTTCTCCAGCCTGCGCTATAATTCGAACAGATATGTGATATAAATAATTTAAGTTAATTCCAATTCAATATAATCCATATCAATTTTGACATATTATGCATATTTATTCATCGATTAATCGACTGATTGGCTGATTAAATATTTGTATTTTACAATTTCATCAACATTTAAATATATATTTCAATTTGTGTTCTCTTTGATATTGATTACGTAGTTTAACTTTCAATCCAACTAAATTTAATTCAACGCATTAGTTTCTTTCTCTTTTTGATAACAAATGATATTATAGTATAAGTGGGTAAATATAATATTGCGAGCATGGTCATGGTTCAATTGTTAACTACAACTACAACAGTTGGTTTAATATTATTGTAATTTGCTTTCTGTTATATCGTATTTCATTATTTGTATTCTGTAAATACTTTTCATTTTTAACACATTGATTTAATTCATAATTTGACTAGTACGGCTATAATTTGTTAAACATATACATATTTAATACTTTCTCTTTTTCGCTTTTGTTCAGATTGCTCGCTATGGTTAACATAAATACGTAAATACTTAGTTTATTTGGTGCATTATTAGTGAGTACGTCTGGCCAGTGTTGGTTAAGTAATTATGCTCTCATCTGTTATACATATGTTCGCTTTTAATTGTATGCAGATTTAACACAAACTCAGTTTCAATTATTGCCTGGAAACATTTCAATATGCATGTAAATAATATTCTATTTTACAATTGGCAACAAAAAATATATATATGCGTTTATATTTAGTTTTAAATTTTTGCGATTTCCAACGATAAATACAACAATTCGGAATGTAATTGAGTCGACTTCTGGCATTTGTACCAAGTGCTAGACAGCGTGCTGTACATAAAAACGAGAACAAAGAAGTAGGTTACAAATTAGTCAATTATTCAGAAATCATTTGGTTTATTAGTTTCAATTTTATGTTTGTTCTTTAGTTAAACAGCAGACGTAGCTGTAAATGAGCTTTAGCTGCAAATCTCTCAGCCTCCCATATGGTCTAGTGGCTAGGATATCTGGCTTTCACCCAGAAGGCCCGGGTTCGATTCCCGGTATGGGAAGTAATTTTTTTGATATTTAAATTTACTTTTATATTTTTTTAAATTCATTTTGAATTATTTTTTAAAATGTTTTGGATTTTGACTCACCCTTTTTGGCCACTTCTTTAGTTATTTGTGGGGCGTGTTGGCAGCGGCGGTGCATTTCCGCTACGATTTGGTATTGGTGGAGGTCCCCGACGATTGGGCAGCGGTGGCGGGGGACCAAGAGGTGGCGCAGCTACTGGCTGCCTGCGTGGGCTGTCCAGGGCTGCAATGACTGGCGGTGGTGCGGCTGGTGGTGGATGACGCGGTGCCGGCACATCGTCCTGGATCTCTTCATAGATATTGCTGGCCGTTTCGTAGGCGGTGTCCGATGGCGATGGATGCTCCACTGATGGTTGCTTTGACTGCCTTGTGGGCGTTGAAACAGGCGTGGCTTGTGTGCTTTGCATTTGACGTGGTGGTGTGGGCGGTCCAGAGGGCACAGTGGCGCCTGTGGGTGAAGCCTTGCCAGATGATGAGTCAGAGGAGCTCACGGACGTGGCATGCAATGGCGAGCCCAACTCTGTGGGTGATTGTGACTTGGATGAGGGCGTGGTGTCGCCCATAGCCGGTGGACGTGGTGGCGCCACCTGAACCGGCTGTAATGGTGCCTGCATCATGGGCTGTGGCGGCATCGGAGGCTTAGCCGGTTTGGGCAAAATGCTTATGACGCCAGCGTGAGGCAAGTGACGTGGCGAGTTCTTTGGAGACATGGGCATGGGCGGACGCGCTGGTGCCGGACGAGTTGGCGGCTGTTTGGGCCGTTGTGGCACCTCTGGTGTCAACTGCAGCAGCTGAGCCTGCTCTGCGGGATTGACACACAGCGGAATGGTATTTGAAGTGCACAGTTCGATCTCATGGTCCACCTGTTGTGGCCA
Source organism: Drosophila rellima (assembly GCA_035043635.1). Taxonomy (NCBI): domain Eukaryota; kingdom Metazoa; phylum Arthropoda; class Insecta; order Diptera; family Drosophilidae; genus Drosophila; species Drosophila rellima. The sequence continues at coordinate 3,488,269 of JAWNMV010000236.1, read as the reverse complement.
ATCGGGGGTCTTCAGCTCAAAGACCAGCTCCAAGCCGCAGACTTGTGTGCTGCGCTTGGCGGCCGCATTGAGTGCGGATTCTCCATTGCGGAAGGTCACCCACATGGTGTCTTCGACGTAGCGCACAAGGGTCACCTCGCCCATCTTGGAGAGCTCGGCAATCAGCGCAGACATGACGTGCTCATCATAAATGGTAGGTCCATCCTCATCCGCATCTGCGGACGCTTCATGCACATGCACCACAATGGTAGAATCTGGTGGTCCCAGATCCCGAATAACCTGATCGAAGACAGCACGCCTACGCTGCTGATCAATCTCCATGATCTCGGCATCGATGATGGCAATGACGGGCCGATGATCGCTTTGCTTCAGCTCCGACCGTCCATAGTGTATAAGCTTGCCCGGATTCCAGGCGGCAGCGGCAACTCCACCAAAATCACTCTCGGCCAACGCCTTGCGACGTCGCCAGAGCACGCGATCTGTCCAGGCGGGCGCACGCTGTTTCTCCGAGGTGTCGTAGTCATCGCTAAACAGATCATATTTGTAGGTCGGATCGAAAGTGATCTCGCCCTCAAGAAACTCGGAGAACACATTGCCAGCCTCCTGCTCCTTGCGCAGCTGATCGAACTCGAGCACAGTGGACAGATCCCCGTTACGCACGCACTCCTTCAGCTCATCCTTTTCCATATCGATGCGATAGTTGAAGTCGCCACACCAGAAAACCCAGTCATGCGATTTCAGAGTACGACCCATGGGAAATGCCAATTTCCGTGTGATTTCTGAATAGTCAGCGTTTCGCTCCGCCACCTGGGATTGTCCGGCGGCAAAGTGGGCGCACACAAAGCACATGGAACTGCCGTGCAGGACAAAGCGAATGGCACAGGCGCCCTTATTGCCGGTGGCACCGCCTAGGCCCGTCTTCACACAGTCAATTGCGACGTCACGTATGTGGGGCGCGTGCTCCGGCCGTATGTAGATGTACAGACAGACGCCAACCAGTTGCTGGTATGTGAGCAGCACATAGTCATTGTCCCGCGAGATAGTCTTCTGCAGCTCCTCCGCCCACTGCTTGGCATTGTCTGTGCTGGCAGCCATGATATTCGATGCGTTCAGATCGACAATCTCCTCGAAGCCAATGGCATAAATGTCAACGGGGTGATCCGCATGCTCCGACGGATTGTTGACATCCACCAGCGCCTTGGAGCGCGCCAAGGCATGACAGTCGAGCAGCCAATCCGCCAGCGAGTCCTTGAACACAATACTGCGAAAATGCTTGCCTCCATTCACATTGTAAGTGCCCACGGCAACCCGACACATCCGAGGACGCACATACTCCGTGTAGCGCTTGCAAAGCTCTCGCAATGTTGTTGTCGGTGCGTGCAACATGTTGGAAGGCAACAGAATACGTGCACGATCCGCCAGCTCCGAGCTGAGCGTTGAGCCCACCAGCAGCACATCGATGGCTTCCTGCAGAGCAGTAAAACATGTAAGAACGACAATAAGATACCCTTCCTGTTCTAGGCATTTCAACGAATAACCTTTTACTCTTTGGGTGACAGGGAACAGTTTCATAGCTCACCTGCTTCGAGTTGTCCAACAGATTGTTCTGGATGGTGCGTGCCGCAGATCGAGCGCCGTCCATTAGCTTGGATCCGCCCTGGATGGCACCAGTGCCGGCGTAGATCTTGCTCACCTCGTTGCCGTTGTTGATCCACATCTGGCGAAAGATTTCCTCGAAGCGAGACACATTCTGCTGCTTTCCGCCCATCTTGAGTGCCTCCAGCTGAAGATTGAGCGTGTCCAGTCCCAAATACGTCTGCACGCAGTTGGTGCGATCCAAGCAGTCCAGGCAATTGGTGCGCACGACGCCAAACTGTTCCTGCAATACTTGCCCGTTGACGGCATGGAATATGCCGTAGTGGGCACCACAGGCCACCATGCGTTCCTTGAGCTTGGCCAGAGCAGAGAAGTTTCCCCCGCGGCACTCCTGATGGTAATCGAAGACCACATGCGGCACATCCTTGTGGGCGGACATGCCGTGATGACGCTGGAACTCGTTGCTGAGCATTGCCTCGCCCTCCTTGCTGCCGATCAGCGAGCTGCCCAGCAGATTGACAATGGTCTGGTAGCCATAGCGTTGTCTCATCATGCTCATGTGGCGGTCAAAGGCGGCGGCCGACGTTTCAAAGCCACGTGATAGCTTCACCTTGTGGGAGCCCACCTGAACGCCTGGCTGCTCCCAGAAGAGCGGCACAGATCCTCGATTCTGCACATAGCTCGTCACATCACCGTCCACGTAGATGACCTGCTCCGTCTCCACAAAGTTGGCCACATAGCCCTCATCGTTGGTGCCTCTCACATTGAAACGCGTGCCGGCACGCTCGCAGCTCAGGCGGGAAATGATGGCAGCACGTGCCTGCTTGGCGCCAATGTAGACAGTGCGAATCTCCACGGAACCGCACATGGTCTGCAGCAGCCAGGATTGGCAATCAATGCCGAATCGCATCAAATGTATATGCATCATGCGATTCCAGAAGAAACGATTGTCCGTCTCCGCCGTCTGATAGCGACGTTGGGCACACAACGTGATGTCAAACTTGGTGCCCTGCGACGCTGCTCCTGCTCCGGCAGCTGAAGGATTCGTGTGGGCGAAATAAAAGGTGCCCGAGTTGAGCAGCTTGCGCACCTCGCTAATCTTATCCTCGTTTGGCACCGCATTCTGCAGCGAAACAAATGTCGTCTGCGTGATGCGAAAGATTTCCACATCGCCAATTTTGCCCATGGACACGCATCCGGTGACGAGAACCAGGAAGAGCACCGTGCTCTCGCCAGCATTCAGCTGGAGTGCGCCCAAACAGCCATAGGCATCGCACACCTATATTTAAGAGAAAACAGTGCACAAATTAATAAATATTCCAAAAGCGTTTTTTTTTTTGAGAACAACTTTTAATCGATCCTGAACTGATCCACCCGAAACTGGTTCAAAAAATAACATTTGGAGCTTTCAACTCCTGGAGCCAGAAGCTGTTGTGCAATAAACACTCTTATACTCTTACACTCTTAAACAGTGTCAATCCGAAGAGATAAATCGGCAATATATGCGCAAATTGTATGTCAACTTCAGAGATTTAAAAAAAATGCATTGAATAAAATAAACATTTGGCTAAGCCTGCAAAAAATTCCGACTTATTGGACTAATTGGATTTTTAACCAATAGTATTGTGGAACTACTATTTAGTGTACTCTTATACCAAAATGAAATTCAACTGTATTCTTTATAAGCCTAAAACATAATTCCAGCCAACATTGCAAATTTTATCGCATGGAAAGAACTAAGTTTCTTTATACAAAAAAAAAAAGTGCTGAAGCAGCGTTTGCTTTAAGTGTGTGTTTGCGGATCGAGTTACGTGATTGTGTTGTTTCCAGTTAAAAAAATGGCAAATACAGACCTTTGTATACTGTTTGCGTATAACATTTTCCTGCTGCGTCAGAAGCGCACAGACATGAGATTCGAAGAGAATGCAATCCGTCTGGTTGCGATGCTCCAGTAAAACGCTGTGCGGCGAGGGCGGTATTGACTTCTCCAGCACACGAATCACCTTGGACATAGCCATATTGCTACTGCTGTTGTTGTTCTTCCAGCTGCGATCAAGTTGTCTGTTTGCCTGTTGTGGATAAACTGAATTTCACTGGCTTTTCCACACTTCAACGCCGTTTGAGCAGCGGCCAAAACATCTGCAAGTAAACAGGAACAGTTTATATTTTGCACTTTTATTCTAAGCTATTTGTGTACAAAAAATACACATCTAAAAACTAATGAGGCGTGCTAAAAATCAAGAGCCAAACATTAAATATAATGTACAATAAACAATTGAAAACACGCAGAGTGCAAGAATTTTTCCATACGCCCCCGTTCCAATCGCCGCCAGCTGGTGCACACACTTGCAAACATATGTATACACACACACATATATATTGACGTGTATGTGCCGTTGACTGATAAACTGTATAGATTTTTCACATAGCGAAACAATGCAAAGCTTTTTTTAACAATTGCAACTTTCCCACTCTAAAGTGACTGGTTTTGCTTGTCAATTTACATAACAGGCTGCACTTGTAGTATCCGTTTCGAAGTTTTTCTATATAATTAATACCTTTTTTGCAACGCTTTGATTACGATTTACTGGAATTGAATCGAATCGTTCCGAATAAGTTTAATCGAACGACTGATTATACTGAGCGAACGACCAAGTCGCTGATTGTTACTCATTTGGTTCAAGTTCGTATTTACGTTATTCTGCAGCCCTGGCATCTGTTTGTTTTCATTTTTTTTGCTCAAACTTATTTAAATATTTATTACAATTATTTTAATAACAATCATTTTTATACAAAATGCTGTTAATAACGAACTAGTTAAAAATAAAATCGCCACATTTGCATTGTTTGAAAATAATATGGTGCAAATAGACTCCAATTTGAATTTAACAGTTTCAGGCACCGAACATTTGATAAGAAGCTTTAACAGTCCATAGAATAGCGAACAGACCTACAACAGTTACCTGTTTTGTTAACAGTCTTAGTCCTGAGCAATATTTGTGTACGTTATGCTTATGACCATATGTATATTGTTGTTTAAATTTGATTTAGAATATGATTATATTTAATAAATTAATACATATATTCGAAACAAATCGTTTCTTCATGAATTATTATTGGTAAATCCAAAATTTAAGCTACGGATTGCTTATTATTTACTCTGTGCTTAGTACCCGCGATAACGAATCTATTTATAATCAATCCACTTGAGAACATTCATGTGAGCATTCCGTAGATATTGTTGCTAACTTCTGATTCTGCTTAGACTTTGGACACTGCGAGAACTGTTTGATATGATATTTAAATTATCTAAAATCAGAATGTTATGTTAGTGCCCACCCTTATTGGTTTTTATAATCAGATAATAATATTTTATGATAAGAGAACATGCGCCAACTTTTAATATGTGACTTAACGGATAATAATAATGAAAAGTAAATATGTTTGGTTTGGTTTGTCACAATTTTCGGAACCTTCATCCATATCAGATAATAAATACTCTTAACAGCAGTTGTAGATAACTTCAGTACTTTTGTTAATTGCAAATGAGCAGGTTTTTCACCATAGAAATCATAAAGTTATGTCGATGACAATTGTTTGTCAATTAATCACGGACCCCAACAATCGTCAATCCCTGAACCGAACATAGACAGACGATCAGTACAGAATGTGACGACGCATGAGTCACCATAACAATAAGCGTTATCAGCGAAAGCCTACAAAATAAACACTTACATATGTACATATGTGCATACGTATGTAAGTGTGTATGCAAACAAATTATCGGGTCACACTCGTGAATGGAAATTACGCGAATAGTGCAGATGTATGTGTGTACGTACGTGAGTGTTTGTAAGTATACGTAATGGAATTAGTATGCATACCTGTAATGGAAGCAGTATACGTAATGGAAGTAGTATACGTAATATTAGCAGAGTATAAGAGTGAAATATTGCCTTAAATAGAAAGTAGAATTGAATTGGTCAAGTTATAATCTTGTTTATTTTTGTTATTGACTAGCGTTAGGCCTAGTTATAAATAGATAAATAGTTACAAATACTTAAAATTTTACGTTTTTGAATAGCAATAGTTTACATTTGCTTGATCTATTCATGTAGCAAGTGAGACACAGAAGGACTTAACAAATATGCATAAATAATTCGAAAAATATAAACATTTAACTCTTTGAACACATGTCATGTCCCATTCGCAATCAATTTTAATCGAATGACGCCAATCAGCTAACTTGATTAACTTGATAATAATAAAAGAGAAACATTCATACATACTTATTGCGTATTATTTATAACTTAATTATTTTATTAATTTATTTCTTAAATTTTATATTTGTAATAAGATAAAAAAATCAGTAAATAATTTGACTGACTTAATGTCGGCTTAGTAAATGGTTTAAAAAACCCTCAGTTTAAATAATTGCGCTTGATTATTGTTACATAATACTTAAGTATGTGTATATGATTTCTGTATGTATATTGTTATGGCTGTATGTACTTAATTATATAGTTTAATTTTTCCCCTGCTAGCAGCTCTCATATCGGACCTAAGAAATTTTAATGCACATTGATAAGAATTCCAAGTTTATAGATAGTAAATACACACATTTGTATGCAGTAGGCATAGTGTGTGTATCAAAGCACGTATTGATGTAAGATTGTTCACAAATTTTTATGAATTTCTACTTAGTTTTTGAAAATGTGTAAGTGTTTTTTCCTAATATGCTGTCGATAAGTATTTTTTCGAGATTATTTGAAGGCAACAAAAATTATGCTAGCAAATTAGCAGATTCCCATTTGTGTGAATAAGTTACAGTTAGTCAAGTAATTGTATTGACAAAATACACAAATTTGTTTTTAATTAACTTTAAAATGTAAACTGTCCATCTTTGATTGATAACTTTTATAGTATTAATCATTTATAACTCTTAGTTTTTTTAATTTAACTTATATTAAAATGTTTAATTTAACTGTTATTTTTGATTTGTATATCTTATATTATATTAACATTAAAAAATAAGTTTTACATCGTAATTTTTATCTTAATACATTTTATAGTTACGGTCCATGGTTTTTTTTTTAATATGCGCATTTTTTGTTCAGACAAGACAATTACTTAACTAACTGTGTGTATGCATATGTATGTACATATGTATGTATGCGTGCGATAATCTCTCAATTAATTTATTGCGAATGCTGCTTAAAGGCGCTCAGTGTTGAATCAGCGAATCGACAACTCTCCCCTCTCTCTCTCTCCTCTGTCTTTCTCTCTCCGTCTCTGTCGTCTCTCCACCTCTTACTCCCACTTGTTTTCTGTGCTTTGCAACTGATATGCCACTCTATAATCTATAACTGTACGCGTGTATGTATGTCTCACAATTCATAAATATGTGTGTTTATCATATTATTGTTGTACGCACTTGGCGTTTATTATATGTACATATGTTCAATACTTGTCGGGCCCTGAGACCGAGATAAGAGTGTAAGTGTCGTCTGAATCTGCCAAGAATAATAATAAAAGAGAATAACAAATTCTCACTTACACTCGATCCCAGACCGAAGAAATGGCGTGAGGCTGAGGCTGACTCAGAAATGTAAATACTTTTTCCTCTTTACTTCTAATTAGACCTATGTATGTTAGGTAAGGTAACTAAATCAGATTTTAAAGCCGCTCTGCATAATACCTAAGTTCCTGGCTTGGCTCTTGGCATCGAGGGGTCCATAGGGCAACATTTTTCCCCGTATGCCCAGCATATACGAGTATAATTCAATTAATTTACATGACTCTTGAACCCGCATTAAATGTGAGGCAAAGGCAACGCCTCGTCGTTCGGATGTTAATTGTTTGATAGCAACTACGGATTGTGACTCAGTCCACAAATTTTCCAAGAATATAGCCCGATCTTTGGTGAGTCATTACTACAACTCGTGTAATCGAATACTATCCAAACATCACTGATAACTGATAAGAGGTAGTGATACCAAATTAAATATGCAATAAAGAACAAGTCAATCATAAATACAATTAAATTAAATTAAAATTTATTCGATGGCGGTTTAGCAAAGCTTATTTACAGAGCAAGAGAAGCAGAAAATGAACTTATATATGTAATGATTGAATCAAAGAAAACAAACAACTTATACATTATACTTATCAATAATAAATAGCTAATGATAATTACAATAATTGAACTCAAAAATAGCAATAACAAAAGCTAACGTAACTAAGTAACTCGTTTATCAATCTCAGAGATAAATATACAAAAGGGTTAACTACAAACACTAACTAACTAAATCGCATGGCCAAATGTTGGACAAACATTAGTCGCCAACGACTGTTACTGACTAACTAATAGATCTACATATCTGCAACTGTCAACTTGAGTATCTTGTCCAGAATGCAAGTACAATTGCCAATACAAATACAAATAAAAATATAAACAGCAACAATCTTGTGGCCCCCTTCAAACTGTGTTTGTGTCTGTGTGTTTCTGTTTCTGTTGCTGTTGTTGTGCTGTGCGATTATTTTTAACACATATGTACTTATCTTAAGTTATGTAGTGACTAAGGGTTTTGTTTTTTAGCTAGTAATAATACTACTACCATCAACTCTAGTTGTAGTTGTAGAAATCGCAGTCGGCTGTGTGTCGCTCACGAAAATCCAAATTACAAATTACGCATATAACAAACAAATCGTAGCTATCTCTAGCTGCTGCTACGAGATCAACAGTCGGTGCTTGGCCAATGGAAGCGTTCCCGTTCCCGTCCCCACTCCCGCGCCCGCGCCCGCTCCTGTTCCCACACCCAACGTCGTCGCCGTCGTAGTTAATAACGTGGGCGCCGGTTGCAGTGGCGTTATGAGAGAATCTGTGGCGGGTGTTGAGGTGTGAAGGGGTAACTCATAGGCGACGCCACCCCAATGCAGCTTGAACGTACGCGTGCGCCAGCGTATAGCGGGATTCCACAGTGCGTGCAGGAAGAGATACGGTCCACTTAGCTCCCTGAAGAACCAGCCAATAACAAACTCAAACTTGTGAAAGGGCATCGAGCCATGTTGCACAATCGACAGCAGCAGCCAGTCGGACAGAAACCAACACAGAATGTGCACCAAGTAGAACACCAACGGATCCCAGGCGAACAACACCGATGCTGACCACGCTGCCAGTGCTCCCAGCACCAGGCACTCCGATAGAGGCTCCAGCAGTATCGTCGTCGGCACCATTGCCACCCTGAGCTTTGCCCAGCGTATGAGTCGAGCCTGAAAGTACAAATTTAAAGCTGTTATTATTGAAACATACACAGAAATATCGATGTATTTCTCCCAGTGTGAACTGGGTAATAAATGGAAATAAATGCGAAACAGCGATAATGTTATCTTTGAAAAGAGGGACAAGTATTTATTGTCTCCATAACACTAATATTATATGGTTTCATATTGTGCAGGAGAGTTTCAACGATTCGTTCGATTTTCATAAAACTTGATCCGTAGATTTCACGACTTGAGAACGGAGAGATGAAAAACATACAACCAAATCAGGTGTGCTTAAAAAATTGTGATGTAATTAGATTAATGAAATGACATCAGAGAAAATAAATATACTTATTTTCGATTTTTCATTCACAAAAAATCAGAGGCAAACAGAGAGACAGATCGTCAACCCGAATAAGAATATACATATATGCCTAACGAAATCCCTATACACCACGTCAATACATTTTTCAAGGTTAAACAAATTTGTTAAAACCAAAAGCTTACCTGAAAGCTACCGATGTCACAGAGTCCGCTGTTCTGAAGGGCGGGCTGATTGGAGATGCGCATCTTCCAGCCAAGTTCCGTGACGCGCTTGGCAATAAAAAAGTCCTCGGCCAAGTAACAGCCAAAGGCGCGTAGGCCTCCCAGTTGATCGATGACAGCTTTGCGTAGCAGACACGACATGCCCGTGTGGCAATTAATGCCAAGGGCATCGGCGGATAGATAAATCCTCGACTGAACCGTGCCAAAGAAGACCTTCTCGAAGGTGGCAGCGAAACCATCGCGATCACAGGTAAAGGGCATTTGATGGACGAGCGCATGACGCTCTGACATGTTCTGGACCATGTCCAGCAGTGTGTCGTTCTTCATCTTGATGCCACTGTCCGATATCATAACAAAGTCATACTTCGCCGCCATGTAGCCGGGATGGATGTTGTTGATCTTGGGATTGACGCCCACGTCAGAGCCGCCGACAAAGAGTTGAGCATCGATGAGCGGATATTTGTCCAACAGTTGCTCCACCAGCTTAATGGCCGGATCGTGTTTGTCCTCCACGCAAAACAGCAGCTCATACAGCGGATAGTCCATGCTGAAGAACGTCTCCAGATTGTGCTGCAAATTTGGATCCACGCCCATCAACGGCTTCAGTATTGAAACTCCCGGCAATGGGGAGGATTCTGTGGGCAACTTGCACGATTTCTTGTGCAATTTGAATTTGCCATAACAGATCGCGATTAGATGCACACACCATGTACCAAACCAGAAAATCATGAAAAATGCTGCGAAGCCATACAGAGGCAATGGTAGATGTGACATTACGCGTCTCTGTGTGTTTGTGTGTGTGTTTGTGTGCGTTGGGTGTTGGGCTTTGTAGGTGCAGCTGCAGCTTGTGTCTGGCCCTGTGTCTGTGTGTCGGTGTGCGTGAGTGTAGGTGTTGTGTGTGTTTTGGATGGCGCTGCGGTTTAGTTGGTATGCATTTGTCGAAGCTTCTCTTCTCTATACGCTCTATGCACAACTTTGATTCCACAGCAAGATTTAACTAGAAAGAAAAGTCACAGCCGGACTTTATCTCGTATCCGTCGCGTCGTGTCTGTCTTTGTAGTTCGTTGTGATTGAGTCAGCAGTCAGCATTCCCCGCGCGCACAGTCAACAAATGGTCGCGTTGTTGACTACTTGACTTTGTCACTATGTCGTCATAGGAGGTTCTTTTTTTCGTGTTTTTCTTGCTAATTATTCATTAATTTACGCGTGATAACCACTTCAAAGAATTCGCGTAGCGTTCCATGTCAAAGTAAAAACTGCAATGAAGAATGGGGAACGCGGAAATGAAAATGCGCTAAAAATATGCCCAGATAGTGTATTTATATCATACCAGAAAATCCAATTTTGCATTAAATTAGGATTTTGGTATTTTATTTAAGAGGTAAATGAAAAATACTTTAGGTATGCGGTTAATATCTGATATTTTTAGTTGCGAGCAAAACAATTTAAATTTATACGAGTATTACCAACTTACACATTTTTGACAAACAGTATAATTATTTAATTCATAATAAAAGCTGTTCACAATTTGCTTGATCAGCACACCACGCATTGTTGTGTTAGGCTGGTCACTCCAGAAAATAGCTATAATTCCCGCTAGCCGCTATTTTACAATAAATCCCGCATTTGTCAATTGCAACCCGCTAGATCTAGAGGGGAAATAGCTAAATTGGCAACACTGCGTAGTTATTTTCCAATTAATTAAAAATAATATATTTTAAAAATACAAAAAATAACAGTTTGAGTAAATATGCGTAGTGTGCATTAAAATACGTCCAATCATCGAAAGTGCACGCGCTGAAACGCATAGTCAAAGTCATTTTTGCAAAGTGTCGTTTGCGCGACGGCAACGCATCAACGAAGTGTATGTAAAATAAAATTATTTATTTTTAAAACACGAGTCTTTTAAGTATTATTCAAAATACTAAGTAGGCAGCTAGTGTGTTTTGAACACTTTGCTTACGTTAATATGCAAGTCTAGACACACAAGCACTTGAAATAGAAAAACAAAACGGATGATGGAGCCCGAAGGAGGAGAGTGCCCCGCCACAGATGGAGCATCGGGTAACAAAAATGCTGAGAGCTTGGTAAAGGTTTTCAAGACGGAATTCGATGCCAAGTATAACATCGTGGACATCCAGACGCCTCTCAATGCTTTCATGTCTGGCCAGTATAAACGCAGTAACGCCTACTACACAATTCGAAATCATCTGCCTGTGATACTCACAAAAGTCCTAGACTCGCTTACGAGGGACAAGAACGAGGTCGTCGCACAATTCGGTGAGGTTCGTAATTAGTTATGGATGTACCCTTAATCTTGGTCTATAGCGCCCACAAATTTTGTGCAGAACGCGCGGGAGGAGCTGAAGATTATCATCGGCCTAATCTCGCGACTGAAGTATGAGCTTCAAACGGACAAACCGTTCCAGCACTTTACCGGAGATGGTGAGTTCCATTTTGTTGTATAAACAATGTAAACAATTCATTAGAAAAATACTTGCAGAGCCCGATCGCGAAAAGTGGAATGACTTCATCAACCATTTGCCAGATGAGGCACGCACGTTTTATAGGGCCTGCTGGATGCACTCCGAGTGCTATATGTACCGCAAACTCTACTCCTTCGTGGAGAACAGCATCTTTCTCAAAGAGTTCGATTACTTTGCCAAAACCAAGGAGCATGCACTTACCAGGTGCCAGGACGAAATACTCGCACTCTCCAAGTACACACGTCGCACCGAAAACAGCATCGAGATGTTTAGCGAGTTGCTGAAACTGGATTTATGGAGCAATCGCAATGATCTCTCTGACGACGATGATGCGCGTCTATTTAATATGAAGGTGCTGGAGGATGTGATGGTGACTAATGAATATATACTCATCAACAATGTTGCCGACATTTGGAACTGTTTGTCAAACAGAAAAACTGATAGACAGTATGTTGATTTTGTACTGGACAATGCTGGCTATGAACTCTTTACCGACTTCATATTGGCCGAGTACATGATCGAAAATGGGTTGGCCGACAAGGTGCGATTTCATGTCAAAGCACATCCTTGGTTTGTGAACGACATCACAGCTCGCGACTTTCATTGGACGCTGCAGTTTCTCAGCAACCATTCTGACTACATTATAAGTCTGATTGGACAGAAATTTCTGCAATTTTTAAAGGAGGGCAAATTTGAGCTGGCGGCCACTTCACATTTTTGGACTGCACCCCAAGCTTTCCACAGGTTAGTCAGGATTGCCTTAATATCTGTAAAATGTATCTCAATCTTTTTGTTTTGCAGCATGCGCACAATGGATTCGGAACTGTACAAAACTCTGCAGGAGTCAAAGTTGATCATATTCAAAGGCGATTTAAATTATCGTAAGCTGTTAAGCGACGTGTGCTGGGAGCCTACACAGGATATTAGAACATGCCTAGGAGGTTTTATTCCCAGCAATTTATGCACTCTGCGCGCAGTAAAGTCTGAGGTGATATGCGGTCTTCCCGAAGGCGTTTCTGAAGATCTGTTGAAAAAAGACCCTCAATGGATGAGTACTGGAAACTATGGCATTATTCAGTTTGTCGATGGCTCTCGCGAATTCGGTTATTAATGGACAAAATTCTGTTTATGCTTTTTAATGGATATGAAAAGAAAATATATAATATATCTCTAGCATAAGCATATTATAAAATTAAAATAACAGTTGTTTAGTGCTCAAAGTTTGTGACGCTTCATCCAACGTGTTTTTCAGTTTTCTGGGTAAAACAATAATCATACGCAGAAAAGATGGAAAACTTTATACAGTTAAGGGATTCCAGGAATTGATTACAAAATTGATTTACAAGTCTACGCCGGTTTATTAACAATCTTTAAATCGAATTCCCGGCATTGATGTGTTGGAGTTGTCTCGAAGTTCCATATTCTATTTCATATTTAATTTGTTTGCGCGCTTCTTTTTAACGGTAAAAGAACAAGATTACCACTACCCTGGCCAAAGTTTGGAAGAAAGAGTGAAATGAACGGAACTTTTGTTCAATTTGCTGAATAAGTTCAATTGTTCATCTTAATGACCCGTTCATTTGAACGTTTTCAGAACGAATCGACACAACAATAATATTTATGTAAATATTGCAGCAGCAGTTACATTGTGTCAACAACAAGAAGTGCATTAATCAATTGACAGAATAAAGAAAATATCAAGCAGGAAGCAATTGGAAATATGACCTTGGCACAAGACGATACGGATTTTGATGTTAAAAATGGAATTATTGATAGCGAGACGCCTCCGCACACAGAGCTAGCGGCACAGTACAAGCGGTGAGTGTTAGCTAAAAATATCATGTATAAGTAAATAGTATATACATATGTATATATCTGGCATTCATACACGTGTGTTGACAGTCATATGTAGTACTGATGCAACTTGATTGCCTGACCTCTAAAGCGACCCCCTTTCTATTCTATTAGAAGTTTCGCCTATTACACGTTCCGCGTGCGCCTGCCATCGACGCTGGAAACAATTGCCAAGTCTTTGGCCAAGAACAAGGACGAGCTGCTAAACACATACGGCTCGGTAAGTTGTACCTGTTAATCGTAGACTAGAAGGGTATATTGTATTCGTTGAAATTATGTGATACAGGCAGACCCTAAAATGTATACACATTCTTGATCAGAATCAAGACGTGGATCTCTGAAACAATTTAAAACAATAATAAATATATAAACGGGTATCTTTTAGTCGGGAACTCGACTACAAATAAGAACTTGTTATTGTTATAAATTGCATAATTGAATAAACAAATCAATTGTTCTTTACAGGATGCAATCAGCGATATTGAACAAACAGCAGCTGCTGTTCTGGAGCTGCGCTCGAATATATTGCAAAATGGAAAGCTGTTGCTCTTCACGGACAAGGGTATGTAAAGTGGAGCATACTGTGGCATCCCGTAATTCATGTACATCATTTAGATAGCGATTGTGGAGTGTGGAATGCATTTCTGGAGCAGTTGCCGCAGGAGAAGCGTACCTATTTTAGTGCCTGTTGGCTTTACGCCGAGTGCTACATGTATCGGAAAGTCTCTTCCATATTCCAGTTATCCCGCCTGGCGGGCTTTGACTACTTCAGCTGGCAAAAGCAGACGGCTGCTCAGCTGAGTCTGGATGCAATGCTGGCCGTAGCTAGAGGCACCCGGAGTAGCGAACGCAATGCGGCGACCTTCCAGCAGCTATTGAAACTGAATCTGTGGGGCAATCGCTGTGATCTATCCATTACATCGGGCAAACAGGTCAAGCCCACGGGCGATGCCTTCGATCTAGTCCAAGAACTGGATGCCAATTTGCTGGTGGATAATACAAATGCCATATGGCAGTCACTGCACAGTTCTAACGGCGATGGCGTTGTCGAGATTATCTGCGATAATGCCGGCTACGAGCTGTACACAGATCTAATACTCGCTGAATATATCATCGACAAGGGACTTGCGAAGAAGGTGCGCTTCAATGCCAAAGCTATTCCATGGTTCATATCGGATGTTATGGCCAACGATTATCACTGGACGCTGCAATTTCTGGCCGATCAACCCGACTCTGTGCTCAGTGAGCTCGGCAAGAAACTGAAGCGTTTCACAGATGAGGGCAAATTTGAGTTGGCGCCACTTGAGCACTTTTGGACCAGTCCATATGAGTTTTATCGCATGGCCGAGATGCAGCCGGTGCTCTACGAGCGTCTATGCCAGGCACAGTTGGTTCTCTTCAAAGGCGATCTCAACTATCGCAAGCTACTGGGCGATTACAGTTGGCACGATACCGAATCCTTTGAGACCTGTCTGCGCGGTGAGTTCCATAGTCTAGCAGTTCTATATTTATAGATTTCTAATTATCCTATTTGTCTACAGGCTTCCGACCATCAAATCTCTGCACTCTGCGAACTATTAAAGCGGATTTGGTGTGTGGTTTGCCACCAGGCTTGTCGCAGCAACTCTTCGCCAAGAGCAAGGAATGGATGCTCACGGGCGAATACGGCCTTATTCAGTTTGCAAGCAAGTAGATGAAAAACAAATGAAATTACCATAGTTTACCATTGTTGTTACTTTATGTATAAATCAATTGATGTGCTAGTTTATTTCGTTGTTAAAATAAAGCATGTTCAAAGTGCAATCAAGCTAAGAAACTATGCTAAACAGACAGCATTATTTGGTTTATACTAAAATACCATATACAATTTAGTAATAAAATAGCTTTGTTCCAGTGTAAAAAACTCGAATCCTCAGAAAATCTGGCGCTGTGTCAACCAAATCTAATATGGATTATTTTTGGGAATGCTGTCAAAATTTCTAGTGAAGTTAAGCTAAATAGGGAGCATTGAACGTGACCATGGCATCGAACTTGGTAAATGTGGCATCTTTGATAAGTGAATACTCCTATTCTACGCGAGATTCGTCGTGGCACTCCGTGGAGTCCGATGAGACCGAGCAGGACGAGGAGTTTGTTGAGAAGCATCACATATTCGAGATTTGTCCGCCGGTGAATGAGCCGTTGAGTGCCAGATACTTGAACAGCTTTGCGTATAAAACATTCCGGATGCGAACACCACACATGATCCATGAGCTGATCCATGGCCTGCAGGAGAACGAGGATAGGATTATGGAGCAGTGCGGCAAATATGCACGCTACGATCTGCGACGCGTCGTGTGGAGCTTAAACATATTGCGCCACGAAATTCTGGAGAACCGGGAGTTCAAGTTCTTCCACGACAAGGAGCCAGATGCAAAGGATTGGAATATGGAGATCAAGAGGCTGCTGAATCGGGAGAAGAGTCGTTGGTTCACATCCAATTGGCTCTTTGCCGAATGCTATCTCTATCGACGGATCTGGGCTGCCTTCCATCGAGCGGAAACCCTGAGGAACTATGACTATTTCAGTCTTCTGAAGATGAGCTACGCCAGAAATGTGGTTTACCTGATGAACATCATCTTGGGGGCGACTCGTGATCTGCCGCGTAGTCGCGAGAACTTTCAGCTGATGTTGAAGCTGTCGTTGTGGGGCAATCGCTGTGATCTCTCGATCACAACTGAAGCTCCGAGTGATCAGATGCTGCAGCTCATTGGAGAACTGGACAAGCACTTGATAACGGATCAGTCGGAGGATGTGTGGCATCTTTTGACCGAGGATTCCCATAGGTCTGGCTCTCCGCTGATTGTCGACATTGTCTTGGACAATGCGGGCTACGAGCTCTTCACGGATCTCCTGCTGGCCGAGTACCTCATCGAATCGGGTCTGGCCAAAAAGGTGCGTTTCCACGTCAAGGCCATTCCCTGGTTTGTCTCCGACGTCACCGCCGATGACTTTCGCTGGTTGCTCAACTTCTTTCTTTGCCATGAAATGCCGCAATTGGCGGCCTTTGGCTACAAATTGCAGTGTCTTCTGCAGGATCAGTCCCTGGAGTTGTATCCCACCTGCGAATTCTGGACTAGACCCAAAGGATTCAGCTGCATGCGGCAACTCTACCCGTGCCTATATGTTCAGCTCAGCTTCGGGGCTCTCGTCATCTTCAAGGGGGATCTCAACTATCGCAAGCTCCTCGACGACATCAACTACAATCCGACAACGCCGTTTCGTGACTGCCTCGGCGGCTTCATGCCCACCAGCATCTGTGCCCTCCGCGTCATTAAATCTGACATTTATTGTGGGATGCCCCTCTGTGCCGTCGACTGGCTGACCGAAGATGATCCGCAATGGATGGTCAAGGCTGAGAAAGCCGTCATCCAACTGGCTGTCAAGCCCAGGCCATAAACTGTATACTTGAGAGTACTTGATTAAGATCCGATTTGCATTGTTCTCTGTTGTCGTTTTATTAGTTATGCTCTTAAACTTAAATGGTAGGCTGTGTAAGTCATTAACATAAGTATGATATTCCCATAATGTACTTCGTATAGACTAAATAGTATAACTATGCATTATCAAGTATGAATGGTAGAAAAATATGCTCTAAGGCCATATCTTATATGTATGCTTATTTCATTTTTGTTTCGCTTTGTTTATTTTATATATGTTTATGTTGCTTGTGTATATGTATTTATGGTAATTAAAGAATTCGTCAATTTTCAAGTCTTATCAATTGCGTTTACAGAAAACAAATGAAAATCAAAATAATCATCAAATTTCCCATACAAAACATGTTTGCCCAGACGGTTCTCGTCATTTAATATTTAAGAACTGTCCGACTGTCTGTTGATTATTTATTAAAAGTCAGTAAACTAAGTGCATTTCTTATCATTTTGTTATTTTGGAGGGAGTTCTCTCTCTCACAATACACAGTTGGGATTGAGCTGCTGATATGGCGTCAGATCCTTGGTGATGGAGAAGAGCGCACCATCTCTCACCATCTTGCACATGAGTGCGCCCAGATTCTTGGCATCGTCAATGCCCGAATGTGCGCGTCCCTCGAACGCCAATCCCACGTGCGAAAGGGCGTCGCTGAAGTTGCAGGGTCGATACTTGTACCATTCGCGGTACACGGCACGCACATCGATCCACTGATTGAAATATGGTGCCTTGCGCATCCGTTTGCGTGTGCACTCCTTGTGCAGACAGATCCCAAAGTCCCAGTCTGTCCAGGTGACGAACGCACAGTTGCCCAGTATATTCGACTTGTTTGTCTTGGGCAGCAGCAGATTCCGCGAGCGCAGCTCCTTGCGCAGCCATTCGTGGAACATCATCAGTGCCGTTTGCAATGGCACTCCGGTGTCGACAGTCTTTTGCTCAATGCCCGTCAGCTCGGTGCAGTAGGTGCTCAACCGTGGCGACTCAATCGGCATGACGTACTTGTGAAACTCGGCCTCAATCTTGCCCGTCTTCAGATTGACCAGCACGGCTGGAAATTCTGTCGAAATAGAAGTAAATCAAATTAAATCAGTTGAACATGAAAATGTTCATGTTGCGCTTACCTATGATCTCTGCTTCTCGCCACTGGGGCGGTGCCTGTTTCTCCCAACACGTGGCCTCAAAGTCAACGGCAATCACATAACTGTACGGCTGCATGGCCAACTGCTTCGATTTGCGCGATTTCTTTGTCTTGAGCGGAACTCTGGCTTCGTTGGTGCTGGTGTCACCTTCGTTGTGCGATTCGTCCAAATCGTTGGCAGGATCTGGTCCAGCGCCGTCCACGTACAGCGTGTCAATCAGGCCCAATTGTCTGGCGAAGAGAACAAAGCCAAAATAAACAAATAATGTTAGCAAACGTTTGCAAATGTCTCTTTTCTCTCCTTCTACTCGCTTCTTATTTTTTGTTGTTTTTTTTTTTGTTTTTATGTAGAAAATATATGAAATATACTGGTTAATATCTTTGCTACTTGTTGTTATAGGACTGACAAAAAGTATACTAACAAATCAAATGGGGGGAATTCCGACATGCCAACAAAGCAGCTACTGTGATCTCAGATTACACTCAACAGTCTACAGTTACACATATGATTAATAAGCAAATCATTTTCGTTGGAAATCAATTGCAATTTGTCTTGCAGTTTCTCTTTTTACAAAGAATCAACGCAGTGCAGTTCGAATCCTTGGAGACAATTGACAGTTGTGGTTAGAGATCAATAAGCAGTTATCCATTTACAATTATCCTACAATCTATTGAGAATGACTTGGTCACCTTCTATTCTCTCTGTTGCTTGCCGTAGCATACAATCATGGGCTTCTGTTGCCAGAGCAGCCCATTGGTCTCGGCTAATGCTTGGGACACCACCACCGCCGTATCCTTGAGCTGCTGGAATGTGACAAATGCCTGTCCCTTCATTCGTCCTTGCTGCATGACTTTTATATCGAGACTGTCCGCTGGAGCGAATCGTGCATAGATGGCCCTCAGCTGGGACTCCGTGACGCCCTTGTCTAGATTCTTGACGTAGAGTTTGTTGCTTGGTTCGCCTAGTTTGTAGTTCTTGTAGACGGGCAGCAATTGCAGCTCTTCCAAGGACATTCGCTCCACGGGCAGCTCTTTATCCAGAGAGGAGGCAGCTGGTAACTTTGACGGCAGCTTCAATTCAATTTTGGGAGTTGCAATCGATGATGTGGGTCTATCCGTTTGTTCTTTGGTCTCCGCTGCTTTGCCTGTCTGCCTAGCTGCCAGTTGCAGCAGTTGACGAGCACGCTTGCGATACTGTTCCGTAATTATGCTGCTTTTTTGGCGTTTTAGTCTCAGCTGCTCCTGCTGCTTGTTGGACCCTTCATCGCTTTCCAATTCGCTTTCGGATTCGCTGGCAATCGTGTCAGTTTGTATGGCGATGTTGTGTGTTTGTTGTGGCTTTAAATGAAGGCCGCCAGATTGGGGTCCAAATGGCGGCGACAAATTCATGCGGTTCATCAGATGAAGCACCTGCGTGTAGAAGCGCTTGTCACTTTGGAGTGCAGTGCCAATGTTGGCCAGAATGTCGGCATTGATGGGCGGATACGCATAGCGCAGATATGGCGGTGGTGGCTGCATAAAGTCACATTGATTACTGCAGGCGTATAACTTTTGCACATACTTGTTGATCTCTTGCTCTTGCTGCGGCCTCGTGTCCTTTGCTTGCTGTGAAATCGCTGCCTGTGTGGACTTGTTGGCTTTGGTGATTTTCGGCTCAGCTCCATCATTGCTGTCGCGCGGTCCAAAGGAGCACACACGCAACGGCTTGTCCAGTATATCGCTCAGGCCCAACAGCTGTTCCAGGGCCGCCTGCGCCTCCGGCGCGTCTGCATATTCAATCAGCATGCGGCGGCGCCCGAAGGCGTTGAGTGAGCGCGGTGTAATCAATTTCAGCTCCTGTATTAATTCCCCGAATTCGCTCATGCTGCAGGGCATGCTCTTCAGCATTAATTTGCTTGTAGTTACGCTCATTTTGGTTATTTTACCAATCAAAAAAATAACAATGTGCTGCAAAGTAAGCAGAGGCGGTGAAACATCGAGGGAACCATCGATACAAGAATATTGATATCGATACGGTAAAAATACCAAGGTTGCCATCCACGAAAAACGAAGTGGCAGCCCTGGCAACGGTTGCCCAATGAAAAAACAAGGTGGCAGCCCTGCCAAAAACACCATTTCACTACAAAACTAGTGATGTGGTGGGTTTTATTTTATTTGGAGGCTAGAATTTTTTAAATTTTACCTTAATTTTTGTTAAATATTTCTCGATTTGTTTTAAATTTTTCTTGATTTTTTTTTTTTTAGAATTTTTTACCTTACTTCGCCACGCGAAGGGTTAGGTGCACCAAATTAATTTTAAAATAAACTTTAGAATTTTAGAAAATTTTATTGATTTAGTGATTCGTTCTTTATTTAATTAATTATTTAAATTAAAAAAAAAAAGGTCAATTGCTGAAAAAGTTCAATCGTTCACTTGAACTTTTTAGTTGTGGAGCCATTCTGCTAAGTGGAGACAAAACTGTGAACTGCCGAGCTTATGTTCTGTTAAGCGCAATCCAACACTGTTTTATTTTTCTTTTGTTTAAACTTGAAGCGCGCGCTTTTTAATCTGTAGGTGTTTGGTCGATGAAATAAAACTAAACATTTTTGTGCATGTTACGTCTGTTACTTTCACTAATTGCAGCCAATGGCTCCAGATAGCCCAGTCAATTATCTTGCATTAACTTGACTGTCCGGTTTGGAAACCAAAAACTATCGTACGTACATATGTATACTAAATGAACATACTGGTTTACAAATTTGCAAATCGCGTGCTATTGCATTTAGGGGCGGGTGCATTACAATTATAAAAACAAGGACAAATGATACGAGTAATATAAGTTAATTCGTATATTTATTTGTTTTAGATTACAGAAGGAAAAGTCAATGCACTTGCTTGTCATGATCTGCTCTGTCTTTTCATATTGTATGTATGTATGTTTGGCGCACAATGGCGTTATAAAAAGATCAACACACATGGCGTATTCGTACACAAGACTCAAAAGTCAGATTGCATAAAATTTGCAATGATTAAATGGACAACAGCAACAACAATGTCGTGTCGACTCTCACTTTCGTTTGGCACGACGGGAGAGCCGAGGTGAAGGTGAGTACGTGTGTGTGTGTGTATGTACGTATAGGTGTGTGTGTGTGCACTAACGATGTCCACTGCAAATGCGGAAGCACAATACAAGCAGTCGTATCAGTCAGTCGACAACGGACAACAACAGCAACAGCAACAGAAACAACAACATAGACTTACAGTGAAAAGCTGGATGAATGAACTCGATTTCCTTCTCTTTCACTCTAAAACACATTTCAAGATACGCGCTGCAATTGTGAGCTTTGCGTGAGTGGATAAGATTTAACATTCCATGTGACACTAATGGGTTAATGCAACTATATTTAGAAGATAACATCCCGCCATCAATTACTCTAGCATTACAAAGGAAACAAATGTGAAGAGAAGTTGCATTTTTGTTGCTGCAACTTTACAGTCTTAACATATTTAGGTCAATGCTTAGACCAACAATTCTTGCCAGTACTCAAATATAGTTAGTCTGCTTTATTTATTATTAAATAAAAACAATACAAATTATTCAACATGTGTAAATTGTGCTTATTACATTGAAGTTATATCAATTAATACAACTGCAACAGGTCTCGATTATTTTAGTGTAAATAAATAAATAACCATTCGTGTCGTAGGCAAGCCCCCAAGAGTATTATCAATCAAGTGGGCGGTTCAGTCGTTCGACACTAACCCGTGATTATCTGAGAAACAATGTCAATTAGCTACAATTTGTAAGATATGCACAGTAGTTGACAATTTGACGACGGGGAAACTCGGTAAATGCAATAAGCTAGAAGCGTGTCAATGCATAATAAACAATGTTCAAAAACTGAGTAAACAAAAAATCATATGATCGACTGCCAGATACTTTACATTGCAGCTTTGATTACAAAAATGTGAGAAAAGCAGTATAGCATTAACATAATCGTCGCTGTTAATTAATTGATAATCAGCAAGGAGTTCAGAAGGTGTAACAGCGCTGTTAATCAACAGAAAGGTAGTACGCGATCTGTTTGTAGAGCTAACATTAACATTAAGCATGCAGTGCAATGCAATTAAGGTCGGCATTACTATGTCTATCACTGTTATTTAACATAACAGACTGTAGCAAATATCAAATTTAATAGTCACTAAAAGATAATTTGGTATTTATACAGTATAGGGTATTTAAGTGTAATATTCGCTTTACTTTGAACCAGTAAATTTAAAGCAAGTTAATTAGTGACACGGTACATTAAGAACACATGTTGTGCTCAAACAAACAAGGCATAAACAATAAATATTTGTCTACACTCGTGTACAAATGTTCAAATGTACACTATACACATGTAAATTCAGCAAGGTATGCAATTTATCCCAGCAATTCTTTTTGAGCGCTGCCAAAAATAGCGCAATTGACTAAACCAATCAATGAACTTCGAGCTTAAATAAACATATTTGACTGTGGATATGTAGACGAAATGCATGATATATTATGGCAATTGATATCAGTCTCCGCCACGTGCTCCATCACAATTGGCCTTCGGGCTTTGCTAATTGCCACTGGGGCAAATTGATAATTATACACGTAGCTTGTAGTCAATGTCCTTGGCCATTATGTGGAATTGCAATTGATATTGAAATTAGCAATTGCAGCCTTAAATTATGGAGAGGTTGAGATGTTTTCTATACCATAAAAGCGCCCTATCTTACAAATATAAATATGCATATTGCGCATACGCCGCGTGCAACGCTTGAATTGAAGGCGCGTGCATGAAATTTCCCAGACCATTTTCTCGTCTGCTCGCTCCACTGCCAACTTACAGTCCCTCCATCTTTCTCACTTATTCTTTCTGGTTGTATTTTAATATAAATTCGATTGCATTTGTGTGTAGTTCACCCTTTAGTAACCTCTCTTTCTCTCTCATTTCTATTTCCATACAAGTTATGAATATACGTCCGTCTCTAGTATATTTATTGCTTAGTCTGTGTGCCGTGTGCTCTTGACTTTGGATAAGTTTGGTGAAAACTGCTTTCAGCCGGATTTCCCAGACTGCAAAAACTCAACTGAACAACACAAATAACCAGCTGGCAACATTTAGAGACGCCGGCAACAAGGCGATGTTTGCTTCGAGCGCAACAATCGATTTGAACATGATTCGTTTGCTTTACTGATTAATCAACTTTCATAGTTCTTTATTATCCGCATATTTCTATCTCAATTATACTTCAATTTGATCTATTTAAAGTTTCTTAAAGTGTATATTGTATATTGTTAATTTAATTATTTGAGCTAAAATGTTAGTTATAATTCAATTCATTTTTCTCTTTGCTCGTTCCTCTCTATCATTCAGTTATCCCAGCCCAGTCCTTTTATGTCACATGATGACGCATCTATCTGGATGCCAAAGGCAGTAGAAAAATAATGATGATGATAATGATGATGACATGTGCCAGTCCAAGTCCAGGAGCGCATCAGACTGAAGTCAGTTGTTGTCGTGACTTTAGAACCCGACAATTTACGATACTCGGTGACCAGTGAAAACTCATCGAAACCAGAAAAATACATACATATGTATAAATACTCATCATGCTTTGTTTGTCACGACTTGACTTATTATTTCTTATATAAGATCAATTTACCTAACACCATTTAAATGCAAATCAATTTCAAGGTAATCAAATACTCTTCACTTTTACAAACAATGAAAATTCAGATTTAAAAGATGCAGTTGAGAAACTAGAAATAATGTTGTAACAGTATTGAAATCGGATTTAATACAATATTTTAATTTTTTTATATTGTACATCTCTTTAGTTGCAAAATGTTATGTACTCACAAATGCATAGCTAAAGTCTCCCATTGATCTATTAGATGCACCATTTTTTACAACTAAATATTTTTTTATATTTATTTGACATAAAGAAAAATAAAATAAATTGCGACTTATCGTGACACGTTGAGAATTTGGACTGAAAATAACAATGGCTATCAGATTGGAATGATGATCATTTGTCAAAGCTTTGTTTTCCACATGTGCGAAAATCAACAATAGAAGTAGCTAAAAAACCACAACAACAAATACAACAAAAAGCTATAAATAAATGGAATATGAGGCCATTTATAGTATACTACGCATTTTAATTAATAAAGTAGTCTTAATTAAATTAAAAATCAGCAAAGTATGAGTATTTTATACAAAGAGTGTTGAATATATAGACAGCGTAGATTATGCAGCCATATACAGATTGTAATAAAAATTATCAGCATCCAGTTGCAAAAACTCTTAAAAGTTTTCCATTTGCTCTATAAATTCAGAGGCCCCAACAACAACAAGAAGGCAACATAGAACGTATTGGGGCCACAGAGCTACTATGAGCTCAACTATCTATATATGTACATATGTATGTATGTACATAGATACAGATACTGTTGCAGCTGCAGATATAGATACAGATATAGGTACACGTACTGACTGCACTTTTACAGCTTCGCTTCAATTGCCCTGGACCTGTCACTGGCCGCTTTGGCGATTGCACTTGAGAGTTGACTCCACACAGCATCCGCAACAGTCTCAAATAGTTCGCTTCCAATTACATTCAATTACAATTACAATTACAAAGAAAAAGAGAAGAAACTGAACTGGGAATGGCCATGTCAAGTTATTTTTGGACTGACAAACTCCAAGTGGACCTAATTGAAGTGTCGGTATTTATTTATAGGGTTACACACATTTAAAAATTTGTTTTGCACTTGCAAAAGAAGCGCTGACTAATGCAATTTCCATCTCTCTTTCAAAATCTCTAGCATAGTAAGTTTGTAATATGTTAACATAACATAACACAGAATGGTCAGATATTAAAATTTTAACATAACATAAGCCAGGTGCGTAACGTATTATAATGCTGTTAGCATAACATAACAGAGAAGAGCGCTTAACATAAAATGAGATATAAAGATCAGTCCAAAAACCTTCACAAAAGAGAACAGAGATTAAGAATTATTCAAATATTTACATACATACTCATGTATTATTGTAAACATAAACAAATCAGTATGCTTTAATACAGTGCTTCTACTTTGTCTATTAACTTAGTTAAATTGTTACAATTTATACAATTCAAATTTAATTATGAATGCTATAAAATAATAATTTAAATAATATAAAAAGAATTGTGACGCGAGTGTGCAAGCGTTTCCATATACATATGTAGTAAGTATCACATTACAACAACAAAGTTAATGCTAACAGATTTAACGGACAAGAAGAGGGAAAGGAACGACAAACCAGATGAAATTGCATCTGCTGTGGTAATCACAACAAAGTTGTTGATGACAATTAATTTTCATGTAAATAGTATTACAGAGGCTTTATCTCAGGGTTGGGCCAACAGAGTGCAATGACCAATTGGACAAAAGTAACCGATAACAATAACAAGGTAAATGTTTAAATAAAAGTTATGACTAGTGTTGAGAGTATACTATACTATATATGGAAGTAGTTCAGCACGGGAGTTACGCCAATTGCGTTTCAGCAAAAAGAAAAACAGCAACATACAATCACTGCAAGCAGTAAACTACATGCTAAATGTTAGAGTAAACATTTTACGGGCAACGCAAAGAGAGGAAACAGGGAGAATGACGTCGGCGACATTTTGAATGCTGTGCTCTTGCAGTGCTTTCAAACTGAAGCTCTGCTTTAATTAAACCCTGAGAGACTTTTACGGTACTATTTAATAAGTAGAAGTATGCACCTCTAATTGCAAATCTATTGATTATATACTTCAAAGTAATATCTGTTAAATTTAAGTATTCCATGTGTCGATATGAACTTACCTTGCCAGTCTTATTAAGGCCATTCTGTTGAATTTTGGTCCAATTTGAATACAAAATAATTGAGAGTTGAGTTGTAAAAATTTCAACAATCTATGTGAAAAAATTCGATTTGTTATTTTGGCAGTGCGAATAACGGCATTGGGCAAGGGCAAGGAAGCGACGAAGGTGAAACCGGCGAATTTCTTTTGTTGTCTGCGTTGCAGCAGACACAGACACAGAGTCACTGAGACACACACTCGCACACACACACAAGCGCAAGCACACTAAAAGACGGCACTGCAGAACAGAGCTTACACACACGAACACATGCAGTGCATGCAGCGCACGGCCGGCACGAACTGAATAACGTATCAAAAAAAGAACGACAACAAAAACAAAAAATTGCGCGCGCACACAAAACTTCAGTCGATTTTGAAAGCGTTTGTATATGGCAATGATCTGAGTCTGTCGACCGGCACAGTTGGATAAAAAAAACAAACTAGCGGCGATTTGGCTGCGGCAGCGGTTGCCGTCCACGAAAAACAAGGTGGCAGCCCTGACAACGGTTGCCAAATAAAAAAAAGCAAGGTGGCAATCCTGCAAGACACGAGTGTGACCAGCTCGCAATTCGAAATAATAACTATAAGTATTTTCTGTAATTGACTGCCTAACAGCTTAGTATTTAATTTACACTGTTAACCATGTGGTTGTAGTACTCTGGCAACGATGCTTCCAACTGGCGCCACCTAGCAGGCTGTTGGCAATTCAAACATTTGAAAATATTTAAACCGACATTATTTATTTTATACTCAGCAATAACCGTGTAGTCACTATTTTAGTCATATTTATATATCAAATAATGTGGGAGCAGCTGGAGAAATATCGCAATCATTTTCTGCAATACGAAATCAAAGATGTTATGAAACCCAGTTCGATTAATTGCCTTCAAAACACGGGTAAGTGCCAGTTGGCTTAAAACTACAAATAATAATCAATATCTATATAGAATGGCGCACATTTCTGAAAGACCGTGACTTTTGCAAATGTTTTCCCCAACGCTGCCCCCCGAGCTCCACCCACTTCGAGGATCGGGCTCAGTTGGCCTATGGCAGCTTCGCGTTGCCCAAACTACTGAGGGAAATGGACAGCGGGGTCCATTTGACTCATTGGCGGGCGATCGTCTCCTTATCCGAGTTCCTGCTCAATCCGTTGAATGCCCAGCGCGCCCTATTGGAGTTGGATATCATAAGAAAGTAGGCACTGAAATATTCTTGGTATTTATGTCCGACTCTTGTAGAGCACATGAAATTTCATAATTTATATATAAGTATAACCAGCTATAAAAACCGTAAGCATAACCGTAACCGTTACCGGGTATTTACCGGTTGAAATTGGTAACCGTAACTTAAACCGTAACGGAAACTAAACTTTTATAGTTATACCGAAAAACGAAATTACCGTGCAGAAAAGAACAAAAATATTTTTTTATCCTAATTTTATAACCTAGAGTTGATTTAAAAAATAAGTTTAATTTTTATAATTTTTCAAAATTTTCGAAAAATGTAAAGAGCAAAATTTCCAAAAAAAATTAATGTTTTAAAATCATCCAATTTTGATGCCAAATCAATATTTGTATAAAAAAAACATCCCTTTGAAAATCGATCAAGATTTGACCAATCTATTCAAACTAAATGAATACCATGTACTATAAATCAGGGGAAATTTTGCAGGGGAAAATTTAGTCCAAAGGTACTTTTTCACCCTAACTTTAATACCTAGAGTCGATTAAAAGACTAAAACAAAGATTTAACATTTTTGAACATTTTTGAAAAATGTAAAGGGGTATGCAAAATTCGCGAAATTTCGAAAAAAATTGTTTGTATCAGAATCAAAAAATTGAAGAGCAAAGTTAAAGAAGAGAAGAGAATATTATGAAAAATAAGACATTCCTCATGGAAATCGGACGAGCTTTATTAAAGCTGTGCTTGTTGAAAGTCCAAAGAGTCGACATTTCTCACATCTTGATAATTTACAATAATTTATCTTTAATATTTTTTAAAATTGGCAGTAACTATTTATTTATTACTAATTTATTTAGTTCCAATTTTAACCCTTGTTATGAATTTCACAATTTGAGCATTTTCCATTAATGATAATGTCGGGATTCGGAGAGAGGGGAACAGCTGTTGAGAGATTAAGATTTACTTAAAGATAACTTCTATAATTATTGATGGATACTCACCACTGGCCAGAGCCAAAAGACCGATCACAAAGACGGAGACAACTGAAAGGAACTTCATCTTGTTGAGTGTTCTACAAAATAAACTTGGCAACTATTGAACTGAAGCTGCTGCCACGATCTTATATAGTCAGAGGTTCAAGTTACAGCTGGAAAAATCCATTACATATTTCCACTTAAATGATAAGCTCGGATTATCACTGAAGGGCAGCTGTAGATGTGTCGTTCACTGGATTTGTCAGAGTTTGATAAGCAGCTTTGGGAAATTACAATTGTCAATCAAGTAGAATACAATGGAAGCTATATTTATGTCTATCCCAGCTTCTTTTATCTGCAGAATTTAAGAATCTCCCTTAATTTGCCACACTTTCCCCTAGACACTTCTTTCAATATTTTCAATCTTTCATAACTTTGTCACCGATTTCTTTGCGTAATGTCATTTTTATTATTGTTTGCCTTTTAATTTAGTTCTGCATCAAAATATTATTTATATGGAATCTTTATTTTTTTGATTAACCTACTCATCATAAATAATTATAGATAATGGTTTATTATTCTTAGTTAATTAAGCCATACACTAGACTTTAAGGTCTACAGATACAATTAGTATCTTTTATGTTTTTTATCTATGTTGTTACTTTCTTTATCTTTCTCTTCCAGAGTGAAGAATGCTTTTATGCGGATGCGCTTGAAGTATCATGCGTCGCATCACCACGAAGTGGAGACGTATCTAAAGATCTTCAGTGAGTATCTCAATGTATGTAATAGATACTCCCTTTCAAAGCTCCCTCTCTCAGATATTCTCTCTCGCAACTTCAATGGAGCCGAGCGTATTGCCAATTGCAAATGCTTGAGAATTGAGTTCTACAAGATTCTGAAGAATAAGGAAGCCCTTAAGGAAGATCTGGCCGCCGACATTCTGTACAATTTGACGAGCAAGCCAAAGGGTGAGATACGGACACTGATCCAGAAGATATAGAGTTATATCTATGTTTGTTGTGAACCTCGTTTAGTTCTTGGCCTGGTTCTCTCGGATCCCGAGAACTTTGGCTCCGTGGCCGCGATCTTCAAGCAGGATCCTTGCCGGCCCTTCTATCCGGGGTCGTTGTGGCATCATCTCTGCAACCTGCTGGAGCTGGCACCGGAGCGGGCCATCGAGCTGGGCTTCTTCGAGCTGCTCCACTCGAGGATCGTCGGCCGGCTGCCCAGGTTCTGGGACATGAGCAGCAAGGCCTTCGCCCTCCTGCTGCGCTGCGCGGAGGGGCAGCGTCGCTTCGACCAGGTCGATGGCATCCGGATGATCTACGAGCTGTTCTCCAAGAAGGTCAGCGACCAGGTGGACAACTATGAGTTTATCGTCCTCATTCTGCTCAACGGACTGCACAGCAAGCGTTCCCTGTGGCGCAGTCGGGAGTTCACCGTCCTGCCCTGCCACCTGGGCCGACGCATGTCCTGCGCCGCGAATCCTCGCCTGCAGCTCTACTGCCTGCAGTGCCTGCGCGAACTGAGCGCGATGCCATGCATCAAAAGATACATCATCGCCAATTGGCTGCGGGAGATCCGTCAGCTCGTCTGCCTCGACGCCGAGGCCGAATGTGCTCGGGACTCGCTGCGGAATTGGCTTTGTCGCGATATCGCCGACAGCAGTTAACTTTCATGTTTGGCATTCGATTTATTCATGTATTAAATTTATTCAGTCGATTTTATCAAGCACTAAACATCGCAGTGACTTCCCCTTCCGCTTATCCATTTATCTATTTATCCGTTTACCCGTTTCAATCGTTTACCTTTTCAAATTGCCCCTTGTGCCTGTCCCAAGCAAAGCTCTTAGCGGTTAAGGTGGCGCTCTCTTCATAGCCACATTTCCCCCGCCGCCATCTGCCTCAGACAACAACAGCTGATTTGTGTAGCTTTTGAGCAATTTAACATTTCAAAATATACGCAACTTTTATAATTGGCTTTGTCGCGATATCGCCGACAGCAGTTAACTTTCATGTTTGGCATTCGATTTATTCATGTATTAAATTTATTCAGTCGATTTTATCAAGCACTAAACATCGCAGTGACTTCCCCTTCCGTTTATCCATTTATCTATTTATCCGTTTACCCGTTTAGCTCTTCAAATTGCCCCTCGTGCCTGTCCCAAGCCAAGCTCTTAGCGGTTAGCAAAGAGCGAATCGGTTAAGGCGGCGCTCTCCTCATAGCCACATTTCCCCCGCCGCCATCTGCCTCAGACAACAACAGCTGATTTGTGTAGCTTTTGAGCAATTTAACATTTCAAAATATACGCAACATTTATAATACAATTTAAATGGAGTTAGCAAGTCTCAATTTGTCTGCAGACTTAATTTTGTTGTAATTAAAAAAATACAAGCAAATACAGCAAAAATTAAATTGTTATTAAATAGTTAATAAACATTTTAATGTGCTTATAAATATAGGAATTTAACTTATAATTACTGAGATGCATTTAAAAATTCCATTTCGAATTAAAAATTCGTCTAGAAATAAATAAATATTAAATACAATTAATATTTCAGACTGTTATAGACATATATACAATTTATATTAATCTGCAGAAGAAAGACAAAAACATATAATATTAAATTGCAAAATATATAGATTAATAAATTACATAAATAAGTCAAACAACAGACAATAGATTAATAAAAAAATATTAAATTGAATAGATAAGAAATAAATCAAATTTTAGACTGTAAATGCAAAACATATAGATTAATAAATTAAATAAATAACAGACTGCACAATCAATTGAATAATAAATAAAATATTAAATTTAATAGATTCGAAATAATTCAAATATTCAATTGATAATTCAATTGAAGTGTAATACTTTTATTTAAAAATATCGAATTTTTTAAATGCATCAGGCAAAAAACGTTGCGGATTTGAGCGAACTTTTCCAATTTCCGCTTCTTGGCCAGCAGCTTCTTGTCGCCAATGGGGGCAATAATGACTAGTGAGATTACCACG
This sequence comes from Drosophila rellima, assembly GCA_035043635.1. NCBI lineage: Eukaryota > Metazoa > Arthropoda > Insecta > Diptera > Drosophilidae > Drosophila > Drosophila rellima. Next base: position 3,456,835 of record JAWNMV010000236.1, on the reverse strand, counting down.
AGCCGACCAGGCTAACAACAACAACAACAGCAACAACAACAACAACAACAACAACAACAACAACAACAACAACAACAACTGCAACCACAGAGAGTTGTTAGCCACAGTCTAACCACAGTTTGTTGGTTGTTGTCTGCGGCTGCCAAGCTTCCCAATGTTTTATGCATCTATCTACATTTTTTACTCTTTTATTTCGTTTTTTTTTTAAAGTATTTTTCTTTTCGTGGTGACAAAGTTGGCAACGAGTTGCAATTTTTTAATTTATTTACAGCGACAGCCTGAAAACAGTTTATGGCCTTTTCCTTAGCCTTCTTCGCCTGCTTCGATCTTCCCTCTTCCTCCCTCTGCCTCCATGGGAAACATCCTTTTCAGTGAACTTTTTAATTACCACATCTCCTTTTCGACCTGTTTATGAGATATTTTATGCAAATTATGCATAACCTGGCTACGAAACCCAATTCTCAACAACAACAAGTTTCTTGACACTCTGTTTTTTTCAAAACAAATTGCTTTTTAAATTAAAAAAAAGCTAAACTAAAAAAACCCCACATCTATAAAAAAAACTATTAATTTTCACGGTATCTGTGAAACTTTTGTCAAACTCACAAACATTTTGTAAACGACAAAACAACATTAATTATGAGACAAGTTTAAAAATTTGTAAATTATGTCTATTTTTTTTTAAATGTGTACTTCATTGAATTTTTCTGTTTTTTTTTTAATTTACATAACTTTGCCCAAAATAAATCAAATTTCGTTTGAAGCAATAATTTGATAATTTTTTATTTTGGTGTCTAAGCACTTGAATTTTACTCATTTGGGAATAATTTTTTGTTTTTTTTTTAGGTTGTTTTTATTTTGCATTTTAAGTTTTCTCTTTTGGATATTAACTTTTTTTATATATTTTTTTTTGAATTTACATCTATTACTTTGTTGAAGATTATTTATTACTATTACTTTGTCACTGATATGTGTGTAGCATGCATATTCAAAAAAATTAAATTCTTTTCAGAGTTTCTGTTTATTTTTGTACCTTAACAGTTATTGAATTTATTTGAGAACTTATAACTTTTCCGAAAATTAAACGATTTCCATAGGGAATGTCAATTTATTGAATGATTTGTTGCTGCTCCCTTTGACATTGAAACTGACCATGAAATTCACGTTGTCTATTGCACATAGAGTTTCAGGAGCTAGACGCCTCGAAATACTCCATGCATATCAAAGGCTGTGGGCGAAAGGTGAGGCGTGTCCTGTTGCCGCCACGCCCACAGGAACTGGGCGTTTTTGAGACCACTATTCTCCTACAAACGTTACATGTTCAATACCTTGGCTTAAAGAGAGCGACTGAGTTGGGAAAGAGTGTAGCCAATAAATCAAAGTTTACCTCGGGTTGGCAACAAGTTGTGGGTCCTTGATTGCTCCTGCAGCCGCCTAGGAAAGTCCTTTGTGGGGAAGTCAACTCTTGGGCGTTGTGATTGCCGTGATGTGAAGCGTCTTGGAGCTTTGATTGCCAAAGCGGCAAAAGGTCAACAGCACTGCATGGCCGAAATGTGTACAGCTAACGTGTCTAACACACAGTTCTGGTCATAATCATAAATATGTAGTTATTATTATGGCGTCAAGCAAACAAAGCATTTTATTGCCAAAAGTTGGCGTTCAACTTGGAATTCGAATAATAGCACATTTATCATGTATTTATTACACTTCAAGCTCATAATTGTAAAATGCGTCTTACATTAGTTTGGGCCAATTTTACTGGGGAATACGTTTGTACGGCGGAATGGGATGGTAAAAAGAACAAACTGAAGGCGATATCTGGGTGGGTAATTTAACATAATTTATGCATTCGCCTTTTGAGACATGCACAAAAATAACAAGCTCTGCGGGTGCCTGAAAACAGTTTCCACTTGCCACTTGCCGACCTTCCTCTTGCCACTTTTCTCTTGCCACTTTCCTCTTGCCGACTTTCCTCTTGCCACTTTCCACTTGCCTCCTGATAAATGTATGTAATTGCATGGCTGGTCGAGCACTTGAAGGTGCCATATTCCCTATCTCACTCTTGTTTCCTCTCGCCCTCTCTCTCTCTCGCTCTCTCGCTCGCTCGCTCGCTCTTCACACATGCCCATCCTTCCGTTGGTTGCCCACTCCCTTGTCCTTTCCCTTTTCCAGCCTGTTTTCCGGGCACATAAATCATTTTAAAAACATTACCCTAACCGAGTGCGTATGAGAAATATTTGCAGTATGCTTACAATTTTGCACCTTATATGTGGATAAGATTTATAGCTTACTTGCTTAAGAGATTTACACTCTTGCCTCTCCAGCTGTTGTTGTTGTCCTCCCTCTTCTTCACCTCGTTCTTCTCGTTCTTCTCGTTCTTATTCTTCCTGTTGTGAGGTTGATTAAATTTTCACAGTGCCTCACAGAACTGTAAGCGCATCTGGTTTTGTTTTCATTTTATTTATGATCACTCCTGTTATCATTTTGCCCCAAACTCTCTAATATTGTTTATACTTTCTACATTTCCTTTATGACGTTATTTTTTCAATTTCTACAATTTGTGTAGTTATTGAAAGTCAATTAAGTTCGCAGTTTAATACCCTGCGCCCAAAGAACATTGCTGGGTATTATGGCTTTGTGCAAATTTATGGAATTATCAGTAGGCCTTTTCTCCAATAAAATTAATTTACATATATTTAATTCTCTGATTTCCTAAATGTTACAAATTACTTAATAATTAAAAAAAATTTTGCTGTTTTTTTTTTAAATTTTTAAACTTATATAAACTGTATCTAGAATACACGAATATATTTTTGATACATTCAAAAACTCTATTATGCACTTACTCTTAATTTCGAATCTTAAATATATATAATTTTTGTTTTTATCTACATATAATATTTGAATAAATTACAAAATTCTTTTGAAAATTTCTTTTCTCTGTCAAAACAATTATTTGACTAAGTGTATATACTAACTTTTCCCTAAAAGCTTACAATGTTTTTTTAGAGCTGCGTGCAGAGTATCTGGTAGTCGAGCACACCCAACTGCAGCATGCGTAAATATTACTAGTTAAATTCATGCAAAATTCTGCTTTTTCTGCAGTTTGTAAATAATTTTTAATTGAATTACAGCAGAACTTTAAATTTACAAATTGTAATCTGATATTCGGTTGAAGCCCGAACAGCTTTTATTTAAGTTAAGTTAAGGTTTAGATTTCGCCCATGGTTTCGGTCTTGGGTTTATTCGAGCTTTGTGCCCCTCGAGACAACTCGACTCCATTGTTTAGGCCAATCTAATCGGACATCTTTGATCCCCTACACACACACAGACACACACACACACGCACACATACAATCGAAACAAAGGCACATACAAAAGAGTGTGACAACCAACGGCAAAAGTTTAAAGATATTTTCAATCTCCCCTCTCTCTCTCTCACTCGGCTCGCTCACTTGTTGAAATTTACGGCCTGCCGAAAGCCAATGATTTTGGCTACTGCTACATGGCTATAATAAGTTATGCGCCCAGAATTAAGCCGCTGGCAGAGCACAACATAAAGCGGTGTGAGGAAAGTGTGGACAGGGGAGGGAGGAGAGAAAGTAGAGGAAGAGGAAGAGAGGCAGGATTGAGCCAAGAAAATGAGCCAACGGCAACGCTTTTATAAATCTCTTTAATTTATTAGATTTCATTAGACGTTTGGCGCTGAATTCTGCCGAGGGTAACGAGGCATCGAAGGCATTTTGTCCAATGATACAACAGCAGCAGAGAGACAACAACAACAGCAACAGCAACAACAACATTGATGCTTGTTGCCAACGGCAGCTGCAGAATTTTTATATTAACAAGCTCCAAACATGGCAATGGCAATGGAAGCTTCGGTTCGCATAAAAAGTAATAATGTGGCCGTAAAATGACGGCCATGGGGCAGAAACAAAGAAGCGTTGCATGCCGCAGTGTCGCTGCCCCCAACCCCCTGGGTATATGTATGTGTGTGTGTGTGTGTGTGTGTGTTTGTGTGCTCCTGTTGTTGGCTTTAATGTCAAGTCAAATTAGTTTTACCTTTTCCGTGCTTTTTATGCTCACAACGCGCCTCGACTCAAAATGAGTTCATTATGTGAACGGGGTTGATGGACTGCAATGGTGGGCAGAGGGGGGTAGAAAAAGGGAAGAAAGGAAGGAAGAAATGGAGCAGAAGGAAGAAAGTGTTTGGGCAGAAGTTATTGCTTAATGGAAGGTCTGCTGATGAGTTTGCTTTAAAATGCAAAACAACAAAATTAAATAGATACTCAGCTTTAAGTATGAGCTGATTAAAAGCCTCAAAGAAATCATTATCGTAGCGGGAGAAAGAAGAAAATTGAGGAAGAGAGACAGTGAGAAAAGAGAGCGTGAGATATGAGTATATTATATATGAGTATATGAGTATTCGGAATAAAAAAAAACAATAAACAATAATATAATATAAGAATTTTATTATTTATACAAATTGTCAACAGTTGCTTTAATTTGATTTTTAAGGCAAATGCAATTTCAAAAGAAAATTTCCCAAGTATCTTTTATAGTTTAAAATCTCTAGATTTATTTAACTAAAACCACGATTAGTGAATAATTTCAAAGAACTTATTCGTTTAAGTTTAATTCAATAAAAGAAAGTTATTTTCCTTTTAGCACTTTTCTCAAATCACTTCAATGTAATTTACTCACAAATATATACATACATACTTAGACATATAAATGTATATATGTATGTATGTATGCTTTTTAGGATCACTTCAAATAAATTGCACACTCAACGTCACACACACTCACACACGCACGCACACACAGAGAGAAGCAGCGTCAAACAAAGGCAACAACGCTGTAATCAACAAAATTACACTAAAATACAAAAATAAATTTGACACGAATGCGACGATGACACAAAAGAAACGCCACAAGGATGGCCCACCACCCCCCACCCCACTGCTCCCAATCACTCTCCCACTCTCTCTACCTGTCTGCCTCACACACGCAATGGGACAGACAGGGAGTGAGGGAGATGGCAGGGGAGTCGTAAGCCAAAGTAAAATGGCACAACGCTCGCAGCGAACAATGTGAAGTTGGTTGGCAACACATGAAGAGCTGCTGTGTGTGTGTGGTGTGCCAAAGTGTTAGTGTGGCTCCTGTCATGTGCGACACTTTGTAACATATTTTTTGTCATTTGTTTCCTGTGTGCCTGTTTGCCACTTTTTCGGCGTCACTCGTCAGCGACTCGTCTTCGTCCTGCTCCCTCTCTTGCTCCCATTCTCCTTCTCCTACTCCTCCCACTCTTCAGTCACGCTTTGCGTTGCATGTCAGCTCACGCACGCATTCTTTATGTTTGTGTGTGTGTGTGCCAGAAAATGTTACATTGTTTTTGGCACGCAAGGCGACACCGCGCGGCTCTCACACCTACGCTCTCTTAGCTCTCTCACTCTCTTCGACTCGCTCACGCCTGTGTATCAATCAGTTGCAAACAGACAAACACTTTGTGTGTGCAGAGTTGCCACCGTGTCGGCCGTGTGGCCTGACGTTCTGCCGCTGCCACTTTTGTTGTAATTTTATGGCAACATTTATAACATTTATTTGTATTTTTACGAGCTGAATTGTCTTTGTTGCTTTATTATTATGTCTCACTTGGGAATTTTATGAGTGCCATATACCCCCCTTCCCCAATCGTATAGAAGACAGTAAAATGAATTTTTAAGTGGGCCTTGAACCGGTTTAAAGAAGCACTTTGCTTATCATCAAGTGGAAAAGCTCAAGGTATTAAATACTCGCCATCAATTGAGGATTGATGAAAATGGGGAAAATCTGATGACATGCATTTAATTTAAAATAAAAAGTACAATTATTATTTTCACACTTATTCCGAAAATGTTTTAGAAGCGAGTTTTCTGTGAAAGTATTTTATGAAATTTATCTTTATTAGGGAAATTTTAAGGCAAATGACTTTGAGATGCATTCAAATCTCTCTTCCGACTCGTATTTTCCTGCTATCTAATATCAAAAATTATTCATGCTCGCTTAGACAATAGATGTCCAGAAGTTCTCAACTGCTAAACCACTTTAGAAAATGAACAAAATTCCAATTGAGAGAAATGGGCAAGAACAAAAAAAGTGGCAACAATGCAAAGTATTTTATAATAACTTTGCAACAATAGCTGGCATTGTTTTCATTTTGATTAAAAATTTTTATATATTGTGCATAAATTGTAATATTGTGCTATGCTCTCAGATAAAGGGACCTAGTTATGAAACGAATTATGCATTATTAAAAATACAAAAAGCAAAAAAAAAACAGTCGGCTAGCCGTAGAGCATAGAAAAGCTGACAATGAAAGCCGCAAAAAAAAACTTGGCACAAAAAAATTATATGTATAAAAGAAGAAGAAGAAGCGAAAAATGCGAACGGAATGCAAAATTTTACAAGCGACGCCGTGTGAAATAAGAGAATCTGGACAAAAGGCAAAGATTGAAGTGCCAGCGAATTTATGGAAAACACAATTTTCCTTTTTCTTTCAGCGCCAAAAGCAAATTGAATAAAATACAATGGCGATGGCGATGGCGAGATGAAATGTAAAAGTTGCCAGCCCCATGGCAAGAAACTGCCGAGTGAAGTGAAGTTGTAGCAGGATCCTTTGTCTGCCGCATAGTCCTGCTTAATTTGCAAGTGACAACAGGCAGGACGAGTGTCAGGCGGAATACGCAGTCAGTGGAATGTCCCGGAATTAGTTTGTTAAACAGGCAAATGTTTCGCTATCGATGAAATGCCAAGTTACGAGCATAAAAACAACCAAAGAAAAAACTTCAACAAAATCAGCAAGTTAAATAAATCGTAATTAGTTTAGTTAACAATAACTTGGTGTCACTTGAATTACCCAACCGTGACACTTTTCGAAAGGACACGCCAGGATAAGAGCAGTGATTGAACCAACTTATAATGACTATTTTATTCTTTTAATTATGATGATGAATTGTAGTGAACTATGGCCTTCTTAAGGTCAGTCATAATTAGCCGGAGTGTCCGATTGATATACAGATAATGTGAAGCCAACTTGCTTATTAATTATTATTATTATATTAATTATTTATTATAAGTGGGTTTTAGCGACTCGAGGTCTAATATTGTCGATATGACAATTTATCAAAGACAACATCAATTAATTAATTATTATTATATATAATTATTAATTAATTGTTTACTATTATATATATATTAATTAAATTATTAATTTGATGTAACGTATTTAAATTTGCAGAATTTTTGTTATTTTAATTAAGCAATTAATAAAAATTAATAAGTTAACATTTCCAATTTATCTTTTTTTATAGCATACTTTAGAGCGATTAAGCTGACTGGATCATTTAACAATTTATGGAATACTTTAAATTTTGGACAACTGCTCTTATTTTATGACTTTAAAAATGTAACAATATATTATTCTTATTATTAAATAAATATTAAAAATAAATACTTTTCATATTGTATTAAAACATTAAAGAAACGAAGTCTCGAAATCTGTGTTTAATTTCAAATTAAATATGATTTATCGTTCAACCAAATATGGCATCTATTATTTTATGCTCTTATGTTAATTATGAATTTCTAAAATATTTGTTCAAAGGTTTGTCTTGATTTCCACTGAATCATTCTTTTAATTTATTTCGCTGAATTGGTAAATTCGAGCAACTTTAAGCTTAACTATATAAAATTCGCGTTTAGTGCGCTGCAGTTGATTAAAAGCGACTTAAATTCACATTAAGCATGGCACATTCGTTTATTTGTAAAATGCAACTTACCATGCAACCCACAAACAGTTGGACCCCAATCATGTCCAGCTGCCTCAACAACTTTTGCCTGACTGCTGCTCATTGAAACTGAATGCAACATACATATGTACATATGTATGTACATACATGCATGCATGAGTTGCAGGCTGACCTAACGACAACAACAACATCAGTAACAGCAACAGCAACAACAACAACAACAACAACAACAATGGCAAATCGCAGCTCGCAACGTGTCATTTAACATTTTGGCTAATAGTCCGCACATTGTTTCGGTACTTTTGCTAAACGAAATCCAAACAACAGAAAAATAGCAAAAAAAAATAAATGCAAAAAAAAACACAAACTTATTTTCTGTGAAATAAAATAAAAGTGTGGAACTTGTGCGGGCACTGAAAGGAGGGCGGGAAAGTAACGAGTTAAAACCGCGGTAATTTTGGTCAACATGCTGAATGAACTCTAAAATCAACTCGCTCAATTGTGAACAGAATGTGTGTGTGTGTGTGTGAACACAATAACAATAGCAACAACTACAACTAGAACTAAAACCAAAACCAAAACTAAAACTAAAACTCAACTCACATGCAACTAAAAATCAGTTTGCACAAAATTACGTATACGCCGCGTGCAACGCTAAGCGAGAATTAACATTTAGCTGGTGTATTATGGCGGTTTGGGTTTAGTCCTGTGGCTGCACCAAGGATGTGTCTATTTGTGTGTGTGTGTCCCTTACACATTAAACGCACATTTTGTAAATTGTTTTCGGTATTTTCATTTGACGTGTGCTCTGTTTGGAAATAAGCACTTATTCTGCAATTGTGCGGGCATATTACAAAGGATTTGTGCAAATCATCTGATAAATAGCACATAAAATACGAGTACTCAAACAAAGCAAGGACTAATAAATACATGTGTATATACTATAGCGAATAAGCTGACTTTATACAGTGAATCAAAAAGTACTCAAAGAATCTGTTTGAACTGAAAGTGAAGAGGACCATTCTTAAGCAATTTATCTTTATAAAATCTATCCTTAACAGAGTTTTATTTTAAGTTAAGTTGTTAAGGACTACGTCACAAATACTTAGAACTATAAAAACATATTGCAAAGTATTTTTAAATTATTTTAGTAATTAATAAACATAAAACAAGTTGAGAAAAGGAAACGCAAATACCAAATTTGCATTCCCCAACTCAATATTATCATACTCTTTGTCTATGTTCTTGAATTTTTAAAATTAAAACTAATAGGTAACTTTGTTTACGTATTTAAAAACTTTCGTTTGCTCACGCCAAAGTTGTCAACATTTTTAAAAGTGGAAAAAATAACTTTGAGTGCTTTGCACTTAAAATTTGAATTCATTTGCAGCTCGAAGTTTCAAGTTGATTCTCGTTCGAATGTTGCTTTATGGCAGACACTGTAGAAGCCATAAATGGCTGGCAGTTATGCCGTTAAGCTTTAGAGCTATCACATTTGATCAATTAACTGCGTAAAAACCTCAGACTTGGTGTGAAATCACAAATGCCTTACGCACCGTTTTCAATCATTGCGAATCAAGCAAATTAAATAGAACTGAAGTGTCGAGGAACAAGGAACAGATGCCACAGGATGCTACAGCAGACACTCGTATTATTAAATTTTCATGCAGCTTTGCTGCTAATCCAGCACACGAAACAAACGAAAAGCAAAGTGCAACTGCAGGGCAACAAATTGAATAAAGAAGCGAATGCGCCTCAGGAGACGAACTCGAAGGATGCTGATGATGATGATGACGAGGACGAGCTGCCAAGCCAATCCCAATCCCAGTCCCAGTCCCAGTTTCCAGTTCCCAGACAACAGCTCAGACATCGCATATGTGTCCCCAAGGTGGCTTTGCCTTTGGCATGGCTTTAGTTTTCCTTTTCCTTTTGCTGGCAATCGAAAAGATTTGCTGCTTATTATTTACACTACGTATACGCATTGTGTGTCTTTGTGTGTGTGTGTGTGTGTGTGTGTGTGTGTGTGTGGTGGGTGACCAGCAAACGTATCCAGTATACAGCAAATATCCATCAGGGTATTTCGCTCGTCTGCGTGTAAATTTCAATTTGAGTGCCGTGCGAGCCTTTGAAAGGAGCTTAAAACCAACATAAATCATACTTAGCACCCAGAGCTGTTTCACATCTCTCTCTCTCTCTCTCTCTCTCTCTCTCTGTCTGGCTGTCTCTCTTTATTCGCTACGCTCATTTGTGCCTTGGTATGCCAGCAACGTGGCCAGAAAATTTCTTGGCAGTCAGACCAAAGTCTTGGCATCCTTGCATCCATTTTTGGCTCCATGCTAAGAAAATGCTCGTAAACATTTTCACTTTAGTCACGCGCCGTTTGCAAGTTTCCTAATGAATTATGCGCTGCCTGCCGCCAGTCGAGGTGTTGCTTCATGGATACCAACATTCCCCCCCTTGGAACTGAGCACCCCTCCCCTCCCCTGCCTTTCCTCATCCACCGTTTTACTCTTCGTTGCACGCCACAAAAGTAAAGTTGGCATTTTATATTCGAGTTTTGTTTTTATGATGAAAAATGATGATGCTCCTCAGTGAAATAGTTAAATCTCACATTGTGTGCGAATACAGAACTTCAATTACATTTGAAATGCTTTAATCGCCAAGAAGATTAACAATATATCAACAATTATCGGCTATATTCATATTATTTGCACTGCTGACTGGAATTTGAATTTGGTTTTTTTGATCGAGTGTGAAAATAAAAAATAAACATATAAAGCCCTGTACTTTATAAGTGCTTCTGAGATTGGTTGATTGATGTATTAATATTAAAAACTCAGCTTAAGCCATTGTAAAAAAACGGAAAAAAATTAAATTTGAAATTATATGTTATTAGCTTTATGATTTTAAGAAAAAAGTGTTTATTTTTAGGAAGAGTAAAGTTCTTATACTTTTTTAAGTTGTAAAACTAATGATTTAAATTTAAAAATGTCTATGAATTATGTGTAGCTTATAATAATCAAAAAAATACTTAATTTTATCACATAAATTAATAATAAAATTAATAATCAAAAATTTAATATACTCAATATATATTTATATTATTTATTTATGAATTTTATTTGGTTTTATTTAGTTTAGTTTTAATATTTTATTAGAAAGAGAAATATTTAACTTGAAATTCATTCGCTTCCTTTTTTTTTTAGACATATTTCTCCATTTAATTTCCATTATTATTTTATAATTTTTAAATTTATACCTAATGACACGCTTAAGTATTAATTTCTAGCCCACCAGTTGCATCTAATTTGGCAGTCAAATACACATTCTCTGTCCCAAGTGTAACGGGCATAAAGGTAACTAGTACAACTGTAACAATGACAGCAGCTGCCACTTTTAGTGGCAACAACAACAACAACAACAACGTAATCCACATAAAACTCAACAAAACGTAACGAAGAAGCGGCTCGAAATGTTTCAGACTGTTACTACTTGGATACGACTATTTGTATGACCCACAGAGTGAGGTGACTATGAGCTGAGGTTTGCTGACTGTGTGTTGTGGAGAGGCGTGTGTGTGTGTGTGCGTGTGTGTGTGGGTGGAGTGGTGTGAGGTAGTTACAATATCAGACCAACTGATAAGTGTCGCAACTACTCGTAAAACTCAAGTGTCTACGCTTCAAGCACATACACATGTGCATTGGAGAGAGAGAGAGAGAGACAGATGTCTGTCAGTGGCTGTGTGAGTTGCATGCACATATGTGTGCGTGAGTGAGTGTGTTTGTGTGTGCTGACTGCTATTAAAGTCTTGCCCTTCCGGTCAGAGGCAATGCCATTAGCTTTGCTTTGGCAGCTTGGCTCCCAGCGCATTTTCGTGCAGAATGTTGCAGCGATTGCAACTTATGGCAAATATAATGGCAGAAAATAAAAAGAGATTAGACCATTAAAAAGATTATTAGCAATAACATCCCACACTCGGAAAATATTTAAAAAAAATATCTAGTACTTATTTCGTATAGCAAACTAAATAGAGTCGAACTTCTCC